>OX336421.1:20551082-21751082 GCA_946903255.1 Schistosoma spindalis | reverse complement strand
TGATTTCAAACTAACTACATACTGTTGATGATGTGCACAGATTCAACTGTAGTATACTCAACAATTTCATTGAGTAACTACTTGATTTCATTCTGACATAATTTTCACCACCAAACACATCGATCAATCGTTTAATCTTCCCATATTCCCTTCACACTGTTCTACACCATTCAATTAGATAATCACCAAGTGAATAGATTTGTTCACATCCTCACACAATTCATGCTCTCGAATCCTTAGATCACTTGTACATGTAAAATAGATGAGACACACTTGATAAAACAATAAGCACAATTTGAGTTAGATCCCAATGAGTAGAAAAGTTGTGTTTAAGACAGTTCGTGTCTTAATGTAAGCCACATCTTCACAGTAATTATATAAACGAATGAAATAACCACAGATTTAATTAGTACAACAGTTAAATGTATAGCGAATTATTCACATCACACTCAGGCTCAACTCACGACTAATCATGGAGAACAGTTGGGATTCATTACACAGTCGCCGTTAGAAAACAAAATCACAAATTCACTTATCTTCCTATGATGGTCCTTCAACTGGATTAAAGATAATATGAGGATAGTCAAAAACCATGCATCTCGAACTAATAGGCTTAGGATAGAGAACACTTCAGCAACACATGCAGATTTAAAGTAGAATGAAGAATGAAACATATTATCATTACATATAATAATCAAGTATTCCGAAGTAATACACTTTAATCGATTAAATCATAAATCAATTGAAGTTAGACCAACAAGGAGGCATTTACTGGAGTTCTAGTGAGAAGCCGTTATCAGTGGAATTCAACCAAATCTGTTGTGAGATATCAGCTCACTGAAGACAATGGTGTGCAGTGGCACAATTTCCTGGATTGGTTGGAGTTAGACATTAACACCGTTGGATGCCGGCTGTCTCAGTGGCCATGGGTTTGAATCTCGTTGGAGGTGGGATTGTGGATGCGGAATGCTGAGTAGTCCTATACTACGACGAAACGGCCATTCAGTGCTTCTACCTTTTCCATGGTAATCTAGCTTCAACTGACTCATGATCGCAACTATTGATATTACATTTTGTCATATTCCACATCCATCCACACACAAGATTGCTGAATCGCATTCACTGCACACCTGAATCCATACTAACATCCATACTAACACATTTAAAATCAAAATCTCATTATACAGTCTCGTTCAGATTTTACACAAATTCTACACATCACAAAACTAATTAAACTCTCATTAGACACATTTCCACTGAAACTTATCAATCACTCGTGCACTGAGTGAATATATACAACTCACATTCAACCACACAGATACACACTCATACAAACCAGATTACCTACACATTCAAATACACACATCCAATATAGGAATATATTCTGATTGTCAATGTTCTTGATCACCGTGTCTCACATTCACTCTCGTCACATGTGCACACTTATCGTTATTCATCTTAGTTGGTTTGATTGACTGATTGGGGAAGAAGAGATTAATGGATTTCACATAATGATTCAGTTCATCAACATAATTACAATTTCGTGTGAAATTCAATGAGATTATTTCAGAATGACATCGTCACCTTGATTGTGAATAATCTCTGCATGATATATTGAGACCAATTGGAAACAAATCATTCAACACTTATTCGCATCGATTTGACAACACAATGAAAGACACGAATACACAAATCAGTGAGACGATTGGAAATTCGAAGCCAGTAGTTGATTACGAGGTGTTATCAGACAGAACGAATAGATCGCCTGATCACACTAAGATAATCCCACTTGTCGGTTGATTGAATAGAGACTATGAAGAGTGTGAATTTCATATGTAATTCCTCTATCAGTGTCAATCATTTACAATACTCGAGTGTCATAAAATTACTGAGAACACATTTTCCATATTCTCCATTTATCATGGGTTCAACATTCTACTGAATTCGATCACATTGTGAATTACATTCAAATGCATTTTACTCAGTCGATTGTTTTGAATTTGAGTGAGTGCTCATCACAATGCACTGTATTATTCCTTGTTCCAGTGATAAATCATTGCTCAGTCAATCTCCAATCTACACATACACATGCATATACACACAAACAATATCTGGTCACAACAACCGTTGTGCTAACACACTAACTTCATGATGACAATGTAATCGTCGATTGAAATTCCGAACACATTTCATTTAGATTGTCACTTAATGATTGTTTGATTGTATTGAACGTGAGTATATTGTTGTACTGCCGTTCTCCATACTACTATCGGTTGAATTTTCGCTAACATTCAGTCCCATTCTGATAACGTTAACAACAAAACTATGCATAATTTTATTCAGAATAATTAAGTTGTTTATATTTCATTAATTTATATTTGAATAATATTCAATATAGAGATAATAACAGTATACGTCAGAAGTAGATTTATATCCTAAGAGAATAATTCATTGTATACCTTGTAGAATTCTAAATACTTTCATAAATTGTTCCTTTATAATTACGCAATTTGTTAACTTTGTAACTGTTAGTAACCAATGCATCAATGGGAATTCAATAAGCATTAACTATTCTCTTAGGAGAATAAATAATCAATTAATTGAATTGGGTATCAAATGACTTTACAGAAATGAAATATTATCCAAGTATACATATCTACTATATATTGTCATGTGTAATTGTTACTTTAAATAACCTTATTTAGGCAAAAATTGTTGGTGGCTAACAGTAGAATCAAGAATGAATGTTTCATTCTATTTGGGGCTTGTCAGCTGCATCCCAGTACCATTCACTTCAATTATCATTGTGTTATCCACTTAGTTATTGAGCTACGATAATCACTTGTTTATGCAATCGAATAAAGTTTACATTCATTTGATATTGTTTGCTTGAATCTTCACATTGATGTTTAAAACTGTAATTGATCAATTTTTTTATTGGTATATGTGAATCCTATTTGGATTGACTAAATATTGCTTATAATGCTTATGACTTAAGGTAATATTGAAATAATCCGAATAGGCTTTATATATGCTAATAAGAGATTGATCAATTACCGTTCTAATTATCAATGTGAAGGTTCAAGAAAACAATATTAAATGAACTTAATTCTATGATTGAGATCATGAACCGATTGATGTTAGACCACCGATGGAAACCTGGAAGCACTAAACAGCTTTCTCGTTTTATTGTAAGACTCCTCAGCAGTGCACATCTACGATCCCGTTCACGGGATTCGAACCCAGGCCTTCATTCTTTACTGGTAATTAATATTGGCTCACTAGTGACTAGCTTCATGAGGGAATTCTCAGAGTTCTAATTGAGATGGTTGCATGATTTCGTGGATTGTTTGATGTTAGACATTAACACCATTTTATGCCGACCGGCTCAGCAGTCCAGTAGGTTAAGCGTTCGCGAACGAGACTGAAGGCCGTTGGTTCGGATCCGGCCGGCCGGATGTGCGCTACTGATGAGTCCCACAATAGGACGAAACGACAGTCCAATGCTTCGAGGTTTTCAGCGGTGGTCTAACACCAATCGGTTCATGATCTCAATCAAAAACTTATTAATCTTCATGACCCCTATGCTGATAAGGCAAAAATTTTGTCTTTTTTTGGTAGAAATTTCTTACCATTGATGATTAAAATATAGAATAATTGACACTTAACCAACTTAACAGTTGTTCTTTTTACAACTATTTCTCTATGAATTAGCATTTTTAACTTAAAAGCTAATAATTAAATATTCCCATTGAATTATTTAAAAAGACAACCTGAGCCAACTCAATCATCGTTACATTAGTTCTCTGAATATTGTTAGTCCTTGACTAAATTTATCTTTAATCCCCGTTAACCATTTTAACTAAAAATCTTAACAACTCATAGAATTAACAGTATAGAGGTTGTGGAGATTATTAAGTTTTTAATTGAGATCATGAACCGATTGATGTTAGACCACCATTGAAAACCTGGAATCACTGGACATTCGTTTTGTACTATTCTGGGACTCCTCAGCAGTGCGCATCCACGATCCCGCTCGCGGGTAGAGACAGTTATCTATCTCAGTACGATCGAAGATGGTCGCATGATTTCGTGGATTGGTTGATGTTAGACATTAACACCATTGGATGCTGGCCGTCCTAGTGGTCCAGTAGGTTAAGCGTTCGCGCGTGGGACTGAAGGTTCTGGTTCGAATCCCGCGGGGGTGAAATCGTGGATGGGCACTGCTGATAAGTCCCACAATAGAACGAAACGACCGTCCAGTGCTTCCTTCCAGGTTTTAAATGGTTTTCTAACATCAATCGGTTCATGATCCCAATTTCTGGCTTATGTTAGTGCTGTTTTGTTCAACTAATAAGGTACTACGTACATTAGATTTGTTATACTTGGACGAAGAATAAGTGAATAATAACCTCTAAGATCTATTTGTGGACTATTGCTATATATATTCTTATTAAGTAACTATGTTATATACATATTCATATTCCTCTTATTATGAGCTTGCATTAGACCTATTGACTACTGATATACCATTTAATATTTTGAAGTTATTCCTAATTTATTAGTAAAAGTATCTCACAATCACAGTCTTTTTTTGGCTTGCTCTTGCATAATTAAAATTTTCTGTTTTATGGTATGATGTTGTCTGGTTTGGTTGTATATAAACCCAGTGTGTCTTAAATATATGATTCGTATCGTGGAGGCTGATATTGATGTTCTGGACTGAACCGGTTGGGTTAGCAGCAAAGCTACTATTTCGGAGGGCCAATAAGAATTCTAGGTTGCTTGTACATGTTTATACGTCATCAGTCTAGTCGTATAAGTCACTGTCTCTAAGTGGTGGTCGTATCACGTTATAAAATTATTGAATAACAATAAAAACTTGTGTCTCTCCAGATTGTAATAACTCAAAATTATCACTCTGTGACATGATTTGAGGAAATTGGATTTATCTGAATGATAATACCAAGGTAATACGCTAAGAATCTACATACATTAACAGAAACTGATCACTTCATGTTTATAATGTTTAGGACAGCAAGTACAAACCTTATTCGAAAAAGCGTTTGGATTGCAAAAAATCAACCTTTACTTTGAATGATACTGTGAACAACAATGATAATTGCCTACTTACTTACACCTGTTACTCCTCGTGAGGGAGCATAAGCCGCTCACCAGCACTATCCATCCAACCCTGTCCTGGGCAATCCTTTCCAGTTCTTTTCAGTTGTTATTCATCCTTTTCATATCTGATTATATTACCCGATATAATATGTTCTTTGGCCTTACTTTTTTCCGCTTCCATCCCGTGAACGGGATCGTAGATGTGCACTGCTGAGGAGTCTTACAATAAAACGAGAAAGCTGTTTAGTGCTTCCAGGTTTCCATCGGTGGTCTAACATCAATCGGTTCATGATCTCAATCATAGAATTAAGTTCATTTAATATTGTTTTCTTGAACCTTCACATTGATAATTAGAACGGTAATTGATCAATCTCTTATTAGCATATATAAAGCCTATTCGGATTATTTCAATATTACCTTAAGTCATAAGCATTATAAGCAATATTTAGTCAATCCAAATAGGATTCACATATACCAATAAAAAAATTGATCAATTACAGTTTTAAACATCAATGTGAAGATTCAAGCAAACAATATCAAATGAATGTAAACTTTATTCGATTGCATAAACAAGTGATTATCGTAGCTCAATAACTAAGTGGATAACACAATGATAATTGAAGTGAATGGTACTGGGATGCAGCTGACAAGCCCCAAATAGAATGAAACATTCATTCTTGATTCTACTGTTAGCCACCAACAATTTTTGCCTAAATAAGGTTATTTAAAGTAACAATTACACATGACAATATATAGTAGATATGTATACTTGGATAATATTTCATTTCTGTAAAGTCATTTGATACCCAATTCAATTAATTGATTATTTATTCTCCTAAGAGAATAGTTCATGCTTATTGAATTCCCATTGATGCATTGGATACTAACAGTTACAAAGTTAACTAATTGCGTAATTATAAAAGAACAATTTATGAAAGTATTTAGAATTCTACAAGGTATACAATGAATTATTCTCTTAGGATATAAATCTACTTCTGACGTATACTGTTATTATCTCTATATTGAATATTATTCAAATATAAATTAATGAAATATAAACAACTTAATTATTCTGAATAAAATTATGCATAGTTTTGTTGTTAACGTTATCAGAATGGGACTGAATGTTAGCGAAAATTCAACCGATAGTAGTATGGAGAACGGCAGTACAACAATATACTCACGTTCAATACAATCAAACAATCATTAAGTGACAATCTAAATGAAATGTGTTCGGAATTTCAATCGACGATTACATTGTCATCATGAAGTTAGTGTGTTAGCACAACGGTTGTTGTGAATAGATATTGTTTGTGTGTATATGCATGTGTATGTGTAGATTGGAGATTGACTGAGCAATGATTTATCACTGGAACAAGGAATAATACAGTGCATTGTGATGAGCACTCACTCAAATTCAAAACAATCGACTGAGTAAAATGCATTTGAATGTAATTCACAATGTGATCGAATTCAGTAGAATGTTGAACCCATGATAAATGGAGAATATGGAAAATGTGTTCTCAGTAATTTTATGACACTCGAGTATTGTAAATGATTGACACTGATAGAGGAATTACATATGAAATTCACACTCTTCATAGTCTCTATTCAATCAACCGGCAAGTGGGATTATCTTAGTGTGATCAGGCGATCTATTCGTTCTGTCTGATAACACCTCGTAATCAACTACTTGCTTCGAATTTCCAATCGTGTCACTGATTTGTGTATTCCTGTCTTTCATTGTGTTGTCAAATCGATGCGAATAAGTGTTGAATGATTTGTTTCCAATTGGTCTCAATATATCATGCAGAGATTATTCACAATCAAGGTGACGATGTCATTCTGAAATAATCTCATTGAATTTCACACGAAATTGTAATTATGCTGATGAACTGAATCATTATGTGAAATCCATTAATCTCTTCTTCCCCAATCAGTCAATCAAACCAACTAACATGAATGACGATAAGTGTGCACATGTGACGAGAGTGAATGTGAGAGACGGTGATCAAGAACATTGGCAATCAGAATATATTCCTATATTGGATGTGTGTATTTGAATGTGTAGGTAATCTGGTTTGTATGAGTGTGTATCTGTGTGGTTGAATGCGAGTTGTATATATTCACTCAGTGCACGAGTGATTGATAAGTTTCAGTGGAAATGTGTCTAATGAGAGTTTAATTAGTTTTGTGATGTGTAGAATTTGTGTAAAATCTGAACGAGACTGTATAATGAGATTTTGATTTTAAATGTGTTAGTATGGATTCAGGTGTGCAGTGAATGCGATTCACCAATCTTGTGTGTGGAAGGATGTGGAATATGACAAAATGTAATATCAATAGTTGAGATCATGAGTCAGTTGAAGCTAGACCACCATGGAAAAGGTAGAAGCACTGAATGGCCGTTTCGGCGTAGTATAGGACTACTCAGCATTGCGCATCCACAATCCCACCTCCAACGAGATTCAAACCCATGGCCACTGAGACAGCCGGCATCCAACGGTGTTAATGTCTAACTCCAACCAATCCAGGAAATTGTGCCACTGCACACCATTGTCTTCAGTGAGCTGATATCTCACAACAGATTTGGTTGAATTCCACTGATAACGGCTTCTCACTAGAACTCCAGTAAATGCCTCCTTGTTGGTCTAACTTCAATTGACTTATGATTTAATCGATTAAAGTGTATTACTTCGGAATACTTGATTATTATATGTAATGATAATATGTTTCATTCTTCATTCTACTTTAAATCTGCATGTGTTGCTGAAGTGTTCTCTATCCTAAGCCTATTAGTTCGAGATGTATTGTTTTTGACTGTCCTCATATTATCATCAATCCAGTAGAAGGACCATCATAGGAAGAGAAGTGAATTTGTGATTTTGTTTTCGAACGAGGACTGTGTAATGAATCCCAACTGTTCTCCATGATTAGTCGTGAGTTGAGCCTGAGTGTGATGTGCTAATTAAATCTGTGGTTATTTCATTCGTCTATATAATTACTGTGAAGATGTGGTTAACATTAAGACACGAACTGTCTTAAACACAACTTTTCTACTCATTGGGATCTAACCCAAATTGTGCTTATTGTTTTATCAAGTGTGTCTCATCTATTTTACTTGTACAAGTGATCTAAGGATTCGAGAGCATGATTTGTGTGAGGATGTGAACAAATGTATTCACTTGGTGATTATCTAATTGAATGGTGTAGAACAGTGTGAAGGGAAAATGTGAAGATTAAACGAATGATCGATGTGTTTGGTGGTGAAAATTATTGTCAGAATGAAATCAAGTAGTTACTCAATGAAATTGTTGAGTATACTACAGTTGAATCTGTGCACATCATCAACAGTATGTAGTTAGTTTGAAATCACGATGAATTTCCATACTGTAGACAACACGATAATGGAGTTTGTTGAATATGGAAAACAGAATGTGATTGAATGAGTGTTGTGTTACTGGGATAAAGAACGATAACTAACTGTTTAGAGGATTGATTAATGATGGTTCGACAAAGTGGAGAAGACAATGGTCTAGTTATTTGTTTATCTATTTCGATAATTATCTTGTAAACAATCATTCACAATGGAATGTATGATTATTGTGAATAGAGGAAGTAGTAATATTTCATCATTATACTTACTCATGTAAACAACATGTATGGAAATTTCTATGAAATGAAATTCTTGTTGACTGAACAATGTTAGAATGTGAGTAATGTGATAGACCAATTATGCGAATGTATTATTTGTGGAATAGTGTGTGTGTGTGTGTGCGTGTTACAAGTGAGAAAATGATTGTTATTGAAGTGATTGGAAGTATTGGAAGTCACGAATCGAGATGTGCTAGTCTCACACATTTCATCATCAACACAACTGAATTTGAATTTTGGCAACTGAGTTCTAATAGGATCGTTCGTACGCATGAAAACTTCTTATGGTGAACAGTTCAACCTGATGTGTTCCAACATCATTTGATGGTGAATATTTATGCACTTATTCAGTGTTGTTGTTCATGTCAGTTGGAGTATCGGAATTGGATACATTCAATCATCTTATTCTCCTAATATTTGGTTAGTTATGTTCAAAAACTAAAAATCTACTTCATTTTTCCGATGTTTATTAACATTGCTCAACTGGACATCTCGATTTGTATGTTTCTACATGAATCTCACTCAACTGTAATTATGCAGGTCGAAATTTTATCTGTATATGAATTAGTGTATGAGTAAACTTTCGAGACTGTCGACTGGTCTACTGTAATCTGTCCATCGATTCAAAAACACCACCATCATTTATTGGTCACATCGATGATCATTTTTTCACACCGAATTACATTTACATGCATGAACTCACTGTTTACGTAGAATTCTAATTGAACTTGACAGAACTGTTTGAAAGCAGTTGGTTATTTGAACCAGTTAAATGTGTTAATTTAACGTAGTTGTTTGATCGGAGTTATTTCATCGATGGTCGGTACTATTCACGTGTGAAATGGTGAATTTACACATATTGTATGCAGGAATGTATTACTGCACATGTTTGGATTCCATCGAATTTACCTACAATCATTGAGGTAGCAAGTGATTGGGAGAGAAATGTAACTGCATCATTTTGAATTGTAAGTGGAATCGATGTGAATTAGTTGTTTCACTGATTCATTTTCAGCTGTTTCCATCTCACAACAGTTGTTCAGATTGTTCAGTGTATATGGTATTAGGTGACCGAATTTGTTGATAATGTTTGTGTGATCAATGTGATATTGTGTGTGGTAGTATATTTGAAGTGATGTGAATGATAATACAGTAATATGTGAATTTATCTCACACATGGTATAAGTGGGATTTATGTTGTCAGAAATGAGTGAACAGTGATCGATTTGTTGTAAACGTACTAGAATTGATGGTGATGGTGTGGATGAATTGGGTGTTTTTTGTCCTACCTTTTTCGATCATTAATCAAACGAAAGTGTGAAGGACTGAAGATAATCGATTTGTTGACAGAATGATGATAGTCCGTATTTAGAAGGAATCAATTTCATGAAATCAATTTTTCTGTGAATGTTGGACTACTTGTTTTGGAAAACGAGCTTAATTGAATTGTGAATTTCGAGATTGTTTCAGTTGTTGTAGTCGAGTGATTCTCTTATAAATAGAGCTAATTGAACGATTGGTCATTCTCCTTCTTTGTGTATACTTTGATTCACTGTACGTTTCTGTCTCGACAGAGTCAATATGATGAGTGTAGGAATGCTGTTTAATACCTGACAATATGTTTTCTTTGAAACTTTCAATTCACACATTCATTCAATTCCGTATGTTTGCACTGATATTGTTCTGTTGTCTGGAAGAGTTTTTCAAATATTGCGGTTGATGACATGAGTGAATTTAATTTAGCATGAGGATTGATGGAAACTCTACAAACATTCATTCTCATTGGAGCTGTGTGGAATGTTCGATATTGTTTGGATGTGTTCAGTGATCACGAAATAAGTGCTTGTCTTTTAGTTGATGAAAATGATTGGGAATTGTATACTTTCACTGAATGATATTGAGAAACGACGTTTGTATTTTATAATCACAGATATTTCTAGTTATATCATGGTGTAAATGTAATAATGATTATCAATTATTTCATGACTTTATTATAAAGAACTCCAGTTTTGATGAGAATGGCTGAATGTAATGTAGAGTTTTGATGGAACTAGATGATTTGAACTTCACAGACGTAAAAGCGAGATTCCGAAATACAACACAGAGAACACCAATCTAATCAAACTTGATGGAGAGTTCTGGAAGACGTGGAATCTCTCAATTGTCTGGTGTGAATCATCGATGGACTAGGAGAATCTGATGTAGACGTAAAATCGAGGATTATCTAAGTAAGGGCAACGTTCCCATGGAACTCAAAACAACTGTCAATCGCGCGCAAGACCAATAGGTCCTGGGTTCGAATCTCGCAAGGCACATTCGTAGATGCGTAGTGCTGAAAAGTTTCATACTAGGACGGAATGGCCATCCAGTGCTTTCAGGTTTTCCATGGTGTTGTAGCTTCAATTGACTCATGATGTGAACTATTAAAAATTTCTATAATATCCACAAAACCCCTTCAGAGCCCATTTATGTTTAACTTTCTCTATTTCTAATGTAATTACTTATTTACTGACGCATTTTATCCCAACGAACTATAGGCCACGGACCAACATTCTCAAACCCACCCTATACTGGGACGTCCTTGTAGTTCTATACAACTCTTGTTAATTCTTCTCATTTTTGTCGCCATTTCTCGGCGTAATATGTTCTTTGGTCTTTTTTCTCCTCATTTGGCTTTGAAGATTCCATGTGAGGCTTGTCATGTGACCCAGTCGGATGCTTTCCTCAATGTGTGTCCTATCCACTTCCAGTGTTTCTTCCTGATTTCTTCCTCCATTGGAATCTGGTTTGCTCTCTCACACAGCAGGTTGTTAATGATAGTATCTGACCAACGGATCCGAAGTATTTTGTGTAGACACATGTTAATAAACACTTGTATTTTCTGGATGATGACTTTCGTAGTTCTTCAAGTTTCCACCACATACATTAGAACTGTCTTGACATTTATATTGAAAATTCTGACTATGGCGTTGGTTGGCAGTTACTTCGAGTTCCAGATATTTTTCAATTGTAGTTATCCTACTCTTGCTTTACCAATCTACCACCTCACATCTACATATATCTAATGTAGTTCACTACAATATTTGTGATTCTAAAAACAATCAATGAATATTGTATCTTTAAAACGATACATTCTATAACCAATAGTTCATATCCTAGATCCTAAAACGCCACAACTTTCCTTTATATGTACTAATTAAAACATCAAAATATAAATATATATATCCTTAAAAAAATTTTTTTTGGTTGTTGTGACTATTCATGTTAATTGGGAAACAAGATATGAACACACAAATAGATCGTTAGACAGACAGATAGATAAACAGACAGACAAATAGATAGACAGACAGACAGACAGACAGACGACATATAGTGTTTGTTCAAAGCAAACAAACAAACACAAACTTATTGGGAATATGAATAATATGAATAATTACCAACAAGTTCCCCAATAATGAGAAGTTTATTATTATTATTATTATCCTATATATACATATATGCCTTGTAATTTGTTTGCATGTTTACGCTTTATTATAAGGTCAACAACAACAACAACAACAACAACAACAACAACAACAATGGTAATAAGCAATTTGATTGGTTAAATGAATATCATTTGGGAAAAAAAAAATTAAAAAAAAAAACAAAAAACAAACAGAAACATTTCACCTTCACTGAGTATAAATAAATTAAAATAACAAAGGTATTTGTAATAAACACTTCTTTTATTATTATTTGTCTTTCTGGATATTTATATTATAACATTATACAATTGTATTATATGCTTAATACTATTGTGGATTTCATTTAACATTATGGATAATTATGAAATATCTGATGATTTTGAACGATTTTGTCATATAGCACAACGTTCACCAAGAGATAGTATAGCACCAACAATACAAATTACAGAACCAACTTATCGTGGAAATAATATATCACCTATAAATCAATCAGAATATTTAACAACATTAAATATTGAATCATTAAAACGTGCATCAAGTTTTAGAGAACCTAAAAGACGAACATCATTTCAACCAAGTAGTTTTAGTGGTGATATTAGTGCAACTCGTTCACCAATTCGATCTAGTCCACAATGGGATCATACAAATGAATTAAATCAATTTAATTATAATACTAGTTCAAGACAAAAACAACAACAACAACAACAACAACGTTCTCGTTATTATAATGATACAAATGATACAAATATTTTACGAACTACTGATACACAAAGATATTGGCAAAATCAAGATATAAATCGTGAATCATCAAGTCCTTATTCATGTTCTCCAGCAATGTATAGACTTGGTACTACTCGTGATAGACCAGGATCTATGAAAGAAACTAGTTATAAACGTACAAGAAGTCAAGAAAAACATAAATCAAGACCATCTGCTCCAACATTACATCCAGCAAATCATCCATTCTCTCAATATTCACCTAGTCGTCATTCAATTAGTCAAACAGATGAACAAATGTTACGTGTTCGACGTTTTGAACGAAATAAACATGGTGATGTTGTTAGTAAAGGTGATCGAGATGTTCCACAGATAGAGATATTTGCATCCAGGAGTCCATCTGGGGATTCACGAGGATCAGTAGTTTATCCACGACCAATACCTGAAAGTAGTCATAATCTCTCTGAATCATCATTAAGTGATGAGGTAATTGAAATCCCGGCAATCACTACAAATTTGGCTAGTTCACCAAGAGCTTCAAATGATGGTTTACTTAAAATTTACAGTAAGCGTGCAAGTAGTCCAGTTAGAGGATTTATACCAGAGACTAGATTACGTTCTAAATCATGGGCAATTGTAACAGAAAGTCCAGATACTTCACCTAATAAATTAGAATCACCATCTGGTGGTGAACTATTCCTAGATGATCGTTTACTTCAAGTTCAAGTAATTGGTACAGCCAGAGTTGGTAAAACAAGTATGTGTATGCAATTTCATACTTCAGAATCAATTGAAGATCCTAATGATTCAAGTAAGTTATTTATTCATGAAATATTTTATTATATCACGAACCGATCTAAGTCAGATAAGCATTGAAAACCCGAAGGCAACATACGACAGTTTCATCTTAGTATGGCACCCCATAGTAGTTCGGATCCACGATCACAAACCCGAGAACCGAACACACGACTTATGGTCTCGCATGAAATTGTCTAACCTTTCAACCGCTGAACTTCTGTATGTGGGACTGAAAATCCTGGGTCATTTCCAGTTGTTTGGTCGTGGATGAATACTACTATGGAGCTCAATACTAGGATATCACTTTTAAACCACTATGTTCTAATCTAGTTGTTCACGTTTCCTATTTTAGTCTCTTTCTGATACAGTACTATTGTTATTTACCGGTCGTAAGGGTTATTATTGTACACTTGGTTCTAGAAATACTGACACAACGTACAGTCTACATTCGTTTCAACAATATTGTTTAGCTAAAAATATCAATAGTTGAAGATATTCCTGAATCATGTTGCCAATAGCCAGAAACCATTAGTCATGGGGAAATATAGATTTAAGAAGATAAACCATGTGATTTTTTTTATTATTTAACCACTATACTATGGTAGTGAACAAGGATACCAACGTTTGAATACAAAATTACAGAGCGTTCCGTTTCGTTCCCGTTCTTTTCTCATCGACTTTCTACTGAAATACATTCTACGCCTGACCATAGTTATATACTATTTGTGTGAATATAAGTAACCTACACCACATTATCATGATTACGTAATAATCTTCGTTCTCATATTATTACACGGTATTGTCGAGTAACTAAACCCATATTTTGAAACTTGACAATATAGAAGAGTTAAAAAAAAACACTTTCTTTTGAATGTTTCTTGGTTTATTGCATTTTACATTGTTTCATTTTTGAGTTACAAGTCAATTTTGAATTAATTAGAAGGTAACCGTTCACAAGTGAGATCAAATATTCTGTGTTAAATTTCCACGTATGGGATCGTGGATAAGTATTGTTGAGAACCCCCAATAATAGAATGAAATAGTCATCTAATTATTTTTTAGATTTCTAATAATAGTCTAACTTAAATCGGTTCATGATTTTAATTAGATTCAACAATATCAACAATCCCCATACTGAAAAGTTAATTATTATGTTAAATATATTATTATTGTGCTAATGCGGTATGGCAACATGGACCGATGCATATATGTGCTTGGTCCTACAGTGTAGCTGACTGACTGACTGACTGACTGACTTTATTTTGTTTCTCAAGTTGTTTCGAACTAAACTTTACTAATTATGGTATGTATTTTAATGATAATACTACGAATGCAGTTGATGAGAGGTCTTGAAATAATGACGAAGTCATTTCATTTTCTTTTTGTTAATCTGTACCATAAATGATATAATAAATTTTTTATGATGTTATATAAGTAAGACAGAATTTTCTTTAAATTGATAACATGAATGGATCAATGATAGATTACCATTAAAAAGCCTGGAATCACTGAACGACCGTTTCGTCCCCCTCAATAGTGCTCATCCACGATCTCGCATACGGGACTTTAACCGAAGACTTTTGGTCTCATGCGCGAACGTTTAATGTCTAGACCACTAATCCGGTATCCAACAGTGTTAATAATTCATTCATGATATCAATTTAAACTTAACAATCTCCATAACTCTAAACTGAGAATGTGTTTTTATTGTCTAGATTTCAGTAAATAATATTTTAGTTTTTTTCTCTAAACGTTTGTACAACTGAGTTAATTATACATCAGATCGTGGATCGTGGAAAATTTTATTATTTGATGGGATCATATTAACCAAAAGTACACAGATAATTATGCATTCTGTTAAAAGTCTTTTATTATTATCAAAAAGGGTTTTGAGGAGATTGTAGTAGATTTAGTAGTTGAGATCATGAATCAATTGAAGCTAGATCACCATGGCAACCTGGAAGTGATAGGATGAAACGGCTATCCAGTGCTTCCAGGTTTTCCATGGTGGTTTAGCTTATTATTATTTAAGACTTTAATGAAGAAAACACTATGATTGCACAAGCAAGTAGCTATCAGGATTCAGTAGCTAAGTGGATAACACGATGATGTTTGAAGCGAAAGGTATTGGGTTCGAGTCCCATGAATGAACATTAACTCTTCAATGCAAGTACATCCATCTGACTAGTCGCAAATAGGACGGAACGCTCATCGTGGATTCCACTGCTAACCACTATCCATCTTTGCTTAAAAAGACTTGTCAAGTACTTTACTTTTTAATGATTTGGATATTTGTGATAAATTTTCAGTTGTATAAATTACTTAAATTAATCTTTGAATATTTTTACATTTTGTATTCATGTTGATCGAAAATGATGGAATCTCCTTTGAGAATAAGAGAAAATTAATTGACTAGCTCAGCTTCAATGTATCTGATCTCTGAAATGGATGTTGATTTATGGAATACAATTTGGAGTTTTATGTATTTGTGATGATTATCTCTCACTCCCTGACAGTTAGTCAGTCAAGATAATAATTCTAATGCAAAATCATAAATTTTATGAAGTGATTTACTAAAACAGTTGAGTAATGTAGTAACAAATGCTTTCTTTAACATTAAACTAAATTATAGTTGGTTAAAGTTAGACATTAACATTGTTAGATGTCGGCCGACTCAGTGGTTTAGTAGTTAAGAGCTCGCGCGCGAGACCAAGTGCCCTGAGTTCGAATCTCGCGAGACGGAGTCGTGAGTGAGAACTGATGAGAAGTCCCGCAATAGGACGAAATGACTGTCCAGTGCTTTTCAGGTTTTTCATGGTGGTCTAGCTTCAATGGACTCATGATCTCAACTATTAAAATAAAATTATAGTTCTTTAACAAAATATTTAACGATCATTCCTTTGAATAATCACTGTTTATCGCTAATTCTCATCAATTCAGTTGATTTAGTTCTTATCTTCATCCACCCACAAAAATTGTACATACTACGTTCTCATTTCTTTAAACTGTAGAAATGTACTAGATACTACGATTACTTCGTTTAACTCAGTGTCAATATTAGATATTGTAGTCAATACGTTATAGGCTTCTCATTTATATTCTTGAATATAAATTGTGATAAGTTTGAATCTGAAATAGGTTTTCTTACTAAAGTATATAAACAATTGGAAAATAGAAAGATCAAATGTTTGACTAGGTCAGTTTTTGCACCATGAAAATAACTTTCTCATGAATATTTCTTAATCTAATTAATAAATACTATACTGAAGAATCACATACTATGACGAAACACATCCATAATGCTTCTTAATAATGATCTAACTAAGATCAGTTCATAATCTCTGTACATAGATAATAAATTTAGACATAAACACAATTAGATGCCAACAGGCTTAGTGACCTGTTGGTTAAATGCTCGCGCACAAGACTGATAGGTCCTGGCCCCCAAATGCTCTGGTAAGGCCGAGAGTGGGGTGAGTCCGCTCCCCCCCTCAAAATACTCTCACATGGCCACGCGTATATAGCCTCTAAAAGGGAAGTCCTACTCACTGACTTCTCGTGGCATTACTGTTGTTTACGAAAATGAGAGAACGAAAAGCGAATGTCCGGCACCAGCTCTAACCGGATCCCAAACCAATGGTGTACATGGGCTCCAGTATCCTGAATGAATGCATCTCCTTACGATGCTCTACTGCCTTGTGGATCAGATCTTCAGGTCGAAGGCTCGAGGTGTGGCCTCCTATGAAAACCATCTGCTTCGGTTTGGGCACCCGGGCAGTATCACAGCCCTCATACATATCAAATGAGATTTGTGTGGCGCATATGTATTTGATGCCTCCTTGTACCGATATTTATGTGTTAAAATAAATATCAAATGAGATAGGTCCTAGGACCAAATCCCGCGAGGCAAGGTTGTGCATGCGCACTGCTGAGAAGTCGCACAATGAGACGAAACGTTTGTGCAGTAGTTTCAGGTTTTTCATGGTGGTCTAGCTTCAATTGACTCATGATTTCAACTACTGAAATTACTGCAATCTCCACAAAACCCTTTCTGACATTAAAAAAGAAACATTTTATCAAATCTAACAAATAACTAACTTCCTTTTTAAGTCATTTTTATTCACTTTCTATAATGATTTCCTCATTTACAATGATTGTTTATTATATCAAATCAATAGATTTGTATAAAATTTAATTTTGAATAGAATAAAATACGTAAACATTGATACATTAAATACAAACAAACAAGAACCAACTGTCATCATCAGTACTACCGTCATTATTATTATTATTATTATTATTATTATTATTATTATTATTATTATTATTATTACTATCATTACTATTATTGTTCGTGTTCACTCTGTTTATGAAATGAATAAACTGGAGTACGAGTAAAGGGGGGGGGAGTGGGGTAGAGAACAAGTGAAAAACTAAACGAAAATTAACAGTTATTTGTCATTAATATTTGTTTTTTTTCGTTGTTTCTTTGTTTATCTTATTGTTGGTTTTGTCTTTCCCTTTCTATTTATTTAAACATATAAACATTGGTACAATGAGGCAATAAATAGATATGAGCCATATAAATCAATTGATTTATGTGAGGGCTATGATACTGCTCTGGTGCTCAAACCGAAGCAGGTGATTTTCTTAGGATGCCACACTTGGAGTCTTTGATCTGAACGTTTGATCCACTAGGCTGTGGAGCAACGTCAGGAGATACAGTCTCATGGTAGTCGGTGACCAACAATAGGTTCATAGGCCATTTGCCCTCAAATGCCCTGGTAAGGCCGAGAGTGGGGAGAGTCCACTATCCCTCTCCAAATGCTCTCACATAGCCACGCATATACAACCTCTGACAGGGAAGTCCTACTCACTGCCTTCTCGTGGCATTATTGTTGTTTACGAAAATGAGAGGACGAAAAGCGAATGTCCGGCACCGGCTCTAACCGGATCCCAAACCAATGGTGTACATGGGCTGGCTCCAGTATCCTGAAGGAACAAATGGCGTATGAACCAATCGTTGGTCACCGGCTACCATGGGACTGCATCTCCTCACGATGCTCCACTGCCTTGTGGGTCAGACGTTCAGGTCGAAGGCTCGAGGTGTGGCCCCCTAAGAAAACCACCTGCTTCGGTTTGGACACCCGGACAGTATCACAGCCCTCACACAAATCAATTGAGATTTGTGTGGTGCATATGTATTTGATGCCTCCTTGTACCGATATCTATGTGTTAAAATAAATAAATAAATAAAATCAGGATACTAAAGCTCATGTACATCATTGGTCTTGAATCAGGATTTCCCAACTCCTCTAGGGGGACTATCCGTGTCCATCAACCCGGTTAAAGCTGGTGCTGGGCATTTGATTTACCTTTACTCAATTTCGTAAACAACACCCCGTTCACGAGAAGTCAGTGAGTAGGACTTCTATAACAGTGGTTGTATGCACGTGGTCATGTGGGAGGATTTCGAGAGAACAAACTGACTCTCCTTACTTTAAGCCATATCAGAGCATTTGAGGGCTTTTCTATCTAAACAAAATAAGTCTAAAGCATTTCTTAGTTCTGATTACTTTCTGTAATACATATAACTGTAATCATATATTTTAATATAATGGGTAATAATAATAAATTTTTATAGAGGGTGGTTAAACGAATATGACTGTGATAAAGATTGTTTTCAGAAAAAAATCTTACTTATTTGGTACATCATAAATTTGAATTGATTTTTCAATATGTAACCTATTTACGAAATATAATTTAAACTTTGAGCCAATTTCTTTGTATGTCTCCATGTATGTGTAAACACTCTTGATAAGTCAATAGAGTCGGGAGGGGGGATAGAGAGAGCGTAACTCGTTTCTTCCTCTTATGTTAGGCTTAAGTAAAGTAATACTATTTACAGCCATAAATATGTATTCAGTATTAAAAACAACGGACTGTAGCAAGAGATGTAATTCACTTCATCTACCACAAAAAAAAAAATCAGTACAAACTATTGACTAAGAGCAGGCTTACATACATTCATAGTGAACAGAACACAAGTGGGGACAACCGAATACATTTGACATGAAATTACAGAGCATCTCAATAAAATTTGAGAACTGTATAGTCAATGGTCAATTTGTAAAATGTTCATCAATTGTCTTAAAATGACTCAGACTTTATTGTTCTTGCATTTTTATACAAATTACATTCTGTTTCTATTCTTTACTGTTCAATCTTCTTGTGTCTCTGCTGCCAGACATTCTGTTCTTAACTAACATCATATACTACTTATGTAGATTTAAGTAACACACACTACACATTTATTTAGATATGAGAGAAGGATTTTTATCTTAGATCTAATGGTGATAAATTACTGAGATAAATCATCTTTGATATTTTGTAAATTAAACTTTAGAATCTTTTCATTCTCACTTGATAAACATTTTTTCTTATTTCCAAAGTTAAATTTATTGATTAGATGATCGGAAATAGTTGATATGAACCTGTGGATCTAAGTTTTGTATTGTTTGGCATTTGCCAATAAGATATGCTTGTAATTTTGAGCGAACTAATGATCCCTAGGGGATCCGATCCTGTGTCATTTAATTTCACAGTTTAAGAAGTCATTACTGAACTCTTCTGATTACAAATTGACTTTTATGGAAATGATTATTGATTTATTTATTTATTTTGACACATAGGTATTGGCACAAGGAGGCACCAAATACATATGCGCCACACGAATCTCAATTGATTTGTGTGAGGGCTGTGATACTGTCCGGGTGCCCAAACCGAAGCAGATGGTTTTCTTAGGGGACCACACCCCGAGCCTTCGACCTGAACGTCTGACCCACAAGGCAGTGGAGCATCGTAAGAAGATTCACTTGCATGGTAGCCGGTGACCAACGATTGGTTCATACGCCATTTGTTCCTTCAGGATACTGGAGCCAGCCCATGTACACCATTGGTTTGGGATCCGGTTAGAGCTGGTGCCGGACATTCGCTTTTCGTCTTCTCATTTTCGTAAACAACAATAATGCCACGAGAAGTCAGTGAGTAGGACTTCCCTGTCAGAGACTATATACGCATGGCCATGTGAGAGCATTTGTAGAGGGAGAGTGGACTCTCCCCACTCTCTGCCGTACCAGGGCATTTGAGGGGTAGTTATTATTTACAATTGATTAATTTTTGAGTAGTGTAAAATGTTTTGTTAGTCTAGTCTGTTTCAGCGCTAATCGAGTTGTTTCGAATCGGAACATTATTTCAGAAGTTATTTTTAACTAACTTTAAAATAGATACCGTAAAGTAATGATAGAAATTTCTGAACTGTAAAATGATAAAAGACAGTTTAATAAAGCCTAATATAGGATTGTAGAATAGTTCAAATACAATTATGTAGAATTTGATGGTGTATAGTTTTCGACTTGATCTCTTATAGTTCACTTAGATGAAGAATTTCACATGGACGCTACTAGGGTGTCCTTTCTAACTTAAGTCTTATTATGATAAACCATCTTTCTAAACTAGAAAAACATCTTGAAAAATCCTAATATAAACCTTTTGTCTATCTATTAGTCAATATTACATAACATTCTTTTAGATTTCAGAATAAAACTCTCAATATTTAAATTTATATCTAAGTGGCGGAGAAGATTTGTAGCTCAGGTGGATGATTTTGATGGAGTTTTTTTTCTCTGAACTGAATGGTTTGGTCATAGAGCTTTCATCGTTCTTCGGAAAGCTTCATCCAGCTCAGAGAAGAAAACTTCATCATAATCATATCGAGGTCAATGTTAGTTTTTTCAGTTATTTCATAAGTTTCACGGTGAACTTATTCCAACAATCCAAAACTGAAGATAAATTTATTAGTAAAAAATACAAAGTTCAACGAAGAGATCTCTTTTCAACGAATTTGTTATTATGTCGTACAATCGTATATCTATATGAAAATTTTTCGTTAAAGTACTGGTTCCTTGAGGAAATGTGAACAAGGAATAACTAAGATGATGTAATAGAAAGATTATAGTACTGAGTTACGTAGTACGAATTATAACAATAGACCTAATAAGTTGGTAAAGAATTATAACATAAATGTCGGGGGGCGGTTGTGAAGACTAGTAAGCTAATAGTTGAATTTATGAGTCAATTAAATGTAGACCGACATAGAAAACTTGGAAGCACTGAATAGTCATTTCGTCCTAGTATGGGGCTCCTCAGTAGTACGCATCCCATGACCAATCGGTCTCGCGCGCGAACACTTAACCTCTTGACCATTGAGCCGGCATCTAACGGTGTTAATGTCTGACTTCAATCAATCCACGAAATTACGCCATCGTTCAGTGTTTACAGGTTTTCCATGATGGTTTAGCTCTAACTGACCCATAAGTTCAACTATTAAAGTGTTTTTGTTAGAATAATAGAGGTGCAAAATAAATGAAGTGATATCATGAACAATTATTAATAAAATAATGAGAATATAAGTCATAACTAAAAGAAGAAGTGCATCAATAACAATACTACTACTAATAATAATAAATTAAGGCCAATGTAACGATAAAGATAGGAAGTACAACTTCTCTATGCATAGCTCTGGCTTGAGCTTATGAATAATAAGAGTTTCGGTTATTTTTAGAAGTTGGATACAAAGAAATCTAAATAGATTTAAACGAATCATATATACAACTTTAAAATCAAACTGTAGATCAGTAAAATAACTAACACTAACATCATTGGATACCGGCCGGCTCAGTGGTCCAGTAGATTAAGCGTTTGTGCGCGAGACTGAAGGCCCTGGGTTCGAATTCCGTGAACGGGATCGTGGATGCTCACTGCTGAGGAGTCCCACAATAGAACAAAACAGCTGTTCAGTGCTTCCAGGTTTTCGCCAGTGTTCTAACATCAATCGATTCATGATCTCAATAAAAAAAATATGATTACAATTGATTAAATGTTCAAATATGTTCAAGTATTAGTGATAAGAATAGTACATTTTTAATCAATATTGAAAATTTCAATGAAATAAGGTGATCAGTTACAGAATTGAACAAATGAGTAAAATTACACTTAAAAATAAACAAATATATTTATCAATGTTAATTATATTGAATTGATTCCTATAAAAGACTGATTGTTTAAATTCACTTGGTATTGTTTGTTTGAATCTTCCAATTGATTTTTAGGACTGTGATTGATCAGTCACACTGTTATTGGCATATGTGCATATTGTACACATTGCCTCAATATAGCCTTAATTCACAAGCATTATATACTAAGATATATAATGGCTAGCAGTGAAATCTAGTTTGATGCGCGTTTTGTCCTATCGCGTTATCTACTTAGCTATTTAGTAGCGATAGGGTTTAAAGCGATAGGTACTGGGTTTGAGTCTCAGAGTAAACATTAACTCTAAGATACAGATCCATCCAACTGATGAGTCCCAAATGAGATGAAATGTGCGTCAAACTAGATTCCACTTCTAGTCACTATTCATCTTTGCATAGACTGATTCTTTGTTTGCAATAATATCTCAAGGGAACATGGTATGTTTTATTGTTATTGTTGTTGTTGCCCTCCTCGTTGTTGCTTCATCTTTTCCCTATAGTCTTATTCCTTCAGTAAAGAAACTATCCTTCACAATTCATTCATTCATTCATTCATTCATTCATTCATTCATTGATTCACACAACTTATGATAAACCCTTATATAGAGCAATCAATCACTTTTATATCAAAACATAAATAAACTAAAATGAACAATCAATTCTAAATATAGTTCTTCATTAATCTCTAAGTAAAATTAAACTATTACAATATGTCTGATTGAGTAGGTGTGTGTGTATTATTTATAATAATAAATAAACTAATGAATTATAAAGAAAATAAATACAAGTTAACAACTATTATATTTCTCATAAGCATTATGAATGGTAAACTTTTGGGATCCATTTATGAATCAATATTATACGAACATGTTTATCGTATAGTTGTTACGTAACTAAAGTGTTCATATTCATGTCCCTCTTATTATGAGCATTATTTTGACCTATGAATTATTATTCTACGATTTACCATTCTTGAATTATGCCCTGTCTATTAATTACCGTCTCCCATATTCACAGCCACTTTTGGCTAGATCTTGTATAAATGTTGTTTTCTATTTTATGGTACGATTTGGTCTATCTGGTTGGTATGTAAAACGAGTATGTTTGAAATAAATGATTCATATTGCAGAGGCTCGGATTGGTATTCTGGACTTAACTGGCTGAGCTAGTCAGGAAGCAGAACAAATAAGGACTCTAGACTACTCTTACGTGTTTTACGCATCATTGGTGCGATCGATAATTCATTGCTCTCTAATTGGCGGTATCGTTACGTCATACATTAACAGGGCACAGAGGTGACGAGTTATAACAAAAACAATTAAACCATATCTTAAAACTAGATAGTACTGAACCGATGTTTTATTCAAATATTATAGAACTTTTATACTTTTGCTTGACTGCATGGATTTTAATGTAATTACGTCTCGTTCTAGCAGAAGATATAAAAGGAGAAAGATATAAATGAAGGGGATGGTTAGTATCTGATAAGATAACAACTGCCAGGAATTTGCATGACTTTAGATATCCATCCACAATCATAATAATTATGATCTCAAAAGATTCATCACACACCTTACTAACTGCCTTTAGCACTTTGCGTAATATAGTAAAGTCTTTTCTGAAAAACCCGGAAAAGAATAATAGATAATATGCAAGAATTGACAAATTGTAAGAGTAAATGTCAAGTATTCCCAAACGCATACAGTCTCTTTATGTAGTAAGTCGGAAGGGGAAAACTTTCTTGAATAACAAGCCTTAATAAGCCTTAATTACATTATCAGCTTTAATTAGATCTAAAGTTGTCTAATTGTTTATTAGATTGAAACAAAAATTATTCTATTGAATCCTGACAAACAGTAAGATGTTACATCATCATCATCATCATCATCATCATCATCATCATCATCATCATCATCATCATCATCATCATCATCATCATCATCATCATCATCATCATCTCATCATCATCATCATCATCATCATCATCATCATCATCATCATCATCATCATCATCATCATCATCATCATCATCATCATCATCATCATCATCATCATCATCATCATCATCATCATCATCATCATCATCATCATCATCATCATCATCATCATCATCATCATCATCATCATCATCATCATCATCATCATCATCATCATCATCATCATCATCATCATCATCATCATCATCATCATCATCATCATCATCATCATCATCATCACCATCATCATCATCATCATCATCATAACTTGATATGTTTACATTAAGTAATGAATAGATTGAATTACCATAAACTCTAACATGAATATTACATTGTAACCATCATAAGACAACTCTTACGATTGTATTCTGTTTTTATTTAATCTTTAGTTTAGATGATGAGATGAATGATCTATGAGCAATGATGAAGTGATTTTGAAGGTGTTCACTTAATATCTGAGACTAAATGACGGTTATAAACTAGTATGAGCAATTAGAATTATGATTTACACTTGATGGTTGAAATATCTACATAACAGAAACAGATAGCCCAGATATTCAAGGAAGCTACCTTGAATGATAGTAGTACTATTGTACTATTTAAACTTGGATTAATTTTAATTTGGTTATTTATTCTCTGATGAAGTGACTTACACTAGGTCACGAAACGTCAAAAAATCTAATTTTTCTACTCATTGGGATATTACAAATATATTATTTATTTATAACAATCAACCCAATGCTCAATTTATTCGAAATTATCAAATCAAACCTTGGTAATGATACCTATTCTCCGATTAGTTGTCATACACAAACAATCAATAATTTATCCGTAATTGATTAACACTCATAAATGAATATGGGTTTTTAACACTTACTCCCCCACACACACATACACTCTTGGTTACCCTGTGTCTTTTCTTTGTGTACGCTTGCGGATTTTACCAATCTTTAACAATAAATTATCTCTATAACTGATGTTCGGGCTTTTGAATAATCTCCAGTAAATCTATAATTTTATTAGGAGATTTAGCCGGCGTCAAATACTCAGTTAATAGGATACTATTTTTATTGGAATCAGATATAGAGGATACTATTCCTTTACAAGTGTACTTAGGTAGGTTTATCATCTATACTTCAACTCTTGATGGAGTTTTGTTCTTTGAGCTGGATGGGTTTAGTCATGGAGTTTTCATCGTTCTTCTGAACGACCTCATTGGCACAAACTTCAGTTACAAGTTTGTTGTTGCGGATAATAATAATAATAATAATAATAATAATAATAATACTTACATCTATAATGGTAGGTATTCCTACTTTCAATTCCCTCTCTGTTACATACTACTTATATATAAAAATCAAACATTGAAATATTTTACTTACTAATGGAACATCAGATATGAATATGCCGATCAAAATAGATTTTTTCCTGTTTTATTTTATTCATTTAGAAGATATTTTTAAAAGTAAATAAATTACGAAAAACTTAGTACGTAATCTGAAATTGAAAGGAAACAGAATAGTAAATTCATAATGAAGAAAACCTCAATTGAAACCATGGTAACCGGTGTGTACATATTGTATATTGAGAAAGGTAACTAAGTATAGTATAGGAAGCATAAATTGAAGAAAGACTATACTTGTATAATTGATATTTATTTCATTTTATGACACTGTCTAAATGATTTCTAAATAGAATGAGGATTTATGAAGATTTTAATAAATGTAACAGTTGAATTCATAAGTTGATCTAACCTAAACTATCATTAAGAACCTGAAAGTATTGAATGATTGATTTGTCTTAGTATGGTACTCCTCTGAAGTGTGTACTCATGATCAGGATTTTCAGTTTCGAGTACTAACGTTGAACATCTATACCACTTAGTCGGCATCTAACGGTATTAATATCTAAATTTAATCGATCTATGATCTTATGCTACTCTTCATCAATTGTCGAAGGTGGATAACTGTTTCACATTCGACACAGATTGGATTCTACTAGTCACAACTTCGAGTCCAACGTGAGGGATCGTGGATACGTACTTTTGAGAAGATTCATACTAGGACAAAACGGCTATCCAATGATTCAACGTGTTCGATAGTGGTCAAGTTTAGATTGACTCATGAATTCAGCGGTTACGATTGTTAAACATGTGAAAGTACTATTTAAAGTATATTATAAAGTTGGTAAAATAAACACTTCCCTAAAATTGATCTTTCATGGTAATTTACTTAAAAATCAAGTGGGTATAATTAGAACTCACTTATTCAACCCATATCTGAAAACACGAAACAAAGTAATAGATTTAACCACGAAACCACAAAATGTTTAAAGCTAAAACAAATACATATTTGATAGTTTATATCATAGAATAACAATCATTGAAGATTAGGAATCACTGAAAAGTTATTTTAACGAAGTATAGACTTGTCAACAGTGAACATTCATGGCCAAGACAGCAATCAAACTCAAGACCTTCAAGTTTGACTACTGGTCCTTAACGTTTAGACCACTGACCCAATGTCTAATGGCTTGAATGTTCAATCTTAACTCAATCACGATAATATGCAATCATCTTATAATGTTATTAGTGGGTAACTACTCAACACCTAACACGGTTGAACTCCACTGGTTACGGCTTTAAACTACAACTTTGGGAATCATCTCACAAAATCAGTCACCAGTATTCACATGATTATTATATTCACTTTATAATGATTTATGAAGATTGTTAAATTTTATCATTAACAATACTATTTGGTAATAATGAAATAACTCATATAACTCACAAATCATTGTTATTACACTGTTGAATAGTTCCATACTAAGATGATATCATTATCCAATCCCTTCTAGATTTTAATTAATATTTAATTAAGATCAATCCATAACATTTCGCGAGATGAGCTCGCGGATGGACACTACTGAGGAGTTCCACAACAGGAAGAAATGATTGTTCAGTACATTCATGTTTTCCATGGTGATCTAGCTTCAATTGACTCATAATCTCAACTATTAAAATTACCACAATCTTCACAAAACCCATTCTGATAATGAAATAACTCATTTAAATCACAAATCATTGTTACTACACTGTTGAATAGTTCCATACTAAGATGATATCATTATCTAATCCCTTCTAGATTATAATTAATATTTAATTAAGATCAATTCATAAGATTAACTAGATCATCATTCAACAATCTGCACCAATACTCTTTATGAATAATGAATAGGAGAACAAATAAGTCAGTATATCCCATAGGAAATATGGTATTTTCAACAGATTAACAACAAAGAAAACAGAAATGAAGTTTGACCATAACAAAAATTATGGGAGAATTTTTTTCTTTCAGAAATAGTTGTGAATAGTGACACTATTTATTGATTTATTTGTTTATTTATTTATTTATTTACTATATCAAGTTTCGAAATAACAAATGATTCATCACTTTCACAGTTCAATGAGTCATGGATTTTGTTACATTCTAGAGTTTTAGATTAAGTTATGTAGAAACAAAGATGGATAGTGGTTAGCATTGGAATTCAGGATGTGTGTTTCGTCTTATTTGCGACTCGTCAGCTGGATGTGTCTGCATCTCAGAGTTGATGTTCACTCATAGGACTCGAACCCAATACCTTTCGCTCCAAACATCATCGTGTTATTTACTTAGCTATTGAGTCCTGATAGCCATTAGTTTGTGCAATCAGGTGAAGTTATATTCACTTGGTATTGTTTACTTTTATCTTCCGATTGTTATTTAGGACTGCAATTAATAATACGCTTATAATAATCTGAGATGCATGTACATTCAGCTGACGAGTCCCAGATAGGACGAAACGCTCTTCCTGGTTTCCACTGCTAGCCACTATTCATCTTTGCTTAAAAATGTATTGTGACTTCAGGAAATATCGAGGCAGTCTGCATATGATGCACATATGTCAATTAGAGACTGATCAATCGCACTCTTAAATAACAATGGGACGATACATGAAGACCATACCAAGTGATTATAAGTTATTTACAGTTTCATTTATTAGACTTATATAAAAGACGTCAATTATTCATAAAATTATAGTATTGATCAAATATGATTTATCTAGTTCTCTGTGGTGTGATCCGATTAGACCCATGTAGCTTTGTGTATAAGTTTGTGTGGGAATATTATGCCAACTATAACCAATTTTTTGAATGCGCATAGATTTGTAAATCTCTCCCCATTTTCGTTTTTCTCCCCTAGTCTATGTCGTCCCATGATATATTCATATCCGGTGTTGTTCATCCCCACTTTGATATTTAGGTCTTTCATCAGGATAGTGAGATCCTTTCTTGGGCACTTCGCTATGATTGATTACAGCCCTCGTTGAACTGACCTTTATTGTCTTCATTGCTATCATTGTTGTGTGCATGGCACTTATATCATTCATCATGATTCCCTCCTTTGTTTTGAATGATGCTTTGATGATTCTGGATCGATGAGATTCCCGTCTTATAAGTGCATTACGTGCTTTTTTGGACGGCATTAGAGCAAATCCCTGAGTGTGAAGCGTTTCCCTCTTTGCAACAGGAGTACAACACCATCTCGTCCGAATCGATCTTTCTCTGTCCAGTTTGGGTCTAATATGTTTCACTGATTCCGAGAACCACCAAGTTGTGTCTCCTCATTTCCGTTGCTCTTTGGCTGGTCTTTCAGATGTCCCACATTGTCCGTAAATTTCATGTACCTATATTAATTGTTGTTTTGGTTGTTAGAATGGGCATCGGCTTCGAAGTATCTCGGCTTTCACAATGAAGTGTTATAATCCTTCCTTCCACTACCAGGGCAGAGTTTAAATGGGTTTAATTTGTTTAATCTGGTTGGCGTTTTTTAGCAAGATTTTTTTCTATGGGATGGGGTTTCCGACACCACTCTCAACCATCCTCCTTCTCCCGGGCTCGGGACGGGCAGTAACTCTAGAAGAGCTACAGGTTCCTCCGCAAGGGGCAACAGGCCTAAGTAAGAAGTAAGAATCTATCAAATATTTCTACGGTTCTAGCGTTTTACTTCCAGTTAGAGTTGAAGACATCTGGATTTAATTGTATGAGGGAAATGGCAGATATCTATATTCCATAACAAACATGTGGTGGTTAAAATTCGGAATCCTACTGAAACAAATTTAGTTCAGGTAGCTGAATACTATTATAAAAACTTACACAAAAGTATAGTCTAACACAGAATACATAAAGTTATACATCTGAATAAACGATTTATATTAACTTCAATAAAAGTGTACTTTGGAATCAATCACTCAAAAGCAAACAAAAAATGATTATATGATACATGTCATGAAATGAGGCAGATTCTTCTTTAATATTCAAGTGTAGCTGACATATCAATCTCGAATTTATTTCATACGCCTAAGTAACAGTCGAGGACAGGAAAGGTCCTCTTCCTCTCAAAATGGTTTCATATGACTACATGAGTATATATATACAATAACAGGGAAATTGTACTCACTGCCTTATCGCGAAGAGGGTATTTTGAAGAAATCAAGATGAAGAAAAAAGAATGTCTGGAGCTTTAACTAGTTTCATGGGTACGGAGCATCTACCTAGTTGAAAATCCCTGATTTCAAACTAGTAATGCACATGGGCTTCAGGATTCTGAGGTAACAAGTGGGGGGGGTACGATTATATTCTCAGTCACCGGCTAGCATGTAAATGTATCTTTTAATGTTAGAGGCTTGAGGAGTGATCCTCTAAGGTAACCAATTGTTACGGTTCTTTTTAGGTGGACAGAATCCCAGCCCACACACCAAATGAATGATTTATGTGGCGCTTATATATTTTGATGCCCCTTATTATCAATGTTCAACTACACTAGGTATCCGAAAATAGTTAACAATAAACACTCCATAAATCATTTTAAAGTTGATTTATAAATAACGATGGGTAACAACTTTCTAGCGAATATCTTATCTGTAGAAAAAAAACCTTATATCTCTTAAATTTGTTCTATTTTGGTAGAGTTTTGTCCACTGAACTAGATGGTTTACTCATGGAGTTTTCATAGTTCTTCTGAACGACATCATCAGCACAAACTTCAGATAGACATCCTATTTTCTAAGTTCTATTTTCCAAATAAGATAATATTAAGCACTATTCAATCAACTAGCTTCAATATCACAAACCAGTAAGAGGATATTTTCTTCCTAAATATTCCAGTAGTAATATCTCATACAATAAAACTTAGTAAAACCAGAGATTATCAACACCTTCATGTTTTCAGATGAAGTTTATTGACGAGTACTGATGATCATCAACCATCTAATAATATCTATTACTAATACCTATATTACAATTTAATCGATAGAATACATTCAACAATAAGAATAGCACATACATGATCTTGTCCCCCTACGCTGTATAATGTATCATATTTTTTTTTACGTTTTTTGTCATTATACTTCTATGAATTACTCTTTGTATCCTGTAAACCTTTCACTGGATACTCTCCCCTCATCAACCGAGAAATATAGAGGATTATCATTGAAAAACAAATCGTGTTTTTTTTTTCTAATTTTCTTTTGAAGAAATAATGTAGTGGTAAAAGGAACAGATTGTTGGTTGTATATTCATTTGCTTTTCTAAATTGATTATTTTGTAAAATATGTATATATATATATATATATAAAGTAAAAGACTTATTGACCTTTAATAAGGACACATCGAATAGCTTTAGGCTATTGGTGAAATTGAATGACAATAAATCGAACATCATTGATATTGTTTATGATTATATTATATAACCATCATGTAATTTGTATGGATTAATATTGGAATTTAAGAAAATGTTTATCAATTGGGTTTTAATTATAAAATAGCATAGTGAATTATAGTAACATTTGAACTTAGTACCTAATAGCCGTTTCGTTCTATTGTGGAATTCTTCAGTAGTGCGCATCCACGAGATTCGAACCCAGGGTCTTCAGTTTCGCACGCGAATGCTTAACCTACCTAACATCAATCGGTTCATGATAATCTTCATAATCCCTAAATTGATAATTACAATGTGGTCACTAGTGACTAGCTTCGTGAGAAAATTCTCGGAGTTCTAGTGAGAAGTCGTGACCAGTGGAGTTAATCCGTGTCGGGTAGAGACAGGTGTCTACAATGAAAGATGGTTGCGCAATTTCATGGATTGGTTGATGATAGACACTAACACCACTGGATGCCGGCCATCTCAGTGGTCCAGTAGATTCTTGTTCGAATCCCGTGGGGAGCAGGATCGTGGATGCACACTGCTGACGAGTCCCACAATAGGACGAAACGGCTGTTCAGTACTTCCAGATTTCTAACGGTGGTCTAACATCAATCAGTTCATGATCTTAATCAAAATACTTGAAATAAATGATTCATATTGCAGAAGCTGAGATTGATGTTCCGGACTTAACTGACTAGGCTAGGCAAGAAGCAGAACTGTTAATGACTCTAGACTACTCGTTCGGGTTTTTCACGTCATTGATCCGATCGATAATTCATTGTTCTCTAATTATCAGTATCGTTACGTTATATATATATATATATATATATATATATATATATATATATATATATATATTCATAGGGACACAATGCCAAAAGTTATCACAGTTTCAATGAGCAACTATACTAAGAAAAAACTGTTCTATTCATTTGTAAACGGGAAACTGTAAACAATTACAGTCAACCGTATGTTTACAAAAACTTTATTTTTCATTATTTAATAATAGAAAACAGTTGATTTTGCATATGGTAATTAGTTTAAGTCATTTTAGTTTGTTAGATTATAAATTATGCATTGATAATGAATAGAAGGCTGTTGTTGAACAATAAATGATCATTCTATTATACTAAATAATTCTATACTTGAATTATGAAAGTTAAATGACAACTCTGTTTAAGGCATGGCTCAATGATTAATCTTTAACTTGAAATGTTTTGAAAATAAACTAGTCTTCCATAACAACAATACAATAGTGTACATTATCTGGAACTATATTAGAATGATTAACTTATATACAGTAATAAAGCTGAAACAAAATCAGAAGAGTTTTATACTAAATGGTTACTTTTTACATGAATATCACATAGTACTACAATTAGAAGAATCCATTAGTAAAATATTACTGTATAGACTAAGTATGTTTTTGTTGTCCATCAGCATATCATTAAAATAATCGATGACTTTTATATTGTCGGTTTAATCTAAAATCAGTAGTTCATCATTTAGTTTCATTTAATAGTGATCTTAAAACCATTCTATTGTTAGTCAAATACTTTACATCCAGATTGATCTATTTTACACTTTACTTGCTTATTTATGCCTGTCATCCCACGTGGAAGAGCATAGGTCACCCTCCAGCATTCCTGATCTAACTTTGTCCTAGGCAATCCTTTCCAGTTGATAATCATTCTTTCAATGTCTGCTTTCAGTTCTCAAAACAATGTATTCCTTCGTTTTCCTTCTCTACACGATTCCAAATATACGCTTGCTTCATGATGCAGCTTGGTGATTTCTAAGTTTCTCTTCAGTTGTAACTTGATTTGTTTCCTTTCATAGTAGGTTGTTGTTAATGGCATCCAGTCAATGGATATTCGGTATCTTGTGTAGACAATTATTTATCAATACATGTACAATTTTGATGCTAATTGTAATAGTTGTCGAATTTTTATCTCCATACACTAGAACTAACTGTCTTGATATTCGTATTGAAGATTATGACTTTGATGTTGATTGACAGTTGTTTTGTATTCCATATGTTCTTCCACTATAGGAACATTACTCTTACTTCGCTAATCCTCGCTTTAATGGCTGCATCATAGGATATAGATTTTATTTTTAATTTTTATAGTCTTTGAACATGAAGTTCTTTTGTTCAATTACAATCAATAATCAAGATATTCAGCTATGAATAACTTCACATTAAGCATCTAATTAACTAACTAGCATGTCATACAATTTTATTGGTAATCATACTGTAATCAAGTCATAAAGTAAGGCATGTGTTTATATAAACATCTGTAACCATGGAAGTTAACATGAATTACTTTACTAAATTAACCCTTTCATCAAATACTTTATTGAAATGGTCATAACTATGTCAATGAAAGAAACATAGGGTTTGTTGGAACATAGCTTCCATTATTATTATTATTATTATTATTATTATTATTATTATTATTATTATTATTATTATTATTATTATTAGCAGCTTTATTCAATATTATAATCTTGGTACAATATTAGAATTCTCAGCACAATGTATTTCAATGAGACTATAATTTATGGACGACTTTTGCTGGACGCTTAAAATACTTTGAGAATGTTCACATACATACTACAACCAATTCAGGATCATAAACCAGTGTAAAGAATTAGGATTATTATTTATAATTGATAGTTATGGTTAAGAATTAAATTTACGGTTGTTATCATGAACTGGCATCAGTTATAATGCCAAAACTTTATTTAGCCAAATAGATAAATTAAATTTTGTGCAAAAATGGAAGATCTATTATCGTAAATCTGATTGGTTCGTCCATAAATTGTAGTATTTCAACAAGTTTCCTTTTTCTTATTTCTTAATCGATTCTTGTGATAAATATTGAATGATCAGTTCAGGAATTGACATCTGAATAGTGTATATTCTTTTCAATGCATTCTGTTGCCAGTAACCACGATGTTACTGTTTGAACTGTTTTGTAACTTGTACAGTGAAATAAAGTAAACTCTTCACAAACGCACTTGAATAGGTTATAACACTAATAGAAAATGGGTAAGTTGTTAAAATATCCAAATGGCAAAAACAACTAGTCTAGATATTCAAGCAAACTATTCACATAAACCCAATTAAGAAATTATCGGAGTAAAATTGTAACAGTTTTCATATGATCATAATTCAATGCTCAGTTGAAAATGCTTTCGATTATAATCATTCGTTTGAATTAGTCACTAAGTAATAATGAATATTCATTAAATATACCAAACTGATTATAATATTAGATTGTATATAAGCGTAAATTTAATCTGACAACATTCATCATTTAACCTATCAATCATTAGCCTTAATTATAATTTGTTTTCTCAATTATTGTATCTTCTTTCATGTTGAAAATAAAACACAAAGTTCTCTGATACATTTTCTATTACTAAACTCTACTATATGTTCTCTCATCTATGATTGATCATTGTATGTCATTTTGACCTATTCATTTACATATATATATATATATATATATATATATATATATATATATATATATATATTCATACATCTTTGGAGTCGAGCTAAGGTTTTAAGTTAGGATTATCACTCCATATTGTTTTTATCATTAACTGAAACTAGAGATCATGGTAAAAGATTAGTGTAGAATGAAAACTAAGGTTTGAATTGAACAGTAACTGTCTAGGTAGTTTAGATAAGCACTATTAACCAGTTGAAACTAAAAACAAGGTGATTGAGTAAATGATGGTTTTAGATTTTATTATAAATATAAATGAACAGTAGAGTTCAACCGGGTCAGTTGTAAGATAGTAACTCATTCAAAACAATAGTAGATGTATGGCTTAATTTTGTGGATTAGTTGAAGTTTGACATTAACACCATTGGATACCGGCCAACTCAATAGTTTAATGGTTAAGAGCTCGCGTACAAGACTGATAGCTCCTGAGTTTTAAGCCCACGAGATGTGGTCTTAGATGTGAACCGCTGAGGAGTCCTACAATAGGATAAAACAATCGTTCAGTACTTTCAGGTTTTCCATGATGGTCTAACTTCAATCGACTTATGATCTCAAACATTGAAAGTATACCATAGCAACAAAAAAAATGTTATTCAATCCGACAAAACGAACTATTAACTAAAACAACATAAATACAATTCAGGAAGAAACATGTAAACTCAATGAAGCCGTAAAAAAAATAAATAAATAAATAAACTTAGAAAAAAACTATAATAAAATACAAATACTACCATCTTAAATGGAATCACAACAACAACAAAAAAAAGGAAACCATAGCAACAAATGACAAGTGTATATATATATACACATATACATATAGAAAGATTTTTATATACAAAACCTTTAAAATGAATCTTACATAGTAACTATTCATAAATGATGATAGAATTAAATTAAACTCATTTTAAACAGTTGTTTTATCTCATGTGATTCTATTACATAACATGCTTATTGTATTCATTTAGGCATTACGTCATGTTTTAGGATATAGGGTACATATATATGTATAAATGTTTATTGTTTAATATAAATAAAAAGAAAAGAGTATTTTATATTGTAAACAGAAATAGTACACATTTTGCTAAAAAAAAGAGATAGATATTGTCAATGAGAGAATTGGATCGAATTGAATAGAATAGAATAGAATAGATGAAATATCAATAAATGATGAATGATTGTCTAGTTGAGATTAGTTGTTTGTAACTAAGATTATTATTATTATTATTATTATTATTATTATTATTATTAATGCTATCTATATTTAATCAATATTAGTACATTATTGTACTGTATTGATAGCATAGTAACTGTCATTTTTTCAACAGTTATCTCTATACATAAACTTATCTTATAATAGTATTCATTAGATTAGACATACTTGATTGTTCTAGTATAATGGTGAGTAAATTACAAATCATTAAGTCATTTAGAATTATTTGTATATGGTAATTATAAACTATGTGAAGGGAAACATAATACCAAATATTGAAAACACTATTCAATACTTAAACAATAAAGATGTAATTTCAATAGTTGAGATCATGAGTTAATTGAAGCTAGATCACCATGGAAAATTAAGAAGCATTGGAAGGTTGTTTCATCTTATTATAGAACTCCTCAGTAGTGTGCATTCACGATCCGACATCGCGTGATTTGTTTCGAGGACCTATTGGTCTTGCGAGCGAACGCATAATCTCTGTACCACCAAGCCAGCCGGTATCCAAAAGTGTTTATGTCTAACTTGAAGTAATCTACGAAATTGAGAGACACCGCTCACCATTGTCTTCAGTGAGTTACTATCTTACAAGAGACCGGGTTGAACTCTAGCGCAAGCTAGACCGATAGGTCGTGGGTTCGAATCCCGCATGGTGAGATCGTGGATGCCCACGGCTAAAGAATCCTACAATTGTCACATGATCTCAACTATTGAATAATCATTTAAACTATATATGTTTATTACGTTTGAAGACGTAATATTAATTGAATTTCATATTGAATAGTCTATGAACAATAAAATTGAACTCACGTTTAGTAAGGTTCACGTTAGTAGCTATCGTTAATTACATAAACCTTGTGAAGGCTCTTTACTCGAACGCTACCAGTTGAGTCAGAGCTTATAGCGAACTGTAATCTCATTTTGCAACCTCAAGTGCTAGCCGACAAGGTTGTCCGCTATCTTTATTTTTGTTCAAAGTCCTCGTTGTCTAAATTTTCAGGAATTCATCTCCTTACAGGAGGTTCACTTATCAACTTAGAGTATGTAGATGACATAGTCTTGTTTGATGAAGACGCTGACAAACTGCAGTCTTTTTGGTAGCACAGACCGACAATGCTAAGATGTTTGGAAAGTGTTTCTCTCCCTCTAAATACAAGTTGTTCCTTCAGGACTGACCTGTATCAAAACCTGAACTAAGGATAGGGAGCGAAGTAGTCGAACGCTTCGACAACTTTACTTATCTTGGAAGTGTGGTCAGCCCCTAATGGATTGGTGTCTGATGAAATCTCTTCACGGATTCAGAAATCTCGTTTGGCTTTTGCCAACTTACGTCACCTATGGCGAAGGTGAGATATCCGTCTGTCAATTAAGGGACGAGTATACTACGCAGCAGTTTGTTCTGTTCTATTTTTCGGCTGCGAAACGTAGCCATTAAGAGTAGAAGATACTCGTAAGTTACTAGCATTCGATCACAGATACCCTACAAATATCGCCCACATCTGCTGAGATCACCCGATAAGTAATAGTGAGGTTAGACACAGGATATTAACAAATGATGGTAAATCAGTTGATGAGGTTGTAAATTTTCATCGACTGAGATGGTTGGACCACGTGTTACATATGCCTGAACACTGATTACCACGACGCGCAATGCTGAATGTATTGGTGTTGGTTGGAAGAAAGTTAGGGGCGGCCAAATCGGCCAAAACGTGGCATCAGTCCTTGAAGTTACCAACTACTAGTCTGAACCATGTTGTTAGATGCAGAATATGAATAATTTATGTTATATCTTTTGAAAGTTAACTGAGAATTCTCACTCAAATACAGCCTAAGCAATTGCGATTACAGTAAAAGGCAAGTTAGAATAAAGTGATATCAGTAGGTTGTAGGGAACATTTATCTGAAATATCTTTCTAGATGTATTCGTATATAAGAAACAATACAAATTCCTTCAACTTACCTACGCCTTTTACCCCCAATGGAGTATAGACCACCGACCGGAATTCTCCAACTCAGTCTATCCACGGCCCTTCTTTCTAGTTCTATCCAATCTTTGTCCATTTTTATCATATCTGTCTCCATTTCTCGGTGTAATGTGTTCTTTGATCTTCCTCTCTTCCTTCGACCTTGAGGATTATATGTGAGGGCTTGTCTCGTAACGCAGTTGAGTGCTTTCCTCAATGCGTATCCAATCCACTTCCAGTGCTTCTTCCTGATTTATTTTTCCACTGGGATCTCGTTCGTTCTCTTCCACAGTAGACTGTTGTTGCTGATATTGTCTGGCCAACGAATCCATAGTATTTTGCGTAGACAACTGTCAACAAACACTTGAATAGTTATTCTCTAAACAATATAGATATAATTTTTTATGGTATTCTTCAGTTTAAATAATACTTCTAAAGGGACAATTCAAAGTTAATTATCTTTCATGAGGAAAAAACAAGCAACATTACGTACTTGCATGTTATATACATCACTTATATATAACCTGATTGTATGACATTAATCTGTCAGTTTGTAACAATACTGATATTTCTATACAGATCACTTACGAAATGATCATAAAGTTAATATGATATCTTTTAAGGATAAAAGTAACAATTGTTTTAATCACGTTTAGTAACCATATGACATTGGCATTAACAACGTAAATTTTGATTATGTAATTAATAGTTAACAACAACAACAACAACAAAATGTAGATCTTTATGTGTTGATTGTATAGACCGAAAGAAAAACTTCAAATGATATCTCTTGACTGAAGTTAATTTTCATTTAAGTATATAAAGAAGAGTAATAGTTAACTTGTGTCTACTTTGTCGATTGTTTACTTTTCATAAAATCAGTATAAATGTAAACTTATTATTAAGCTAGCTTGGAAACTGTATTGTATGGATTCATTCGATGTTGTTTTACTTGTATCTTCTCATTGTTATTTAAGACTGCAATTGATCAATCTCTTGTTGGCATATGTGTATATTGTGTGTATTGCCTTGATATAACCTTATGTCATAAGCATTATGAGCAAAGATGAATAGTGGCTAGTAGTGAAATCCAGAAAGCGCGTTTCGTTCTATTGGGGATTCGTCAGTTGGATGTACCTTCATCCCAGAGTTGATGTTCAATCTGGGAATCGAACCCAATACCGTTCGCTTCAAACTTCATTACGTTATCCACTTAGCTACTGAGTCCTGATAGCCACTTGTGTGTGCAAAGGGGGGTGAAGTATAAATTCACTTGGTGTTGTTTCATCCGGAGTGAACATCAACTCTACAATGCAGGTGATAAGTCTTGAGATTTTGAACGCTATACTCGATTCCTAAGCTATTCTTGAAGAACCCCAAGCTAGAACTATACAGCGACCTGAACACGAGAGAGAAGGCGCAAAGTATGCGAAAAGTACTTTACTTCAAGATTCCATTTTTGTACAGAAAAACATGGGTATTTATAGATGTTAACATTTGTTGAATCAACATCATATTTTGACCAATCCGCTAAAAGACATATTATGCTACTGACCAGTAGTAGCACGCCACGTTGGCATTCTAGAAAGCTCCATCGTGCTCTGATTGGCTTAGACTCTTTTGCTCCTACAGGGCCTCCGGAGGCTCTGTTGCAGTTCTCGGAAAGCCGACTTAACAGCAGGCACATTCAAATGAAGGGTTCCAAATAGAACGAAACCCGCGTCGTGGATTCCACTGCTAGCCACTATCCATCTTTGCTTAAAAATGTATTGTTTAAAGTTTTAAATTAGCTTGGTAATAATTTAAGTAGTATGAGATACTTTCCATGTAAAATTGAATTTCCCAATCCTTGATGTTTTTAAAATACATGACACAAATTTTAAAACGAAATGATTTTTCGAAGTTCATTTCAACTTGCTTCCATGGTTTTATCTTAATTAAGGTCACATTGGAAAACAGTTAATACAATTAATTGTTCAGTCTTAGTATTGAACTTTACAGAAGAGGACTACAGCGATGTCAAAAGACATCTCATGGAGGGTTTTTGATACTTCAAGGAAACTACTTGACGAGTCTAGAATCCTTAAGCTAGTTCCCGTTCATTAAATAATGTTATAATATAAAATACTTGCATTATTTACGCCTAATACCATTCATTATGTATAGTTAGAACTGGTATATCCATTAACAAAATGGATATCATTTCCTAGATCTCTGTTCATAAATTACAGTTTGTCAGAGGAATCTTAATGCTCAGTATATTGACAGAACTCTAACTTAACACTATGGGTTAATAATCCGTTTAACAATGATAAATGTTACACTGAAGAGCAGTAGATAACTGAAGTTTTTTGAATAAATCTGTTGGAAAACAAATCATTATTCATTTCACTAAGGAAATATTTATGATATGTATATCGTTTGTTGTATTCCTAATATTAATGATTATTGTCATTGAATTGAACAACTAATCTATTTTTAGTATGGAGGTTGTAGAGATTACTGAGTATTAATTGAGATTAGGAACTTATTAGTGGCAAATTGGTTGAAGTTGGACATTAACGCCGTTAAATCCTGGCTTTGTGGTCAAGGGATTGTGTGTTCGCGCAAGACCGAAGTTCCTTGGTTCGAGTTTTGCGTTCAGGGTCTAAGTATGCTTACTTGTGAGGATTCTCATACTAAAACAAAACGATTGTCCAATGCAAAAATAATCAACTTTTCAGTGTACATTGCGAATTAACTTCAGAGTGATGATTGCTGGGAAGTGATGAGTGTTTTTAATCTGATCTGATACTTTTTAACGAGGCACTTTGACAATCTTATTAAGAATCAAAATGAAAACCATAATATCAGTCAAAAAGTTGGTTACATGTAAGCTCCAATCAATTCCGATCGTTGGACAGACGTTGCGTAAAAATGTGAAGCTGTCACGAAATGACCAATTTATAATACATAATGTAATAACTAATCATTGTAATCAAGGACTTGCTCTTTCTTGTTCGCAGTTAAGCATCAAGATCAGAGAATCAATCGTGTTTATTGTTGAGATTCAGAAATGAATGAAACAGTCGTTAAATTGATGTTAGTTTGTAACGAAATCCATTCTAAAACTAAGTAAATACATCATAAAAACTATGCCTAGAATAAAGATACACCTTGTTTGGACTTAATAATAATTAGACACTTTAACTTATATTATCATAGGAAATACGTTCAGTTATTTCTAATACTACTGATTATAAATGTAACTTAATTTTAAGCGTACTGCTAAGCTTTAATAATTTACTTGACATTACTTGAATTGTCATTAGAAACACTGTTACGCATATTTTTGTATTGTATAAGTTGATCTACTTATACCTACGTATAACTAAACAATTGTATGTTTATAATAAGAAAGGGGTTTTGTGGATATTATAGTAATTTCATAATTGAATTCATGAGACTACTATGTTAAACCTGGAAGCACTAGACTGAGGTTTCGTCCTACTATGGGACATCTCAGCAGTGAGCATCCACGATTTTGAGAGAGCAAACGGTCCTAGGTTCGAATCCCATACAAGGACGAAATGACCGTCTAGTGCTTCCAGGTTTTTCATAGTGGTATAGCTTTAATTGACCAATCAATACAACTACTTAATTGTTTGTTTGTTGTGTGAAACCTAACAATTCTCTGTCGTAAAATTTTGTACTTCATGTGTGTGTTTTTTCATGATTTACGAATAGCTAAAATGAAGATTAGTGGGAGAATAACATTAACTCATTGATTATTTCGTTAGGCTCCCATTAGATGCTTACAGAATCTGTAATATATTATTATTACGATTATTACTATTTAAATACATAAGCAATGGTACAAGGAGGTACCAAATAAATATGCGCCATATAAATAATTCGATTTGTATGTGGACTGAGATACTGTCTTCACGTTCAGACCGAAGCAGGTGGTTTTCTTAGGAGACCATACCCCGAGCTTTGATCTAGAGGTTTAATCCACAAGTCAGTGAAGCAACGTCAGGGGTCGGTGACCAACAATAGGTTTACATACCTTTTGTTTCCTCAGAGTCCTGGAGCAGATGTGTACCGTAGGTTTAGGATGAGGGTTTTCCAACTCCCCTAGGTGGATTTTCCATATCCACCAACCCGGTTAGAGAGCCGAATATTTGATTTTCATCCTCGCAGCTCCGTAAACAACAGTAATGCCATGATAAGGCAGTGAGTAGGATTTTCCTGACGGCGGTTGTATACACGTGGCCACGTAAGCGCATTTCGTGAGGGAGAGCTGACTCTCCTCACCATCGGCCGTACCAGGGCATTGGAAGAAAACCAGGGAGCACTGGATGGCTATTTTTTCCTGTTGTGCGACTCTTCAGCAGTGAGAATCCATGATCCCACCTCGCGAGGTTTGAACTCAGGACCTATCGATCTCACGCGCAAACGCTTAACCTCTAGATCACTGAGCCAGCATTCAACGGTGTAAATGTCTAATTTCAACCAATTGAGTGATATATCCACCATTGTCATCAGTGTTTAAGTATCTCACAACAGATCCTACGAAAATCAACATAACAAAATACAAGATTTCATCTACATAATTTACTTTATTGACTAAGAAAAATTATCATAAAAAATTTTATTAAAAAAACTAATCATAATTTTCGTGATTATTGTAGATTAATTTTTTTTTCCATGGTGTAATAAAACTATCAAAAATATCCGATATGGTACATCATTTAAATTTTATTGAACGAACAGTTGTTTTATTGGAGTCTTCAGTTAAATAGTTGAAACATTTTTTGTGGGGTGGGGTAGGTTGGGGCGTTGCGGTGCGGTGCGGTGGAGGGGGTGAAGATATTCCATATTCATATTTTTCTAATTGAAACGACAAAAAAAAAATATGAAGAAAGAAAGATACGAACTAAGGTGTTTTGTGGTTTCTCTAATGAAGTTAGTTTTATAGTTTTTCAAAGTGAATGTTATTTGAAATGGTTAATATTAAGACATCATGCAAGTTCTGGATTGTTTCTTCTTCTTTTGTTTGTTGAGAGGGGGGGAAAGGATAGTGTCAGATAAGAGATAAGAAATTTTTTTCTTTTTAAGAAAAGAAAAATAAAGATTTTTCTACGTGATTTAATTAAGCTTTCTCATGTACACATCATGTGTGATGTTTATCATTATGGTTTATTACTTGTGGTGATTAGTATTCTATATAATTCTTTAACTTCGTATACTGTTCGTTCTAATAATATCTCCAACGGTGTATAAATCAGAAGACGAAGATGAAGTATTGATCGAGTTTATTATTGAACCATACACAGATCACTAAAATGATAGGTACACGAAGCAGGAATAATATGCGAGTGCCGAAGAGCGACCGAGTGAATCATTCAATAATCAGGATTAAAATGTACATATATTTAAATACATAGGAAAATGAATGATTCATCGAATCATTTAAGCAACTAACGCTAAAGATGACAGAAAGAATATGTGCGTAGGCGATAAGCAATACACTGAAGCTTACAAATGATATAGTAGCTCACTGAAGACATTGATGGATGTGTCGGTCAATTTTGTGGATTAGTTGAAGTTAGATATTAACACCGTTAAATGCCGACAGGTTCAGTGATCTAAAGGTTAAACGTTCGCGCGTGAGACCGATAGGTTCTGGTTTCGAACCTCACAAAATAGGATCGTAGATGAGCACTGCACAAGAGTCCCAGAATAGGACGAAACAGACGTCCAATGCTTCCAGGTTTTCCATGTTGATCTAGCTTTAATTGACTCATGATCTTAACTACTGAAAATAATAAGAGTATAATGGTATAGATAAGTTGTTGTAATACAAATAACTCTGTCTGTTAAATAAGTTAATAAAAGGTCTTAACCAAATTAGATATGAATAAACTTAAATATACATAAGTTGCTATACTCTCTACTTGATACAAAACATAAAAAGAAAAGGCAATAATAAGTAGACAATGAAATGAGGAAATAAAATGTGACCAACAAAAAAAACACAAAACTTTTAATAAAAATAAAATCATAAACCAAGATCTATAAAACTACAATAAATAAATAAATGATATTCTGTTCCCTTTTCTTCCAGACAATCTCTCTCACATACACACACACACACCTACCCATACCTACACCTACACACACACATTGGTCCACAATTTAATTGTCCATAATTAAGGTGATTTTTTTTTAAATTTTAATCATAGTTAACAATTTTCTCATCATAATTCTACGTTATCTTTATTTGAGTAAACAACAAAAAATATCTAACATAATTGGTCAGAAAACGTAATGCAAACAAAAATGTGTTTTCTCTTTCGAAATATTTTTCTTTTTTTCATTTTTCTTTTTTTTCTTTTTTTTATTTTTCCATGTCATTAAAAATAAGTTGATCTCAATTTGATCTCATCATTAATCAGAATATAATTTAAAACAAATAATACACTTTTTTTTCTTTTTTTTTTGATGAAAATTATCATATTTCTCTTCCATATGTGGTTTCATTTGATGATAACAAAAATTGGGGGTGGAGAGAAAAATTTTCTAAATCCTCATTTTATTTATGTACGTATGTGGGTATGTGTATGATTATGTATGTATGTATGTATGTGTGTACATGTGTGTAGATGTGTTATATTGGTTCGGACAAGAAAACAAGAATTAAATTCTATGAGGCAGTACATAATTAACATGAGAAATAACAAACAAACAAACAAAAAAAAATGTAAAGATAATTAAACAACCTGAATTGAACAGAGAGAAAGAAAGAAAAACCGTCAATGTAAATGAAGTTTTCTAGACAACTTTAAGACGTAATGAATATGTGAAAGTTGACTAAATATTAGAAAAGTTGATATATAATTTGTGCATTGGTTAATCAAATCTTTGTATCTAAAAGTTGAGAAAATGCATAGTTTCTTAGCATGTAACTATTGTTGAAGGAAGGTATAATGTAATGAACGAGAACACAAGTGGGGACTAATCAAATGTTTTTGATTGAGTTTTATTCTCTAAGCTGAATGGTTTGGTCGTGGAGCTTTCATCGTTCTTCTGAACGACATCATCAGCACAAACTTCAGGTAGAAGTGAAGTGAAGCGTGATTTGAACCCAAGGCCTTCAGTCTCGCGCGCAAACGCTTAAGCTCTAGACCACGGAGCCGGCCGACATCCAACGGTATTAACGTCTAACCTCGACTAATCCACGAAATTGCTAGATTATCTTCCATTGCAATGAGGTAGATACCTGTCTCTACCCAACACGGATTAGCTCCACTGGTCACAACTTCTCACCAGAACTCCGAGAATTCCCTCAAGAAGCTAGTCACTAGTGAACAGATTGTAATTATCAATTTAGGGGTTGTGGAGATTATTAAGATTTTTGATTGAGATCGTGAACTGATTGATGTTAGACCACCATTGAAAACCTGGAAGCAATGGACGACCGTTTCGTTTTATTGTGGGACTCCTCAGCAGTGCGCGCGAGACTGAAGGCTCTGGGTTCGAATCCTGCGAGCGGGACCGTGTATGCTCACTGCTGAGGAGTCCTGCAATAAAATGAAACTGCCGTCCTGTGTTTCCAAGTTTTCAATGGTGGTCTAACATCAATCGGTTCACGGTCTCAATCAAAAAGCATTCCTAACTGTTTAGCGGTTTTTATTTCTTTTTTAAAGTGGTTACATATCAACTAATCTGCCTAATTAACTTGACTTTATTCTTTTTTTTTTCTCTTTAATATAGTTCATGGTGATGAACAATTAAATCCGGTAAGAGTTGAAATTAACAACTTGAAAGCAAGTCTTGTATTTATGGAAACAGATATAAATGTGGAAGATACAGATGATGAACTTAACTCTGTGGTAGGTGAAAATAGTTTCTTATCATTATACATATATGTATACATTCATACTACTTTTATCTACTGATTTACAATACTTCCTCTTAAATAACTTCTTACAAAAGTTTTCTGTATATATATATATATATATATATATATATATATATATATATATATATATATATATATATATATATAATGTAACCGGAAACATTCATGTCAACTGTTATGTCTTATTGATTTTAAGTATGCAATATTCCAACTGAAAAAACAAAGAAACTAACTTCTATCAGTGGTCTAGACTACAGTTGAAAGTATCATTTTTACCTAGTAATTGATTACTTGAATTGAATTGAATCTTCTTATACAAGTAACATAAAGACAAAGACCTAAACTTTTGTTATATACATACATATCAATGTTTAGTAGAATAGATTTACGTAATGATATGAAATGATATTCTAGCCTGTTGTAAAATTATGTCAATATTTATTCATGTGGATGATGATGATGATGATATTAATCAATATATGCTCATTAGTGACTGGCTTCAAGAGGTATATCCTGGAGTTCTAGTGACCAGTAGTGACCAGTGGAGTTCAACCAGGTCTGTTGTGAGATAGTAACTCACTGAAAACAATGGTGGATTTGTCGCTCAATTTCGTGGATTAATTGAAGTTAAACATTAACACCGTTTGATGCTGACCAGCTCAGTGGTCCAGTGGTTAAGTGCTCACTCGAGAAACTAGTAGGTTTTGGGTTCGAATCTCGCAGGGGGAGAAGTCATGGATGCGCACTGATGATGAGTCCCACAATAGGACGAAACGGCCGTCCAGTGCTTCCAGGTTTTCCATGGTGTCTAGCTTCAAATGACTCATGATCTTAACCATTGAAATAACTTATAAAGGTAATGGAACATGTATTGGTTGTCTGAATCTTCCCATTGGCATTGAGGACCTTAATTGATTAGTCTGTGATTGGTATATGTACATCCTGTTCGGATCGCCTCGATATTTCTTTAAGTCATTAGTATTATAATCAGAGATGGATGATAGCTAGCAGTGGAATGCAGTTTTGTGCATTTCGTTCAATTTGGCACTCATCATTTGGATATGCCTGTATCCTTGAACTTCCACAGGCTTGTGTTTGTACACTTCAAAACGTAAACAAGAAATCAACCATTCCATAATACTCTATTAGATTAATTCCAATTCCTTCTTAGAACACAACACATATTACCAATCAAAACTACAAACTGATGAGCTGATGTACATAGTTGTTTCTAAAAGATCATCAAACTGAATGTTTACATTTTATTGCAATTTGTTTTCGATCTTTCATCTAAAAACTAAAATTTGATCACCATAAATGTCCAAACATTGTTTTATTGGCGAATTCCAAGAATCACAAATAAACAACTATGTCTGAACCATTTTAAGGATACAGTCTTACTCAGTGATTAGTTTACACTTTGTTTGTCAACAAATTACAGTTTGATATGTTATTACATGAAAGTAATTGTCAATTGTTTTCATAAACGATCCCGCACGCGGAATTCGAACTTAGGACCTATCGGTCTTGCGCACGAAAGCTTAATCTCTAGACTACTGATCCGGCATTCAGCGGTGTTAGTGTCTAACTTCAACTAATCGTGGATACGCACTGCTGAGGAGTCCCATACTAGGACGAAACGGTAGTCCATTACTTCCATGTATTCTATGGTGGTCTAGCTTCAATTGATTCATGAATTCAACTGTGAAATCATTATAATGTCCAGAAAACACCGTTAAGAATAAAATAACCATTTAATTTCAGTTAACTACTAATATTTAGTTTTAATCTGGTTGATATACTGACTTATGATGAGAACTAAATGTTTGCCAACAACTTGTTTAATATTCTAGACATTGTAACAACAAGAAAACAAAGACTCTAGTCTTAATGTCACAGATTCATAAATAAAATACTCTTTTGACAAAAGGATCTGACATATATGCTATTGATCATCACCCAGTCATCAATCACTTTTAAATATATCTCTGTCCTATAGAGGGTCAGTTGCGGTCCCGATAGATCAATGGTAACGTCTCTGACTGTGAAGCTGGATGACACATGATCAAATCTGTCAGGAAACATTAGTTCTGTCAAGATTACTCGTACACCTTGCTAACAAGTGCTAAATAGCACGAAACTTATGCTTATAGTTTCCTATTGACTAGCCCCAAATGCCCTGGTACGGCCGAGAGTCAGGAGAGTCCGCTCTCCCTCTCGAAATGCTCTCACATGGCCATGCGTATATAGCCTCTGACAGGGAAGTCCTACTCACTGCCTTCTCGTGGCATTATTGTTGTTTACGAAAGTGAGAGGACGAAAAGCGAATATCCGGCACCGGCTCTAACCGGATCCCAAACCAATGGTGTACATGGGCTGGCTCCAGTATCCTGAAGGAACAAATGGCGTATGAACCAATCTTTGGTCACCGACTACCATCGGACTGCATCTCCTTACGATGCTCCACTGCCTTGTGGATCAGACGTTCAGGTCGAAGGCTCGGGGTGTGGCCCCTTAAGAAAACCACCTGGTTCGGTTTGGGCACCCGGGTAGTATCACAGCCCTCACACAAATCAAATGAGATCTGTGTGGCGCATATGTATTTGGTGCCTCCCTGTACCTATACTTATGTGTTAAAATGAAATGAACATTAAATATAAAACAATATGATAATTTTACTTGAGAAAAAAAAATAGAGATAGATAATGATTCGAAATTCCAATGTATTGAAGAAAAAAATTTTTGTATTTTTGCATTATTTAAAACCTACGCCAAAATTTGAATTTTTGAACAGATGGGATAAATGTCATTTAGATAAAGTATGCTGTTTTCTATTTTACAGTTTCATTTTTTTTTTTTTTTGAAAAACAAAATACAGTAGGATTATAATTTATGAACGGCCTTTGAGAGACGTTAAAATGACCTTGAAAGTATTGATAAATAACTAGGATCAAATTAAGGTTATAAACCAATGTGAGGAATTAAGATTATGATTTACACTTGATGGTTAAAGTTCGGAATCAAAGTTAAGATTTACATTATGAACAAACATTAGCCAGGCGGCCTGTTTGAATATCTGAGCTAGCTGTTCCTGCCATCTGGATATTTCAACAAGTTATCTGTTTTTATTGTTTGTTTTAACACATCATTATGCCTATTAGTCTCATAACCTATTCAGCTGCGTTTGTGAAAAGTTTACAACATTTCGCTGTACATGTTACAAAAAGGGCTTAATCAGAGACATCATGGTTACTGGCAATATGTATCGAAAAGGATATACATTTATCAGATGTCGATTCTTGAACTGGTAACATCTAACTGGCCACCACTCATTATTTATCGCAAGGAACAGATCAAGAAATAAGAAAAGGAAACTTGTTGAAATACTTTGTTTTGAGAATTCCATATTGTACCAAAAATATATAATATTGAATAAAGCCACTAATAATAATAATAATAATAATAATAATAATAATATAATGCCAAAACGCTATTTGGTCAAATGGATGAGTGAAATTCGCGCCAAAATCCAAGACCCGTTATGTTATACCTGATTGGTTCGTCCATAAATTATAATCTTTCCGATAATCATCATTTGTAAAATAATAATGTTTTTTTCTCTTGAAAGATACAGTTAGTAGTATAAATAGTTACATATGAAAATTTGTTGAATATTACATTATTAGAAGTTATGTTTATGTTTTAGTGATGTTGAATGATCTATAAATTATAAGTAGAAATGGATAGTGGCTAACAGTGGAATATAGACTGCACGTTTCATCCTATTCAGGACTCGTCATTTGGATATGCCTGCTGAGTTCGAGTCCCACAGTGAAATTTAACTCTTAGATATGGGTATATCTAGCTGATCAGTTCCAAATCAGATGAGATGAGTATTTTGCATTTCACTGTTATCTACCATCCATCTCTATTTATAATGTTTGTGACTTAAAACAATATCGAGGTAATCCAAACAGGATGCGTATATGCCAATAAGTGACTGATCAATTGCAGTTCTTAACATCAATAGGAAGATTCAAACAAGCAATACAAAAATAGATTGAATCTAAAAATTCCTTACATAATAGAATCTCCTTTGTTATTTAGTTACGATCGGGTTGTGCAATACTAAGAATATGTTAAACACTATACATTAGATCCCATTTTGATAATTAGTATTACACCGTTCTTATTATTCAACAACTGAAAACCATGGAGGATCGGACAATTCATTCATTATATCATGGAAAAATCCTACTCTAACAATAATAATTAACTCATAAGTAATAAGCTTTGAGAAAGATTAGGTTTCACAATTGATTGATCACTGGGTGGTGATCAGTGTCATATGTGTCAAGTCCTTATTAGTGCAGGTCGAATGCTATCGACCAAGTTGCAATGTAGTCACCAGTTACTGCCCGGATAGCACAGTGGTAATGTCTCTGGCTGTGGTGCTGAGTGACACGGAGTCGAATCCGTCAAGGAGCACCGGTTCCCTCAAGATCACAGGTACACCTTGTTGACGAGTGCTAAGTAAAACGAAACCTGGGTCCAGGGTTTTCTGTCGACTACCTCCAACCACCATCTAAAGATTAGGTTTAAGCGCCAGATTGTGACAAATATCTACAGTAATATATAAGTATCATGTTACATTGCAAATAAATTTTAGTTTGAGATAAAAACTATTGGATTTCAACATAGTGGTTTCGAAGAAATCCATTCACAACATGAAGTAAAAGATCTTTTTCTTATTTCCAGTACGATCATAACTTTCCACTGATTATCCGAAAAACTTCCGTTCGTAATACAAACTATGTTTAAATGTTTGAAATATTTGTTTCATAAAACTAACGCGCTTTGTATTTTCCCTTCATCGAAATATACATTATTTATTGATATGAAAACTTTCAAAATGGCAACTCTACATTGTAGAATAGTCTTTAATTATGAATGAATTTAGACATTAACACCGCTGGATCCCGGCTTAGTCGTCTAGATTCCAAGTATTCACATGCGAGATCAAAAATCCTGCATTCGAGTCCTATGTATTGGATCGTGGATGCCCACTATTGAAGAGTTTCATTCTATGATTAGACAGCTATCCAATGATTCCAAGTCTAACTCGACAATCTCCACAACCGTGTATTGATAATTATTACATGTTTATTTAGTATTTTAAAACAAAATAAATGCATCACTATATTGAATTCTCCGTCAATATTATCAGCTGAACAGTTTATGTTTTCTTCTTTCTTTACCTATCCATAAATAATCTCAACAAATCTTGTCATTGTTCCGTAGTCGAAGCTACTGATTTTTTCTCTTTTGATATACATGTTTATGTATGTATGTATGTATGTATGTATGTATGTATGTATGTATGTATGTATGTATGTATGTAGGTAGGTAGGTAGGTAGGTAGGTAGGTAGGTAGGTAGGTAGTTTTACCACCCATTCAGGTAATTATTACAAGGCTATGTCAAACAGGCAATAATTTAGTTCCCTAGAAAATATGTATTCAATAAAAACAAGCTGATCCATTCATGATAACAATGTTGTGACATAGTTACTATAGTGTTATGGTTACGAAAAAGAGACAAGAATATTAGTAAATTAAACTGGAAAAAAAGAAGTTAAGTAGTATAAATCTTTGTCTATTCTTTTTTTTTAATTTAAGAAAAGTTAAACTGATTAAAACATTCACAAAATAGTACGAATTATTATTTTGTATAGTTTATTGGTTTTAAATTCACTTGGTGTTGATTTACTTGTGGCTCGATTAATTTCGTGGATTAGCTGAAGTTGGACATTAACACCGTTGGATACCGGCAGGCTTAGTGGTATAGTGGTTAAGCGCTTGCACGCAAGACTGATAGATACTGGGTTTGAGTCTCGCGAGGAAGGATCGTGGATGCGTACTGCTGAGGAGTCTCACAATAGAACGAAGAGGCTTTCCAGTGTTTCCGGGTTTTTCATGGTGATTTAGCTTCAACTGACTCATGATATCAAGCATTAAAAATTACTATAATATCCACAAAACCCCTTCTGATATTACTTGTATCTTCCCATTGTTATTTAGGACTGTAATTGATCAGTCTCTTGTTGGCATATGTGAGGACTGCCACGATATTGTCGGAAGTCATAAGCTTTTTAAGCAGTAGAATCCAGGACGCGCGTTTAGTGCGTGAATTCAAACTCCACCCCATTACACAAATAAGTGGTTATCAGGACTCAGTAACTAAATGGATAACATGATGGTGTTTGAAGTGAACGGTATTGGGTTCGAGTCGCGGAGTGAACATCAACTCTTTGGTACAAGTACATTCAGCTGACGAGTACCAAATATGATGAGACGCGCTTCCTGGATTCCATTACTAATCACTATGCATCTTTGATTAAAAAGTTCTTTGTTTTTCTTTTTATTGTTGTGAAAAGTTAACTTGAAAATTTGTTACATGTATACATGAGTTTGAACAGCTGAATAAAATATTCATTTTGTTTTGATCAACCTTTTGATAGATTGTATATACTCTAAAGAAGTGGCTTATATTAAGTCACGAAACGTCTGAAATGCCATTTTTTCCCTATTCACTTGGGATATAACAAAAATTACATTTACTATTAGAAATGTTTCTGTAGAGTTTATTAGATTCATTGTTCATAACATGAAATGACTTAAGATAATGAATGAAAATTATATTGTAATGAGAATCTGACACAAACTTTGCTAGGACTCGTCAAAAGTATGCATCTACAATTCTATTATGAGTTGAAATAAAGAACGTTGAATTATTTCCTACTAGTATTACGATGTGTATTACTCATGTCGACAGATATGAGTAGTATGAATCATCAATCGAAAGTGAAATGTCTGGAGGCAGAAGGTTAAGAAGATCGAAGATAAGAGAACAAGAACAGAGAATGATTGTTGTGGAAATACAGGAACAATGAAATTTGAGATGATTGATTTACATTTTTCAAATGACGATTTTATTGTATAGTTCACAGATTTTACTAAAAGATTCCGTAATTATGTATTCAAATATATCCGATTAGTCCCCACTTGTTTATTCTCGTTCACTACAATATGAAGCCATGAAAATTGTTGTTCAACTATATTGGATATAAAACAAACGATTAACGATTTATCCCATTCTATTTCAACTTGATAGATCTAATGTAACATGAATGCTTACTTACTGACTTACGCCTGTTACTCCTTGTGAAGGAGCATAGGCTGCTCACTAGCATTCTCCATCCAACACTGTCCCAAGCAATCCTTTCCAGCTCTTTCCAGTTCTTATTCATCCCTTTTATATCTCCTTCTATTTTCCGACATAATTTGTTCTTTGACCTTCCTCTTTTCTGCTCCTCTTCAGGATTCCGAGTTAGGGCTTGCCTCGTGATGCAGTTTGATGATTTACGTAATGTATGTCCTATCCATTTCCATCGTCTTTTCTTAATTTCCTCTTTAACTGGGAGCTTGTTTGTTCTCCCCTTAGAATGCTTTTTCTGATGGTATCCGGCTAATGGATGTTGAGTATCTTGCATAGACAACTATTCATAAATACTTGCACCTTGTTGATGATAGTTGTATTAGTTCTCCAAGTTTCAACTCCGTACAGTGAAACTAACTGTCTTGTCTTTCGTATTGAAGATTGTGACATTGATATTGGTTGAAAGTTGTTTTGAGTTCCATATGTTCTTCAATTGTAGGAATGCTAACCTTGATTTACCAATTCTTGCCTTTACATCTGAATCTGATCTTCCTTGTTCATCGATGATACTTCCCAGGTATATGAAGGATTCTACATCTTCCAGAGTTTCGCCATCAAGTATGATTAGATTGCTGTTCCCCGTGTTGTATTTGAGGACTTTGGTTTTCCCTTTGTGTATTTTGAGGTCTACTAATGCAGCGACTCCGCCTGTAGCTCTTCTACAGTTACTGCCAGTCCAAAGCCCGAGTAAAGGAGGAGCACTGGGCATGACGTTAACGACGCCATCCCTGTGGAAAACTAACTCGCCAGGAAAAAAACGCTAATCAATAAAATAATAATTCAAACATGATTGCTACAAGGACTAAATGTCAGTTTTTTTTAGACTCCTTATTGAATTATTAACAGATATTGATGAAAAGTTGTAAATGTTGAATATGCCCCCCCCCTCTATTCCTTAGTGATTAATCATTTTTACAAACCTACTATTTCATTTATTGTTTTATACATTGTAATGTTTTTTTAATATATATACATTATCTATAGATTACCATCCAGATGGTAACTGATAAGATGAAATGATCAGATTTTTATCAAAATTACAGATCTGAATATGAAATCACTAATTGGTTACCTGTTCTTATTTAATTGATTATAATCAACAACAATAAAAAAATTTTTTTGTTTGTTTGTTTGGTGAGATTATAATTTATGGATGATTTTTAAACGACGCCAAAACTTACTTTCATATAGTGTTTACCTATTTACTAGAACTAATTAAATATAGGTTATAAAGTAGTTAATAGAATAAGGATTATGATTTACAGTTGATGGTAAGGGTTAGGAATCAAACTTAAGGTTTTCATCATGAACGGAGATCAGCTAACATGCCAAGACACTATTTAGTCAAATGGGTGAGTGAATTTCGAGTCAAAATCCAAGATCTGTTATTCTAAATCTGATTGGTTCATTCATAAATTATAGCCTCGCCAAGATAATTGAATGTTATATCAGATTACTTTTAATTGAATTTTGTAATTATTCTTCCTAACAACGATACAAAACATTAATTTCGTTACTTATACTTGGAAGTTAAAATAGTTCGCAACCCGCGAGGTGGGGTCGTGGATGTGCACTACTGAGGAGTCCTATAATAGGACGAAACGATCATCTAGTGCTTTCAGATTTTCCATGATGATCTAGCTTCAATTAACTCATGATCTCAACTATTGAAATTACTACAATCTCCACAAAACCTCTTCTAATACTAATTATATAATTATTTTGTAGATTGCTTCGACATTCCCACCAGGGTTACAAACATTTTATATAAAGAAAGATAATTTTTATCAATCGAATGCATAATGTACGTTTAATTCTATTTGTGACTTGTCAACTGTATACAGTTAAAACTCACCAATTCTTAAATAGGACAAAACATGTATCCTATATTCCACTGTTAACCGTTATATAACTCTGTTTTAAAGTGAAATTTACTTAGAGTATGTATATAATCTCGGGATATATAAACATTTCCAGTCATACTTTATCATACCTATGAGTTATTACTTTAGCTTATAATACACTAATTAACATTTTGCTTCATTCTAATGATTGTATCAAATGTTTCTTTCTATTTATTTTTTCAACTGAATAGATTGTTGATACAGCCGATGCTTATCTTGTTATATATGCAGTTGATGATCGTGGTTCATTTTATACAGCAAGAAAAATAATCGGTTTGTTATTAAGTCAATGTAAACGTTCCAGTGCTATAATACTGGTAGCTAATAAATCTGATTTAGTGAGAACAAGAGTAGTATCTAGTGAAGGTAAGTTAAATTATTTAAAATTTGTTTTCTTACAGTTGAACTCATCAGTCAATCTAAGATAAAACATTATTGAGAACATAGAAGCACTGGAAAACAGTTTCATCCTAGAATAGGACTCTTGAGTGTTGCGTGCCCATTATCCAGCGCACGAGACTCGAACTCAGAACTCTAGATCTTAACCTGTATACCACTGAACCGGCACCTAATGGTGTTAATGTTTAACTTCAATCAATTCATTATCACATACAACAATCTGTCTATTGTCTGAAGTGGATATCTATTGCACACCCGACATGGATTGAATGCGTACATCTGAGGAGTTCCACATTGGGGAGAAACGGCCATTCAGTGCTTCCAGGTTTTCAATGATAGTCCAGCTTAGATTGATTTGCGAAATTAACTGTGAAAATACTACAATCTCCACAAACCCCCATATTGATAACTTGTTTTCTCTTTTCGTAAAGCTTTCATTATATCGATATAATGTTAATTAATAGTTTTTTGTTGAAGTATTTTATATATTCGATATAAATCTGATGTTTTTAGAGAATAGATGGATTGTGATCAGAAGTGAAATCAAGAATACAGATTTCACCTTATTTCTGATTGAATAGTTGAATGTATTAGCATTCTTATACTGGGACTCAAATTTAGTATCTATCATTTTGGGCACCAATAAGTTATTCACTGAGTCATTGAGTCCAGATTGCCGCTAGCTTTTTCTACAGGTTTAATGATTATATCATGTTTTGAAAGTGTTCACACTACACCCGTGTTGATATTGTTAGCTAAACTTCGACTAATCTTTGTTGGTATATGTTAATCCTATGCAAATTACCTCCATTTGGCGTTTTGTTTCTATTCTCTGCTTATCTTGAAAGACAACAAATGACAACAGTTTATATGATTAGCATATGAGGACTTCATATTGCTTGACAAAGACAATAATGTTAGAACGATTCATGTATCGATAACATCTATATCCAGTGATTATTATTTAATTCTATCGATCGATATATGGCATACTTCCATAGATTGATTGTTTTGACTAGATCTTTAGGAAATCGATTTTATTTTCAGTTGTCATTCTGTTTGCATTGCTAATATGAATCGAAGTGAAACATAAGATTCGAAACAAAATTATCCTCATAAATAGTTCTTGGAGGATTTTAATGTATTTAAACTGCTAAATTTGAAACATCTTTCGAATAAACATCAACTTGATAGTCTTTGAATAATATACTATTTAAAAGTTCTAAAATTTATAATTTTACTCTCAAAGAGATGTCATACATCATCATCATCATCATCATCATCATCATCAAAAATTATCTCATACTGGAACAAAGAAACTATTGAAAACTTGATTAACTTCTACGTCGGTTTACAAAAGTTTCTTCAATAGAAGTCAAATTGATCTAAAGGTTCAGCGTTCGCCTACGAGACTGAAGGCTCCGGGATCGTGGAATCTTACACTATGGACGAAACAGCCATTCAGTATTTTTAGGTTTTTAATGGTGACCTTACATCTATCAGTTCATGATCTCATTCAAAAAAATTGAGTTCAATTTATCAATAATTGAAATGAATTTGAGCACTTGAATCAATCAATCAAACTAATTTTAATAGTTGAATTCATGTGTCAATTGAAGTTAGATTATCATGGATAACCTTAAAGCACTAGACGGCCATTTCGTCCTATTGTGGAACTCCTCATCAGTTTGCATCCACAATCCTAACCTGCGAGATTCGAACCCAGCAGCTGTCCGTCTTGCGCGCGAACGTTTAACCCGGCTAATATCCAATCCATGAAATATCATTCTAATAATTTTCACTCTCTTCTTATGAATAATAACAAAATAAAAATGGCATAATAAAAAGAGAATTGCATAGATTCATTACTAATAACCATCAAAACACTTATGTGTATTATATCTATGTACATCAATAAAAAAGAATGAAAGAAAGACTTACATATACATAAATAAACTCAACTAATTGAATTAATTATTTTTATTATGTCAATGAATTATTCATCAGTTACTTTTCTCTTTAGTTTTCTTTATCTGATTGTTGTTGCTGTTGTTGTGATTGTTTTTTTTTTTTGTTTTTAAAGAGAAGAAAAAAACAACAACGAGAAAAAACAAAACAAAACAAAAACATAGTTCATTATTTATTTATGTATTTAATCAAATTATTGACAACATAGATAGATATTCCTCCCATTTATCTTTTCATTTTTCTATAGTTCTATCAATAGTTCATTGTGTTAATCATGTGATAGACATGAAATTAGTATATATATATGTATATGCCATAATCACTGACTTGTAAGATATGGTTTGATAGTGTTTGTAATAATACTGATACATCTATTCTTTGTCTTCCATTCTCTCATCATCCCACCCTCCCTGAAAATTTTTTCTAAGATTCTAGATTATTCATAAGTTCTTTTGTGTTATTTTTTTTTTTACGTCATTCATCATATGCTCACTAGTGACGATTTCTAAGGGATATTTCTTGGAGTTCTAGTAAGAAGTCGTGACCAGGGAAGTTTAACCAGATCTATTGTGAGATAGTAACTCATTGAAGACAATGGTAGATGTGTTGTTCAATTTCATGAATTAGTTGAAGATAGACATTATATTTACTACTGAGCTATCTGGGCTGTGGTAAAGTCTCTGACTGTGAAGATGAATGACATGGAATCGGAACCGTCAGGGAGCATCAGTTCCCTTAAGATTATAGGTACACCTTGCTGATGAGTATCAAGTAGCATGAAACTTAGGTCCAGGGTTTCCTATTAAATGTCTCCAATTACTATCTTACTTCAACATAGTGCACACAATATCGATTCACCTAGACTTGTGGCCACATTGCAACTTAGTCTATAGGCTTCGATTTACACTAAGAAGAACTTGACATGCATGACATTGATAAGATTAATGTTAGTTTTAATTTCAAATAAATTAAGCATAGTGTGAACTGTTTATAATAATAATAATAATAATAAAATAATGGATTTGTAATGTCGGAGTATACTTATTAGGTTATAAAAAAACGTATTGATGGAGTTTTGTTCTCTGAACTGGATGGTTTGATCGTGGAGCTTTCATCGTTCTTCTGAACGACATCATCAATACAAACTTCAGATAGAAGTGAAGTGTTCGAATTTCTCCATATGCGTTTCACAGCTTGTTCTGTACACCTCAATGTTGATTGGTTCTATCTGAAGTTTGTGCTGATGATGTCGTTCAGAAGAACGATGAAAACTCCATGATCAAACCATCCAGTTCAGAGAACAAAACTCCATCATATATGTATATATATATGGGGTAAGAGAATGATTCATTGAGCGTTATTTAATCTTTTAGTATTTGAAGTAGGATGAGGAATATATGCGTAGGCTGTCACATGTGATCAGGTGTACACGTTTATACGGATCATAATAATATAAAGAAATAGACAAATTGTTACTATCCAAATAACATGATCTGTTGAATAAGTTAATAAAAGGGTTCAACAAAAGTTAGCCATAATCGAAATTAACCGTAGGAGTATTGCTATATTATTAAAGATGTCAATATAATATGCATGTTTAATAAGGAAATAATGGAATTTATAGTTATTTACCTTAAATTACACAAAGTATAATTGAATTGTGTAACTAGTTATATTTCAAGCAAATTCATTGAATAAACAACCAAGATCATCATATTATCACAATTATTTTCTATCAAGAAAAGTTGGATAATCAATAACTTACTTATATATTTACTCCTGTTGCTCCCAATGGAGCATAGGCCACCGACCAGCATTCTTCAACTCACTCTGTTCTGGGCCTTCCTTTCTAATTCTATCCAATTTTTGTTCATTCTTCTCATGTCTGTCTCCATTTCTCGGCGTATTGTGTTTTTTGGTCCTTCTCTTTTCTTTTGGCCTTGAGGATTTCCAGTGAGTTCTTGCCTCGTGACAGTTGGGTACTTTCCTCAATGTGTGTCCTATCCACTTCCAACACCTCTTCCTGATTTCTTCCTCCGATTGGATCTAATTTGTTCGCTCCCACAGTACATCGTTTCTGATAGTGTCTGACCAATGTATCCGAAGTATAATCAATAAAATCGGGTTTTATCAACGATATTATGTTATATATTGCAATATTTCGTATGATTTACTAAGTCGATATCAGTTTAAGAGTCGTTTAAAATCTCCAAGAGCTACGAATACTTCTCTGAATTAGACACACTACATGATAAATCATGGTTTCTTAATTTTTGCATAATACTTTGATCAACAACATACTACTGAATAGTATCATAATACAATGTCAGTCAGCTACAGCGTAAAAGCAGGCACATATATGTATCTGTCCAAGTTGCCATACCACATTAGCACAACAAAGTGAACATCGAAATCATAGGAATAGCTAATTCAATGGTGGTAATATATAAAATAAGGATTGCATATAAGGATATAGTACAGGAAGAAAGATTTAGTACGTAGAAAGAAAGATATAAAATGATTTTATTCTTTTAGTTTAAGGGAAGACAGTGAGTGTATACACCTATACCATTATCACCCACAGTCTCCAACCATTGGTTACGATAGTCACGTGGACTAAAACCAAGTAGTCTGCATCTACCAACATGTCTCGTATCAGAAGTTAGTGACTTCAAGCATTGATTCCATATGTTAGCCAATTCCGGCCACACCTAACTTTCTTCTAACCATTCCCGACACCAGTTAGCATTGCATATCATAGTAATCAGTATTACATAGTACAATATAATAACTATTCTCGATTGAGATCATGAATCGACTGATGTTAGACCACTGTTGGAAACCTGGAAGCACTGGACGGCCGTTTCGTCCTAGTATGGGACTCCTCAGCAGTGTACATCCACGATCCCACTCGCGGGATTCGAACCCAGGACCTTCAGTCTCGTGCGCGAATGCTTAACCTACTGGATCACTGAGCCGGCATCCAATGGTGTTATTGTCTAACATCAACCAATCCCGCAAGCGGGATCGTGGATGCGCACTGTTGAGGAATCCTATACTAGGACGAAATGGCCATCCAATGCTTCCAGGTTTCCAACAGTGGTCTAACATCAGTTGATTCATGATCTCGATCGAAAACTTAATCACCTTCACAATCTCAATACTGATAATAACTATTCATTAAAATATAATTCTATATTCCTTTATGAATGTTCTTATATAATTCATAAATATGTTTCTTTTAATTAAATAGATGGAAAGAATTTAGCACAAATTTATTCATGTAATTATTATGAAATATCAACATCAATTAATCATCGTGTTGATGATTTATTAGTTGGTATATTAATCTCTATTAAAGAACAACAAAAAAATGTACAAAAAGAACGTGAACGACTTGATCGTATGGTAATTTTACAAAGAAAAGGATCAAATCATTCACCAAAACATAAAAATTCTATAACAGTATTAAAAACACCAGCAAATAATGTAATGAAATTTTTTAGAAAACATTTTACAATAAAAAAAAATGAACAAAATTTAATTTAAATGAATAAAAAAGAAAAACAAAAACAAAAAAGAAAAACAACAAAAACAAGAAAAAAGAAAAGAAAAGAAACTACACATATCGATATATATATATGTGTGTGTGTGTATTTTGATGGAGTTTTGTTCATTGAACTGGATGCATTTCATTGTGAAGCATTCATTGTTCTCTTCTGAATGATATCATTAACATATTGAGAACTACAGGAAGAGTTATGATAACATATATAAATACTGTACTGATGATATCATTCAAAAGAGAAGAATAAAAAGCTTCACAAGTAAACGATCCAGTATAAAGAACAAAACAAAAAAAAAAGAAAAAAAGAAAAAAAAACACTTTATTAAAATCATTTAATAGACCTATCCATCTTCTGTCAATATACATGTGTATACAAGAAACGTACATATCTTTCATTATATAATATATGTGTTTCCATCTTCAATATATAGATTTTTCAACTTGTAACTGAGTGACATTTCGGTTATTTATTTATTTATTTATTTATTTCTACTTTTTCTTCTGCTATTACTATGCACATAGTTTAATTGAATTGTATTCAGATGAAATAAATTATAATATGTGTATGCATAACAATCTATTTGTTCTATTGTATTATTGTATTCATCAAAAAAACAGAATTAAATAAATATACACATCATTTCAGGTTGACTACAGGTTCGTTTTGTTTGTTTGTTTGTTTGTTTTTTAGTATATTTAGACAATATCCTAACAACAAACATCAACAATAGGTAGATACATAGATACATAGATACATATATAGATAGACAGATAGATAGATAAATGTGTGCCTGTAAAAGTAACATTCGATAACAGACAGAATTGTATTTTTATTTTGAATTTTTCAACTAAAATTTAATTTGAATTCGTATTTCTTTTGTTGTTTTTTCTTTTTTGTATGTGTATCATTCAAAACAAAACATGTACTTTCTAATTTCAGATAACAATTGATTTCATCTCATATTGGTAATCTTTTCTTTATTTTTTCCTTCTTTTATTTCTTTTTTCTTTCTTTTTTTTTACCGTTTGTTCGAACCCCTTGTATCCATCAATCAATAAAAGAAACACACACACACACGCACACAATTGGTCTTATCGTCTACTTTACATACCAATTACATTGTTTTGTTTTGTTGTTTTTTTTTAAAAATAATAAAAAAAAAACAAATTCATCACCATTGTTATGATCTACCAAATCTCATTTATTATGATTATTACGTAATTTCTAATCCCCATCCTGACAACTACTTGGATACCCTTTTTTTTTAAAAAAAAATACAATCTTTCCATTACAATCAAATTTAAGTAAACAACCAAAAAAGTGATTCACAGATAACATGACAAAACAAAACAAGACATGACACTTGTAAAGAGAGTGGTTTATTGTAAAATAAAATAAAAAGAATTCATGAGAAAAGAAAGAAAGATTACGTAATCTAGTGTGTTTCTCTTTTTTTTTCTTTCTTTTTTTCTTTCTTTTATTTGTTTATTTATTAAAGTACTAGATTTGTAGATCAGTTGTTACTTCTTTTTTTTTGTTTTTTTTTCTATTCATAAATACACTTGTAGTGTTAATTGGTAATTGATTTTTTCTTACAAGTGATACAGTTTGAGATTTAAACAAATAATACCAAGTGAATTTAAACATCATCCAATTGTATAAGCAGGTGACTATATCAGGACTCAGTAGCTAAGTGAATAATGTGATGGTATTCATCACTTGTGAGATGCAGTTACATTCAGCTGACGAGTCCTAAATAGGACAAAACGTAGGTCAAATTGGATTCTACTGCTAGTCACTAACCATCTTTGCTTATAATGATGGTGAATTAAGACAATACTGAGGTAATAAGCACAGTATGCACATATGCCAATATGAAAGACTGATCAAATGCAGTCTTAAACATCAATGGGAAGATTAAAGTAAAAACAATACCATGTGAATGTTTAAAGAATTGTTCTATAGTGAATTTTAGATAATTAGAGGTTAAAAAATAGTAGTTGGGTAGATGATCCGGTCTCTTAATATGTAAATAAAAGTATTTTATCGATCTCGATTAAGTAACTTGTTTGAATGACTTGTTAGAGTATAACCATATGATTATTAAGGGACTGTGAACCGAAATTTTATGATAAATGGAACTTTACAGAAAATTATATCTGTTACTCATGAGATCCAAACTTGTCACTCAGTGTCATTATTGTTCCTAAGCTGAGTAGCATAATATCTAAACGATAATATAAAACTATTAAGACCAATAACCATATTGAAACTTGAGATGTTAAGCTTGCGTTGAAATAAGGACCAGGAAATACGAGATTGATTACATAATGATTAATTTATGTGAATATCCCAGTGCTATACAAAATCCGTCGAAGTCGAAATAGCTCATTATTAGTCATTATGATAGAAATAATAGTTGAAACTGGTTTTAATTCGACTGATGACATTGTTTACGCATATATTGTAGGTACAGTTTACTAAATACCACAAACTAGCGTGAAACCTTTAAATGCAAACTTTTCTGTTCATTTTATTCAACCAGATAACATTAGCAAATTGTATCATGATGTTGATAATTTTGCCTACAGTATTGACTAAATATGTTAATGTCTTTTGGATTCAAGAAAATCATATCAATACGTTTATAGTACAATGCTTTCAACTTTCTATTCGAATTCATTTATTAATGTTAGTTATGAAGATTATAGCTTCCACAGGGTGTGGAACACTTCTTTAGCTATTCAGGTGTACATGATTCAACTTATAACTTACAAATGTTGTCAAATGATCATTTATGCTTTATCCAACTAATATTCATCAAACAAATGCTGGTACACCTTGATTTCCCGACCGTTTCTGCTACATTGATGTGGTGGTCGGGCTTGCCTATAGCAATGAACCAGTCGAGCTATACTGGTTGGAAAAATCGTTCCTCAAGATCCTGTCATACCAGACAGGTAGGTTGAAGAAAACTAAGACTAAAAGCAGCAAACCCAAGATCCGAAGGCGAAGTCATACCACTGACTGTACGGAGGTGCGACGGCAGTAAGGTGTTGCCTTCAGACGACCAGTAAAACAGCGGTGCTGCCTTCCCATGAGGACGGGTGGTGTTAGAAAAGGTTGACCCTAAAAATATAAACCTCGCCTTATCCCACGGATATCCGTCATCGGCGGTAAGTTCTTAACAAGTACGGAGCTAACACGAAAATTACAGACAAAAAGGTCGTATGTGACCAGCCTGAAATTGTAGTGCTCTGGGCAGTGCGGTCACACTCTCAGGTTACTAAGAACACCTCTAACTCAATTTTCTTTTCAGCTACCTCTAGAATAACTCTTCCACGGAGTGAGTGACCGGGAAGTGTTAGTCACCCTCATATCTTCAACAGCAATCAAGATCACTGCATTCATAACCACTCTCTCTATTCAATTCCCGACTGATACGTTGATTTCATCAAACCCTATAAACTAATCAAAAACTGAAATTTTACACACATTTCACAAAATATTTTTGCATTTTTTCCCTTAAATTTAATTAACAGGCTTCAAAGTAAACGTAATGTAGATTTCAAATTCCAAATTGATTTTTTCCATTACCCTTCCCATTTCTCGATCCATATACTTTAATTGGTTATGGAAAGCTTTAAAATTTTATTTAATCGTTACGAAATGTCAGTCAATCAACTACAACGTAGGATCAGGCACATATATGCATCGGTCCAAGTTGTCACATTCCATTATCACAGCAAGATCAACATCAAATTCATAAAAGTAGTCATTTCAGTAGTAGTAATATATAAAAAAGATGGCATATAAGGACACGGTACAGAAAGAAAGACAGATGTAAAGATTTTTTATTCCCACAGTTTAAGAGAAGACAAAATAGGTATGCACCTACGCCATTGTGATCGATTCTGAGCCATGTCACTTACAGTCTACAACCATTGTTTACAATAGTCATTCGGAACCCAACCAAGTAGTCTGTATCTACCAACATGACTCAGATTAGAAATTAGTGACTGATGCTACATTTTTGCCGATTTAACCGCTCCTAACTTTCTTCCAACCGTCCTTAACACTAGCTAGCATTGCGCACATCATGGTAATCAATGTTCAGGCGTATGTAACACGTGGCCCTAACCATCTTAGTCGATGAAGATTCACAATCTCATCAATTAATTTCCCTTATACCCTGTGTCAGAAAATGACAATGACCTTATTCAAAGAATTTTTTTATGGAAACGACCTATATTACATGCATTTTGTATGTCACATTTCAATGATTTTATAATTGAAAAGGGTTTTTTTTCTTTTTTCTGTTCATAGATTGTAATCACAATAATCACAGTACATAATATATACTTAGTTTCAAATATTGAATCGTACATGGGAAGTATTATAATTCAAGCACATGATTATATATTGATTATAATAACACTTAGGAAGTGAGATCATGTCATTGTAAAATCGATAATACTAAGGATAAAAGAATAATCCTTTTACATTATTGATTTAACTTTAGTACTTTTTTTTTTAATTTTCACTAGGAAACTAGTTAAATCTATTGCATTTTTTTTTAGCAATTTAGTAGATGAATTCATGAATCCATTGAAGCTAGATCATCATGGAAAGCTTGGAAGTAGTGGACAGCCATTTCGTCCTAAAGTGAGACTCTTCAGCAGTGTGCGTTCATGACCTTACCTCGCGAGATTCGAACCCAGAAGCTATTAGTTTCGCGCACAAACGTTTATGCTCTAAACCACTGAGTAGGCCAGCATCTAATAGTGTTAATGTCTAACTTCAACTAATCCATGAAATGTAGGGTCAAATCCACTATTGTCTTTAGTGATTTACTGTCTCATAATAGACCTGGTTGAACTCCACTGGCTAAGACTTCTCACTAGAACTCCAAGAAATATCTCTTGAAGCCAGTCACTAGTGAGTATATGATGATTATAATCTGAGAGGGGTTTTGTGGATATTCTAGTCATTTAATAGATTTTATACATTTTTGCACGTCGTAATTGGTTTAATGATTGATTGTTATTTTCTTATTGTCAATTTGTTATTTTTTTTTTGTTATTGTTTTGATATATTCATTTATTAAATATTTTCCAAGATTATGAATAAACTACTTATAAAAGTATTAGTTATATCATATATCCACTTTTAGTTTAATAGACTGTAAATGATCATTTACAAATAATCCGATCTAATGTTTTTCTCCTACTACATATAATAAGATATATCAAGTTGAGATCATCTAGTAACAGTGATTATAATTAGGTATGAAGTAGTAGTAGTGTGAAGTAGTATCTTATGTTTCAAATTTCTTGAATGGATCACTTCAACATCTAAGCATTTGTTACAACATATTAACCGAAGATAGAAAGTCGTGGAGAAGTTTTTTTTTTAGCACAGTGGATAATTTTGATGAAGTTTTGTTCTCTGAGCTGAATGATTTGAACGTGGAGCTTTCATCGTTCTTTTGAACGACATCATTATCAGTAAAAACTTCAGACTTCCATCTGAAGTATCAAAGTTTTCTTTCCTTTATTATGAATTAATGAGATTCAGATGAGGTTTCTTGTACATCAAGATAACTAATGGTATTACGGAATAATTTGACTTCAATCAACTGTGTTTGAGTCGTTGATAGAATTTAACTTTCCAATTAGTTAATCAATATAGCTATTGTTATCGTTGCAAACTAGGAAGTTAATCTTATCATCGATTATTCAAGTAATCTGCGCAGCATTCAAATTTGTTTTTATAATACTTTGAAAGTTACATTATTCAGAGATAAAGAAAGGGTTAAAACTACTTTGTAATCATCGTTTGATAGCGGTTGGCAGTGAAATCCAATATCTGCGTTTCATTCTACCAAATAGTCATTAGTTCAGTTAACGATGTGAATTTTCTTTCATTTTTGTTGGACTCAATAGTTGGGTGGATAAGACGTTGAATGTTTGAAGTAAAACATATTTGGGTTCGAGTCCTGATGTGAACATTAACACAAAGGTTTAGGTACATCCAGTTAGAGATTTTCAAGTAGGACGATACATATATCTTAGATTTCACCACCAGCCATTATTCATCTCTGCTAATAAACTGGTTGTGACAATATCGAGACGGGACTTACAGGATTCACATATGCCAAAAAAAGACTAATCAACTTTCAACTAAGGTTTTTATGGATATCTTCTTGAATTTTCAGTTAGTTAACATATACCCATCATTGATGATTCCTAAACAAGAATGAAGAAAATTAATTATTTATTTACATCCGCCTGTTACCTCTCGTGGAGAAATAAAGGCCGCCCACCAGCATTCTCCATCCAACTCTGTCTCGGAAAATCATTTCCAGTTTTCTCATCCTTTTCATTTCTGCTTCCAATTCTTGGTGCAGTGTGTTCCTTGACCTTCCTCTTTTTCGTTTCCATTTAAAAATTCAAGTTAGCGCTTGCTCCAAAATACAGTTTGGTGATTACAACAATGCATTTCTTATCTAGTTTCAACGTCTTTTCTTAATTTCCTCTTCAGCTCGAAGTTGGATTGTTTCCTACCATAGTAGACTGTTGCTGACAGTATCCAACCAACAGATTACTTACTTACTTACGCCTAATAATCCTAATAGAGCATAGGCCACCGACCAGCATTCTTCATCCCATTCTGTCCTGCGCCTTCCTTTTTAGTTCGATCCAATTGGTGTTTATTCCTCTCATGTCTGTCTCCATTTCTCTGTGTAATGTGTTCTTTGGTATTCCTCTCCTATTTTGGCCTTGAGGATTCCATGTGAGGACTTGCCGTATGACGCAGTTTGGTGCTTTCTTCAATGTGTATCCAATCCACTTCCATCACTTCTTCCTGATTTCTTCCTCCACTGGAATCTTGTTTGTTCTCTCCCACAGTAGGTCGTTGCTGATAGTGTCTGGCCAACGGATTGGAAGTATGTTGCGATGACAACTGTTAATAAATACATGTTTCTTGAGGGTGATAGCTTTATTAGTTCTCCAATTTTCCACGCTACACAGTGGAACTGTCTGGACATTTGTATTGCAAATTCTGACTTTGATGTCGGTTAACAGACAGTTGTTTTGAGTTCCAGATGTTCTTCATTTGTAAATATGCTGCTCTTGCTTTTTCGATCCGAACCTTCACACCTGCATCAGATCCACCATGTTCATCAATGATACTGCCCAAATATGTAAAGGTTTTTTACATTTTCTAAATCTTCGTCAATTGTGACTCGATTGGTTCATGTTCTGTTGTATCGGAGAATCTTACTTTGTATATGTTGAGACCTACTGCTGCTGAGGCTGCTGCTACATTGGTCATCGTTTCTTGCATTTGTTGTTGAGTGTGCGATAGAAGAGCCAAATCATCTGCGAAGTCTAGATTTTCCATTTGCATTCTGACTGTCCACTGTATCCCGTGCTTCCCTCCAGATGTTGACGTCTTCAGGATCCAGTCGATCACCAGGAGAAAGAGAAAGGGTGAGAGTAAGCAACCTTGCCTGACACCGGTCTTTACTTCGAACGAGTTTGTCAACTGTCCTCCATGAACGATTTTGCAGTTTAATCCATCGTAGGAATTCCGTATGATATTGACTATCTTCTGAGGCACGCCGTAGTGTCGAAGAAGCTTCCATAGGTTTGTTCTGTCCACGCTATCAAATGTTTTTTCGTAGAGCGATGAATTCCATTCAATTAATTGTTACACAATGATCTATAGAGTTGCGATTTGGTCTGTACACGATCAATCCTTACAGAATTCAGCCTGTTGGTCTCGACGTTGGGCGTCTACGGAGTCCTTCATCCTGTTTAACAATACTCTGTTGAAGACTTTTCCTGGTATTGAGAGAAGAGTGATTCGCCTGTAGTTATCACAGTTGCTGAGATCGCATTTCTTTGGTACTTTGACCAGAAGTCCTTCTTCCCAGTCTGTTGGCACTTGTTCCTCATCCCAAATCTTATTGAAGAGAATGTGGAGTATCCTTGCAGTTACCGCTACGTCTGCATTCAGTGCCTCTGCTGGAATGTTGTCTGGTCCTGTTTCTTCGCCACTCTTGATTTGTTTATTTAATAGTACTTTTAATGCTATACTAAAATATTACATTCATTCTTTCAATTTCAAGAAAGACCAATACAGAATCATTAAATTATTAACATTGATTTATTGTTTTTCCAAACTATTTAAATGATCAGAAACAATGTTAATGACAGTAACGAAAGATTATTTGAACTGTAAAGTATACAAATTGAATTATGGTCTGAAATTAATTGATCGATGATCAATTTTTTGTTGTTTTACTAATATGGCACTAATGACAAAAGATAGCCCTCCTATCGCATACACACGAACAAATGGAGACAAAGACAGCCAGAATAGCAGCAGTCTCTGCATCAGTAGGCCTCAACATACACAAGGGGAAAACCAAGGTCCTCAAATACAACACGGAGAACAGCAATCCAATCACTCTTGATGGCGAAACTCTGGAAGATGTGGAATCATTCACATACCTGAGAAGCATCGTCGATAAACAAGGAGGTTCAGATGCAGACGTAAAGGCGAGGATTGGCAAAGCAAGGACAGCATTCCTTCAATTAAAGAACATATGGAACTCAAAACAACTTTCAACCAACATCGAAGTCACAATCTTCAATATGAACGTCAAGACAGTTCTACTGTACGGAGCTGAAACTTGGAGAACTACAACAACCACCATCAAGAAGGTACAGGTATTTATCAATAGCTGTCTACTCAAGATACTCAACATCCATTGGCCGGATACCATCAGCAACAGCCTTTTGTGGGAGAGAACCAAGCAGCTTCCAGCTGAAGAGGAAATTAGGAAAAGACGATGGAAATGGATAGGACATACATTGAGGAAATCATCAACTGCATTACGAGACAAACGCTAACTTGGAATCCTGAAGGGAAGAGGAAAAGAGGAAGGCCAATGAACACATTACGTCGGGAAATAGAAGCGGATATGAAAGGGATGAATAAGAACTGGAAAGAGCTGGAAAAGATTGCCGAGGACAGGGTTGGATGGCGAATGCTGGTAAGCGGCCTATGCTCCTTCACGAGGAGTAACAGGCGAAAGTAAGTAAGTAAGTAATGACAAAAGATAATAAAACACCACAGATATCTTCTGCTGCTTATTACTCCTCGTGAAGGAGCATAGGCCGCTAACCAGCATTCTCTATCCAACCCTTTCCCGGGCAATTTGTCCACAGATATATATATATATATATATATATATATATATATATGTAACATTTTAATTAGTGTAATGAAGCGTAAAAAATATTTTGTATCGCAATAAATGTCAAATATTTAAGAAATTATTTCATTTGTTGTATTGGTTGTTTGAATCTTACCATTGATGTTTAAGACTTTATTTATGTATTTATTTGAACACATAAACAGTGGTACAAGGATGAATCAAATAGATATGCGATACATAAATCATTCGATTTGTATGAGGGCTAGGATATTGATCTCACGTCCAAACCGAAGCACGTGGTTTTCTTAGGAGGCCACACCCGGAGATTTTGACCAGAAGATCTGATCCACAAGGCAGTGGAGCGATATAAGGAGATGAAGTCTCATGGTAGTCGGTGACCAACGATTGGTTTATATGCTATTTGTTTCTTTAAGATACTGAAGCCCATGTGCACCATTGCTTTGAACTCAGGGTTTTCCAACTCACCTAGGTGAACTCTCCGTGTCCACCAACCTGGTTAAATCGCTAGACATTCACTTTCCATCTTCCCAATTTCGTAAACAACAGTAATGCCTCGAGAAGTTAGTGAGTAGAACTTTCCTGGCAGCGGTTGCATGCACGTGGCCATGTGACTTTCCACACTCTCGGCTGTACCATGGCATGTGAATGCGATATTTAAAACTACAATTTATCAATTTCTTATTGGTATATGTACATCCTGTTCGGATTGATTCGATATTGTCTTAAATCACAAAAATTATAAGTAAAGATGAATGGTGGTTAACAATGGAATCTAGAACTAATCCGTTTAATGTACTCACATTGCAGAATTGATATTCACTCCAATACTCAAATACAGTACCGTTTGCTTCAAACACCATCACATTATCCACTTAGTTACATATTGCCTTAGGTATATCCAACACACATTCTAGATTCCATTGCTAACTATCATCCATCTTTGTTCTTTTTTTTTTTCTATACTTGTACACTAAAAGTAAATTCAGATGAATTTCTATGGAATTCGATATTTTTTTTTTAAAAAAAAAAGAAAAGAAATGAAATTCAGAAATTAATGTGAACACTAATAAAATTCTTTAATCATCAGTATCTAAGTATATATTTTTAATATACATTGTTACCATAGTAATATTGATTAGATTGATAATCAAAAAAAAACTCCTTTAGTCTTACTTACTTGATTACTGTAATCATTATCTTAATACAAGTTACATAATAATTATGATACCTTAGATAAATGAATGAATTACTGATATAAAAATACAAAAAAAAATTCCATAATGCATTGAATAGTCTAATTAATTACATAATCTTAGGAAAGAATCTATAAATGGAATGTATAGAATAGAATTATTGAAATGATCAAGTAACTAATCATTTTATATAAGAATAGGTTTATTGTTATTAGATGGTTTATGTAAGATGATGTTTGTATAAATATGAAAATTTTATTTTAGTTTTAAACAATATTATTTAGTATAATATGCAAAGATGGATAGCGGATAGCAGTGGAATCCAGGATATGTGTTTCGTCTTATTTGGGACTCGTCAGTTGGATGTATCCACATCTCAAAGTTGCATGAATATCTGGGCTACCTATTTCTCCTATCTAGATATTTCGTCAAGTTATCTGTTTTCTTGTTTGTTTTAACACATTATTATGTCTATCGAGCTCACAACCTATTTAGGCGCGTTTATGAAAAGTTTACAACCTTTCGATGTACGGATTAAAAAAAAGGTACAACCAGCGACATCATGGTGGCTTGCAATATGCATTGAAACGAATGAACATTATTTAGATGTCGATTATCGAACTCCTAACATCTAACTGGCCATCACTCAATATTTATCGTCAGGATTGATCAAGATATAAGAAAAGGAAACTTGTTGAAATACTTTATGCTGAGAATTCTATATTATACCAAAAATATAATATTGAATAAAGCTTATAATAATAATAAAAAAAAATAATAATAATGTTCACTCTGGGGCTCGAACCCAGTACCATTAGCTTTATGCACCATCATGTTATCCACATAGCTACTCAGTTTTGATAACCACTTGCTTGTGTAATGGTATGAAGTTTAAATTCACTTGGTATTGTTTTTACTCGAATCTTCCCATTGATGCTTTAGACCGAAATTAATCAGTCTGTTATTGACATACGTGCATACTGTGCGTATTGTCTTTATATAGCCGTAATTCACAAGCATCATATGCAATGATGGATAGCCGATAGCAGTGGAATCCAGTTTGTTGCGCGTTTCGTCCAATTAGAGACTCTTCAGTTGGATGTACCTACATCTCAGAGTTGATGTTCACTCTGAGGTTCGAACTCAGTACCGTTCACTTCAAATGTCATCGCGTTATCTACTTAGCTACTGAGTTTTCATTGCGTCTACTTTAAAATGTAGTGAGTTATAATAATGTGGTGTGTGCTACTGATGTTGATATATGTATAGTATGTATCATCAATTGAGAGGGAAATATTTGGAGTTAGAAGGTTAAGAAGATTAAAGAAAAGACAATAAGAACAGAGAGTGATTACTATGGAAACAGAGCAACAATGAAGACTGAGATGATTGATTGATATTTTGCAAATGAAGTATATACTGTATGATTCTCAGATTATACCATGACGTTCTATAATTCTGTATTCACATACATTCTATTGTCCCTACTTGTGTATTCTTATTCACTACAATAGTAATTCGTTATAATGACTTTATTACACTCATAAGTTTATTTTAAAATTTAAGTAAACCTAGATTATTTCCATAACGATGAAGCCAATAAAAAAGTCCCACTGTTAACCATTCAGACTAGAGAATAAGGCAACATCAAAAGAAAGTGGGCTTACCATCATTATTATAACGGTTTCGGGGAAAAATACCATCGATAATAGGAATTGCTAGTTTACAATATGATCTAATATTTGTGTATCAGTGTTTAGATGCATCTTAATTTATATACACAGTCAAATCAATATAACTTATTATGAATAGTATAGTGTCTTAGCAACAAACTCGAATGTTATGTGAATATTGAACTTATAAAAAGTGGTATCATTATATTATGTTATATCAAATTAAACTGTTACCAAGATGTTTAGTCGGTGAGACTATAATTTATGGACGACTTTTGAGTGACGCTTAATTGACCTCGGGAATATTCACTTACTAGGGCTAAATGATGGTTGTAAATCAGTATGAAGAGTAACGATTATGATTTACAGTTGATAGTTAGGGTTAGGAATTAGATTTAAGGTTTTTATCACGAATTGACATCAGCTAAAATGCCATGACGCTAATTAGGCAATTGGATGAATGAATTTTGCGCCAAAATTCGAGACCTGTCATCCTAAATCTGATTGGTTCGTTCATAAATCATAGTCTCGCTGAATAATCAAATGGACATCAATACTGACTGATAAATGGTAATAAACATATGTTTTAGTAAAAAGCCTTCAAAAATTTCGAAATGGTTTGTTACGATTATGTTTTGACAATTATTATCAAAGTGGCGTGTTTGAATATCTGAGCTACCTGTTCCTATCATCTGGATGTTTCAACAAGTTTTAACACATCGTTATATCTATTAATTGCATAACCTATTCAGGTGTGTTTGTGAAAATTCTAAGACATTTCGGTGTACAAGTTACAAAGAGCCCAATCAGTGACACCGTAGTTACTGGCAGCAGTATGCATTGAAAAGATTGTACATTATTCAGAAGTCGATTCCTGAACTTCTAACTGGTGATCACTTAATACTTATTGTCAGGATTGGTCAAGAAATAAGCCACGGAAACTTGTTGAAATACTTTGTGCTGAGAAATGTATATTGTACCAAGATTATAACATTGAATAAAGCCACTAATAATACTGATAATAATAAATATCATGAATATTTTCGATCACGGTTGACAGGCATCATGAATACAACCCTAGAATGTTTCAGTGAATAAAGGAATACATCAGAATATTCAAGGTGAAACTGAAAAACACTTTCATGATCTCTAAACATTACCCGTCAAAATCAATAGGAGGACCATCGGAATCTCATATCCTTAATTCTCATAGGATGTTAATTGATCTTCAAAAACCCCTGACTACAAATAAATTATACTGTACAGAAATAAAATCTAGGTTTATTCTATGCTATATTTTTTTCATTCCATTTCATTTACAGTAATCTACTGTACAGATTAATTTTACTGTTTTCTGAAATAACTTCACTGAACAGTTCGAATAGTTGAAAGGCTTGTGCTAATGATATTCAACCGCTCAATGAAAAGAGATTCAACAACATTTATAAGATTGCACGGGTAATCGATATTTACCGGTTCATTTTGAAAAGCCTCTTTTCTATTATATATATACGGGATGGGGTTACTGAACCCACTCCCAACCCTGCTCGTTTACCCGGGCTTGTGACAGGCAGTAGCCCTAGAAGAGCTACATGCTCAAGATAATCAATTTCCGTTAGCCGAATACCATCAGCAACAGTCTACTATTGGAGGAAATAAACCAACTTCGAGCTGAAGACGAAATTAAGAAAAGACATTGGAATTGGATAGGAAATATATTGTGAAAATCATCAACTTGCATCACTAAATAAGCGGTAAATAGAAACGGAAAAGAGGAAGGTCAAACAACACACTGTATCAAGAATTGGAAGCAGACATGAAAAAAATGAATAACAACTGAAAGGAATTGGAAATGATTGCTCAGGACAGAGTTGGAGGAATAATTCTGGTAAATGGCCTATACTTCTCCACAAGAGATATATATGTATACATATGTAACAACTCGGTTTTCTTAGTTTAAATTTGTGAAATAACGTGTTCATCTATTCGCTACCCTCCCCACACACACACACACTTAAAAAATAACCACAATTATTCATTCATTCATTCATTGATTTCTATTGTAGCTATGATGACCCACTTCAATAAAAATTTAATGAAACAACAATTTATTCTTTTATTATTCATAATCTATTCTTATTTACAGATGGTTATTCTCAATACTCATTTATATTACTGCTATTATTATTGTCATTACAATTGTTATTTATAATTAATTTACAATTACCAGACAAAGACTTATAACACAAGTGAAATATTGTCATTGTAATTAGATAAGAGGTAAATTTAAACATAATAAGGAATGCTTTATTATTATTATTATTATTATTATTATTATGGATAAGTTGATTAATAAGTCAATTAAATAAACCGCTTTTGTTGTCATCGTTATTATTATCATCACTGTTTTGTTGTTGTTGTTGTTGTTGTTGTTGCCAAGTGTAAAGTAATAGAAATAATGAATGAAAACAACATATTATTCTTTCTGTTCATAGTTAAACAGTTCCCTTTGTAATAATAATTACAATATGTTTTATATGTATTTGATTGTTAGACATCATTTATCTCTTCTATGAAACTTGATATATACTTGCTATATTTAGGAGCAGATGACTTAGTGTCCATGGGACTATGGGATTATATCTCCTGACATTGTTCCACTGCCGTGTGGATTAAACCTTTAAGTCGAAGGCTTCGGGTATGGCCCCTTAAGGAAATCATCTGTTTCGGTCCGGCATCCGGACAGTATCACAACTCACACACAAATCAAGTAACTTGTGTGGAACATATGTATTCGGTGCTCATTTGTACAAATATTTATGTAATTTCAATGGTTAAGATCATGAGTCATTTGAAGCTAGATCACCACCATGGAAAACCTGGAAGCACTGGACGGCCGTTTCGTCCTAATATGAAGCCCCTCAGCAGTGTGCATCCATGACCTCGCCCCCTGCGAGATTCGAACCCAGAACATATCGGTCTTGCGAGCAATCACCTCCACAAAATTGAGCAACACATCCACCATTGTCTTCAATGAGTTACTGACTCACAATAGACCCGGTTGAACTCCACTGGTCACTGCTTCTCATTAGAACTCCAGGAAATACCTCTTCAAGCCAGTCACTAGTGAGCATATGTTGCTCATTTGTACAAATATTTATGCGTTTAAATAAATGAATAAATAAAAAAGACTTAGTAGCTAAGGTGTTCGAATTTCAGTCATTAATTACCTGATCCGAACGTCATTACACCTACTGTGGTTTAGACAACCCGGTAGTATAACCAGTTCTCATATTTAAAATGTGGTTCATATCCAAGTAATCTTTATGGAGTGCATATATGTCAACTATTACTGGTCAAAATGGATTAATTCAAGCACTTTTAAATGATCACATAAAGGGTATCTTATTTGAACAAATCGGTGACTATCAGGAATCTATAGTTTAGTAGATAAGCAACACGTTATAAATTCAAGTTTTGACATGGTCATTAACACTAAAGTGCAAGTACACATAACTAACGAGTCAAATACATAACAATTTAAAGTATATTGCCGAATCGCGATTTTATGGAATAACCAACCGAATTGTAATATATTTCACATCCTGAATAGTTAAACCCTATTGTTGTTTACTGAATTTTGAAATCTAAACCAGTGGAATTATATATCAGAATCATTAACGAAACCTTATTTTCAAAGTTCGAGTCATAATAGAACAATGAGTCTATATAGCAACATAGTCCTAACATAAGATAAGACAATTATTGAGTGCTCAAAGATTTTTAATCATTTTCTAGTTGATATCAATGAATGGTGAAAAATTATAAACGTGATATAATCACTAAAAACTACTCAATATAAAATATATTAAGAGTAAAGCATTATGGTACTCAATAATTCTTTTTGGTTAATGTTTTTTAGCCAGTTAATTTTAAACGGGATTGGGTAGCTAACGACATGGCCAACACTCCTCCTTTATCTGGGCTTGAAACCTGCAGTAGCCTTAGAGGGGTTCTAGGTAACAACAAATGCAGGAGAATACGACCAGTGTAGCAGTACTCTCAGCAGCAGTAGGTCTCAACAGACACAAACGAAAAAGTAAGATTCTCCGTTACAACACAACATGCACCAATCCAATCACAATTGATGGAGAAGATTTGGAAGATGTGAAAACCTTTACATAACTGAGCAACATCATTGATGAACATGGTGGATCTGATGCAGATGTGAAGGTGCGGATCGACAAAGCAAGAGCAGCATATCTATAATTGAAGAACATCTGGAAATCAAAACAATTGACAGCTAACACCAAGTTCAGAATTCTCAATACAAATGTCAATACAGTTCAAACTGTATGGAGTGGAAACTTGGAGAACCACTAAAGCCATCATCCAGAAGATACAAGTGTTTATTAACAGTTATCTACGCAAAATACTTCGAATTCGTTGGCCAGACAATATCAGCAACAACCTACTGTGGGAGAGAACAAACCAGATCGCAATGCAGAAAGAAATCAGGAAGAAGTAATGGAAGTGGATTGGATACACATTGAAGAAAGTACCCAACCGCATCACAAGACAAGTTCTCACACGGAATCCTCAAGGTCAGAGGAGGAGAGGCGGATCAATCAACACATTATACCGAGAGATGGAGTCAGATATGGGAAGAGTGAAAAAAAATTGTATAGAACTAGAAATGAGGACCCAGGACAGAATGAGTTGGCGAATGCTGGTTGGTGGCCTATACTCCATTGGGAGTAACAGGTGTAAGTGAGTAAGTAAGTAAGTAATGTGGTACTGCAAAGAGACGCGATGCAAATACATTTTAAGCTTTATTCAATCAAATTTAAATGTAAACTGAGTTTAATAGATACAAACATAAGTTTACAGACAATATGTCGTAAAAGTATATTACTCAAGTTATATTTAATATTATGATAATGGTATATCCATGTCAATGAATGTTCTTCCGATCAATATGATTCCCCGTAAAGATGTATCAGTACTGTTTGTAAATAATTTATAACTAGAATGGGTTTTGTGGAGAATTGGTCATTTCAATAGTTGAAATCATGAATCGATTGAAGCTAGATCACCATGGAAAACCTGGAAGCACTGGACGGCCATTTCTTCCTAGTATGGGACTCCTCAGCAGTGAGCATCCACGGGGGGCGGGAAATAATTTATACTCAAAACAATCGATTACTTATTCGTTTGTTTTATCACTATTAGAATAATAGATTGAATTCGTAGTAAATTATTTCTACCTCGAAATTTTCGTTGGATTCTATTTAAGAGTGTATACTAGTAGTGAACTAGAACACACAAGTGGGGACAGTCGAAGGTATTTGAATACAGAATTACAGAACATTTTAGTAAAATTGGAGAACCATTTTAAAAAATACTTGATTTGTAAAATGTCAATAACTGTCTAAGACTTCATTGTTTCTTCGCTTCGATAGCAATCCCTTTTCTTCGATCTTCTTAACCTTCTGAGGCCATGTATTTTACTTTCGACTGATGATATATACTACTTATATCTGTGGACACCAGTAGCACACATCATATATTGGTTGTCAATTATAAGCTCGAAGAATTCTAAACTTTGTGTCAGGGTCTAATCATACACTTAGATACAACATTTGTACATCTTCTTTGCGTTGTCCTATCCATACTCTATTATTATTATTATTCCTCTAATTCTGTTTTTATTTTGATTGCTCTCAGATTTCCTTTCTATTCCCTTCATTGTAATCTTGTACTGTCAAGTATTCTACTTCTAAATGGTGCTACATACTACTTATATTTGTCAGCAAAAGTAGAATGCAACACAGTAGCATCGTTTTCGATTATGCATCAAAGTAAGTTACATTATGCAGCACTACACTTCAATCACTGTCTTTTTCATTTAAGTGACATTTGTGAAGTAAAAGAATTAAAACCTAACATTTCTAGACAATTTTTCATGCAAGCCTTATATGTAATAAATAAAAACTTCAGAAATTGAAACATCGTACTTTATGAAGCCGTTAAAGTAACTCTGGAGCTTAACCAAACCTTGAAAAATTGATCACTGGCAGCCCAATTATTAGTACTAAGCCAAGGTCAACAATAACCTGTGTGGATTAATTGATCAGTCTCATGAGCTCGCAAGTTTTATCAGTTTGCTTATAATCTGTAAACGAAACCTTTCTTTTATTTGTCATCTCAAATGGATCTTCTTTCTGATGAGGTTTTATTTATTTTCTAAGAGTACTAGGAATTTAGGATCAACTAGCATCAGAATAGTGTAGGTCAGGGCAACAAGTCATTAGATAGTATAACTTCAATTGAAGAATGCTAAAGTAAGGTAGTCATATCATTGAAGTTCAATTCAAGTAGATGGAGACTTTAACTCAAGCAGATGAATAAGCGAATTATGTCGATCACAGTCAATCGTTTATATATTATTTAATGAAGAATTTCTCAAGTGCTTGTTTTAGTTTTTGAAGAACCAGATCGCATTAGCTCAAAAATCACAATGTGTAAGCACGAGTTAACAGAAAGAAAATATAATATTTTGTTAATCAAGCACAAATAAATAAAAAATAAACTATTCTATAAGCAAGGATGGAATCTGGTTGTTTCTCTCTCACAAAAAGCTGTGGCTGGTGGTATCCGGCCAATGGATGTTGAGTATCTTGCATAGACAGCTATTGATAAATACTTGTACCTTCTTGACGGTGGTTGTTGTAGTTCTCCAAGTTTCAGCTCCGTACAGTAGAACTGTCTTGACGTTCATATTGAAGATTGTGACTTTGATGTTGGTTGAAAGTTGTTTTGAGTTCCAAATGTTCTTTAATTGAAAGAATACTGTCCTTGCTTTGCCAATCCTCGTCTTTACGTCTGCATCTGAACCTCCTTGTTTATCGACGATGCTTTCCAGGTATGTGAATGATTCCACATCTTCCAGAGTTTCGCCATCAAGAGTGATTGGATTGCTGTTCTTCGTGTTGTATTTGTGGACCTTGGTTTTCTCCTTGTGTATGTTGAGGCGTACTGATGCAGAGACTGCTGCTATTCTGGTTGTCTTTGTCTGCATTTGTTCGTGTGTTTGCGATAGGAGGGCTAGGTCATCTGGGAAGTCTAAATCGTCTAATTGGTTCTGAGCTGTCCATTGTATGCCGTGTTTTTCCTCATATGACGATGTCTTCATAATCCAGTCGACCAGCAGAAGAAAGAGGAAGGGAGAGAGTAGACAGCCTTGTCTGACTCTGGTCCTTACTTGAAATGCATCTGTCAGCTTTCCTTCATGCACTACTTCGCACTGTAGTCCGTCGTATGAGTCTGTTATTGGCATATATGAATACCGTACATATTGCCTCGATATCACATTAATTCACAAGCATTATAAGCAAAGATATATAATGACTAGCAGTGAAATCCATGATGCACATTTCGTTCTATTTATATTGCAGATAAATCTAACTGATGAGTCTCAAATAGGACAAAATGTTCATTATACATTCCACTACTAGTCATTATCTATCTTTGCAAACAATGAACTAGTTTAGCACTCGCGCACGAGACCACTAAGTCTTAGGTTCGAATCCCACAAAGTGGAGCAAGATCGTAGATGCGCATTGCTGAGGAGTTCCACAGTAGGATGAAATGGCCATCTAATGCTTCCAGGTTTTCCATGATGATCTAGCTTCAATTAATCCATGATCTTAACAATTGAAATGACTAAAATCTCTACAATATCCCTTCTGTTTTGTTTTCTTAACGTTTATTTATTAAATAAACCTATTCAAATGGAATACATCAATCAATTAATAAACACTATTCAATATCATTTATCATAATTATCATTGATAATAGAAACATTTTAATTGATTACTAAATCTAATGATTATTGGGAAAACAAGAGAAAATTTATTGATTATTGAATAAATAAATGAACTATTGAAATGAATACGTTTAGAAATTTTATTAATTACCGGAAATTAGAACATACGAATATAATTATCATGTCAATAGATTCAATCTTTTATTATGATTTATAGATGAATTGAATGTATAGTTGTGAATTGTTTTGTTGTTTAGTTTTTTCTTGCGAAAAACAAATAAACAAACAAATAACTACATTGATATATTTGAACTAATGATGTTTGTCAACAAGAACAATAATAAAAAGAAATCAATTTAAATGACTTATTTCTGTCCACTACATGACCACTATCGATTAAGTGTGAAAGAACTGAGCTGCGTATTGTCTTTACGTAACCTTTTCCTAACCACGATGGGTGGTGTTCACTAACTCTTTGGTTCAGTTGCCTGGTTGTGCGCCCAATATAGCTTTCTCCTCAGGAGCAGTTGAATTCGTAGATACATATAGAAGTGGCGTAACCAGGTAACTTGTCCTTTAGTTGGGGAATCACCATAGATCGGGTCGAATACGACAGACAGAGGTTGGCCGCATTAAACGTTCTCTTGACTGCTCTAGTCAGTCTATCACGCAATACATCACCGGCTACATCACCATTGAATTGCAGCTTCAAGAAAAGAGGTTTCTTATTAGCTGTTAGTGTCACTATCTTCTTGTTTGTTATACGCAAGTGTTTCTTCAGGAAACCCTGTGGATAACCCATTTCAATCAACCTATTATGAATTTGCTCTAATTCCTTTTCAATTGTGTCAACAGAGCATATCTTTATGGCTCTACTTGCTAAGCATTTGACTAAGTTTCTCTTATAATGAAGAGGCACAAAGCTTAAAAAATGTGTGTATTGGCTGGAAAGATTTTTTCTATACACACCTCTGCTGATAGAACCATTTTCTTTTCTACTTAACAAAACGTCAATGAAATGTAGTTTATTATCCATTTCCTCTTCACATGTAAATTTAATTGCATGATGTTTGTTATTAAATCGTTCTAGCAGTTGTTCTTTACTAATGTTCTGATCTGCAATGATGAAAGTGTCATCAACGTAACGACAGTATAAATCAAGCTCATTGATAACCTCTTTGAGAGGTCCGTTTTCTAGTTTAGCCAGAAAAAAATCCGCAAGGATGGGACCTAGAGGTGAACTCATCGCTATGGGAATATTTCAAAAAGAAATCAATTATTAGGATAGGGTTATAGAGATTAAGATTATGAACCGATAGATTTAAAATATGGAAGCACTGGACAGGCCATTTCGTCCTATTGTGGGACATTTCGGCAATGTGCATCCATGATACCGTTCATGGGATTCAAACCCAGGATCTTTGGTCTCACGTAAGAATGTTTAACTTCTAGACAACTGAGCTGTCATACATTTAACGGTGTTAATGTCTTACCTTAACTAATCCACGAAATCGCTCCATCATCTTCCATTTTACTGAGGTAGATACCTGTCTCTACCCGACACGGATTAGCTCCACTGGTCACGGATTCTAACTAGAACTTCGAGAATTCCCTCAAGAAGCTAGTCACTAGTAAACACATGTTAATTATTAGTATAAGATTATGGAGATTATTAAATTTTTGATTGAGATCATGAATTGATTAATGTTAGACCATTATTAAAAACCTGGAAGTATTGGACGGGCCGTTTCGTTCCAGTATGGGACTCCTCAACAGTGCGCATCTACGGTCACGCTCACGGGATTCGAATCCAGGATCTTTGGTTTCTCTCGCTAATGTTTAACGTCTACACAACTGAGCCAGCAGGCATCAAACGGTGTTAATGTCTAACCCTAATTAATCCACGAAATTGGGCTACCATCTTCCACTGTACTGAGGTAGATACTTGTCTGTACCCGACACGTATATGTACGAACTTACATGTCAAGAGATGATTATGTTATGTTCTCACTTCCAGGTTATAATTCACTAGTACATATTTTCAACTTCAATCAGTTCATAATATTGTTTGGCCATCTTCTAATTTCAATGGATGTTGGAAATTCATCAAGGATAAACTATGAAACCCTAATCGTTGAAAAAAACCTCTATTAGTAAATACTTTATCTTCTTATTTGAATTATGATTAAATCTAAAATTCCTGTCGTTTCATATGTCGACTATTGCGAACATCTCACTTTTACCTAAAGTTTGATCTGATGATGTTGTTCAGAAGAACAATGAAAGCTTCACGACTAAATCATCCAATGTAAAGAATAAAACTCCACCAGAATAACACAATCAACATTATATTTTAGTCATTAATTTCTTGGGACGTTTCTGTATGTCATAGTTAGGAAAATTAGTGTTTTCTCCAAGAAAACTGTTTCCCTTATATTTCTGTATATAAACAACCATTTTAATGACTTTGTACTGTATAAGCTATATTGCTATGTGAAGCTGAAGGTCTCATATGAGACTTGAGGTTCGCCATTGATATTGTGGATAGTTCAGCATTACTTTGGCAAGTTTTGCTGACTATTCATGCACAAAATTGGTTTGCTGGCTAACCGATTTTATTCATACTGGTGGTTGCTTTTCAGTGTTTTCAAGGGTCATTGGAACATTGTAAGGCATGTCTCTATTGCTAACATTAATGAGTATGACTGTTGTGTAAGCGGAATAGGTCAACTTTGGCCTATTCGTGCTGTTCATAGCTGATCCACGTGATCATTGATCGGAATAACTAAACATGTGACGTGAATGTGTATATAAATGATGTGAATGGTCCACTAAGGTACTTGATAACTGTGTGGTTACGCCACAGGATTGAGCTGTACTATTCAGATTGTAGCGTTAAAACCTATATGGTGTCTGGTTCTCCTGTGAAGCGAGATTAAGCTGTACTATTTGAGCTACAAATGTTAAACATGGGCGGTGTCTGACTCTCCAGTTAGACGGGATTGAACTGTACTGTATGGGTTGTCACGTGAAAGTCTGGATGATGTCTGATTCTCCTGAAAACCAATGTAACATTACCTTGACTCACAAGGGTGTATTATATAACTATAACTGTCTAAGCTAGATCATTTTACATCCAGTTTTTTATTGATAATATGAACAATACCATCATCCATGTCAAATTCATATGAGGATGAATTAAACTATTGAAAATCTTCTAAATGGGTTATAAATCGTTGTTGTTGTTGTTGTTGTCGTTGTTGTTGTTGTTGTTGTTGTTGTTGTCGTCGTTGTTGTTGTTGTTGTTGTTGTTGTTGTTGTTATTGAGTAATTCAATAATGAAAAATCGATTTGTGTTTCTTGTATATCAATTGTGTATTTACTTAGAATATGATTGACAAATAATGAATTAAATTGTCATTCAATTTAATGTTGATTGTTTATTTTAGTTTGTTTAAATAAAATTCATGAACATTGTACATTATTAATTTAAATATTAAAACCTTTTCATTTCGTTAGATTGATTACCCAAATAAGCCAACAAACTATGTACGATATTGACAAGAGTTAATATCTTCTTAGTGTCCACAGTGAGGATTAAGATTGATCTGTCTTTATTACTTACTTACTTATTTATTTACTTCCTTACGACTGTAACTCCCAATGGAGTATAGGCCACCGATCAGGATTCTCCAACTCATTCTGTCCTCGGCCTTCCTTTCTAGTTCTATACAATTCTTGTTCATTTTTCTCATATCTGTCTCCATTTCTCGGTGTAATGTATTCTTTGATCTTCCTCTCCTACTTCGGCCTTCAGGATTCAATGTGAGGTCTTGCCTTATGACGCAGTCGGGTGCTTTCCTCAATGTTTGTCCTATCCACTTCCAGTGCTTCTTTCTGATTTCTTCCTCCGCTGAGATCTGATTTGTTCTCTCCCACAGTAGGTTGTTGTTGATAGTGTCTGGCCAACAGATGCGAAGTATTTTGCGTAGACAAATGTTGATAAACACTTTTATCTTCTGGATGATGTCTTTAGTAGTTCTCCATGTTTCCACCCTATACAGTAGAGCTGTATTGACATTTGTATTGAAAATCCTGACCTTGATGTTGGTTGACAGACAGTTGTTCTGATTTCCAGTTATTTTTCAATTGTAGATATGCTGCTCTTGATTTGCCGATCCACGCCTTCACATCTTCCACATATCCATCATGTTCATCAATGATGCTGCCCACATATGTAAAGGTTTTCACATCTTCCAAATCTTCTGCATCAATTGGGATTGATTTTGTGCATGTTGTGTTGTATTGGAGAATCTTGCCTTTCCGTTTGTGTATGTTGAGAAGAACCGCTGCTACACTAGTCGTCTTCTCCTGCATTTGTTGTTGCGTTTGTGATAGAAGAGCCAGATCATCCACGAAACCTAAATCTTCCAGCTTCATCTCAGCTGTCCACTGTATCCCATACTTCCCCCCAGATGTTAACATAATCATGATCCAATCGATCACCAGGAGAAAGAGAAAGGCTAAGAGTATACAACCTTTCCTGACACTAATCTTTACTTCGAACGAGTTTCTATTAGTTATCAATTTAAATACAATTTGTTAATTTAGAGTACACTGAGACCTCTCAAACTCAGTTGTTTAATCACCTAATCTAAACGCTGTTCTTTTTATACAAAACTAAGCTTTACCAATATACAGTGAAATATAAAGTATTGTATTATCAGTAGTTTAAATGTTAAGGGAATTGTATATTTTATTGATTATCAACGTACAATGAAGTCATGGTAACAAAATGTAAATTATTTAACTAGTCTCCTTTCTATTGTAACACTTTGATATTGTCATAAGATTTGTTAAATAGTAAAATGTAGTAGACGTCTGTTCTTCAAAAACCAGATAGTAATCAGTTACTAAACAACAACAAAAACTATATGTTACATCATTATATTGATTTTTGAGATTTATTTATTGTTGTACAGCAATAACATAATATGATTATTACGAGTTAGTTTAGATGGTGGTTGGAGGTAGTCTACAGGAAACATTGACGGATTCGATCCCGTGTCACTCAGTTTCACAGTCAGAGACGTTACCACTGAGCTATCCAAGTCGCGACCGACCTCCTGTAGGACTGAGATGTAATCACAATTGATTGATCACTAGGTAGTGATCAATGTCATGCGTGTCAAGTCCTTATTAGTGCAAACCGAGTGCTATCGACCGTGTTACAATGTGGCCACCATTTGATTCACGTAGACTGGTGGCCACATTACAACTTAGTCTATAGGACTCGATTCGCACTAATAAGGACTTGACACACATGACAATGATCACCACCCAGTGATCAATCAATTGTGATTATGAGTTAGTATATTCCTTGACCTAATAATGTCGAGAATTGATTAAGTTGAGGCATTTAGATCATTGAACAAAGTCAAAGTTATCAATAGGTGTTAGATGTGAATGTTCCGGATATCATCTGCTGTATAGGGTTGTGTATGAGCACTATTTAGGAATCCTACAATTGTTGTCTAATCAATATTATAATCATAAAGCGATTATGTGGATATTATAGTAATTTAATAGTTGAATTTTTGAGTCAGTGGAAGCTAGACCACTATGGAAAACCTAAAAGCACTGAATGAATGACAATGGTAAACTGTGGTACAATTTCGTGGATTGGTTGAAGTCAGATATTAACACGGTTGAATGGAGGCTGGCTCAATGGTTTTGAGGTTAAGCTCTGGCTTGCGAAACCGACAGATCCGTATAAAAGTAGAAAATTCTGTTTAGTAGAATAAAGTTAAAAATATTATGTGGTTAGAGATCGTTTACAGGAAACTCTGGGTCTAGATTTTACACTACTCAACATTCGTCAACATAAATTATCTGTAATCTTGAGGGACACCGATGTTGACTAATGGATGCGATCCTTTTTCATTAATTTCCACATTATGAGACTTCACCATTGAGAACTGTATGAAATTAAACGGAGTAAATGTGTAGTATGAACAGATTTGTAAAATTTAGCCTACTATTTGTGAACAAGTGAATAACAAGCGATTTTTCCTCATGCGTACGGTTATCTTCCTACAGATTAGACCTCTTGTATTTGATAATTATGATCATTTACAACAGTTTTGACCGATTGAAATTACGTTTAGGTATTTTGTGACAGAAACAGTTTTATCTTCAAGATATTGTAGTGGCTTTGCTTCGTTAATCAATCACCTTTGTAAACGACATTATATAAATCTCAACAGTGTTTGAAATCAGAAGTCAATGAAAAGCGGCATCTACAGTTTATTAGCGGATAGTACAAATCACAAAGCTATAAGCACACTGAACAAATTTAAATCAGAGGTGATTATGTGTACAGAGGTCAATTTATAGTCAAATCGTATAAGGCGCAGCTAGGCAAAGCAAACGCTAAGAATACAATCGGAGTACATATGATTCATTGAACGATATTTAATCGATTAACCTTTTAGCTAGAGAGAAAGATACATATATAGCTGTAGGCTGTCACATGTGATCAAGTGTACACGTTTATATGGATCATAATAATACAAAGAAATAGACAAATTGTTACTATCCAAATAACATGATCTGTTAAGTAAGTTAATTAATGGGTTTGACAAACGTTAACCATAGAAATGTTGTTATAATATAAAACTGGAATAATATTGATCACTTTCATCCTCAATGAATTGTTCTATTTGATGTATATAATGCCTAACTCATAAAGATACTACTTAAACTACTTAAATATTTTCAATATAAGCAATATTTCTTTATAATTTCTAGAATGATATATTAATATCACTAAGCTAGTTGTTGTGTCTTCATAAGCTCTTTTCAAGTTAAAAAACTATAGACTTAATCTATAAATAAGTAGGCTCACTTGGTGTTGTTTTACCTGTAATATCAGGACTTAGTAACCAAATGGATAACGCAATGGTGATTCAAATGAACGGTACTAGGTTCTAGTCCCAAAGTGAATATCAACTCTGGGATGCAGGTACATCCAGCTGACGAGCCCCGGATAGGACGGAACGCGCGTTCTGGATTCCACTGCTAGCCACTATCCATCTTTGCATAAAATTATCAGTAGGATCATCTATATTCATTATAAGGTTTTATCCTGTAAACTTATATGCTACGACAACGATTGTTTGTACCATTTTGTTTTTTAATACTTAGGAAATGATATATTAGATAAACTTTTATGAAACAAAATGACAAACGACTACTTTTAAAATAACTACTAAACAATGTGAACAGACATTTTAATAAAAAGAATGTAATTCACAACAAATAACTTAATATAAACAGAGATAGATAATGGCTAGCAATGGAATTCAGGAAACACATATCGTCCTATTTGAGACCTGTCATCCGAATGAACCTGTATCACAGAACTGATATTCACTCTAAGACTCGAATCCAGTTCTGTTCACTTCAAACACTATCACATTATCTACTTGACTACTTAGTTCAGATAGCCATTAGATTGTGTAATAGGATGAAGTTTTAATTCATTTTTTTTTTGAATAAGTTTTTTAAACCATCCAGATAAAGAGTCCCAAATAAGACGAAACGCGCGCTAAACAGGATTCCACTACTAGTCATCATCTGTCTTTGCTTATAATGCTTGTAACTTAAGGTAATATCTAGACAATCCGAACAGTATGCACATATGACAACAAGAGACTGATCAATTGTAGCGCCAAAACATCAAACGAAAGATTTAAACAAAAATGTATTAAAATAACTCAATAGTTTAAAGCAATGAAATAAAAAAGATTAGTTCGAAGAAGAGTTCTCTTTCCGGTGAATTGATTTTCAATGGTATACAAACGTAAATACACACTTATTTTCCAAGGTGATAACAACTACAACAATAGTGATAATAAAATTCTGTTAAACATGATAATAATGAGGTAGAATAAACAAAGGTATTAAACCGTTATTTTGTATTAGCGGAACTAATAATAGTTTGAATAATTTTTTCTGATTAGCGTTTTTTTTAGTGAGTTCGATTACTATGGGATGAGGTCGCTAACCCCATGCACAAACCTCCCTCTTTATCCAGGCTTGGGAACGGCAGTAGCCCTAGAGGGGCTCCAGGCGGAGTTATCCAGACACTATCAGCAATAACCTACTGTCGGAGAGGATTAACAAGATTCCGGTGGAGGAAGAAATCGGGAAGAAGCGATGGAGGTGGATAGGGCACTTAATGAGGAAAGCAACGAACTGAGTAATAAGGCAAGCCTTCACTTGAGATCCTCAAGGTCAAAGGAGAAGAAGAGGACTAAAGAACACATTACACTGAGAAATGGAGACAGATATGAGAAGAATGAACAACAATTGAATTGAACTAGAAATGAATGCGCAGGACAGAGTGTGCTGGAGAATGGTGATCGGTGGCCTATACTCCATTGGGAGTAACAAGTCTCAGTAAGCAATTAAGTAACTAATAGTAGTTATTTGGTGGTTTAGAGATTGAATATTCGTCGTGATGATATATAGGGAAATGGTAATTATGAAAGAAAGCGTTAGAATGACAAGATGAAATGTTGAAATTAAGATGAACTGTAGTCAAAAAGATCATAGAAACAAATAATTCTGTTGAGAGTAAATAGTCTAAAGGGAAGATAACAGGAAAGTAGATGTCTGCAAAAGAATAAAAGTAGAGAAAAGAAAGAATGTTGCTAAAAATTAAGACTAAATTAGAAGAAGAGGTTGTACCAGTCTCTTTGCGACACATTATACTATTTTCTTACGATGTATAGCTAGTGCCTCGGCAATGACTTTGGCAGTTTCCAACACACTTCACAGATAACGTTGAACACAGAATCCGCTTTGATTAAGTGACCTATGTTTACAAAGTGTTCTATTATTAAATGTTTTATTGAGCTATTTCCACTTCTTTTCAACCAAGCTGGATAATGTTCTCGAATTCTGTTGGATAAAATACGCATTGAATGACCTATATACCTAGCTACACATGAACAAGTAAATTGATAAACGCACATAGATTTGACCAAATGAGGTAATTTATCCTTAAAATTATTGGTGAACATTGTTCGGTTAGAAAAGAATGTTATTTTGTTATTTTGTCGGAAGCATGATACAAAAATAAATCTTTTTCTTTATAAACAAAGATGGATAGTGGATATTAGTGGAATACACAACAATATCGAGGCACTCTACGCACAGTATGTACTTATGCCAATATGAGAGACTGATCAATTTTGGTCCCAAACATCAATGGAAAGATTCAAGTAAAACAATATCAAGTGAATTTAAACTTCATCTCATTGCACAAACAAGTGACTATCAAGATTCAATAGCCAAGTGGATAACACGATAATGTTTGAAGCTAACGGTACTGGGTTCCAGTCCTATGAGTGAACATCAACTCTGAGATGCAGGTACATCCAAGTGACAAGTCCCAAATAAGACGAAACACATATCTTAGATTCCACTGCTAGTCACTATTCATCTTTGCCTAAAATGCTCTTAACTGAAGGCAATATCGAGACAATATATACATATGCCAATAAGAGTGACTGATCAATCATAGACCTAAATATCAATGGGAATATTCAAGTAAAAACTGTATCAAATGAATTTAATCCATTTCTTTGTTTAAACCTTTTAACTTGAATAATAAATTAATTTATCTTGAAAAGTATCAAATTTTAAACATGAATAGGCAAAATCAATCTTTCTTTTCCAAAATATGAATCTGTCATTATTTTTAACGAAACTGGATAACTACACACACACACACACACACACACACACACACACACACAAAGGGTTATATTTAAAGCTGAAATGTAACATTTCATTCATTTAGTGTTTTCAACCTTAAATGGGTCAATATATTGTTTCCCTGACTAGTTAACATATCTATCTATGCTCAAACAACATTTGTTTCCAATTCCTTCTTACTAACCCCTTTTCACATTCATGTTTTTGTCGTTGTTGTTGTTGTTGTTGTTTCTTTTATACATATATTTAGCTATAGGCTATAGGCTATATACATTCATGACCTTAAATAACCTTGTATTCCCCCTAAATGTAAACAGATGATTAAGAAGTAGGTAAGCAAATTATTTAAAATACTGATTAAGGACAATTGAGTAGGCAATACAAATTGTCTTTAAGATGCATTGCTTTTTTTCTTTACAAAAAAAGAAAGAAATATATTTCAATTCCTGATAGGCTTTGATTATTATTATTATTATTATTATTATTATTGTTATTATTATCGTTCTTCAGATGTTTGGTTAAGATTTATACTGTTGATTATTAAACTAGATGATCTGTATTGAATAATTAGGGACCTACTCATGTTAGAGGGGAATAGTATGACTAACCAGCTGATTTCAAAGTAACACCACACGGTTAGTACCTAATATGGATTAACACTTTATTATATACAGGTTCTATGGTTGCTATAATCACCGTAGAACACAAATGACGTTATTACAAAAAAAATAGATACAGGAAATAGTGTGAACATTGTTGCATAAGTCAGTCCATGGCATGCAATTAACTGATATGCGTTAGTTGCCTTTGATCTTTACGAGAATCAGTGAACTGTTCGACATTCAGTGACCCAACTACTGGATGATTTGTCTAAGGCCTAGTGACATTTCATTGGCCCTACAATACATTAGGATTATTACTATTGGTTATTTAAGTACAAAATACACTGATTATATAACAATCACGAATATCGTATAGTCAGGTTATTAGTATTGATCAAACTCAATTTATTAGGTTGTAATGCAACCACTAAATTAAGTGACTCACCATTACGGTATAAATCATTCGATTACTGATGATTGGAACTGTGTCATTCAGTATTCCAATTATTTTACGCTTTAAAAGGACAATAGGAACGTTTTAGAATTTCTTGGAAAATATCAATGTCTTTAAGATATTTTATGTGTTCATCTTGATGGAGTTTTGTTCTTTGAATTGGATGGTTTGATTGTGGAGCTTTCATCGTTCTTCTGAACGACATCATCAACACAAATTTCAGGTAGAAGTGAAGTGTTTGTCATTATGTTCATCCTTATTTTGACAGGAGTTTTAACTATGTCATATTTAATGGTACTGTATCTCCTGACCTGCTTAGTACATATTTTAAACAGATAAATTGCATATATTATCAGACATTCACCTATATTCAATTTACCGTCAATCATCTTTGAATAGATTTCCATTTCATAATTTTGATCCATAATTTATTAGAAAGAAACAAAATATATAACTTAGTAATTTAGTTATAACTATAAATTAAGATATACTGATCCCCATGTAAAACGTGGAAGAATTGGACGGCCGTTTCGTTCTATTGTGAGACTCCTCAACAGTACGCATCCACGATCTCGCCCTCCGTGAGACTCGAACCTAGGACCTATCAGTCTTGCATGTGAGCGTTTAACCATTAGACAACTGAGCCGGCCGGCATCCAACAATGTTAATGCCTAACTTCAACCAATCCACAAAATTGACTAGAATTCCTTTTCAACATTTTGATGAACATTTAATTAGAAAGAAGCAAAGTATATAAGTTAGTAATTTAGTTATAACTATAAATTGAAATATTCTTATCAGTTGACTTCAAACATTTTGTGCACATAATGCGGATTTGTGAAGATTGTAGTGCTTTTAAAAGTATAATTCATGAATTGATTTTACCTAGACTGACAGTCCTGGGTTCGAGTCCCGTATGTGAGATCGTGAATGGGCGCTGCTGAAAAGTCCCATACTAGGAAAAAACGGCTATCTAGTGCTTCCACGTTTCCAATGATGATCTAGCTTAGATCGACTCATGAATTCAACTAGTAAAGCACATTAAATTATTGATTAACCATAAGTTCAATTCATTCACATTTAATGATTGACCAGACATTCAAAATGATCCATATCTTTCACATATTATTAATGTCATTTTAATCAGTGACTGGTGCATAGGTAGATGGTTTAGTGGTTAAGCGCACGCGCGCAAGACTGATATGTCCTCAGTTCAAATCTCGCGGGGGTGGGTGTGGGATCGTGGATGCTCACTGCCAAGGAGAAGTCCCATACTAGGACGAAACATCCCATCCAATTCTTCCAGGTTTTACATGGCGTTCTAGCTTTAATTGACTCATGATCTCAACCACTGAAATTACTATTATATCCACTAAAACACTTCTGGTATAAATCTTTATCTAACTATTTTGCTTCTTTTAGTGCATTGATTCATTTCAGTCATGTTCTATTGAACAACTAGAAGAAAGCAGTTATTTTGTAACTATACCGTTGACAGTAATCAGTATTTAGGCATTTTGAAAGCCTCAAACTTTCACAAACATGAGTATTATCTAATATTCAAGAGATTTTTACATAAAATAACCAGTCTCATATCACTGAGCACTTATCAAGAAAAAATGATAAACAAGAACAAAGGTAATGTTATATAAAGTGTTAATGTTGTCAAATTTATTGCCTTGATTCCCTTACTCATTTCTGTGTTACTTTTACAGTACATTCAAATATTAAAATGATATCACAGATCCGTCACACTGTAGTGAACGAAAACATAGACGGGTACAACCAAATGCATTTCAACACATTGCAGAATATCTTGGGAAAATCTGAGAACCATACAGTGAATACTTCATTTGCAAAATATCAGTCGATCATCTCAGACTTCATTGTTCATTCATTCCCATACCAATCCTTCTCTGTTCTCATTCTCTTTTCTTCGATCTTCTTAACCTTCTGCCTCCAAGCATTTTACTTTCAATGGATGATATATACTACTTATATCTGTCGGCATTAGTAGCACATACCACAATATGACTATAGATCAACATAGTAAGTAATATGGTATATTTTTCTTCATAAATTAAAACAAATATTTCTCAAAAACATAAAAATGACAATAATTTGTTTTTTTTCCATTGAAACTAATAAAACGGAACAAGTATAAATTATCTTTAATATAAACATGAATTAAGGAATTATGTACAAGCGGTTTACGAATAATCTCCTCGCCCTCGCCCTCGCCCTCCCCCTCCCCCCCAACAACAAAAGATGTATATACAATATAAAAGCTTACATCACGTGTTTATTAAGACAATCGTTTGGTTTTCATTAATTCTTAATTATCTGACAACTAATAGGCTCTTGTTTAAATTAGCAACAACAACAACAAAAAGAAATGTTCGAATATTTATGTTATGAGGATAAAACAATAAATGATTTAATGCATATTAAAAGGCGCGGATGCGGGGGGAGGATGGGAACAAGTGTAAATTGTTTCAATGAATTTGTTTCTTAATTAATCTCTGCCCTGAATATCATCTGACCTAATTCTATTACATAATCTTTTCTAATTTAATGAAGAAAAAAAGAAAACAAAAACAAAGACTAAATATAAGCAGTGACCTGAATAAACCAATAGATTCCGGATATTTTCTTCTTCTTATTATTATTATTATCCAAATCATCATCATCATTATCCAAAGCATCATCATCATCATCCAAATCATCATCATCATCATCATCATCATCATCATCATCAAAAGCATCATCATCATCATCCAAAGCATCATCATCATCATCACCATCCAAAGCATCATCATCATCCAAAGCATCATCATCATCATCCAAATCATCATCATCATCATCATCCAAAGCATCATCAGCATCATTCAAATCATCATCATCCAAATCATCATCATCATTATCCAAAGTATCATCATCATCCAAATCATCATCATCATCATCATCATCATCCAAATCATCATCATCATCATCACCATCCAAATCATCATCATCATCCAAATCATCATCATCATCACCATCCAAATCATCATCATCATCCAAATCATCATCATCATCATCATCCAAAGCATCATCATCATCATCACCATCCAAATCATCATCATCATCATCCAAATCATCATCATCATTATCCAAAGTATCATCATCATCCAAATCATCATCCAAAGCATCATCATCATCATCATCCAAAGCATCATCATCATTACTGAGCTGCTTCTTTCTTTAGAATATAAATATTCCCACACAAACGGTGTATTAACTAATCTTTATCATACATTTTTATATAATATAAGTACTTGAAAAGAAATTATAATTGACCTTATTATAAACAGTTTTAGAATTATAAGGATATTTATTGCTCAAGCCACTATGTACTTTTACGTGGAATCAGTATTCTAATTGACCACAATTCATTTTAAGTTGTATACAACTGAATGACTGACTGACTGACTGACGAACTGAATTCTTTTCAATTAATATTAAAATTATCAGTATAGGGTTATGGAGATTGTTAAGCTTTTGATTGAGAATATGAATTAATGAATGTTGGACCATCACCATTGAAAACCTGAAAGCATTGGATAGCCGTTTCGTCCCGGTATTGGATTCTTCAGCGATGTATATTCATGATTCTATACACGGGATTAGAACCCAGGACATTCGGTCTCGTACATGAACGTTTAACATCTAGATTGATGAGCTAGCTGACATCCAACGGTCTTAATGTCTAACATTTATCGATTCATGATCTCAATCAAAACAATAATATTGAAATATTAAGAGTTCAATTTGATTATTATTCAATTATTGATTACCGTATCGGTAATTATTGACTTATTAACATCATACACCATCGTAATAAGATAAGTGATATTGCTCTAAAAGAGCGCAAGTTTTCTAACAACTTCGTATTAAAAAAACAAATGAACTTAATTCTTTAAAATCTATGATCCAAAGCACAATTGAATGATAGCTATATAGTTACCTATCAAATGTATATCATCTTATTATATATCATAAATGGAAGGATTAATTTTCATTATCTTAATGAATATAAACTGAACAAATGTTCGTATCATTCAATAAATGTAAAGATATATATATATATATATATATATATATATATATATATATATATATATATATATATATATATATATATATAATTCAGACCACTGCCATTCGTTAAAGCTACTTAAATTCATCAAACCGACTGTGTTGTAAATATGCGGTTAATGGCACTTAGTAGTCATCGACTACAGAACATAATCAATATATTTAGTCTCTTACCTTACCTACCTATGCCTGTTACTCCTAACGGAGCGTAGGCCACCGACCAACATTCTTCAACACACTCTGTACTGACCCTTCTTTTCTAAATCCATCTAATTCTGGTTCATTTTTCTCATTTCTATCTCCATTTCCCGGCGTAATGTGTTCTTCGGTCTTCCTCTCCTACTTTGGCCTTGAGGATTCTGTGTGAGGTCTTGCCGTGTGACGCAGTTGGGTACTTTCCTCAATATGTGTCCTATCCACTTCCAGTTCTTCTTACTGATTTTTTCCTACACTGGGGTCCGGTTTGTTCTCTCCCATAGTAGATTGTCGCTGATATTGTCTGATCAACGAGTCCGAACTCTTAATAAACACTTGTATCTTGTGGATGATGACTTTCGTAATTCTCTAATTTTCCACCCCATACAGTAGAACTAACTTGACATTTGTATTGAAAATTCTGACATTGGTGTTGGTTAAGAGTTGTTTTGAGTGTCATATTTTCTTCATTTGTAGATACGCTACTCTTGCTTTGCTAATCCACGCCTTCATATTTGCATCAGATCTACCGTGTTCATCAATGATGTTGCTCAGATACGTAAAGGTTTTTACATCTACCAAATCTTCTCCATCAATTGTGATTGAATTCGTGCATGTTGTGTTGTAACAGAGAATCTTACTTTTTCGTTTGTGTGTGTTGAGACCTACTGCTGCTGAGGGTGCTGCTACACTGGTCATATTCTCCTGCATTTGTTGTTGTGTGTGTGATAGAAGAGCCAGATCATCTGCGAAGTTTAGATCGTCCAACTGCATCCTAGATGTCCACTATATCCCATACTTCCCTTCAGATGTTGACGTCTTCATGATCCAGTCAATCACCAGGTTATCATTAAATTTTAATGAATTTGTAATTTAGCCACTAACCTAAGTGATACAATATTGCAAGTTACTTTATTAATTTGAAATGATTGACAGTAAATATAGTGGAAAATTATGAATGATTGAAATGAATAGTGGAAATACTTTTAACTGTCACATAGAAAATTACATTTAAATTTCATATGGAATAAGATTATCATTAAGATGAAAAGTATATCTTCTTAATAAGAATGGATTAACTCCAAGTCATAATTGAAATCAGTATAGGGTTATAGAGATTATTGAGTTATTGATTAAGATCTTGAACTGATTGATGTTAAACCATCATTGAAAACTTTGAAGCATTGGACAGACTATTTCGTCCTATTGTAGGACTCTTCAGCAGTGTGCAATATGACTGAAATATTTGAATTAATATTTCACATGATCAATTCATTTAGCTAATATGTTTGAAAAGATCAATATTTACCTAAAATAATTTCGATTTTAAGTACAATTTGTTTACTATTCTATTAAAGAATATCTTACTTATAATAGAGACATTTGTGATCAAAATACCTTCTCATCTTATAATACATATCATACTTAAATTTAGATGATGGATGCTTATTGAATTCACCATTGGCACAATCAACACTGATCACATTTAGAAATAATACACTTCATGAAATATATAGTTTGATAGCTGACAGTAGTGTTTATGAATTTAATGTATATCATAAAGAATTTGTAGGTAGATATTAACAAGCTCTGAGTGTTAGAAATGTCTAATAAACAAGTAATGTGCATTATCCTCACATTACGTCGGGAAATAGAAGCGGATATGAAAAGGATGAATAAGAACTGGAAAAAGCTGGAAAGGATCGCCCAGGACAGAGTTGGATGGAGAATGCTAGTGAGCGGCCTATTCTCCTTCAGGAGGAGTAACAGACGTAAGTAAATTGATAAGTAAGTGCATTATCCTATTCATAAATAGAGTACTTTGAGTATAACATTTGTTTATATATTAACAGGCATTTGATTAAGATGATGAAGATTTGTAACTCAATGAACTACACGATTGAACCATTCAACTCAGGGAACGAAACTCCGCTAGTAACATTTCATTCAAAAATGTTCAGTCATCCAACAAAAATGCTCTTTCTTAAATTAATGTATTAATGCAACTTGTCATTCATGTGTTGACAAGTGATTTAGAAGTATATTCTTGAACTATATGAAAGACTTATAAACAGAGATGGATGCTTGTTATCAGTGATATCCGGAATGTACAAGAGAATTAAACTTCAATCCATTGTACAAGCTATTAGCTATCCGGACTCAGTACTTAAGTGGATAAAGCTATAGCGTTTGAAGCGAACGGTCATGAGTCAGAATACCCAAGTGAACATCAACTCCGAAATGCGGTTACATTCAGATCATGAGTCCAAAATAGAACTAAATTCCTCTACTAACCACATCCCATCCGTTCTGTATCAACTGTTGTCATGACAATTAAATGGAAGTAGTCCGCCCAGGATGCCATTGTCAACTAAAGCTAGTCAAATTCTAGTCAAAATATCAGCAAAAAGAATAATCCAAGTGATTTCAAATTGAATTAAAATACAGTGACTGATGAAAAGACAAATGTTCCTTATTTAATTTAATAGATAAGTGTTTGTGGAACTGTACTGCTAAGTATTCACTTAGTGTTGTTTACTTGTATCTTCCAATTGTTAATTAGGACTGTAGTTGATCAGTCTCGTGTTGGCAAACGTGAATTCTGTGCGAGCTGCCTCGATATTGCCTGAAGTCACAAGCTTTGTAAGTAAAGATGGATTGTGACTAGCAGTGGAATCCAGGACGCTCGTTTAGTTTAACCATCATGGAAAACCTGGAAGCACTGGATGGACGCTTCGTCCTAGTATAGGACTCCTCAGCAGTACACACCCATGATCCCACCAGCCTCGCGAGATTCGAACTTAGGACCTATCAGTCTTGCGCGCGAAAACTTAACCTCTAAACCACTGAGCTGGCTAGCATGAAACAACGTTAATGTGTAACTCTAACCAATCCATAAAATTGAGCGCCACCGTTCACCATTGTCTTCTGTGAGTTACTATCTCACAACAGACCCAGTGGAACTCCACTGGTCATTGCTTCTCATTAGAACCTCTTGAAGCCACTCACTAGTGAGTATATACTGATTAGTATCATAGAAGAAGTTTTGTAGATATTATAGCTTTGAAAAATCAATATCTATTCAGAATAGCGGAAAATTTCATTGTTTCATTTAGGATTATATCAGTATCAAATGAAAAATAAAGCTTTAAAGCAACCATTAATTGCGATAATATAAGATTAAATCCATAAAAAAAAACGTTTAGAAACTTATAAAGAGATTAATGACAATCAGCTATTTTAAGTTTAATACACGAAAGGGATTAGTTTAACGAAATGATTTTTAAAAAAAAAAGAAAATCTTAATCATTTGAATGTAATTAGATAAGGATTATGTATGGGTATGTAGTAAATTTATTAGAAAATAAAGATTATCACTGACTGATTATTGATTCATGATGAATATCATGACATTAACACCGTTAGATGCCGGCAGGTTCAGTGGTCTCGTGGTTAAGCGCTTGCGCGTAAGATTGATAGGTGCTGGGTTCGAATCTAGTGGGGGGGGGCGGGATCGTGGATGCTCACTTTCAAGGAAGAGTCCCACAATAGGACGAAACGTCCGTCCAGTGCTTCCATATTTTCCATGGTGGTCTTGCTTCAAATGACTCATGATCTCAACCATTGAAAATATTAATCATTTGAATGTATGGGTATGTAGTAAATTTATTAGAAAAAAAAAGATTATCACTGACTGATTATTGATTCATGATGAATATCATCATCTAGAAAAACTGTATATTTTCTTTAAGTTTTGAAAACTTGATACACTTTATGTGGGTCCCTTCATTTTAATGTCAATTAGATCGGACGATGTTATCGACGGACTCACCAGTTTTTTGGTTCAGGATTCGACTCCAGTTATACCGTATGAATGATTGTTATTGATAATATACATATCGTTAATCTTCGTACATAATTATCGACCTAATCTGTGTTAGTGAATAATGGAATTAAATAAGTCAAATACGAGAATGGATTTTCGAATACATGAATTCTGTACACTCATTGATTTAAACAGGCAATCAAGAGAATAAAGCGAACGAAGCTTAGATAAGAGAGTGAAGTGAAATGACGCGCGGTGGAGGAGGCGTTTGAGCCAACTCCATTTAATCAAGCGTCAATCAATATTTATAGTCACACAAAAATAAGTTACAAATATGTGATGAGTAGGATAAGAAGTGTACACACATATACGCTCATATAACAACAGTCATGGTTGATAAGTGAATAATTAACAAGGTCAAAATATGACTAAAGTTGAATGGATAAATTGGCCTGTTGAGAAGCTGGAATAAGTTTTATGGGTTTAACATAGTAACCGACACTACACTGGTCAACTAGATGTACTCGCATCACAGAGTTGATCCAAGTACATCCAGCTGACGAGTCCAAAATAGGATAATACTCGCATCCTAAATTACACTGCTAGCCACCATCTATCCTTGCTTATGTATATACAAATGTATATTGCCTAAAACTGACATGAAAAAAAATCCAAAAATGAAACTATATAACACTGACAGAATTCAAACAAAAGCTATCTTTAAAAACAAAGATGAATAGTGATTAGCAGTGGAATTCAGTTTGACGCACATTTTGTCCTATTTATGACTTTTCAGCTGGATATACCTGCATACCAGAGTTAATGTTCACTCTGGAATTCGAATCGAGTACTATTCGCTTCAAACACCATCCTGTTATCCATTTAGCTACTGAGTCCTGATAACCACTTACTTGTACCATACCAAGTGAATTTATCATTAAAAATGTTATAAAGAACAATATCTGGAAAAAACAACAACAACAAAAGAATTGTTTACCTAGATTCACAGTAATCCATTGACATAGTTCCTTTTTTTTCCCTAATAACATATATACTACTTATTCTAAATTCTTTAGAATAATTTATAATAATTATACGTTTATTTATAGATGACCTGTAAAGCAAAAAAAAAAAAGAAAAGAAAAGAAAAACAAAACAAAACAACAACAACATGTAATTATGAAAACTATTAAAACATGTGACAATTACCACCCAACCAACCCACTCACCCCTCCCCTCGCAACTATTTCATAAGATGTTATTTTTAGAACTAACTATTCATTAACCTAATTATTTGTAACCTTATTTAATAAATCATTTTATTTTGTTCAATATTCTGGCATTAATCATTGAACGAAATCTATCAGTATACTGTGAATTTATTAATATGAAATATAAAGTTTCATTTCACTGATAAGTATTTATTATTTTCCCATTGAGAAGGAAACATAAGACAATTGTATGATTATCTACTCACTAGTGACTAAATTCAAGTGGCATTTCTTGAAGTTCTAGTGAAAGGCAATGACCAGTGGAGTTCAACTGGGTCTGTTGTGAGATATCAGCTCACTGAAGACAATGGTGAAGGGTGGCGCTCAATTTTGTGGATTGGTTGAAGCTAGATATTAACACCATTAGATGCTGACAGGCTCAGTAGTCTAATGATTAAGCGCTCACGCGCAAGACTGATAGGTCTTGGGTTCGAATCTCTCGGGGGATGGGATCGTGGATGCGTATTGCTGAGGAGTCTCATACTAGGTTGAAACGGCTGTCCAATGCTTTCAGGTTTTCCATGGTGGTCTAGCTTCAATTGACTTATGATCTCAACCAGTAAAATTAAGAATGTAAAACATTGAATATCAACTCAGTAATTTAAAAGTCTTCAATTGGATTCTTGACGTGATCATCAATGCGTACTAACAAAGAGTTTCATTTTACTATGAAAAAATGATCCAATGATAGAACACTTCAAAGAAGTGTTACACTGAACCAACCCAACATTGAAGCGGCATCCATGAACCTCCCAATCGATGTTGGCCCAACAACAATTGAAGAGAGCAACATGACCATCAGATAAATCAAGAGCGGCAAAGCAACAGGACCATACAATATTCCATCGGAGGCACTGAAGGTAGATGTAGCAGTAACTGCAAAGATACTCCACATTCTTTTCAGCAAGCTTTGGGATGAAGAACAAGTACCAACAGACTGGAAAGAAGGACATCTGATCAAGATACCAAGCAATGACGATCTCAGCCAGTGTGAGAACTACAGAGGCATCATTCTCCTCTCAATACCACGAAAAGTCTTTAACAGGGTAGAAGACATCAGGAAGAACCTCTCGAAGTGGATTGGGTACACATTGAAGAAAGTACCCAACTGAATCACAAAGCAAGCCCTCACACGGAATCCTCAAGGTCGAAGGAAGAGAGGAAGATCAAAGAACACATTACACCGAGAAATGGAGACAGATATGAGAAGAATGAACAACAATTGGATGGAACTAGAAAAGAAAGGTCAGGACAGAATGTGTTGAAGAATGCTGGTCGGTGGCCTATACTCCATTGGGAGTAACAGTCTTTAGTATGTAAGTAAGTAAGAGAAGTTTGACGAATTATTTCTACACGTAAAGTTCGGGTTTGAGTTCGTGGATTGCCAATGTTTCAACAGTACATAAAATATTGATTCAACATCTCAAAGGTTAAACACTAAAAAACACACAAATTGACCGACATCAATCATTCACATATAAATAATTGAAAACACCGGAGAAATAAACTACTTATAGACTAACTGGATGAAGGAGATATCTAAACTATTTACTACTTAATATTAGTGAAATATATGTCTAAATTTAGGATTATTTTTTGGGTTAATACAACTTTTGATTGTTCAAGGTTTAAGCTATAATGAAGCATTTACAGATGAAAGTTATCTACCAAAATTGATTGATCAAATTGAAGACTAAAGATCATATGCTCAACAGATGTTAAATGAGATCTGAAGATAAGATTACATAATTGGTTATTATGGTAACATTTTGTGATGTAAGAATAAGAATTAAGTATAAATGGTTAGTGTTATTTGTAAAATTAATAAGTAATTTTGGTTCAGATATATTGATTCTTTGGATCTTTTCACTGATATTGAGGACTGCAACTGATCAGTCATGTGCATCTTGTGCAGTGATAGATGATGAGTAGCAGTGAGCAGTTGATTGGAGTAAACACAAACAACTGCGTAGTCAACCTGTCAAAAAAACAACTAACAAACATAGAAGAACAGCTACTCTGAAAGGGATCAAACTACAATAGAAGCGACACCTCAAAACTGGAATTCTTTGCAGCACTACACCAACCAACTGTCCATTAAGATGGAGAATAGCTGAGCAAAGTGGAAGAAAAATGATACACCTAATGATAACGGATGCACAATACAGGATCCGCAAATAACCACACGTCATATAAGATCAAAAGATAAAACTACAAAGGACACCCACGTCAGAACATTTAGAAATCGTGACAAAAACCATCAAGATATCATGCAAACGACACAGAGAACAAAGAAGAAACACCCCCAAGAGGAAACTAATCAAGATCTCAAAATCACCCATAGAAGAAAACACAAACAACTACGTAGTTAACCTGTCAAAACAAGCACTAACAAAAATGGAACAACGCCTACTTCGAAAGGAATTACACCACACTTTAAGCGACGCCCCAAAACTGGAATTCTTTGGTGGGTAGTAGTCCCATTCAGGACACACGTTTCATTCTATTCTAGTTACAAAGTGAACATCAGCCCCAAGATATAAGTACATCACGCTGACAAGTTTGAAACAGGATGAAACGTACATCCTGTATTCCACCGTTAACCACCGTTCATCTCTGAAAATGTGGAACAAGTTCCATGAAATCATATATATAACCTTTAAATTTAAATTTGTATCGACATTTTTATATCTGAAAGAAGAATAAATGAACGGTGACCACTAGGAATTATTCATAGACTATCATTAATTATTATAAGCAAAGATGGATAGTCGCTACTAGTGGAATCCAGGACGCGCGTTTCGTCCTATTTGGGACTCGTCAGCTGAATGCACTTGAATCAACTCTGCGATGCGGGTACATCTAGTTGACCAGTGTAGTGCCGATTAAATTAAGGCAATATCGAGGCATACGCACAGTATGCACATATGCCAATAAGAGATTGAACAATTTCAGTGCTAAACATCAATGGGAAGATTCAAATAAAACAATATCAAGTGAAGTATCATTAATTACAGTCCTATCGTATAATTAGTAAGTAACTACATGGTATATATATATATATTCCTTTTATTATAAGCTTTCATTTGACTTATTATTTATTTCTGTATGATCTATCATTCTTAATTTATTTATTAGTTGCACTACCCCATATTGATAGCCACTTTTTGCTTGAGCTTGTATAATTATTATTATTCAGTTTATAGTGTGATGCCATATGGTCTACTTGTATATAAACTATTTATCTTTGATATATACGATCCATATAGAGGGGGGCTGATATTTGTGTTCTGGATTGAACGATCTGGGCTAGGTGATAAGTTACTACACAGAAGACCAAGATGGATTCAGAATTGACTCATGGCTTCTAGTACAGGTTGACGTGTCATTTGTTTAGAACACAGATAAGGTTATAGAAGCCGATATTGGGGTTAACGATTTTTCACATGATATTTAACGAACCATAGGACATAACAGACATTGTACAAATTTAGAGTAACCTTTTGTTCTTTTTACTCTTTTGACCAACCAAGAGGGTTATACCAATCATATCAATAGAGGTTTATCTCACATTACCTAGTCTCATCACCTAGACATTAACTATGGAACGGATGAAACCCAATAAAAAGTAGGACAACGTTCTCTACTCAATTCAAATCTGTTCCAATAAAACGTACAAATTTGATCAAACTGGATCAACCCCTTCCACCAGTCATGTATATTCAGATCTTATGAAGAACTTTAAAGAAAAAAGACATCCAGTTTAATGATAAAGTCCGTATTGATTATTAGATTAATCAATTTGGTTCTTATGGAATGTTCTTTGTTATCTTTGACTGTTAAGTTATATTTATTTCCAATGTTAATATGCTTTTGTTATTCATTTCATTTCATGAAAGAATAGGAAAGGTGAAGAGATTAACCTTTGAATGTGATAATTACACTTTTGTTTATTGTTTATTGAACTTATATAATGAATTATTCTATGAATTCAGTTTAATAATGATTACATAACACAACAATATAGATCACATGATTTCTGTTTTACACTTTTTTTCTCTCTCATAAATATACTACTTAAATAGAAAATAAATCAATTTTGATGTTGGGGTTAAATTAAGATTATTTAATTTAGGATTTATTTATATATGGTATACTTCAGCGTGTACGAATTGAATCACACTTGGTGGAGAAGATATGGAAGATGTAAAAACCTTTACATATTTGGGCATCATCATCGATGAACATGGTGGATCTGATACAGATGTAAAGGTGCGGATCAACAAAACAAGAGCAACATATCTACAACTGAAGAATATTTGGAACTCAAAACAATTGGCAACCAACACCAAGGTTAGAATTTTCAATACAAATGTTAAGACAGTTCTACTATATGGGGTGGAAAATGGGAGAATCACTAAAGCCATCATCCAGAAGATGCAAGTGTTTGTTAGTAGTTATCTACACAAAATACTTCGGATTCGTTGGCCAGACAATATCAGTAACAATCTACTATGGGAGAGAACAAAACAGATCTCAGTGGCGAAAGAAATCAGAAAGAAGCACTGGAAGTGGATAGGACACACATTGAGGAAAGTACCCAACTGTATCACAAGACAAGTGCTCACATGGAATCTTCAAGGCTGAAGTAGGAGAAAAAGACCGAAGAACACATTACACCGAGAAATGGAGACAGATATAAGAAGAATGAACAAAAATTGTATAGAACTAGAAATGAGGACCCAGGACAGAATGAGTTGGAGAATGCTGTTCAGTGGTTTATGCTCCGTTGGTAGTAACAGGTGTAAGTTTAATATGTTAAATGTCCCTCGTTGAGGCTAAACATGTCATACATAACGCTAACTGATAGTTTAGGATTAATAAAATCTACCTAACAATACTCAACATAACCAAAAGCATCCGTTAAAGGCCAAAATTATTCTCATCTTTTAGATATCATAAAAAAATCATCTCAATCAAACCATTAAGATAAATGAATACAACATTTACTCTTTAGTATTGGTTAACAAGCTTGAATCAAACAACATTAATCAATTTTCTCTTCATTACAAATACCCTATCTCTATGAACACTAAATAGCGTAAAATTTAAATCCCAAAATTTCCCACCACCAATTAAACCTACTGTAAGTAAGCTTAATGGATTGTTTATTTTTTTTGGTTAGCGTTTTTTTTTTTTTAAAGCGAGTTAACGATAGTGTCGCTAACTCCATACCCAATCCTCCTCTTTTATCCGAACATAGGATAGGCAATAGACCAAGACAGAGTTTCAATGGATTATGAATGTATCATTATTCATCAATCTTAAACTTGAACAAAACAGTTGTTTATAACTACTAAAGTGTTTTTTAATGATTATTTTACAGTTATTATCAAATCATTTTATAAGGATTATCTATCTAAAGTATTATCATTAAATAACATTATCTAATAGATAATATCAATGGTTAAGATAATGAATCAGTTGAAGCTAGACTACCATGGAAAACCTGGAACCATTGGACGACCATTTTGTCCTATTATGGGACTCCTCAGCAGTGCGTATCCACGACCTCGCAACTCCCCGAAGACAATGATGGATGTGTCGCTCAATTTCGTGGATTAGTTGAAGTTAGACATTAACACCGTTGAATGCCGGCTCAGTGGTCTAGTTGGTTAAGCGCCTGGCGCGAGACTGATAGGTCCTGGGTTCGAATCTCGCGAGGAGCGGGATCGTGGATGCGCACTGCTGAGGAGTCCCATACTAGGACGAAACGGCAGTCCAGTGCTTCCAGGTTTTCTATAGTGGTCTAGCTTTAATGGATTCATGATTTCAACCAGTGAAATTTCTAAAATCTCCACACAATCCCTTCTGATAATAATAATAATAATCATCTGCTCACTAGTGACTGACTTCAAGAGATACTCCTGAAGTTCTAGTGAGAAGCCGTTACCAGTGGAGTTCAACCTGGTCTGTTGTGAGATATCAGCTCACTGAAGACAATGGTGTACGGTGGCGCAACTTCGTGGATTGGTTGAAGTTAGACATTAACACCGTTGGATGCCGGCTCAATGGTCTAGTTGGTTAAGCGCCTGGCGCGAGACTGATAGGTCCTGGGTTCGAATCTCACAGGAGGCGAGGTCGTAGATGCGCACTGCTGAGGAGTCCCATAATAGGACGAAATGGCCGTCCAGTGTTTCTAGGTTTTCAATGGTGGTTTAGCTTCAACTGACGCATGATCTTAACCATTGAAATTACTACAATCTCCACAAAACCCCTTCTGATACTAGATAATAAACAATAATTCCATCAACTATTAATGTCATTTATATCAAAAAGAATTATTAAAACGTTTTAGTAAATCCCGTTTCTCTTTTCTTTTCTTTTTCTGTCACTTAAATATAGATAAACTGATCTGTTGTAAGTAAATGGCCAATGTTTCCTTTATTGGGTTTACATTTGATGTATCATTTATTATTATTATTATTATTATTATTAATACTGTCAATGGAAACATTACACATCAATAAATCTAAAGAGGAAAAAAATCCATGATTGTCATGGGATCACATAACCTTAATTTGTCCTTAAAAGAAAGAAAGAGAAAGAAAAAAGAAAGAAAGCATAAAGAAAAGTGGAACTGAAATGTATTGATTGTGACTTTCGTATTTTATTGTCGTTTTTTTTCATTATAGCTAGTGAATGTTATTTTTTTGTGTCGAAACTTTTAAAAATAAAATGAAATACTTACTTACTTACGCCTGTTACTCCCAATGGAGCATAGGCCGCCGACCAGCATTCTCCAACTCACTCTGTCCTGGGCTTTCTTTTCTAGTTCCATCCAATTCTTGTTTATTTTTCTCATATCTATCTCCATTTCTCGGCGTAATGTATTCTTTGGTCTTCCTCTCCTCCTTCGACCTTGAGGATTCCATGTGAGCACTTGTCTTGTGACGCAGTTCGGTGCTTTCCCCAATGTGTGTCCTATCCACATTCATCACTTCTTCCTGATTTCTTCCTCCACTGGGATCTGATTTGTTCTCTCCGACAGTAGATTGTTGCTGATAGTTTCCGGCCAGCGGATCTGAAGTATTTTGCGTAGACAAATGTTAATGAACACCTGTATCATTTGGATGATGGCTTTAGTGGTTCTCCAATTTTCCACCCCATATAGTAGAACTGTCTTAACATTTGTATTGAAAATTCTAACCTTGGTGTTGGTTGCCAATTGTTTTGAGTTCCAAATATTCTTCAGTTGTAGATATGTTGCTCTTGTTTTGTTGATCCGCACCTTCACATCTGTATCAGATCCACCATGTTCATCGATGATACTGCCCAAATATGTAAAGGTTTTTACATCTTATAAAGCTTCTCCGTCAATTGTGATTGGATTGGTACATTCTGTGTTTCTATGAAAGAATCATGCTTTTCCCTTTGTGTATATTGAGACCTATTGCTGCTGAGGCTGCTGTTACACTGGTTGTCTTCTCCTGCATTTGTTGTTGCGTATGCGATAGAAGAGCCAGATCATCTGCGAAGTCTAGATCATCCAACTGATTTACTTACATATGTCTGTTACTCCTCGTGGACGAGGATTGGCCACCCGCTAACACTCTCCATCCAACTCTGTCCTGAGTAATCCTTCCCAGTTCTTTACAATTGTTATTCATCATTTTCATATGTGTTTCTATTCATCGATGTAATGTGTTCTTTGGCCTTCCTTTTTTCCACTTCCCTTCACAATTCCAAGTTAGGGCATGCCTCGTGATGCAGTATGGTGATTTCCATAATGTATGTGATATCCATTTCCATAGTTTTTTTTCTAATTTCCTCTTCACCTGGAATCTAATTTGTTCTCTCCCACCATATTCTGTTGTTGATAATACTCGGTCAATGGATGTTGAGTATCTTGTACAGACAACTATATATATATATATATATATATATATATATATATATATATATATATATATGGAAGTTTTCTTTCTTTTTTTTTTGTTCAAAATAAACTTGATTTGTTTTATTTTTTTTTCTTATTTTAAAACATAAAAGTGGAGCGAAGTTATTGTTGATGAGAATAATAAGATTTATAGATTATAAGATGAATTATCTTCAATGTGTATGATTTCTTCTATAACAACTAATTAATGAGTCATTAATTTGAGATGATGGATAAGATTTGTAGTTCAAGTGGATGATTTTGACAGAGTTTTGTTCTCTAAGCTGGATAGTTTGTTCGTGGAGATTTCATCATTGTTTTTAACAACATTATCAGCAGCAAAAACTTCAGTCCGAACACTTCTCTATTTTATATTGTTTGTTTGAATCTTCCCATTGTTGTTTATGACTGTAAAATGATCAGTCTCTTGTTAGCATATGTACATCCTGTGCGGATTACCTCGATATTGCCTTAATTCACAAGCATTATAAGCAGAAATGGATGGTGACTAGTAGGGGAAACCAGAACATGCGTTTCGTCTCAGTTGGGATTCGTCAATTAGATGTACCTGTATATCAGAGTTGCTGTTCACTCCGTGACTCGAACCTAGTATGATTCACTTCAAATGACATTACGTTATCCGCTTAGCAATTGAGTCTCGATAACCATTGAGTAATGAGTTTCTATTTTATGTTTTTGAAAATTTTTTCTGTGATCTACGAAGGAAATGCAGTGAGTTTTTCAGAAATCCAACCGTAGCCACCTCTAGACATTCAAATTAATAATAAAAGTAAAATGTACTACACTTTTCAGGGATTATTATAACCAAACGACCCCGACCTAACTTAGATACTCAATGTGAAAGCCTGATAAAGCAATGTCTACTTCAGTAACTTAACGACTATGATCAAACAGTTTTTTCATTGTGTAGTTTTATTGATGTTTATAAATTGATCATATTTTGGTTCTATTTATAACATCACTTATAATGATTGCAGTGATTCTTCAACCCATCGGTTTTATCATCACACGTATCATTACTATATTTTATTGATTAGTTATTTGCTTCGATGCATTCATAGCCCCTATAGAATTAATAATCATGTGCTCATTGATGAGGAAAATGGAAGTGTAGTTTTGGAAGTTCTAATGAGGAATAGTGACCAGTGAAGTTCAACTTTGTCGTGTGTGACAGAGTTATTCGCTTCAGGCAATGTTAAAATGGTCTAGCAATCCAATGAACTAGTTGAAGTTACTCATGTACACTATTAGACGCTGACTTAGTGGTCTAAACGTTGAGTGTTCACCGTGAAACTTAAGGTTCTCAGTGCGATTTCCGGCAAATTCAAGAACAAAATAGCTCACAACCGTTACTTGGTTTGCCAATGTTATCTAACTAAGATGAGTCCATTGAGTAAACTATGAAAATATAAATACATACCAATTGGCAACGGTTTGGTTGGGATATAAACCCAGTATGTTTTTAAATAAAGGATTCATATTCTGGAGGCTGAGATTGGTGTTCCGGACTTAACAGGCTGGACTAGACGGGAAAAAGGACCGTTAACGACTCTAAACTGCTCATACTTGTTTTATGCATCATTGGCTTGGTCGATAATTCATTGTTCTCTAATTGGCGGTATCATTACGTTATACATTAACAGGACACATGGCACGAGTTATAACACTAATTTTAACTGCATTTGATATCACATCTTGTATCTTCTGTCTCTTATTATGATTTACGATTCTGGTTTAAATATCCATCTGTATCTCACCAATGGAAGTTCGCCAACTATTAGTTTCTCAGCATTTGAGGCTTCACAATATTAGACTCTTTATAGCCGATGAAGAGCTTTAAATTTATGTCACGAATATTTAAGTAATTACTGAAATTCATCTTTATGCTTTGAGTTTATACTGAAGCATGTTTATTGATTATGTTATGTGTATGTTATATCTTGATGGAGTTTTGCTGTCTGAGCTGGATAGTTTGGTTTTGGTGCTTTCATTGTTCTTCTAAACGACGTTATCAACCCAAACATTAGGTAGAAGGTATACTATATTTAATAAGCTAACTTAATGAAATCATTTTTTCCCCTAGTTTCAAGAATACATTGAATAAAACTAGTATTGATAATAACTTTCAGACAACTTCCTACATCTATGGAATTCTACGGCACTTGAATCCCAAACAATACATAAAACTGTATGGAGTAATAATAGTAATGTTACTTTATGGATTGTTAATGTATAGAAAGCAAGTGAATTTATAGACTTGTTGGTAACATTCATTCTCTAGAAATTACTGAAAGCATAGTAAATTCTTTAAGAGAACAAGAAATCATCCAATATGAATATGACACAACGTTTCTAAGTAAAGAGGGGGATTCCAATGGATAATGATAAAAAGAAAAATGTTCTCAGACTTTTTTCCCACTCTATAAAGACCTTGATGAGGAATTCTCGGAATATCTTAACACGTTTATGCAACTTGAAGAAGAGGAAAAGTCATAAAATTTAAGAAAACAGTTAAAAAGGAAAATTTTAGTGAATTTAATGCTTTGAAAATTGAATGGATATATCAAAACAATTACAATAATGAGTTTTGTAAATCACTTCACCTCCCCCCCCAAATACTAGCTATTGTATTTGAGGAGTAACTATGGTAACCACTTCTTTATAAATTAATTTGTGTATACTTATTACCCCCCTCCTCTCAAAAAAAAGACGGATGAAATGAAAGAAAATGAATAAGAAAACGGAAAAAGAAAATGTTATATTATAAGAAGTTGGTTAAAAGAGAATTGAAAGTACTTACATGGTCACCTCAACAAACTGTAATCAATTTTTTTTTGGACAATGTATTAAATAAATGTTATGATTGCTTAAAATGCCTTGAATATAAGATACATCAATGAAAATCTGTTTACTTTAATTTAGATTGTATACTTTTATTATACTCCAAAAAATCCTTAAACTCGAATTTTGCGGGGTAGGATCGTGGATGTGCATTGCTGAGGAATCTCACAATAGGATAAAACGGCTGTCCAGTGCTTCTAGGTTTTCCATCGTGGTCTAGCTTCAATTGACTCATGATCTCAACTATTAAAATTCCTATCATATCTACAAAAATCCCTCATGTTATGATTAAATCGTTGATACATTTTGTCATTACATTCCAAATAAAGAACGTCTTTGATTATGAACCTTCTAAGATCTTTCGGAAATGTTTTTAAAAGTTGAGGATGATTGAAAGTATTTCATACCATCAGTGTTTGATAAAAGATCTTTGGAAGGTTTTAGAAAAGTAATAAATTATCATTACTACTTTGTATATGTTTTCATATGCTTCCAGAATACTAAAATGATATATAAACCTATGAATGGCCTTATTTTCTTTTGTATCTAAACAAATCTTGTCTTTGAATATTTCTGTCATATTTTCCACTATATATCTTGCTTTTGGGTTCCAAGTGTATAAAATTTCTGGACGGTTAGTAAATTTACAGAAGTCAATGTTGAACGTCCATTTACTGGATGTAAGATAGATGGACAATGATGAAGTTCTATTAGCATAAGAAACTTGGAGAACTAATACAACTATCATCAAGAAGGAGCAAGCATTTATAAATAGTTGTCTATACAAGATACTCAACATTCATTAACCAAATATCATCAGCAACAGTCTTCTGGGGGAGAGAACAAATCAGCTTCCAGGTGAAGAGGAAATTAGGAAAAGACGATTGAAATGAATAGCACATACATTACGGAAATCATCATACTGCATCACGAGGCATGCCCTAACTTGGAATTGTGAAGGGAAGCGGAAAAGTGGAAGGCCAAGGAACACATTACATCGAGAAATAGAATCAGATATGAAAAGGACGAATAACAACTAAAAAGAACTGGGATAGAATTCTCATGACAACATTGGATGGAGAGTGGTGGTGTGTGGCGTAAGCTCCTTGATGAGATGTAACAGACGTAAGTCAAGTAAGTCATGAATCACACAATGCAAGTAATAACATAAATACGATAGGTGATATTTTGCTTGACAACAAGATAAAATTAAAACTTTGTCAAAAACGAATTGTTGGTTTTTTTTCAAAAAAAATTATTTATTTACACCGGACAACAATTAGATTTTTGTGAATTATACTCGACAACTGTGACCTATGACCGTAAAGTCACAAGGAATTAACTAATATCAGAAGAGATTTTTGTGGATATTATAGTAATTTTAATAGTTGAGATCATGAGTCAATTGAAGCTAGACGACGATGGAAAGCCTGGAAGCACCGAACAGACGTGTCGTCCTGCTGTCGGACTCCTCATCAATGCACATTCACGATCCCACCTCGCTAGATTCGAACGCAGAACCTATCGATCTCGCGCTTGAACCCTTAACCTCTAGACCACTGATCACCAAGAAAAAATCCATGAACAAAGCTCATACTGGCTTAATATAAAAACAACTGAATGAAAATCGCAACCAAAAATCAATAAATTATCTTACAAATTTTATATCGTTGGTCGACGTAAATTATATATGAAAACCCAATTCATGAGTTGATCTAAGCTAGATCACCAATGAAAACCTCGAAACAATAGACGACTGCTTTGTCATAGCTCATCACTGCGCATCCACGATCCGGTACATGGGACTCGAACCCAGAACTTTCGGCCTCGAGCGCCGTTCAGTAATCCTAGGTTTTCAATCGTGGTCTAGCTTAGATCGACTTATAAATTCAACTATTTAAATTACTAAAATATTCACAAATCCCCATTCTGAACGTACAATTCTTTGATCACTTTAGAGTGACCGATGGTAAGTTTGTCTGGTCCTTCAAGTGTTGATCAAATTCTATTATTCCTATTCTTATGCGACCACTAGTCTAGATGATTAGATATCGTCTACACTATATTGAGATAGTGAGTTGTTAAAAATGGTTTGCAGAAAATATTTTGAGAACTAAAAATACGTGACATTGATCACTACTCAGTGATCAATCGACTGTATATATAAATCAATTCCAAAGGTGATAAGTGGCTGCCCATTGTCGACATCTCAGGCGGTGAAACTATGTGACTTAGATTCGAATCTGTCAGTTAAAAGTAGTTTGAAGATTCAAAGTAAACCTTCATAACCAGCCCCAAAAAACACGGAATCAAGGTAAAAAAGAAACAGAACTTCTGGTTGACTGCCCCCAACCATCTATTATAAAATTATGTTTCAAATATTTACTCTTTGTTTGATGCGAATTGGTTTAAGATAACATCTCAATGAAGATTGATTTTCGGATGAAACCGCTTTACTGAGGATAATGAGTTACGACTGCTCTAACTACGTATTTCTTAATATTGAATTCCAAAAGTGGATGTAAAGTTGGTTTGCTAAGTATTTTGAAGAAAAAGATTAAATCAAGTTCAAGTATCCGTTTTCATAAAAGATCGAGTTCAAGCTTATGGGATAATTGTTTGTAGTTTACGTTAGAATCATTCTAAAGAGTGCAAAGTGTAAATCACTTGTATAGAGATTTCAACCTTTGGTTATCCTTCACGTGTACAATCTTCAGAATAAAAGTACAGCATCCTAATGGTAGTTCGTCAACTACTTTATACATTAAAATACTTGAATCATCACTACAGAGGTTACGAAGTATACATCCCAGAAGTCATTGAAACCAGATAAGTAGAGAGTCTCTTATCTCGTATATGAAATTTTATGTAGACATGGATGATGTTTCCCAATATTTAAAGTCATTTGAATAGATCATAGAAACACTAAACAGTATTTAAACCAACAATTTAACCGAAATGAGGGATCATGGATGTGCACGTCTGAGGAGTCCCACAATAGGACGAAATGGCCATCTAGTGCATCCAGATTTTCCATCGTGGTCTAGCTTCAATTGACTCATGATCTCAACTATTAAAATGACATTGTATGTAAAAATTTATCTTTTTTTAAGTTAAACTCAAAGATTTAAATGTTCCTGATTCCATCATTTTGCTCAGCGATCTAGTATGAGCCTCTTCAAGGAACTAATATACTGAATGATTTATGTTAAGAAAAAACATTCGGTGAACGAAATAAACTAGTGTGTGTATGTGTCTAACTAGTGAAGTAAACAAGAAAATTCAACGATCTCCTCAACTATCTAACTTTAACTAACTCTCACATATAAAGCATTCTCTTTACTTTTAAACTAACGAATAATGTCACTGGTTGATTTCATGAGTTAATTGAAGCTAGACCACGATGGAAAACCTGGTATAGAGCCAGTGAAATCCCACTGAGCCCCAGCCATTGAATATCGAACAAAATCATCAATCTTCGTCAATGTCAAGGACAACCAACGCGCATCAGTTAATCGTACGCCATGAACTGGCCCATGCGGCAGTGGTCTTACCTTCCCTTGTATCTACTTTAACTAATATATTTCTGTAATAACGTCCTCCGTGTTGTACAGTCTTCAAAGCATCTATAGTACCTTGATACGTCAATGGGGTAATCTATGTAAGGTGCAGACCGCGAAGTGTGACTTCGACGTTAGCTAGTTTGTCACACCACTCACGTCTAACTCGAGTAAGCCTCCAATCATTTCGACATAGATCATCCACGCTGGTGATCTACACTGGAAACACTGGACAGCCGTTTCGTCCTAGTATGGGACTTCTCCTTGGCAGTGTGTATCCACGACCACACTCCCCGCGAGATTCGAACCCAGGACCTATCAGTCTAGCTCCAGGCGCTTAACCAACAAGACCATTGAGTCGGCATCCAACGATGTCAATGTCTAATACTAGGACGAAACGGCCGTCCAGTGCTTACAGGTTTTCCATGGTGGTCTAGCTTCAATGAACGCATGATTTCAACCAGTGAAGTTTCTAAAATCTCCACACAACCCTTTCTGATAATAATTAATAATGGGCAAAAAAATAGTTTTATGTTCGCCGCTTTAAAGATATTTTTATTGTTCTGTAATTAAACAGACTACTAATAAGTAATATATATGCTTTATTATTAATCATATATTGTATGTTTCAAAAAGGTCAACATTCCTGTACTACCATAATGAATTAACTGGCCATTAATTCACTTTTTTTCCTTTCAAAATTCCTCCACATCAATATGAAAGTTCGACTAGTAAATTATAACCTACATTCTACCATTTAACATGATTAGTATGGTTTTTTACCAGTGAGTAAAACAATTCGATTTCCTAAGCAGATATGGATAGTGGCTAGCAGTGAAATCCAGGACGCGCGTTTGGTCCTATATGGAACTCGTCAGCTTGACGTATCCACTTACCTATTGAGTCCTGATAGCCACTTGCTTGTGTAATAGGGTATGGTTTAAAATCACTTAGTATTGATTGTTTGAACTTTCCCATTAATGATTAGGACTGAAATTGATCAGTCTTTTATTGATAATATCGAGGCACTACGCACAGTATGCACATATGCTAATAAGAGAGAGACTGATCAATTGCAGTCCTAATCATCAATAAGAAGATTCAAGTAAACAATACCAAGTGAATTTGGTTCGATTTTCTGTTTACATTATGTACTATAAAGTAAATAGAATTGATCTTATCTATCCGTATTTTTTCAAACACCATAATCAATAAATGAAATCAATAAGTTGTCATTATTAAAATGATTAATGAACATACTATAAATTCAATTAGTTAATGTTTGTATGATTGTTTGATATTGTGAAATGACAAAATTAAAATTCCATGGATCAGTTGAATTTAGATATTAACACCGTTGGATACCGGTTGGCTCAGTGGTCTCGAGTTTAAGTATTCGTGCACGAGACTGATTGACATTGATTTCGAATCTGGCGAGACGAAATCGTGAATGCACATTACTGAGGAGTCCCATACTAGGTTGAAACGGCCGTCCAGTGCTTCCAGGTTTTCTATGGTGGTTTAGCTTCAATTGACTCATGATTTCAACCAGTAAAATTAAGAATGTAAAACACTGAATATTAACCCAGTAATTTAAAAGTCTTCAATAAGATCTTTGATGTGGTCATCAATGAGTACTAACAAAGAGTTTCACACTACCATGAAACAATAATCCAATGCTATCTAGTTTTTTCAACAGTTACTTGTCAAAAGTAAGTACAAAATATAAACTATAAACAAGAATAGTTCTATGAGTTGAATTTATGAGTTAATTAAATCTAGACCATCATGGAAAACTAAGAAGTACTAGATGGCTTTTTCGTTCTATTGTGGGACTCTTCAACAGTCGCATCCATGATCCCACTCCCCGCGAGATTCGAACCCTAAACCTACCACTCTCGCGCGCGAGTGCTTAACCACTAGAATACTAAGCCGTTATCAACCAATTCACGAAGTTGTGCCACTGTCCACCATTGGCATCAGTAAGTTACTATCTCACAATAGACCCGGTTGAACTCTACCGGTCACAGCTTCTCAGTAGAACTCCGGGAAATACCTCTTACAGATCGCCACTAGTGAGCATATAATGATTATAATCAGAGAAAGGGTTTTGTGGATATTATAGTAATTTATGAGTTGAATTCATGAGTCGCTTAAAGCTAGATCACCATGAAAAACATGGAAGAACTGAATGTCCGTTTTGTCTTATGGTGCAACTCCTCAGCAGTGCTCATTCAAGATCCTATCTCGAGAGACTCGAACCCAGAACCTATCGATCTCGTACTCGAACACTTAACCTCTAAACCACTAAGCCCGCCAGTATCAAACAGCAATAATGTCTAACTTTAACAATTATTCTATTACATTAGTCATTTCCTTATCCACTTTTTATTTTCTTCTCAAATTTCATATTTATTCTATAAACATTATTTTATTTAGAAAATATCTTATTCAGTTAAATTTGATTTCCTGTCATTTATTACCATTCCCTTCTAAAAACTTGTTTATTAATTCTCTATCATAGAAACAATTTGATTAAGATTTATTATTATTATTATTATTATTATTATTATTATTATTATTATTATTATTATTATTGATCAACTTCATGATTAAAGACAATAAAATCAATATTGATTAACTGACACAACTTGAATGGTAACATATTAATTGAATGTGGTGGGGTAATAAAAAGGGTAATGAAAACTGTCAGCACCACCACTACTACTACCACCACCACCACCAACAACAACAACAACAACAACAAAAATCAATCTAATTTTTAGATGAAATAATTTTAAATAAACAAAAATGTCAAGCTTAGTTTTTGTTTTACAAAAAAAAATTGATGATTTCATTTTGACTGATAAGTTATATATTTTAATTTGTATTGATCGAATTGTTTACTTTATTATTTATTTGTGGGAAAATTTCTTATAACCATGTTGTTTAAGATGGAATTGAAATGATCAGTATGGGAGTTATGTATAGATTATTAAGTTATTGATTGAGATCTTGAACTGATTGATGTTAGACCATTATTGAAAACCTGGAAGCACTGGACGGCTATTTCGTCGTATATTGGGAGTGCGTATCCACGATACCGATCGCATGATTCCAACCTAGGGCCTTCAGTCTCGTGAGTGAACGCTTAACCTAATGGATCACTGGAATTGAAATGAACAAATGTTTATTGACGGATTAGATTTGCAGGTTTTGTTTCTTTTCATAAAATAATTTAATTTGTGATAGCTTTGAAAAACTAAAAAACACTGGAAAACTGTTCAGTACTAATATGAACAGTTTTCACCGATAATCCAATCCTATCTGTCAAACTTAAAACCTTTATTGGTAGTGAGAAACTCTTAACCATTTAGAGCATCCTGTTATGTTTGGTCGTCGCTGATTGTTGTACCGGAGAAACGCTGGTCACTTTTACTTGAAACGAAGGACCTCCGCAATTCCCATGACGCGAAAGTAAAAAACAAGAAGACTGGTATAAGTAAAGTTTTATTAGCCCCAAAACACTATGATGACGACGACGACGACCTTAGTCGAAAATACACACATTTATATATTGATTGTACACCCATTTTGATTATTAATTAAGATAAATTCACATATATGAAAAATACTTAGGGTTATAACAAATCACATCCTGAGCATAGTTCAGATCCATGGAATACAAGAATATCGTATATTATACAGAATAAAATATCATACGAGAAAAGAAAACAAATACTACATTGAGTAATCATTACATTAAATCAAAACAGAAGTAATGTTGAATAAAACTCATAATGAGTAGATCAATCGAAAATTGACTTTTATTTCCATCATATCACCTCCCCTTTTTCGAAGATCCGGAATTGATATCCGGATTTTAAATTTTCCGAGTTCATACTCCCCCACGAAACAGCGTTGCCCAAGTTACAATTAATTTGAATTTATTTAAGACATATTTATCGCACTGAGCAGAGAATCGACTGAAAATGACTGAGTGGACAGGCTGAACGACGATTGACATGAGGTCATTGAAGTTTGATTCTTCGGAAATATTATGATCAAGTTTATGGGGAACATCACTAGTAGATAGTGGATCACTATGACAATCAGCGTCCAAGAAAACTGCACCAGGTTCTTCACTATTATTTGATGCATATGACATATTTTCTGGCAAAACAAGGAAATCTCGATAATTAGATTCGTCAGGAACTTCTTTCGCAGAATGATGAGCTTCATTTGGTGCAGCTGCATTCAGCATACTGCACGATTTGTTTTCTGTTTCGCGGGCGGTTACTGAGACCATTCCATGGACATTAAACAGGGGATCTTTTTGTGAGCTAGATACGTCAGTATTTGTATGTTGTGTTTCGGGGACAATGGGATTTGAATCCATTACCGGGCATGTTTCTGATATGGGCAGTACTGAACCACTGGGCGGATCTTGAATGACTGCCATTTCGTTTAAATTACGGTTTGCCAAGAATTCATGGAGGCTGCAATCATTATCCAGCTCAGTGTGCAATTGATAAATCAATCCATTCACTTCCGTCGCATCACCAAAGCGTGAGTGATTCAGCAGCTGAGTGCCTAATTTGACTAAGAACTCCAACTGTCGCTCAAATAGCAGCTATAATCGATCGGAAGCGAGAGTCATTTTCTGAATCAGCACCGGTAATGAAAATTACTGTATGAATAATGACCAATATCGTTGAAGGACACTGATGACAAATCTGCATGCTGATTGCTCGAAAAAATTGGACTGAATTTCGTCCAATTACAGGCTGAATTGGATTGTATTTTTTACCCCGTCGCCAATTGTTTTGTTTAGTCGTCGCTAATTGCTGTGCCGGATAAAAACTCTGATCACTTATACTTGGAACGAGGGACCTCTGCACATCCAAAGGTACAATTCCAAATCCAACTAATTTAAAATATAGAGTGACAATTGTCTGATGCTACTGTTGATAATTGTTTTACTTCTAACACGTCTGAACCCTAAATAATCATGACTTCACACCAAAACTTACAAAAAAAATGTTGAATTAGACCATTGTTGAACTGACAACTAAAGTTTAGTTTAAGCAGTTTTTCGTGAAGATTTGGTTAATTTGTAATTTGTAGTTTCATACGTGGATGAATTGTCAGCGGCATTCCAGTCAACATCAGTTTGAAACAAATACAACTTACAATATAAATCAATCTTCACAGAATTTCTTCAACTGAGAATGAATTGTTAACTTGCGATAAAAACCATTCAACATGGTTTAGTTTGAGGAAATTAGTAAGAAGCCATTTTCAACCGATTTTTGTGATAGTTAGTGCTCATCTATAAGGTAACCAAATCTATATCACCCACTGTTAATTTCTGACTCAATAATGTCAATTGATCAGGATCTAACAACTAGGTCTTAAGTGTTCGGAGAATAAGTGACCTACAAACTGATTTCCTCCAATCGCCTATCACATGTTATCATGTTTGTCTTGAGTTCAGATTCTATAGGTAAGTATGTTATTTTATTACAGAAAGTACCTGTTTTTCTGGTTTAGTGGTCCTTTCTCTGATTTTTAGTCATTTGGGACCCCCAAGTCAAATATGCGGTCCCATGAATATCCTTCATTCGATCACACTATATTATTGAGTTCATCTATTGATGATCATTCTATTCATCGGTTTTAACAGTCGGAATTTAACTTCACACGCAGAAAAATCCCCCCATAACAACTCCTGACCTTAGAAATATTGTAAATAGCGACACATGATGTAGATCAGCAAAATAAAACCTTTCATGATGCTACATGAATTAAATATGAATCACTTCAGCACAATAAACTCATCTGTCATTTAAAGAAGTGATATATTATTGATACAGATAATGTTGTTTCATACCTGAACGCTATTAATACTCTTGCTATGTAAATGTCCATAATATCACAGTAACACTGGGTTAAGGTTTAATTCAAGATTAAGGGTTTGGAGTTAAGATTTATAAATGGCTTTAATTTTCTTGTCATATAATATACAATCTATAGAGATAGAAGTGTCCATTTGACACGGTTGTCTAACTTTGATCGCGTCAAAGTGTAAACTATGAATGACTTTAGTTAAAAAATAATTATAATCAGAGAAGGGTTTTTTTGGATATTATAGTAATTTAATAGTTAAATTCATGAGTCAATTGAAGCTAGACCACCATGGAAAACGTGGAAGAACTGTTTGACGGCTGTTTCGTCCTAGTATGGGACTCCTCAACAGTGCACATCCGCGATCCTGCATCGCGGGATTCGAACCCAGGACCTAACAGTCAAAACGGCCGTCCAGTGCTTTCAGGCTTTCCATTGTGGTCTAGCTTCAATTAACTCATGATCTAAACTATTGAAATTACTACAATTTTCACAAAACCCCTTCTGACACTAATCAACATATGCTCACTAGTAACTGGCTTCAAGATGCATTTCCTGGAGTTCTAATAAGAAGCAGTGACCAATAGAATTCAACCGGGTCAGTTGTGAGATAGTAACTCACTGAAGACAATGGTGGACGGTGGAGCTCAATTTTATAGATTAGTTAAAATTAGACATTAACATTGTTGGATGCGGGCCAGATCAGTGATCTAGAGGTCAAGCGCTCACGCGCGAGACTGATAGGTCTTGGGTTCGAATCTCACGATGAAGGATTTTGGATGCGCACTGTTGAGGAGCCCCACAGCAAGACGAAATGACTGTCCAATCCTTCCATGTTTTCCATGATGATCTAGCTTCAATTGACTCATGAATCCGACTATTAAAATTACTATAATATCCACAAAAAACCCTTCATTGATTATAATAAAATTAGAGTAGACTTTCTCTAGATATAAAGAGATATATACATGTATTATAGAACAAAGCATTCTTGTTGATGAGTTTCTTACCGTGAAAACAAATAAATAGATAAATAAATAACAAAGAACAGAAATGAAATAAGTGTTTGTTATGACTTGGTATTGTTTACTTGAATGTCTCAAATAGGACCAAACATGAGTTCTGTATTCCATTGTTAACCACTAGCCATGTTTGCTGTTATGACTGTTCCCTTTATTCCACACATAAACATCTCGTCAATATATTGAAATTTGTTCTCAGACAAAAAACTAGGTAGATAGACAGACAGACACACAGATAGACAGATAGACAGAAAGGATGTTTTTTATGGTTTCGATATTCTTATACCATTTTGGTTTGGAAATGATTATCAGTATTTAATACAAAGAGAATTAAGTGTTTTCTAATAATGGACTTTGTCTATTTTCTATATTTGAAAAAAAATTATCATAATGGATAAGTACAGTTTATATTTTATAGTTGATGAACAATCACAAAGCAAAAATCGACTGAATGAAATATGAAAGCCAATAAACAACTATTAGCACCCAAATGCTCTGGTACCGCCGAGAGTGAGGAGAGTCAGCTCTCCTTCTCCAAATACTGTCATATGGCCACATGCATACAACCACTGACAGGGAAGTCCTACTCACAGCTCTTTCGTGGCCGGGGTGTTGTTTACGAAATTGAGAGGAGGAAAAGCGAATATCCGGCGATTTAACCGGGTTGGTAGACGCGGTGAGACCATCTAGCGGAGTTGGAAAACCCTGATTTCAAAACAATGATGCACATGGACTCCAGAATCCTGAAGGAACAATTATTGGTCACTGGATATCATGGGACTACATCTCCTGACGTTGCTTCATTGCCTTGTGGATTAAATCTTTAGATCAAAGGCACCGGGTCTGGCCCCGTGGAAAACCAGCATTTTAATATCTTCAGAATAGTTTTCGTCGGAATATTAAATCATGTTAAGACACTGTTTAAACAAGAGATCCATTTATTTTCTCCAGACTATACTAACAACAAATGATTTATATCAGTATTGGGTTGTAGAGATTATTAAGTTTTTGATTGAGATCATGAACTGATAGATGTTAGATCACCGCTGAATACCTGGAAATACTAAATAGCTGTTTCGTTCTATTGTGCGACTCCTCTTTGGCAGTGTGCATCCACGATCCCGCTCACGGGACTCGTATAAAAGAACATTTCATCTAATGAACACTAATCTAATAAATTTAGATTCAAAATAATCTGATTATCATTCATGTATTAGTAATACATTTATTCGTTTTTATCAAATGTTCAATCTATCTAACAATAGTGTACATGCAAAATTAAATACGAATATTTCAATATAATGAAACTTCACTCGTTCAAATCATGAGTCAGTTGAAGCTAGATCATCATGGAAAACATGGAAGGATTGGACAGTCATTTCGTCTTGCTGTGGGGCTCCTCAACAGTGCGCATCCACGATCCTTCATCGTGAGATTCGAACCCAAGACCTATCAGTCTCGCGCGTGAGCGCTTAACCTCTAGATCACTGATCCGGCCCGCATCCAACAATGTTAATGTCTAACTTCAACTAATCCATGAAGTTGCGTCACCATACAATTTGATAGTATGAGGACAGGCATACTGATCGTAGTAAGAACAATAAAATACGATAACAAACGCCATATCAATAGTTAAACATTGGAAATAGGTCAAACGAGGGTAAATAGAATTAGAATAGTCATCACTCTGAAAGACAGACTAACGAAAGTAATTGGCAGGACATTCTACGCAGCCAATCTTGCGTTGACCTTCTCGAGTCGACCAGCGATGTCTACTCAAAAGAAGGATAAGTTACCTGAGTTTGCCTCCTCAATGCGCTTCAACAAACTCAGCTGCTTCTGTGGAGATAGCTATATCGGGTGTTCTACCAGGCAGCTTAACCAACGAATGAGTGAACATATACCAGCTTGGTTTATAAAGGGTCAGATAAAAACAATACGCAGTTCTGTATTGGCATATCTTATTGATAGCGGTCATACTGTAGATGAATCGGAAGCATTTCGAGTGATCTATAGTATACCTCCATCACTTCCCAATGGAGTCCCTTCCCGTCTCCTACATATAGGTGAAGCCGTAAGAATTCGTACACATATCGACAAATTATGTGTACAGAAGAAATTCGTAACCCCCCTATCGCTTCCATGGCCAGTTATCATTTAACAAACGACCTTTTATTTTATTTTTGTTATCATTATCATTATTTTCACATCCAGTATTTGTTTGTAATTTTCACCTCTTTCCGTTTGTACTCTTCACTATCTAATTATTCACACACTTTTTATTACGTGATGATTTTAATGTTTTGTGATGACTATTCTAATTCTATTTACCCTCCAGAGCTCCCAATTTTGGGAAAAATTTTACCTATTTTGAGGGTATTTTGAGGAAATTCTGGGGAAATGGCACAAAAACCCCAAAATTTCCCCAAACGTTTGGGTTTTTCCCCAAAATTTCCCCAAAATTGTGAGCTTCGGCTCGTTTGACCTATTTCCAATGTTTAACTATTGATATGACGTTTGCCATCGTATTTTATTGTTCTTACTACGATCAGTAAGCCTGTCTTCCTACTATCAACTTGTACTTTTACCTATTATGTGTGGTGACTTATTCTAATTCATTGTGACCATTGTGATTATCGAGCCAAATTACCTTGATTGGTTTAACATTTTCGTAATAAATATTCATGTATATTAGAGTAAAGCCTGATGACGATCTTTATTGAAAACAATATTGTTCGCTTATATGTGTTGTTCTAATTTGATTATACGCTTTAACCAAGTCGATTTTTGAAAAGACAGTTGTACCTTTCAAGGTAGCTGTCAAATCGTGAATATAAGGACACGGGTAACGATCGGGAATGGTTTTTGCATTCAATCGCCGATAGTCACCAGTTGGATGCCTATCGTTGCTGTCCTTTTTAGGGACAACGGAGATGCCCATGTGTAAATCGATTTTGAGTTTGGAAAATTGCAGGGTTTTCTGCAATTTCTGGAGAACTTTCCATACTGGTTATGATACTAGCACCGGTCGGGGTTATCAGTCTCCCGTGGTTTAGAGACAGATCGCCTACGTGAAGTGCTTCTTCGTGGTGTGTGTGTATGACCGTTTACGGTCGTTACGAAATTTAAGATAACGTGTAAGTGTATGATATAATTCTGTTATGTCATTCTGTGTCGTTTGAGGCTTTTCTTTGACCGAAAAACTTCGGCGTTAGAAGATTTTGTGATTCCGAGAATGCGGTCGGCAGATGCAGCCACCTCGTCTACGGCGTTGTTTTGAAACGAGACCAGCACAGTTTGCACCTGTTGAGGAAGTTTGGATAAGAGAAGTTGCTTGAACAGGCCATCATCGAAGGTACTTTGTTGATAACCTCCCTCATTCTTTGCAACATGTCTGTGGCAGAACCGTGTTGCAGGCCGATGTTGTTTAGGAAATGGTCTAACCTTTGTCGATCGGTTAGATCTCTGCGTTTAAGGATGGATCGCTTAAGAGTTTCATATGACTCTGAAACATCACTAGTAAACATACTAGGTGTTAAGTACCTTTTGAATTCGCGCGGTAGTGCCTCGACTACTGCGAGGAATTGTTCACGTTTGACATTCACGCCGTGCTCGTAGAAGTCGGCTTCTGCGTAGTAAAACCAGGCTTAGATGTTGTCTGGTCAGAAGGGAATTAGTTGGAAGGAAGGTGGGGACATAGTCTGTAACTTAATTACCTTAGGTGTCTGTTTAGTCATGGTGAGATATGAAGTGCGAGAATGAACGAGTGGGAAATATATATAACCAAAAACACGGGAAAGAAGAAAATCACAATGCATAAAAAATTAAAATAAGGCAATGATATATAAAATCCCAAAAAAGAACAGACTCATAGTTTGCAATTCGGTGTGCCAGATCACGTCAGGCTCACCAATGAAAATGCCACAGATATTTGGAGTTTGACAACGCTTCAACCAGTAAGACCTTCTTATATGAGTCGTACCCACCAAGTCAAATCAAAATACAGAAGCAAGGAGGTTCGAAGATATATTTGATAAGCTATCAATATATCGAGGATCGTCTGATCTAATCTGGCTAGCGATTGCGGCAGATGTTGAGCACGGCGTTCCAACACGTGATCTGGCGCCTTCAGCTAGATGAGTCCATTAAAACTACTGTGGTCAGCATCCAATGTCGATTTATTTTGGGGATTTATTTACCGCTACACACTCAACGCCTGATACAGCAGACATAACATTTATTTAAAATTCAAACTTCAAACTTAGACAATAGAGTAAGAGTTTACGCTTTTATCAGGAAGTTGGGGTAAGGAAACATGCTATACATGCAAATTTTATTTTACCAAAAACATCTGAAGATATTAGTTTGATGAGGCATCCACATTCTTCTGTAGACTTTTGGTGAATAGCTGTCAATGTTCAGAAATTATTACAGTTGCTTGAAGTACTAGATGGATAGAATAATGATTATTTTCATGCATAAAAATGAACTGAATCGAGCTTGAATGCATTTCAACATGAATTCACGTAGCCATGACCAATTCAAAAGTTTAATTTTGCATAATCAATAAGCTTTACGAATTTATATAGAGCCAAAATAACAATTTCTCATCAGCCGCTTACAACTATGTATATATTTGTGAATAAGCAAGAAAACGAATTCAAATTGTAGGAGTGTGATGTATTACTTATGTGAATTCTGGAAAGTGATAAGATGAATTATGTAATAAGTATCGAATATTTAAAGAGTTTAAACGCATTTTAAGAATTACTCAAGTGAAAAGGAAACAGACGAATGATGGAGCGGTCTTAGAGTACATAGAATAACCATTATGTTTTCAATGAATAGATAATATATCAACCCCATAATGTAATAATAATAGTAAGACAAATAAGTTATCTTAATTAACTTTTAAACTCATCAAGGTAATGTGTGAATTTGAAATAATATAACGAAACGGAACATATCTTAATAAGTTTAGAACTTCAACAAGATATAATCAAGAACTTAAATTTGAAATGAGCGGTATGAGATTGTATTGTATTATTTTGATAAGTTTAAACACAACAATAAAATGTTTAAATATATTATAAGTGTAATGGTTATTCGCCACAAAAATAAATTGGTTACAGTTTCTTTCTGGACACAAATTTGTATGGTATTTTAAATACAACTGCTTTTGGTTTTCTAAAAAAATTTACAATAAAAATATCGCAAACAATATTTAAGGATTCATACTGCTGAGGAGTCTCATACTAGGGCGAAGCGGCCGTTCACTGCTTCCAGATTTTCAATGATGGTCTGAATTTCATCCATTAGTTAATAGCACGAGATGGACTAGCCCATACGTTGGTGGTCACATTTTCGCTTGTACCCACTGTAACCGATATATATATATATATATATATATATGCATATATATAGCTGTAATAACGTCCTTCGTTTTATACGGTCTTTACAGCGGCAATAGTACCTTCATTTGATGAAGGAGTAAATCACGTTAGGTCTTGACAGCGAGGTGTGACTTCGAAGTTAGCTACTGGTCACACAATTTCCGTCTAACACGAGTAGACTACCAAACATTCGACAGAGATCATCAACGTTGATTATCTATATCCTCCTCTAATTAGTATGTTTTGTATTCTCACGATCATCTATTTATCTATAGGTTCAAATATACTATTCCCCTAAACCTTTAACACCTTTGCCAATATTTAAATGATGTAGCTTTTAAGGTGAGAGTTAAATAACATTTTCGTAGGCTAGAAAATGTCTTGATGGTATCTCCCAGAATTCATTAATGGGAGCTTTCCATTTTTTAAATTTAACCAAATGCCCTCTTCAGCCGGGAGGTACCCCTCGTTCTACTGAAGGAACAAACCAGACTGGCTGTGAATAGGTCTTTGTTTAGATCGTGGGACAGTGTTTTAACTTATACACAGTGTCCTATTAATGTATAACGTCATAATACAGCCAATTAGAGAATAGTGAGTTATCGATCGAACCAATGACGCACGAAACCCGTACGAGCAGTTTAGAGTCTTTATCGGTCTTGCTTCTCACTCAGCCTAGCCATGCCTGTTGAGTCCAGAACATCAATCTCAGCCTCTGCGATACGAGTCATGTATTTCAAACATACTGGGTTCATATACCAACCAGACAGATCACATCGTACTCCAAAATAAAAACAACATTTATGAAAGATCTAGCCAAAAAATGGCCGTGAATTTGGGAGATAGTAATTGATAGACTGGGTATAACACAAGAGCGGCAAATCGTATAATAATAGTTCATTCGTCAAAATAAAGCATATGATAAGAGAAGCACTAATATGAACAGTTTGGTTACGTAACAGTTATACGACAAAAATATAGTATACTATTACTCCAGAAATAGAATCCAACAGTTACCATTCATTATTCCTATTGGAATATAACAGGCAGCATACAGTGGAGCGCGAGGTTACATAAAGCTTTTCAACATTCACTATCAGATAATATAAGATATAATATTTACACGAAATTAGGAAATGAATAGAATAAACTTGGGTGTTTGAGGTCAACTCACTAACCAATCAACCCAAGTTGTCTCAGAGCTTCCCCAACAAGTATTTTCTGAAATGTATTTCGTTGATTACAATGAGTTCCGGATATAAGTTCGCGACAAGTATGGTAAGCTAGCACCTCAAGAGGATAAAAAACATGTTCAGTGTCAGAGGGAAAACAATGGACCAAATTTCAGCTCTCCATAGTGTAAAATGGTCCATTTGCAGCATGTTGCAAACTGTGGTGGTTTGGCTTCGAGACAATTCTTCACACTCCTCATTCCATCACCCTGACAACCGTTGTTAGATAAGTTCCAAAGGCGTATTAATTTAGAAGACAACACTAAGCGCCAATTGCAGTTTATTATAGAACAGCACAGATCACAAAGCTTCAAACACACCGGACGAATTTGAGAAGAACAGCTAATACGTGCTGTAGCTGTAAATAAATCCCCAAAATAAATCGACATTGGATGCTGACCACAGTAGTTTTAATGGACTCATCTAGCTGAAGGCGCCAGATCACGTGTTGGAACGCCGTGCTCAACATCTGCCGCAATCGCTAGCCAGATTAGATCAGACGATCCTCGATATATTGATAGCTTATCAAATATATCTTCGAACCTTCTTGCTTCTGTATTTTGATTTGACTTGGTGGGTACGACTCATATCAGAAGGTCTTACTGGTTGAAGCGTTGTCAAACTCCAAATACCTGTGACATCTTGAGTGTGAGCAAGCGAATACAGAAGTGAATTTGAGGTCGAGTCGATTTATAAGTCACAAGCATATATATATATATATATATATATATATATATATATATATATATATATATATATATATATATATATATATATATGAAAGCAGATGATTCAGTGAGCGATTTTCAAGCAACTATCATTTAAGTTAGATAGGAGAATATGCGTATAGACAGGCTTGTGATCAGGCATACATGTTCATACAGACATCATAGTCATAATAATGGTACAAAGGCATGGACAAATCGTTGGTGTTCAAATAAAACTCCCTGTTAGACAAGTTAACTGAAGGATACGACAAAATTGACTGTAAACAAACATAATAGTAGGAGGTGTTATAAAGCCAACCACAAAACTTAAGTAACCCTAGTCTAAAAAAACTTGGAATCCTGTTACTCTAGATCTAAAATCTTATGCAAACAGTGGCACTAATCCTTCTTGAACAAACCTTATACTACGAGCTTTGAAGTATATTTCTTACTAGTTTAATAAAATAACCTTTCGCTAAACCGTTGTCAGTTTTATTTAAACTTAGTGTTTTGTAGTACTGTTTACTCATAAATAAAAGAATTGCCTAGAACGTAACCATAAATGAGCCACAACATTTATTCGTAAACTCGGATGCACGCTTTACCCAGAGACCTTTAAGTTACTGGATCTTTAAACTTTAGAAAAGAAGGGACTCAGAGACAGTATCATAAACACCTATGGAAATATCCAGGAATTAGAGGAACGACATGACAATTTAGACTGTAGGCCCAACTTCTACTTGTTACGAGTAGTCAAGTTTGAAAAGCTCACAACCGACTGAAGTTCTCTGAAGTTCTTCAAGAGGAAAGTAGAAGACTAAATTTTTCCATTGTACTAATGCTTATAATACTTGTTTACTTTGCATCTCTAGGTCCCTAAATTAAACAATCGCCAACCCAATACAAGCAAATATATGATAATTAGAAGTATTTGAATTATAGTATGAACTAAGAATCCCAGGGATAACGCAATTGAATCAAGAAGTACTACACAAGCACCAACGAATGTACTGTATTTAGAATTCGAAATCAGGCATTCAACAAGTACAAAGGAGTCATTAGTTCATTCAAACACCACATCCGCCACAGCTTAAATTAGAGTCTAAGTGTCTGTAATCAATTGTACGTCTTCTCCCCAAGTTCATGCTGTGTCTGTCCGACAATGTATTGGATAAAGACTCTGTATTATCTAGAATGCACTCATTAGTATTAGAATAAACAACTGAAATCGGAACAGACTCACTTGATTTCTGGGATTGTGTACAATCATCATGTCCGTTGAGTACTGAAAGTACTGCTACCTAGAATTTCAACCATAGACATTCAGACTATCCTCCCCCACGAAATAATGTCGGATCTTCATATCCCCAAGTTATGAATAATGTGGCTTCATTTAAATCATCTTTCTCAATTTGACTAGAGTAAACATTGGAAGTGAATTTATGATAAGGACAAACAATAATTGATATGGAATCATCTGAATTGTAATCAGACTCTAACTCATTTAATACTCGTGCTTCGCATTGAACAAGTTTCTCACAAGAAACAAATGCATCATGAGGACAAACAATATTTGATATGACATCAAGGTTCGATTCTTCTGAAATAGTTTCCTCGAATTTATTAAGAATGTCATTGCAGAGTAAAGGATCGTTAGAAAAATCAGCATCTATCAAAACTACATCAGTTTTTTTATCATCATTAGGTTCATTCGAAATATTTTCACCAGATTTGTAAGAAATTTCACCAGAAATATGTGAATCATTAGGAAAAACCATATCTGGTACAAAAACATGAGAAATCTGATAGGTTGATTCATTAGAAATTGTTGTCTCGCAAGAATCTTGAGTTTCATTTAACTCTGAACTGCTATATGACTCTAAACTGTCTTTTGAAATCGTCGATAAAGATAAATGATCATTATAAATATTCAGATTAACAGAATCAGAATCAAAAGACTTAATATTAGTTGCAGCAACATGAACAGTAGTATTACAAACTGACTGAATATGTCCAACATCAACACATTTAAAGCACTTACAATTACGAAATTTACATGAATTAAAAGGGTGGAACCTTCCACAGCACAAACATTGACCAAACTTGTGCCCATCCTCGTCAACTGCATCGCAATTGCCAAATGAATTATCTGCATAATCTTGAGTATGCACTGGGATGGGGCGACGTAATGTAGTGGAATTTTTTATATCCTCATGAATTATTTTACGAAATCTCCCTTTACCGCATTCGAAATTTGTATACATAGCATAGTCTAGAAGTAGTTCCTTGAGAGTTGTATAAGGAAGAGAAATGGGCTTTTCCGGTAAAGCCAAAATTTTTGTTAAGCTATATGCTTCTTTTCCGATGAATGTGAGAAAATGTGCCACAATATTAATATTCTCATCATCTTCCTTGGTCATAGCCCAGATTTCGAACCTTTCAAAGTAATCCTCATAAGCATCAAAATCCGAATGAATATCTAACTGTTCCATCGCAGGCCCCATCGCAACGCCAATATGATAATTAGAAGTATTTGAATTATAGTATGAACCAATAATCCCAGGGATAACGCAATTGAATCAAGAAGTACTACACAAGCACCAACGAATGTACTGTATTTAGAATTCGAAATCAGGCATTCAACAAGTACAAAGGAGTCATTAGTTCATTCAAACACCACAAAATACTAAAGCTTTCAAGTTAAAGCTTCCTACATTCCGTCTGTAACCATTTGAATAATATGAAATGGGATCAAAAATGTTTTCAAGGAGGCTTAACACAAGGTTTGATTATGAATAAACACTTGATTCTCTGAGTGGAGTCAAAAGTCGTTTCTTTTAAATTGAAATTTTTAAAGTCCGTGAGGACTTCACACAGAACTTAGTGCTAACTTTCCAGAATTTCCATTGTTTGCTCTTCATTACAAATATATAGGTCCCAACATAACATTAGCCTTAATCTATTTTTATCAGTGGTGCAACCTCATTGAGTGAATGCTCAGTCTATTCTGTCTACATCCGTTGCAAATAATTGTTAAGTTCGACTGTTTGAAAAAAAGGCACCCACTTTGGATTTCAGCGCTCCAGGGGTATCGCGACACTTTTTTGCGCTACTTCTTCATTTCTGCTTTGTGCACAGCCAAAATTTGAAATTTATTATAATTAAATTTGAAAAATCATTTTCCGTCTTCATAATTAAGTGAAAAGGGGTTTTTCCATTTTGCGTTACATGGTATCGCGAAGTCCTTGAAAATTCATTAATCAGGTGCTGCTATAATAGTTTTTTCATATTTGCATCGCAGATTGGCGATTATTTCTACTTAACTATACAAAAAGAGCAGAGAAATCGTTTATTTTTATATGAAATGATATTATCTAAGCATATATTGTCATAAAAATTGTATTGTCGTCAAGGCTACCAAAACTGTGTTACAACTAACGATACCATGATAACATTTATCGTTTTTCCCTTCTGTATTACAATTTTGGCTGATTTTCACTGTTTTGTTCGACTTTTATGGCAGACATAGGCTAATAGTGGAAATATTAACTGTTGTTAGTGTTGTCAATATTATGTATATGCTGTAGATGGTTATATCACATACCAATATGTTAATATCACCTTCTACAGTTAGATATATAAGCTACCAAATCATTATATTGCAGGAAATAAATCATAATCATGCGAGAGAGGTACAATTATGTGGAGATTTTACCAGAGAGTAAGCTAAGATTGCTTTATAAAGCTAATTAGCTCATAGGTAGTATATTATCTCTTGAACAGAGTTCCAATGTTCAGGCTGCCGGTATTCTTGCAAAGATGGCCAATAGCAGAAATAAGTACGATTGGGTAATCAAGATATCTTGATCTCAGGTGACCAGATTGTGTGAGATCGTATATAATGATCTTCGAAAATTACCGAAGGCCTGGCTAACTTATATGTTGATGCCGTAAATGACAATTAATTATACCTTGCGTGAGACTAAAATAAAAAAGGCACCAATAATTGCAGATTATACAGGACGATTCAATGTAAGTTCACATAGCAGTCTTTATATATATATAATGCAAATAAGCGTGATGTGCCAAACGCACTCTCGATTTGTAATTGAATGCCGGTTTCTCTTTTTATATTAGTTTTGGGTAAACATTTATACTGCAATACTTATTTCCTGTCTATCTTATTTCCAGCTGGCTTCGCAAGTGTTCACATACCTAATTGGAACAATTCTTAAGAACTGGAAGTTATTCATTAATGGATCATTTTCGTTGGATTTAAACTTTAATAAACGTTCTCATTTATAACACATCAGTGTTTTAATTACGGCAATGCTTACCTATCGTGACAAGTCGAAATTCGACCCAGTAGTATAGTCAATCATGTTCAAAGTTGCAGTGTTTGGTAAACAGTGCGTATAACTAATCGCGTGTGCGCTAAACTGGTAATTATTACACAAGAACGCGAAACAACATCCCTTTCTCACAGCGACATAAGACTTCACAGTACACTCTCCCTACCGTAACGCTATAAGAATGAGTTAATGCCCATATAAATAAATTTATGTGAAACTAAAAACATTACAATATTAGAACTTCTTGTCATCAAGAAGCATAGCTATGGTCAGTGTTAACAATGGATTCTGACTATGTGGCTTCATCATTAGCACCGATTGAACTCATCACTTGTGCGCATATTTCTTCCGATGCTTCGAAGCATGAACGGATGAGTTTACTTGCCAAGGGTTCACTAAGAGCATAGATTGAGTGGTAGTTATTAGTGAACTTCTCTAGCAGATCATCACTCCCGGTAGAGATTGACATGTTGTCCAGCGCACGAAGAACCAAGTCCATTATATATTTCCTTGTCCACCGGCTGCTATGTCGAAATAAGTCTACAATGCTTATAGAGACAAAGGAACACACACTTACCTCCACTTATTAGATCTTTAGAATGTGCGTACAGAATATGACCACAGGGCAGCATGTAGTCATTGAAACGCTCACAAGCACATCGTGCACGTGAAGTATCAACAACATACATCATACCCTTGTCGTAGCACCGGATGTATTCCCCTGCTATACATTCGTGTCTCATTGACCTAACACGTTTATAATTTACAGCTACAATTTTAGCTGCAAAAGATGTGAACTCATTTAAAAGAGTTCGAAATGACATAGGAACCTGGAACTAATGAAACATTTAACTATATTTCTTACCTCAAGAATTGGAAAACGTTGAAGATCCTTCACAGCGTCATATGGACGCAAACGTAGGTTACGAAGAACGAAGCTCACATATCAGACCGTCTAGTCTTTACAAGGTGTTCCAAGCATTTACGTACATCAGGATTTCGGAACTACAGAAAATAGTTTGTACAGCTAACACTTACCTTCCTGAAAAATGCTCTTAAGACATGGAATGAACAAAGTACTATGTCGGCATGATTGTGCGTAGACTGCACTGCTGAAATTTCGGTTGCTGCCGAATCCATAACAAAAGTGCGTGTATCATAAGTACAGCACATTATATCTTTGAAGCATTCCAATAATTTTACGACATCTTCTCGTCGTTCTTGCCTGCAAAGAGCATACATAACAGTGTGCCCTTGCCCAAGACTATCAGTCACCACTAGCTGGAACAGTGGAAAACTGTAAGATGAATTAATTGCTATTCGTTACTTACCCAACTTTGTTGGTCTGATAAGTCGAGTCAATACATACCACCTCTGGGAACGCGTGGTAAATAGATACCTGCTCCCTGCGACTGAAGCAAATCATAGATATGTTTCCATGTTCACTGAGTACTTTAACTTCAGTGTTTGCTTGAACGCGCTGTAAAATGTTATTGATATTTTTGGTGTCTAATCTCAATTAATTACAATGTGAGTTCAACAACCTGGGTACAACTGTGAACGCATTTTACAGATATCACCCTTGGTAAGCTGTTTATGGAACTTCCAAGAAACCAGATGCCGTAAACTACGAGTCGGCGTATTACTCATTAGAAAAGTTCTTAAATATAGACGTTCACTTGACGTCAACTTTCTTCTTGAAGGATCTACAGAAATATATCCTTCTGTGCAAGGATGGTTGTGCACGGTCTTGATAGAGGTGACTTTCAGCTCACCATTTACTGCACGGACCCAAAATCCAGATTGACAATGACAATATTTCGACCTGAAGGATAAATTAATTTGAAGCAAAGCATACGTAGATGACCGACGTCGTCTTCTTTGTCTAGGTTGTGGGGGTGAGTTAGAAGTTGTGTGCTCTTCGGAAGAATGATGATCACTATCATCACCTACATCCTGAACGCAAGCATCTGACTCTGACGAACTGCGTTTACGTCCATATGTACAAACATATCTCACGAAAAGATACTTTAGATTTGGGTCATCATTGTTCTTTTTGCATACTGACATAACGTACCTAGTATGCGTATACTACAAAAATAATCATTAACCACAGAAGTCATATTACCTTATGTACTTCTTTCAAACAGGTCTCAAAATTGTCCCAACTTGTAAATCTCCGAGATAACATGATATCATTGAAGATTGGTCCTATATCATGCATCATAACGATGGCATCATCTTCGTTACTTGAAGGATGAACGTTATCAGACATGGTGTGGTTGAACTCAATTCAAATCTAAAAATGCCTTGATTTGACCGCCTCTGAAAAACTTCACGAGTTGTCGATGTCACGCACCAATCATGTTGAAACAGTTTGACCTTCAAGTGCTCGCAACCTCCATCAGTGGACGATACCCCTGAAGCGCTGCCTTACTGTAGTGGGTAAGGCTGCTTGCTCCCAGTTTCGACTCCAAGATTGCCTTAGTCTAAGACTCGTGTTGTTGTTGACTGTTGTCTGCTTCATTTCTTAGTAAATTTAAGTGCACTATGTGCGTTTTTGGGTCATTGACGTACCTTTCCTTATTCTTTTTTTCAGCTCTGACTCGCGCTGCTCTGCGTGCTTTTCAAGTACACAAGTACCTACTAACTAGACGCGAACTGCCACAGTTATGAATGATAGGTTACCCGATGTGTTCGCACAAGTCTTAAAGAAGTACTCTGAAGTTTCAGACTATAAAGGGTCCTATGCCGATCCGAAATTTAAGGTTTTATCTCAATTTTGAGCTTTATTGTCAGGATCTCCTTATGATTGCGTGTCGATTTTGTGAAAATGCAATGAATATGGTGAATGAACTTCGCTTGTTTAGCAAGAATGAAAGCCTAGACGATCTAAGCTCTGCCGAAATAAGGTGATAATGCTATTCATTGGAGACTATTTGATACAGGTACATATGTCTTCCTGCATTACTTGGTTATTTCAACTCTCAGAAGAATGAAGATCGACCATCTTGTATTCGTTTGGCTTTGGTATGATATGTTTGTCCTGATTCGCTTGAGTTAGTCTCTCTACAAGGACTTTTTCAAACTTTGCTCAGATTATGGCGTGTTGTTTCCAAGTGGAGTGTCTTTGGAAAAGTATGTTTTTTTTATCTCTGGGTTTTAAATATTCCTCTGACTTAGCATTCCCTGTAGTTTTCTTAAGCTAATGTGTTTTCCGTTAACCAGAGTCAGCTATTTCTTCAGACGCTTTAAAGTTAAACAATTAATCAATTAAACGTTGCTTTTAATGAGTTTTTAAAGTTATTAAATGCAGAAATAGCCCTCGAAAGAAATCCGTGTAACTCTCCAGCATCTGTCTCAAGGTTTAGATGAAATTCTTTAAGCCATACAGAGTTGGAACAACTGTTAAATGTACTCATACATTAGTTTTTAAACCATATTTAGTGTTAGAATACCCTAACACCAGTTAACTACCATACTGTTGTTAGCCAAACATCACCATACGATTATGCTACATAATTTTGAAACTGGATAACCACTTGTCAATTGACTTAGATTAGCTTATAAGGATCTCGAAGTGAGTACCTGTAATTACAGAAGTAAGTTATCGGTATTGACGAAATGAATGATTTTTTTCAGCTAGTGCTACCTTAGCTGAAATGTTATACATGTTATTTCAATCTTTAATTTCATGTTCTGCTGCTAGTTTGGTGGGTATTGTGAACTACTGATAGCCAGACCAACCCATAGCGTCCGTTTATGCGTTTTTCTAAACTATGCAGAAAGCATGACCTTCCTGATCTGCGTCTGCAAAATCATAAATTCATAAATAAAAACTGACGTTTTCTTTTTTCAGACATTTTAAGCAGCGGTCTTGCTTAGGAATATGTTTCCAGGTAAAATATCTTGTGCATATGCTAGTATTATAGATTTATGTTTCTCTACATCTTACTTAGGAACAACCACAGTTCCGGTCAGTCCTCAATGTCAGATCTTGCACACGATCGTGAAGTCAAAATAAGACGTTATAAATCAAAGAAAGCACTAGAAGAACGCTTGGAAAAACTTGCATCGTACGTGGACCAACCTCATGTTGATGAAGAAACCAAGGTATACAATTTTTATACATTAGTAGTAAACACTACAAACTACTTTTTCTTCACTAGTTGTATCTGTCGGACCAATTCATAAAGTTGGTAGAAATTAATAAAAATTTATCTAAACGAACCTATAACTTCTTGACCCACGGTAAACGCTAAGATTGTAGCAAAAGCACCACTCATTATGTACACAGCCGTGAAGGCGACAACTAGTTACCTAAGATCATTTATAATCGACTCAACTGACCAGGCATAAGTGAGATTACATAATATGACACGGTTAGTGTTTGAGTGATACGTTTACAACGTGAGGTCCAGTCATGTAAAATTTAGAGGGGAAATTGTATTTAACGGTCCTAAACTTTTAGTTATAAACGTGTATATATATTGAATTTAGCGGTTTTATAAAGCACATTTAACAGGTAGCTAACGAAATCACATTCTAGTCATTATTAAAATCCAACTAACGAATCAACATACTTACGTATTCCTTATAATGCAATAGCTGGCATAAATTATTGGATTGATAGTTATACACCTTGATTCTTACTAACAATGCATATTTACAACTCCAGGGGTAATCATGATATCAAAGTCCATAAAAGTCATTATGTGTTTATGGCTATGTAATCATGAAGTTTTTCATGTAAATAAATATAAGATTTCTACTGTACCTTGACGTCTCATCAACTGACTACTGATTGCCTAATGAGTCACTGTCATTATTGAGGCGGAAACCTGGAGAACTACGAAAGCCATCCTCCAGAAGATACGGGTGTTTATTAACAGTTGTCCACGCAAAATACTTCGGATCCGCTGGCCGGAAACTATTAGCAACAACCTACTATGGGAGAGAACAAATCAGATCCCAGTGGAGGAAGAAGCGTTGGAAGTGGATAGGACACACATTGAGGAAAGCACCGAACTGCGTCGCAAGACAAGTCCTCACATGGAATCCTCAAGGCCAAATGAGAAGAGGAAGACTAAAGAACATTACGCCGGGAGATGGAGATAGACATGAGAAAAATAAACAAGAATTGGATGGAACTAGAAAAGAATGCCCAGGACCAAGTGAGTTGGAGAATGCTGGTCGGCGGCCTATACTCCATTAGGGGTAACAGACGTAAGTAAGTAGTAGTAAGATCGAGTTTCGTCAAATTTCTATAAGATGCATCAGCTCCAGTTTCACCGAGAAGCATTTGATCTTAATATCATCTCCAATTCACTGCTAAGTTCGTACAAATTTTTGAAATCAGCATTTTCAGCAATACTGCCAATGTAAGACACCAATATGAAATGTAGGTAAATATGTAAGCTAATAAGAAGTGATAAAAACTTATGGTAATGTGATTTCCAAGATTTAGACAGATAATAAATAATTGATTATCTGTTTATTTTATTGGTGTTTTTTTCATTTAATTGATACTTTGATCCAATCATCCACAATAACCAAGACAAATCAATCTTTAAGTATATAGTCACTGTAGAAGAATGTGTCGAAGACAGTTCCTCGATTCTTTTTTTAACATCTTGGTCTTCAGGGAATTAATTACACAACCTCAATTATGTACGTTTATTTTGTAGCGTGAGTTCAATGTAACTCTTGTTCAAAGATGGCTTTGCGTCGCGCAAGATGATATAATCAGTCTACAAAATGAACTGGACATTCTCGAGAAAGGCAATTCCATAAACGAGAATAACAGAAATGTGACCAGATCAGAACCTTTGCGACCATTTATAATAACTCGGTCAGCTGCACAAGCCGCAGTGTTCGGTGCTGGTTATCCAAGCCTTCCAACAATGACTATTGAGGAGTTTTATGACCAACAGGTTAGCTAGATTGCTATTGTATTTTACTGCCATCACACTGTTCTTTAAAGCAGAACGACGTATTAGTGGTTACACCACTCTATTTGCAAATAATTACAATCAAATTCAGATGTTACTTGTCCAGCTTTGGTTTTTGTGACCAAATAGCATTATGATATATAACATTATGAGGCTAAAAAATAAATACATAAACCCGTTCTTAAAATTGGTTAAATTTCGTAAGTCAACGTTAGTGAAAATTATAGTCAGCAAGTGAAAACGACACTTGAGAGCATATCCATTCCTATCTGATAGTTCAATTTAATTTCTTTTACAAAGTCTATCATCCTTCAAATTCAAAGGGTAAAGATTAAAATAATGGAAGCAACGTTTTTTTTTCTAGTCAAGTCCTCTCAGTCAACTTTTGATAACACTTCTTGAACGTGACTGAATAAAAAATAGGAGTTTGACTACTCCGATTTATATACTCTATAGATAAATGTCAATACTAATATATTTGCGAGGGAACACGTTGCTCATCATAAATTTTAACAAACTGAATAGTCATAAAATAACCAGCTGTTACGTAGATCTTTTAATTCTGATGAAGTGTGACAATACAAGTTTGATTGCTTTTATATATATTTTTAAAATCACCTTGAAAAATACTAGTATTTACCGAACGTGGCGTTCAGCATTATCATTCATTTAGAATGCGAGAATTAATTGAAACACTAAATAGTAATTTTTAACGTATCAAACGGTTCTTCCCAAAAATAGGACTACGAAACTTTAAAAAACCTGTCTTGTTTGTGATGGTGCTTTCGTTTCATTAGATGTTGGACTTTTATGATGTAACTTGGTATAATATCAGCATTGATAATGTTCAAAACGACAATTACGTAGCTTAGAAAACTCACTAGCATCCCAGCACAGGCTTTCCACCTCGAAGAGCAAAGGAGACACCAAATACATATGCGCCACACGAATCTCAATTGATTTGTGTGAGGGCTGTGATACTACCCGGGTGCCCAAACCGAAGCAGGTGGTTTTCTTAGGGGGCCACACCCCGAGCCTTCGACCTGAACGTCTGACCCACAAGGCAGTGGAGCATCGTAAGGAGATGCAGTCCGATGGTAGCCGGTGACCAACGATTGGTTCATACGCCATTTGTTCCTTCAGGATACTGGAGCCAGCCCATGTGCACCATTGGTTTGGGATCCGGTTAGAGCCGGTGCCGGACATTCGCTTTTCGTCCTCTCATTTTTGTAAACAACACCCCCGCCACGAGAAGGCAGTGAGTAGGACTTCCCTGGCAAAGGCTATATACGCATGGCCATGTGAGAGCATTTCGAGAGGGAGAGCGGACTCCCCCTACTCTCGACCGTACCAGGGCATGGTATCAATTGGTGAAGTCACTAACTGGTGGTTTGAGTCATATATGTAGATGCAAACTACCTGGTCGTGGTCTGCATGATAACCGTAGTCAGTGGTCAGAGGAATCGAGTGTCATGGCTCTGAATGGATCACAATGGTGCAGATACATTAAATCCCCTAGTTCTGGAATTCCAGTATCTCTTCATACATACCTTTCCTCTGTACTTTTAAATCATATTCCTTAAATTTAGTTTTTCTTTTTTTTCAGTACTACGACATTGTTTCTATCCGTTCTGTTATTTTCCTTTTATCATGCTGATTAGGTGTGGCAAATCAAGCCAACCCAAATCTCTGCCAGGCTCTTGGTTAATAAATAACATCAAAGGATGCCCTAACTTCTTTAGTTCCTAACAAAAGCTTTATTGCCTTAGTTATATAAAAGTTATTGATACTATCCAGCTCCCAAAATCAAATTAGATATTGTGTGGTTTAAACTTCAACCTAATAAATTAATGTTAAATGTTTAAACCACAAACCCACCCCTCTATTCATACCTACTAGGTATTTCTCCAGTATTTTCATTGTTACTTATTCGCTGTAATTCAGTTGTCTTTTTTCAAATATTATAACACGATCACTAAATAAACTCAGTTTCATTAATTCCCTTTGTTACCAATTTATTTATTCTGTTTTTAGGTTGCAGCTGGTTTATTACCTCCTCCAAGACCTATTTCTCAAAGTGGATCACGACCAAATGTGACGCGGATTGATCCATCAGCAGAAGAACGTGAAGCTGAGGAAAAGAAAAAGGCTAACCAAGATGAATTAGAGGATGCCGATGATCCTGATATGTTGTCAAAAGCTCGATCATTCGATGAATTCAAAGACGAACATCGTAGAGGTAGTGGGAACAGAATGAATAGAGCTTAAAGATCTCTGCTTACTATGTATAGGTTAAACATTTATTCAAGTTGTGTATAAATGCTAAATACAGATACTGAACTAAACTTCTTCGTTTTCTCTAGTTTAATATTGAGTGATAATTTTATTATTTATTTTAACACATATGTATTGGTACAAAGAGGCATCAAATACATATGCGCCACACGAATCTCAATTGGTTTGTGTGAGGGCTGTGATACTGCCCGGGTGCCCAAACCGAGACAGATGGTTTTCTTGGGGGGCCAGACCCCGAGCCTTCGACCTGAACGTCTGACCCACAAGGCAGTGGAGCATCGTAAGGAGATGCAGTCCGATGGTAGCCGGTGACCAACGATTGGTTCATACGCCATTTGTTCCTTCAGGATATTGGAGCCAGCCCATGTACACCATTGGTTTGGGATCCGGTTAGAGCCGGTGCCGGACATTCGCCTTTCGTCCTCTCATTTTCGTAAACAACAGTAATGCCACGAGAAGGCAGTGAGTAGGACTTCCCTGGCAGAGGCTATATACGCGTGGCCATGTGAGAGCATTTCTTGAGGGAGAGCGGACTCTCCCCACTCTCGGTCAGGGCATTTGAGTGTTATGAGTATTCTCTATCCTATTAAATAATATGCATTGCTCTTAAGTTGGAAAAGGCTCGACAGTAAAAAGGAAATCACTTGTTGTCCATTTGAGTTTTGTACAGACTTTCGAATTGAGCTTCAACAGATAGCTATGATTTGTGGCCAGAGACTAAGTGACATGGCTCAAAATAAGTTGTGACAGTTCAACCGCATTTCTTGTTTATCTTATTCTAATTCTTTTTTATGGTACCGCCTCTCATCTTTCGTTCTGCAATTTTATCCATTTCTTTTGCGTTTTCTCTTTATTCATAGTTTTCATTACAGTAGCTAGTTTGTTTAAAAGTATATTCACAATAATTTATGATGAGCCAGAAATTTTGTTGGGATCATGAACTTAATCGATCAGATTTTCAAATATATCACCAATCCGTGAACTCAGAAAGAACAAGTTTTGCTTAAATGAATAAATTCGCTCCTTTATTACTCTCCAACTTCGATTTGTTAACATCGGTTTTATCGAAGTGTAGTGAAGATCTATGCTTATTAACAAGTTGTTTTGCAACAGATCGTTATTATTCAGTGACTTGACGAAAATGTTCGAGAAGTTAATCTTGCTTTGATGATCCAGACTTTTCTTTATAAAGTTTAATTGTTGATTTGAAACTCTGTAGATTTGATGGTATGGTTTAAAATCTATCATAGTCACGGAGATACATGTATTCATCTTATTACTGTAAGTAGTGACTGTCATGTTTTTTTCTTTTTTTTTGATCTCATCCAAAGTCAATGTTTTTTTTGTTCGTTTTTAGGTATCATAAGAAACACTAACAAAAACAATGTCGAAGAAACCTAAAGTTCAATTTATTCAAAACGAAGAACCGTCGTTTATAAAAGAATTTAAACAACGTGCTGGTATTCCGACAGCTGCAACTATCGACTCGAAAGTAAGTTAGTAGTTACCATATATCACTCATATTAAGATTACTGATTACAATAACGGTTAACAAACAATTTAATAGTAAAGTTTCTTAGAGTTAATGCCTCCTCTATTTATTACTGTTGTTTTTCAGCGTACAGAATTAAGTATTGATGATAATGATGAAGATGATCGACCAGATGAGCAGCCACAAATAGTTTTTGATCCATGTTCTGATGTTCATGAATTAGAAGCAAGAGCATTTATTAAACAATGGCAGTATGAACATAAACTTGGTCACATAGAAGAAACAAATGTGAAAAATGAAGAACCAGGTAAAATTTCTATTTATTTTTTTCATTCACAGTCCCTTCCTAATTTTATTTTCTTTATAATTGTTATTGTAGGCGTACCAAGTCGAATAATGTTTCGATCTGCTGAAGAACGTTGTTCCGATGGTAAATTCCCGGTAAAGAGGTCAGTTAGTGAGATTCATTCAAATAATCGACCACTACCACCTCAACAACAAAAACGGTCTATCCGAGATCGTTCACCCATTGATTCTAAACGTAAAGACACGAAATGTTCATTGTTATCATTTGATCTGGACGAAGATGAAGGATAGATTATAATTATTGTTATTCCCAATAATGTTTGACGCTCTTATTATTGTAACATATTTTTTTTTCATTATCCTTTGGTGTATATGTTGAGTAATTATAGCGAAATATATTCACTACTCAAATATCTGATGTTTGTTACTCATTGACATAATATTTCTTTCATAAATATTTCACTGACATGTTTATCATATTAGAATCCGACAGGATATCGCTTCAAAACTACCACCGTGATGGGTCATTAAACCAAAGTAAAAGAAATTTTACTTTATTCGTTACTCATCTTCGAACTATATTTATTTGTGTAAGATCAGGTTACTCCAGTCAGCTGCTAAAACCGAATTACGTTGAATGATTCGAATCGGTAGTCTCATGGTTTAAAATCGAGCGCTTTAACTATTTATTAATGGAACCAGATGCACTTGAAGGAATAAAATTAAACATTAAGTAAGACAAATACTGAGAACATGTATTTATGAAAGGGAAAGAAGTACACTAATGTCATATTAATTTCAGGTTTATTCGCACAAATACCTCAATTAGAAATATATGCCTGACTCATCAGAAATCCAACTAACCAGAATTTTTCCAGGTCTATATTTCATAATCCAGATATTTTACAAGCAAGTTACAGTTATTTTAGTCAGTTTTCATTGATATTCTAATCGAGTTTTACAGTACTGGCTTGAATCTTAGGCATCTAATTCATTGAGTAATCCGATCACGTATGTTAGTGTACAAGTCCAGATAACTACCATCTGACTTTAAGTGTTAGTTATTTCAATGGGAACTGTACAGATCAAATCTATGCCAGATCAAGGCATAACTTGTCGATGATTCAGATGAATTCTATCATGAAAATAATCTTTTCATTGAGATCAATGTTAGACCACCATTGAAAATCTAGGAGCACCGAACGGCCATTTTGTATTACAATGGGACTACTCAACAGTGCACATAACATTCCCTCACGCAGAACTTTTGGTCTCGCACGCGAATATTTAACCTTCAGACCACTGAGCTGGCATTCAACCGTGTTAATGTCTAACTTCAACCAATTCACGATATTCCACAACCATCTTGTGCTTAGTAACAAAAGACATTTCGGTGTTTATTCGTCCATAGTTTCTTAATTACCGAAATGGTGTCCACTTATCCTGCAGAGAAAGAATGTGTTTATTAGGACTCACTTGCACATTTTGTACATGGGAAGATAAGAATCATACTGGGATTTCTAGTACAACAGTTATTCAAACACTAAAGCAAGTAGGTGTCAACAACTTAGATTATTTGAACTTCTGGAATATAAGAGTTGCACCATTCTGCTAGGTTCTTAAATAGGATCTAAGCATGAATTAGTGAGCTTGAATCATTTAATCTTTGCAAAATGATACCCAAACAACTAAATCTGCTAAGCATACTTGACTGTTTGGTTGGTGAAGCAATGTATGTTGAAATAAGGAGACATCTGTAACATACACTCGGTTGATACTCCTTTCAGTAGAAACGTGGTTAGCTCATCGAAACGTTTTAGTCGCATCCGCTCGTCAATATCTAGAATCTGACCGAAACCGCTTACCATACTGTGTTGTTTGTTTCCCTTCCTAATGAATATTGGTTGTTAGATTAACAATAATATATCCTGGTGTTCTATTCATTAAGACTATTTAATCCTGGTTCTAATGAGGTAGTCGAAATAATTATAAACAAGTTAGCTAAATTACTCCACACCAACGGACATCTATCATATACAAGTTACCGACCCGGTTACAAAGAAAATAGGATGTCGGTACATTCTGCTGAAATCATTTGAACCAACAGAATTAATTGCAATGAAGATATATTTCAGCATCCTGACAATCACGTTGAAGAACAAACAAACAAAATACCCATGTCGACAATTTTCCGTTATGTTTTGTAGGTTTGATATATTTCCAAACTCAAAGTCAGTTCGTTATGGTCAACACAGAACTTGGGACATACATAAGCCTTAAGTTCTCACACCATCAACATATTGAGATGAAATTACATGATTATTTATATGAACTCATAAATACATGTATAAACGTACCTTGATTGCTTCCCTTCGAAACAACACCACTCAAAAATTGCTGACTGATTTCTCTTCGTTTGGCGCTGAGCTAGTCTCGTTTACTATGGAGTTTTGGTCGATTCATCTATAGTTTGTACAGGTTGGAACTTGAAAGTCACAGGGAACAGATAATAATTCATCTGAAAGGTATCCTCTGACTTCTGCTACCGGTGTTATCCGAACCAATAAAATTAGATAGGAACATTGGAGGTTACTTCCAACGTGTATATAGGAGTAAATTTTCTTATGATGAAAGTAGTTTGGGGTGATCTACTTGTACTTTTCTTTGATATTCTCCATGAGAGTGGAAGGACTGTGTCTTATTTGAATTCTTTTTTTCTTGAATTGTACCACATACTAAACACTATTCATGATCACTTATCGCCTTTATTTCGTCACAATAGTATCTCTACTTGTGTAGTGCATAATTTTAAGGTACTCAACTGTACCAGAATTAATGCGTTTACTTAGTAACTAATAAACGATGAAAACAAAGTGACTGACAGGTTTGTCATTGGGCACTTAAAATCAAATAAAACTTGCTACTATCAAACTGACTTAAAATGTTTTATCAAGGTCATTAGAACAAGGCATTTTTATCACAATTAGCATAGAGTTGTAAATTCTTAGCTTGTAGAACATATAAATCTTTTTATCTCGATATTTACAATTGAGAATTATATAGCATAACTCTCTTTCCCCCTCCCCTTCTCAACCTTCGACGCTTTCTTCGCGGCCTTACCAAACACAACTTCAGGAGGCATCACTTTGTAGACGAACGCGTACGCGTTCTGTAGTCATATACATGATTTTCTCTACTACATGCATTACGGATTTTAGAACCTCTGAACCTCTTTCTAACCTTGACGAGTTTTTGAACCATGTATAAGAAGTGTGTCCACAATAATTCTTTGGTTTTGTGCAATGTATTTTTACCCTGTACTGACTGTTTGCTGATTGGCTAATATATCTCAAGGTCATTTAAGATTCATTCAAACGTCGTCCATATATTATAGTCTCGCCGATGGTTTGGCCGTGAAACTTTCATCGTTCATCTGAATGACATCATCAGCACAAACTTCAGGTAAAAGTGAAGTGTTCGAATTTCTCCTGTCCTGTACACCTAGATGTTGATTGGTCCTTATTGACCTTAAACTTGTCATTGACAAGTTTGTGCTGATGATGATGTCGTTCAGAAGAATGATAAAAGCTCCAGGATCAAACCATTCAGCTTAGAGAACAAAACTCTATCAAAATCATCCATCTGAGCTACAAATTTATTCCTATACTTTTAAGTTAATAGTAAAAAGAAAGAAAATCTTACAAAACATTTATTGAGTAATGTATAATCATGAAATTAAACATGATTCACAAATTACTATTAGTCACTCTCTTCATCGAGTAATATAATATATTAATTCGACTTAACAACAATCAATTCATCCCATAGATCATATTACATAAAATAGAACTACTGTTGTATATGCTATTTTCTCTCGGATCATTACACACACACACACACACACAGTGGTATCAAGTACATTATTTATAATCGAGGTAGTAAAAGGAAACCACTTAAACAGGATTACATAATTAATAAGAGGAATGGAAAGAGATCAAACATTAATTTTTTTAGAGAAAATAAACCATGTTTAATTCAAGTCATTAAAACGAACAATTGTATGTATGTATGTATATACAAACCTTGTCCGGTTCCAGTTTTAATGTTTAAAGAAGAGAATAGTAGATAACAACAAAGAATGTAATGTATATGTATGTGTTTTACAAAGAAAGACAAATATTTGGCAATTGCATTTTTTCTTAGAAAGAAAAGAACTTTTTGTAGTTTAACCTAAACGACCACCCCCACCACCACCAAATGGTCCAAAACCACCGCCAGCTTGTAATTGACGCATCATATTTTGTAGACCGGCCATACCGCCCATTTGTTGTAGGATACGTGGATCAAGTACTTTTGCCATTGATTGATTCAATTTTGCCATCTGACCTGCACTGACAGATCGTGAAGCCGCAGCCATTTCAGCTAGGCTTGGTGTATTCCCACTACCTCCAGCTCCACCTCCGCCCCCAACTCCACCAGGACCACCACCTAATCCACCCATAGCTCCACCTTTAGATCCAGTTTGAAATAATCCTTTGATACCACCCATTTTTTTGACAACCATATAAAATTTGTTATGTTGAGTTAATAGAAGTTTTACTTCGGCTTGACTAACACCTGCCCCACGAGCAACTCGTAATGTTCGTCCAGGTTGTCGGTTAAATAACCGTCCTCCTTCATCCGAGTCCAACTCATAATCATTCATACTATCCATAATTGTCATAAGACGTTTTAAACGTCGATGACTTTCCTTTTATAGATAAAGAAAAGAATCATATGGAAAAGAATGTTTGGTTAAATTGCAAGAGAAGATAATACACAGAGGACAAATAAAATTCATAATATTGAGAGGTCATTTGATTATTGAAAATTTACAGAGATAACACAAAGGATATTTACTTTGATTCGCTACAGTTGGTGAAATTATTCTGCAAAAAAAGCTGTTTCACGTACATTGTATATAAACTATGGTTAATATAACCATGTAGTGAACGAGAACTCAGATGGAGAAAACCACACAGTAGCTTAGTAAAATATGAAAATCATACACTAAATATATCATTTTCACATCTTGTTTCTGTTACCCTTTACACACTTTATTACTTCCCTTATTCTGTTGTTATTTCAATTGTTCACCGATTTCCTTCCTGTTCTCTTCATTGTAATCTTCTGCTGACAGGCATTCACCTTCCGGCTGCTGCTATATATTACTTATATCTGCCAGTATAAGTAGTATACACCACACATATCTAGAAGTACATATGAATTATTGTATGAAATCAAACAAAATGGCTTCAGAGTACTCACCGATTCACAGTTTTTTTATGTCCAATCTGTTATCTACCATTGTGGTAGATTGAAAATATCTTCAGTTTAAACATTACGAAACTAACTTTCTTCCCACCATTAGTCAGCATTGCAAAGGTATTCTAACGATTATCTCTAACCACCACTATATCTCAAAAGATAATGTACACAATGTCCAGTCATTTAGACCAAATGGCAACATCACAACTTGATTATTAAAATTTGATCAGCACTAAAAAAGGATTTAACACACATGAGATTTGTCATCCTTCAGTGATCGATCAAGTGTAAATAAATGTCAGTCCTACAAGAGATCAGTTGTTATTTAAATAGCTCAGTGGTAAGATCATTGACTACGGCTCTGGGTAACACGGATTTGAATCCACCAAGGAGTATCAGTTCCTTCAAGGTTACAAATACATCTTGTTCACAAGTACTAAATATCACAAAATTTAGGTCAAGCAAGGTTTCCTTTCAACTACCTCCAATTACCACCATAAAACAAAAACAACAATAAAATATAAGAAATTAATTATTCATTTTTAAAAAAAAAAAAAAAACTGTAACAACCTACTTACTTGATCATTAGCTAGTAAATCTTGTCCAAGACCGGGTATAGCTGATAGAACTTGTGAAAATGAACCAATTTTTAAGATATTTTGAAATTGTTCATACATATTACGTAAAGTGAATACACCTTGTTTTAATTTTTTCACTAATTCTTCATTCTCATCTAATTTTAATTCTGTAACCTACGTTAAAATATTATTTATACATGAAAAAAAAAGTAGTAAAATGGTAATATATATTTTAAATTTAGAACTACATAAATGTAAAATTAGATTAGTCATAGAGACTAATACTTAAAATAGCATACTATGGTAACCACTTACAACAGTCAGTTACAATGTAGGACCAGACACATATATGCATCGGTACAAGTTAGGGGCGGCCAAACCAAAGCCCCCAAATGCCCTGGTATGGCCGAGAGTGGGGAGAGTTCACTCTCCCTCAAGAAATGCTCTCACATGGCCACGCGTATACAGCCCCTGCCAGGGAAGTCCTACTCACTGCCTTCTCGTGGCATTACTGCTGTCTACGAAAATGAGAGGACGAAAAGCGAATGTCCGGCACCGGCTCTAACCGGATCCCAAACCAATGGTGCACATGGGCTGGCTCCAGTATCCTGCGGGAACAAATGGCGTATGAACCAATCGTTGGTCACCGGCTAACATGGGACTGCATCTCCTTACGATGCTCCACTGCCTTGTGGGTCAGACGTTCAGGTCAAAGGCTCGGGGTGTGGCCCCCTAAGAAAACCACCTGCTTCGGTCTGGGCACCCGGGCAGTATCACAGTCCTCACACATATCAAATGAGATCTGTGTGGCGCATATGTATTTGGTGCCTCCTTGTACCGATATCTATGTGTTAAAATAAAAAATAAATAAATAAACATGGCCACGCGTATAAAGCCTCTGACAGGGAAGTCCTACTCACTGCCTTCTCGTGGTATTACTGTTGTTTACGAAAATGAGAAGACGAAAAGCGAATGTCCGGCGCTTTAACCAGATTCCAAACCAATGGTGCACATGGGCGTATGAACCAATCGTTGATCACCGGCTAACATGGGACTTCATCTCCTTACGATGCTCCACCGCCTTGTGGATCAGACGTTCAGGTCGAAGGCTCGGGGTGTGGCCCTCTAAGAAAACCACCTGCTTCAGTTTGGGCACCCGGGTAGTATCACAGCTCTCACACATATCAAATGAGATTTATGTGGCCAAACTAAAACGTGGCATCAATGCTGGAATGGCTAGATGAAATTAACAACATGACTAGCAAATCAATCGAAGTACAAATTGTTTCTATGATTGTAAAGAAAAAGAATATGCCCGAAAGGAAATTGAATTCTGGGTATAAGAATCATGAGATAATGACCACTCTCAAAATCGTGATGATAAACAATCAATCCATTTGCCCAATTGAAAATGACTTTAAGTCCTGTTACTTAAGGTCTCCAGTCACTGATAACGCTTATAGAGAATAATCAAATCAGATGTCTTGTATAACAGTATAGAGCTCATTCTAACGGTTGATAACTTTCATAGATTGATAGCACAGTTTGATTTTGATAGCCACTAAGATTCTTCAAAATCACTCTTATACCATCTAGAATTACGTACTGAGGTAGGTGGTGACTGGGGCAACATAGCACATGTTTCAAACACTTCAGTCGATGAAAATCCACAATCTCATCTACTAATATACAATTGTTTTACCTAGTACTCCGAGTATAACCTCAGCATTCCTTACTCGATTGTTTCACCAAACATGAACAATACTTCGATAAAACAACTACAATTAACGTCCACATGTATTTGTATATCTAGACAGCACATTTGAAAACAATATATCGAAAATTAGTGATATCATTAACTAACTTTAATTATATATAATAATACTTACACGTTCCACTAAACCTTCTAAGTCACCTAAACCTAATAATTTTTGTACAAATGGTTGAACTCGAAATTGTTCAAAATCTTCTACATGTTCACCAGTTCCAATAAATGTAATTGGACTGTGTGTAGCTGCAACTGCGCTTAAAGCGCCCCCACCTTAGAAAAAAAAATTGAAAATTCCCGAAAACAGATAAATACGTGTAAATATATCACTTAAATGAAGCTTTTTATTATAATGTCAATATAGATTAACTAACGAAAGTAAAAGAATCTTGCAAAGTTACACATCGCATACAACAATCGCATCCAAGGCACTATACCAAGATTAGCATCGTTAAGAAAGACTCGGAGATCTTTAAAATTAATAAGTTCAGCAGTAAATAATCCCAGTTGCATTATGTATTGGTTATAATTTATTTGACGTTGAGAATGTGAATTAATAAAGAGATGTATACATCAGGCCTGCATGACTATCGTAACCAGTCGTTGGAGACTCTGGGTGGCAAGACTCAGAGTCGATTATAATGGCTTTGGTGTATGCACTTTTTGTCTTCCCTTAATCTATTAGATTAAAATTACTTTATACCTTTCTTTCTACGAACCGATTCTTTCTCCCTGCATCATATCCCTATATACGTATGACTACCATTGAAGTAACTACTTCTGTGAATTTGGTGTTCATCTTGTTATTCTAATGATGTATAGAAACTTAGACCGATGCATATATGTGCCTGGTCCTATGTTGCAGAAGATTTACTCATTGATATACATCGGGACAGAAGGGAAAACTACTATGATTATGCATTTATAAACTATCATTTGGTACTTACGTCAATTCGCCTAACTTTTTAGATGATGAAGTGAGCAACAGTGGAGTCTGGCTAGTCTTTCAATAATAGACAAAAAGACATTTAACAAAAACAAGTTATATATAACAAAAAATGTAACAATTAATTAAAGCATTAACCAGTGAGTTATTGCATAATCTTTACAAATCTATCTCAGTATTGTATATTCAGTAAACAATGAACAATGAATATGAAACTGTCTCCTACATTTGAATGAATAATGATCATATCATAATTTTATCTAAACATATGCAATAGTATGTTACTGACCTTTTGCATGACCATCAAGTTTTGTCACAATAACTGATGATACATCAACCTTTGCTTTGAATGCACTGGCTTGAGCTTCACAAGCTTGACCTATAGAAGCATCTAAGACGTAGATAACATGATCTGGTTCAATAGCATTTGAAACCTAAGAATATAAATAAGATGCATTATATAATCATAATTTACGTTACATCTAAAAAATAGAAGTTTCAACATGTTTTTAGGGCTGTACAAACCTCAAATATAACTTATTAGGAAAAGGATCAATACCTCAGTTTAAAGTGAATGAACGTAAGTTTGTAGTGCCGGTTACTAATGCTTAAGCCCATATAACTTATTCTAGCTTCTGGACAAGCCAGTTTATCCATTCTTCTTGAGTCACATTTTGACCTTGTTAATTATTCACTTATCAACTCTGAGTTTTTTTATATGAGCGTATATGTGTGTGCACTTCTATTCTATTCATCACATGTCTGTAACTTATTTTATCTGGCTATAAATATTGATTAACGCTTGATTAAAAAATGAGGTTGGCTCGCACGTCTTCTCCACTGTGTGTCATTTCGCTTCGCTCTCTTCTATTCTCTGATCGTCTGTCCGGATCAGTGATTGTACAAAATATACATATTCAAAATCCTTTCTCATATTTGGCTTATTTTAATTCCGTTATTCACTAACGCGAGTTAAGTCGATAATTATATATGAGGATATGTGACAAATATATTTCGATAGCAAACATTCAACAGCGATCAACATATGATCTAATTAGAGTCAGATCAAGGGTCACTAAATGTCTAACTTTCAACACAATATTGTGACATTACATTATGAACTATCAATGTATTTTATTATGATTTGCACAGGAATATATTACATGTGCATCCTAAAACTTTTTTATTGAAAATATATAGTCAGAACAGGTTACACTTTTCTAGCCAGATATTCTGGATACTGGTCATATTACCTTGCAGTTTAGCTGAATAGTAAAAAAACGTAAAGCCTTCCAGTGCTTCCAGGTTTTCCATGGTGGTCTAGCTTCAACTGACTTATGATCTCAACTGCCCCCAAATGTCCTGGTATGGCCGAGAGTGGGGAGAGTCCACTCTCCCTCTCCAAATGCTCTCACATGGCCACGCGTATACAGCCTCTGACAGGGAAGTCCTACTCACTGCCTTCTCGTGGCATTACTGTTGTTTACGAAAATGAGAGGACGAAAAGCGAATGTCTGGCACCGGCTCTAACCGGATCCCAAACCAATGGTGCACATGGGCTCCAGTATCCTGGAGGAACAAATGGCGTATGAACCAATCTTTGGTCACCGGCTACCATGGGACTGCATCTCCTCCACTGCCTTGTGGGTTAGACCTTTAGGTCAAATGCTCGGGGTGTGGCCCCCTAGGAAAGCCACCTGCTTCGATCCGGGCACCCGGGCAGTATCATAGCTCACACACAAATATAATGAAAATGATGATATTCACTTAATATTTATATGCAGAGATAAATAAAAGCCTACTTATTCCATTGAACGACTTCAGTTATGGAAATGGGATCCAATATTAGCTGCAGGCTAATTCAAATTAAGTCTATCAAATCACTTTGATTACAATGAAAAATCATTACTACTATTTTTCTTGACCTTTATTTAAGTTTTAAATATTTCTACATTTCGAAGCGCATTACACTGTATAGACAGACACATCATCTTAAACTGTGAGTTGTTTCTAGTTGTCAATCCTTTTAGAAAATGTATATCTTATCTTAATACATTACAGTATACCATGAGCTTTGGTTAAGACACTTAAATTCTAACGACTGAATAACGGGATTGCCCAAGTAGCGCTGGAAAACTGTGTAGCATTATTATTCATCAAGCGACTAGTCTAGCCTGCTGCTCATGGAAGAAAGTTTCCCTTGCCATCACTGACATACTTAACTATCTAATAAATGGTGGATATTATTGTGCAGCAATGCAATTTGTAGCAATCTACAGTCAAAAAACAATTGAAAATAAGTCTAGGTTGCATGTATTTGATCATAAGCTCCATCGAAACACTAATTACGTGCCAGAAACACTGAATGTAAAGCGTTGAAAAAAAGCACAAACAAATTTATGAACCCATTCTGTTAAAGGCAATGGAGACACCTATTATGCATGTAGAACCACCGTCAACCTTAACTAGTGATGCCTGCTGAAGAACGGTTCCGTTGAGGAAACAGAGTATGATCAGTCATAGGTTTAGTCCATAAGGTCATTGACTGTGTTGCGTAAGTCATGAAGAAAATTTCTCCGGACGCGATTAGAACCTGGAAGAAAATATTAAATAATCGTTGGAAGGTCTAGGTTACATAGAGTAAAATCAGCTACAATCGTAAATATACATTCACGCCTCACCTCTTCTAAGCCTCTAACGTTTTACTGACCCTCTCAACAGATATTCTTGTTTATTCTGAAACCGTCATCCTGTTAAATTCAATCTACAATGTTTTTAATCGAATAAACTAGGATCTTTATACAAGACATTTACAACAATCAAAAATTCTGTTAAAACCAGAGTAGTAAAGGTTGTGAAGATGGAGGCAGCTTAGTTATTAAAACGTAAATTAAGATATTCGTAGTAATGAAGAAAACAGGACAACTCACTTGAAGCATTTCCTCAAATAATGAATCTTCTTGTCTGTGTCGACCACTAGTATCTACAATGATGATTTCAAACTTCTCTTCTACAAATTTCTGTACACCATCTCGTGCAATCACAACTGGGTCAGTTTCAGTGTAAGAACCGTAAAAGGGAATTCGTGCTTTTGTAGCATTTTGTTTTAACTGATCAAAAGCACCAGCACGGAATGTATCCGCGCATATCATACAAGTTTTCCATCCTTTTCTTTGATAAAAGTAAGCCAATTTAGTAGCTGTAGTTGTTTTACCGCAACCTTGAAGACCAACTAACATAATTACATTCGAAGAACCTCTTGCAGGTTGCCAAGCTTTGACTTGTGGATCAACCAAATGAACTAGCTCTTTGAACACAGCAGATTGAATGATTTTTCGCTTATTCAACCCAGCTGCCATTTCATCAAAATCAATGACGGCACGAACATTTTCACGCAACTGTTTGACAAGTCTAATGTTTACATCGGCTTCAATTAAAGCTGTACATATTTCTTTTAGTAAGCTATTTAGAACATCCTCATTGATAATAGTTGCATTGCCTAGAGATCGAAGAGCATTAGTTATTTTCCTCCCCAATTCTGCTAACACCATTTTTAGGCCTGAAATGGAGAAAAAGATAGGATTTCTTAAAAGAAGTCATGCTTTCCCAAAGGTACGTTTTTTGTGTAATTAAATTTCGTGTACCCCAGATGCCCTGGTACGATCGAGAGTTCACTCTTCCTCTCGAAATGTTCTCAAATGGCCACGTGTATGCAACCACTATCAAGGAATTCCTACTTACTGCCTTCTTGCGGTGGGGTGTTGTTTAAGAAATTAAGAAAATGGAAGGCAAACATCCAGAGCTTTAACTGGGTTGGATATAGAGGATCCACTTGAGGGAAATGGAAAACCCTGGTTCCGAACCAATGGTGCATATAGGCTCCAGGATTTTGAGGTGTATGAACCAGTTGTTGGTCACCGACTACCATGAGACTGCATCTCCTAAGGTTGATCTATTGTGTTGTGTTTTAGAGCTCTATGTCAAAGGCTCGATGGTGTGGCCCCCTAAGGACCACTGCACAACATTCGTTTTCTTTTTTTATACTACGTCGCTTATCTACTGCCTTTTGTTTTCATTGTGTGTATTCTCTTATTTTTCAACCTATACAGCAGTTCGCCTACGATGGAAACCCTGACCTATTTAAACGATCACAAGTCACTGACTGGCTGAAAGTTGAATGCTACCACCGAATACGAATACTGAAACAGTCTTTCTGAAACCACATGTACCATTCAAATAGGCTTTCTTCACTGCTCGCACACTAATAAAGATAGGACAACAGATAGGGTTGGCTATGTATTTAGGAAGTCTTACTATCGAAAACTGCTGTCTATCTGAGACCCGTATTCAAGACCCTAGTGAAATGCTACAAATTCGCTCTCCATTTGTCGCTTCGAAAGACTTGTTTCACATGCGTTTATCTGGGGACCTGTGGCATCTTCGTCTAGTTTTGCTGGCTTTAGTGCCGCCTAAAGCGCTAGGGCTGAGACAACACTGGTCGATCGGACAGTCGATTATGTGCTGTTAGATCAGAAGGCTCCGTCAAAGTGTAAAGAAATGGATGAGAGGAATGGTGTCTCCGTCATCTCCGCCTACGCTCCGACAGATTGCAACCCGAATGCGATTGAAGACGGACCCTACCACCAGTTAGGTGTTCTACAGATATTGTAGTGCTAGATGGAGACTTGAATGCACAGATCGGGCGTTTAAGCACAGAAGAGAGTCGTGTAGGTGGCCGATTGGGACTTGTTGGTGGCATGTTAGATAACGGTGACCGTCGATTACAACTTTTTGCAGAATACCTGTTTTTGGCTAACACTAGCTTTCGGCACTGTCGTCCTTGATGTGGTACCTGGAGTCGTCCCTCTGCATCTCAAGCCTGGACTCAGATTGATCACATTGCGACCAACTACCGCCGGTGTATGGAGTCAGTCAGTCAGTCAGCTGCAACGTAGGACCAGGAGTGCTTATCTGAACTCTGATGATGCCCTTATTTGTGCTAATCTTATCTCATGTTTCAGTGGTTAATAAGTCCATCACCCAAAACGAATAGATGTCAGCAAATTGATTGCAGCTTCTGTATCAACTAAATATCAAACCAAGTTCAAAGTTAACTATCAACCCACCGAAAAGTATAGATGAGCATTGAGTGCAATTGCGTGACGCCATGAAAGTGGTGATTAAAGCCGCTTGCGGCTTCGCGAAATGTTCCGCTTATAGGCAGTTGATTTCTTCAAGCTCCTTACAACTTGTCAAAGCACGTCGGTCTACTCCGAGTGACCACGAGTTTTACCATGAACGAAGATTGTTACATACTGAAATTGTGCAAAGCTTGCGTGAGGACCGAGAAGCCTGGTGGTTGGAATGTGCCGATAAGTTGAAAGTAGCAGCTGCATCTGGTAACTGCTGGGTCTTTGAATTCATCCAAGTCACTGGCAGCAAGAAGTCTGGTGTGAACGAAACAATTTGTGAAAATTACAGGATGCCAATCACTCACATTTACCGTGGTCTTAGACGATGGGCAGTTTTTCGAGGAGCAGTTCAACTGGCCTGCTATTAAGACGGCATCGATCAGACTATCCTTTCCTTCATGGTCCGTGAAGATTGATCCACTCAACGGGGTGAAAGTTCGCAAGGAACCCCAACTCTCGAAGCGCTACAAATCATCAGGCCCAGATAACTTACCTCCGACCCTTTTGAAAGATGATGGTGACTTTTTGGTTAAGGAACTGATTGAGTTGTTTACAAAGGTCCAGCAAGTAGCGTGTTCCAACATCATGGAATGATTCGATAGTTGTTCCTATCTTTAAAACGGTTCACGTCGTTTCTGTAACAACTATTGGGGGATAAGTCTACTTCCGATTGCATCCAAACTATTGGCATCTGTCATACTTCGTAGGTTGTTCAAAACCCGACAAAGATTGACTAGCAGGGAGCATGCTGGTTTTTGTTCTGATCGAGGGTGTATTGATCATATCTTTAATCTCCACCAAATATTGAAACATCGTCATACTTATCACAGACCAACAATTGTAGCGTTTCTTGACATCAGGGCTGCCTTCGATTCGTTGGACAGGATTGTTCTCTTGGACTGTCTATTGAAGAAAGGTGTGCCTAATAAGTTTATTGACCTCTTGGAAGCCCTATATATAAACACCTCAGATAGAGTGAGGGCATACAACCACCTCTCTCCATTGTTCCATTGAAACAGTGGGGTTAGACATGATTGCCTAATCTCACCATTCCTACTCAACCTTGCAATTGATGACGTTCTGGAAACAGCTCTGATGGATGTAGGGAATGGCGGTGTGGATCTGTTGCCTGGAGAAAGACTTCTCGACCTTGAGTATGCGGATGATATTATCTCACTGTGCGATGATACCCAAGCCATGCAATCCGCACTTATTCAGTTGGCAATCAGTGTCCGTAGGCATGGTATAGGCTTTGCACCTTTTAAGTGCAAAGTAATTTTACAAAACTGGCAGGACCCTGAACTCACTCTGGGTAGTGAGCAGGTAGAAGTAGTTGAGAAGTCCACGTATCTAGGTGGCTGCGTAAGTGCTGGTGTGGATGGTGAGACAAGTTTACCCATAGTGGAAGCATTAGGATGGGAAAAAGTGGAAAGGTGGTCAGTGCACAACAGAGTCGTGGTATGAAAGAAAGCTGTATAGGACTGGCTTCCGTTGGTCCTTTACGATCGCCTGGTTGGGATCCTAGAGATGGCACAACACAGTAGCTTGAGACGTTGTCAAACATGGCTCAGAATAGAAGCCCGTGGTGATCGTACTGTAACTTCCCTTTACTTTCTTTATAAAAGTGAACGCAGCTTCTTTAACTGAAAGAATTCTTTCTGTTTGTATTTTGCTAACTGAACTACCTTTCACGTGAATTTTATTAAAACTTTACTCATGATAATTTTTGTTCATTGTTGTTTTCCTTTCTCATATACGCATTTTACATTATCTCTTCACAGCCTCATTGCTATTGTGTGGCGCATATGTATTTGGTGCCTCCTATGTACTAATGTTTATGTTCAAATAAATAAATAACCTGATTTGAACCGCGATAATGAAATTACCCTATATGTAGTGCTAAAATATCCCATTTGGGAATACCTTAATTAAACATGGATAGCTATTCAAATGACATGGAAAACGATGACGAAGACATTCCAGAAATTACCAGTTATTACTAATTACGCCAGCGACTTGTTAAAAACAGATTACCACGCCTTTTTATTTAGAATAATATTGGAGAGATTCCAAATAGAGGTATGTTAGTTTCCTTGGCTAGTATTTTATTTAGTATCTTAGAGAGCGTATGAACCCCACTTGATGAATCTGAAGTAGTGTAGCTTAAAACCCAGTATAATAATTACAGACTTGTATTAGCGGCCGATGAGCACACAAACGTGCTTCTTTATCTGCTGATGACATTTCGATGGACAAAATCGCCAAATCCGAAGCCAACACATTTGTCGTTACTTAATTTACAATCGCACGATCAACACTCAATATCATCAACAACTTTACACAGTCTACGAGCTGAGAAAATATACGATAGTATAGATGAGTTCAAGTCTCTAAATTGCAACGGTGTTGAAAACAGAAATATTACGACCCTAAAAAACCATATGAACAAAAAACGATGGATAAAACGACATAAAAACATTTTCTCCTATTACTTTAAGTGGAACATAGAAAGCCTATCTGGACAGTGACACAGTCAATTTACTAGTGTTTATTCTGACTGACGGTATCCAGTTTCTATCCATACATAGTTATGACTACATTATAATCACCAAGCGACCGCAGACGGTTTATTGGCTTAATTACATCATGCCACATAAAATGAGTTCGAATGAAAATGACGTAGGGATTCTCAGGCAAGAAGTAAGAATACCTTAAGATAGTAATCCAAATATACATGTTCATTTAATGCAGTATGCGACTTCAAAATTTATTTTCATTGCCTTAGAGCAGACTATTTTAGCAAAATAATACATATCCTATCGGATGAGTGTAATTTTAACCCTAGGTAATCTAAGGAATCATAAGTTCCGTTTTGAAACTTACCCCAGAGACACAACGAGCACTTTTTATTACTTCCGAAGTGATCAGAGCTCTAAATCAAAGAGCATTCCTTATTGCGAAAAATGTATTTTCAGGTGCCGTTTGAGTTTAAGTATAGGACTGACAGTTGCTATAGGGTTATCAGCATAATTCCGTCTAACCGATTTCTTTAGTGAGGGAAGATAATTCCCGAACGTTTTCATATTACATCAATCATTAGCTTCACAATGACAGAATGAAATACAAGCACTGATTTAAAAGCAATTTCAAATCACAGTTACAATAGTAATGCAAGTATGAGATGCAACGTGCTTATGTCAGTTGCCGTTCAAGTGTCATGATCATGCAAACTACTACAACTACCGTCTGGAAACAGCAAATATCTGAATAAACAACCCTTTGAGTATTGAAAACAGGAAGAGCATAAAAAGGAGTTAGTTAAACTGCTAACGTTAGAATAAAATGCGAAAATTCAAAAAACTAACGTTTGTACCGTAATGCTTACAAATTCCGCTTTTCAATATCCAATACGAATACAACTTGAGTCTGGTGTTATCTGATTGGTACTTATGTATTTTTATAGTGCTGCTGCTTTTCGAACCTCAAGGTCTTCTGCTTGTATTGCGATTACCACCTGACCTCAGTCACTTTTGTTCTTATGCTGACTTATCCCAGACATGAATCACACAGCTAATAAGTTTCAGTGTCACATTCAGTAGTCAGCATTTTCCTGTCCACTCAAGAAAGCATCCCTGTAATAGATTGTCACAGTCAGCTCCACATAGACATTGATATCCAGCAGTTATCAACACTTAAAATACGGTAATTGCATTCAAACAATTGCAAAAATTTACTATTTTATGGCGGTATGGAAACACGTAAGCGGTAGTTGTGGAAACACCATCTAAAATAACAACAATTTCTATAGATACATGTTCACGAAAATAGGCAGTTCTATGGCTTCAAGATAACAAAAGTGTTAAAAGAGGAATAACATGTAAATTAATTCCAAGCAATACAGATTCGGAAGCTCAAATAGGTATGCGCTGATGTGCATCCACTGAGTGAATTGAATAAACAGCTTTTTACAACACTAGCGTGTCACCTTTACACAAAAAATGAAACACGCACAACATATATTAGTAAGAAAAGAATGTTAGTATGCTTAAGTCTGCATAACTCATGGTAGATGTTTGGCACCTATGCAATTATTCCAAGTTGTCTGTGTATTGATAAGGCAAGTGAAGCAATAGAAGCATAAATTTAAAACTATCCATGTTAATTTGTTGACCTAATAGGATCTATGCCATCCTAGGGACCTCTTTAACTGAGAAGCCATGTCATAATTTGTTGTTATTCCCATTATAAATCAACTGTCTCCCAAAATCAGTGCGTAGTGTGTATGGTCTCAGGAACTTCTAGAGTTCTTGTTATATTTCTGAGCAGCGCACTGTGATATTTCAGTTTAGTGGCCCGAGATCTGACTCCAAAGAGATCGTAATGAATGATTGTTTCTGGAATATATTTGTCACCTATCCTGGTATGCCTTTATCGACTTAATCCGCCTTCAGTGAATAACAGAATTGAATAAGTCGAATAAAGAGAATGGACTTTTGAATACATATATTTTGTATATGAAGCGAATGGAATAGAGAGAAGCGAAACGACACTCAGTGAAGATGGTAAGCCAACTCGCTTTAGTCAAGCGTTAATCATTATTTATAGTCACACAAAAATAAGTTACAGACATGTGATGGGTAGGTTAAAAAGTGTACACACACCTACGCGCTCATATAAAAACAGTCAAGATTGATAAGCGAATAATTAACAAGGTCAAAATATGACCCAGTATGATAATTAGGAGTAATTGAATTATAGTATGGACTAAAATCCCAGAAATAACGTAATTGGATCAAGAACTACTAGATAAGCACAAACGAATGTACTGTATTTAGAATTCGAAATCAGGCATTCAACAAGTACAAAGGAATCATTAATTCATTGAAACACCACACCCAAGTAGAATGAAAAGATTGACCCATCCGAAGGCTAGAACAAGGTATATGGACTCAAAATAATAACCTACACTATATCAGCAACTCGCGATCAAAACGTTGTGTAATATTCGCGCTGCTATTAAATAATTCAATCATAAATATCGATCATACAATATAGGCAAATTTTCAAAAATTACTAAACTAATCACTTACGAACGAGAAAACGTATTCCCGACAAACAGGAAACTTAATTCCTTATCTGTGTAGTTGATCGCTTCAGCAAGTTCAAGTTCAAATGAATAAGTAAAAATGATCAACTAGGCAACTGCAAAAGCACGGGGTTCTGCAGCACTAAAACACCCGACAAAATGCTATGTACAAATAATAATACAATCAAAACCAATAAGTGCAAATAAAAAGAAGTAAGAATAACTATTTGAACCAAGAATAAACATTATATACGTGGATGGAAAGATTCAGAGAAATAACGTTGGATGTTTTATGAAACCTAGAAAATGTTTCACGTGAGATACATGTATGAGGGCCTCCAAAAAGACACACATTAACGACCTTGTATGACACAACGAAGACAGTATTGAAAAGGTTGCGCAAAAAAAAACTGAATGTGACGGTACAAGGATTAGCATAGCCAACGTTCCTAATAGGCCTAGATGGTATACCGAATACGGCCTATGATTTTTTCTTTCAGCTACCTTTAAATGCGTGCTTACATGAAAACATTCATGATGATAGAAATAGATATAGGAATATTATTAGCATAAGTTGGCTGTACATCTCTCTCTGCCAGTAGCCCTTCTTAAGTTACTGTCAGTCATAAGCCCCGATAAAGAAGAGTTGTACATGGGGTTATCGACCCCATCCTGTAGAAAAAAGCCTTGCAAAAAAGTAATGAACAAAAAGTCATTAAATCTCTGGGAGTTGGAGGATCGTCATATAGAAGAAATATGATGCCTCATGGTTAAAACCGAAATTTTTCGCAATTCATGAAATCAACCTACTTTCTGACAACCAGAGCAACAATTAACACAGGTAAATGGAATGTCCATATAATGTGGGAAGCCGAGGGGATCAATCAACTAAGTATGGAACCCTTCTCGGAGTAAGTGAAACCCATTGAACCCAAGCTAAACTGAAAATATTAGATTTGGGAGAGGTGCTGCTGCACTGGAGTCACGAAGAAGAAAAATGCTTGGCACACACAAGTTACATTGATGGCATCCAAAGAAACACGGAAAGCGCTTATTTGATAGGAATCTCATGAATCCAGCCATAGAACACAGTAACCGACGGGATCAATATCAAGTTAAACAAAACTGAAAAGGTAATCACAACTCTATGACTTTGAGTAGTCAATCACAATTCAGAAATTGTAAACGATGTACTAACAATAGTTGTAAACATTCCAGATAATAAACAAAATAAATTTGAATACAGAAATCAACAGAAGTAAAGTCGTGTGTAAACGTGAGAAAAATTGCCACCTCAGAGAATGTATGAATGGGGGGTTTCCACCCACTTATAAACACATACTTGCCAAAAGGATCCAACGCCCATTGGGAGCACCAGATTTACACACACGATATGCAGCGCTTCACGTTAAAATGACTATCATTCACCAGTTGACATTTATTTCAAAAGACCCAACATGTAATAAGGAGTTGCATCTAAAAATATTTTGAGAAGGGTTTATTTAATCGCATCTAGTAATTCTAACTTTCTTGACTAGTTCTTAATGAAATAGCATATTCATAGTTAATGTGTTCGTTGGGTAAAATCTTCCTGTCACTAAGGGATTAAATAATGTCCAAAAACAGTCTAAGTGGTGATATTATGCTAGTGAATGCTGATGAATGAGATCCCAAGGTTGGTGATCTGTTATACTATGTGAATCAATCATCTTCATTTATCTCTTTAATATGCTTTAAGTTCCGTTATTTTCCAGCTTTGTTTGAAAACTAAATTTCACGTAGTTTTGAAACTTTGTTGACCATTCAGTGACTTACATAACAGGGGTTTCTGTCCCTTAATACAAAGCACAATAGTCAACATTCAAAACCTATTAATTGTGAATGCGTATAGATTATAGAAATATGAATAATTTCTGTCTGTCTGTCGTTTATTGGTCAGGTAATATTCGGAGCCAATAGATCGTAGAAGTACGTGTTTCTAAGTTCTGAGTGCGAAATTTCACAAGATTTTACTTGCAAGAGCCAAATACCAGCAATGTTGTTAAAATGTTAGCTTCAGACAATTAAAATAACCCATTGTGTCATTAAATACTTACTTACTTACTTACTTACTTACTTACTTACTTACTTACTTACTTACTTACTTACTTACTTACTTACGCCTGTTACTCCTCGCGAAGAAGCATAGGCCACTCACCAGCATAAGAATTCAGCAAAGAAATTTTTCTTTTCGACAAAATCATTTACTTAAGCTGTACATTCGTATATATAGTTAGATATGGAAAATGTATGTCTATAAAAAGATAGAAAGGATTGTATCACAAAAAAGGACACATCGCTCCCAAGGACTCTTCATTTAAGGTAGTCTATAGAGTCAAAGGAACTGAATCGAAGGGGGTTCGAATCAATATTTTATGCACTGTTGAGTCACAAATTCAAGCCTGGACTTTGTATGCAGAAACGATTTGTCCAATCTATCATCCTTTCTTAGCCCTAATTCCCTTAACGGGTATGTTTCTGTGTTTGTGTGCCTTTTTTTGTTATTTTTCTGCACTTTTATTTAATTATTATCCATATTCGTTTGTAAAAATTACTATTTTGCATTTTAAACTCGAATCATTTATTATTATTATCTTATACAAGTTTTCTTGATTATTACATAGTTTATTATTATGACTTTTGTTGGTTGTCGCTTTTCTTCATATCTGTGTCAATTGGACTATTATCTGACCCATAAATTCTGTTCTTTCTTACCCCTTGATTAGTACATTAACCTCATTTGTTATTTCACTTGATATTGTTTTATTTGAATCTTCTCATTGATGTTTAGGACTGAAATTGTTCAGTCTCTTATTGGCATTTTATTATTATTTTAACACATAAGTATAGGTACAGGGAGGCACCAAGTACATATGCGCCACACGAATCTCAATTGATTTGTGTGAGCGCTGTGATACTGCTCGGGTGCCCAAACCGAAGCAAGTGGTTTTATTAGAGGGCCACACCCCGAGCCTTCGACCTAAACGTCTGACCCAAAAGGCAGTGGAGCATCGTGAGGAGATGCAGTCCGATGGTAGCCGGTGACCAACGATTGGTTCATACGCCATTTGTTCCTCCAGGATACTGGAGCCCATGTGCACCATTGGTTTGGGGTCCGGTTAAATCGCCGGACGTTCGCTTTTCGTCCTCTCATTTTTGTAAACAACACCCCCACCAAGAAAAGGCAGTGAGTAGCACTTCCCTGACAGAGGCTATATACGCATGGCCATGTGAGAGCATTTGGAGAGGGAGAGTGGACTCTCCCCACTCTCGGCCGTACCAGGGCATTTGGGCATACTGTGCATACTGTGCGTATGCCTCGATATTGCGTTAATTTACAAGCATTATAAGCAAAGATGGATAGTAGTTAGCAGTGGAATCCAGGACGCGCGTTTCGTCTCGGAGTGAACATCAACTCTGAGATGCAGGCACATCCAGCTGACGAGTCCCAAATAGGACGAAACGCGCGTCCTGGATTCCACTGCTAGCCACTATCCATCTTTGCTTATAATCATTTATTATTTATTTTTCGAATCCAATAGACACATACATTTTCCATATCCAACTATATATACGAATGTACAGCTTAAGTAAATGATTTTGTCGAAAAGAAAAATTTCTTAGCTGAATTCGCTTTTTCTTATTAGCTTCAGTCAGTCAGTCAGTCAGTCAGTCAGCTACAATGTAGGACCAAGTACATATATGCCTCGGTTTAAGTTGTCATACCTTATTAGTACAACATGTTCTAGTTTCAATCCATCTATATATATATATATTTGATTAATCTGATTACTATCATTAATGTTCACACAGAATAGACATATTCCAATAATGATTACCAATAACATTGACCTTATATAAGAAGATAAATATCTGTTCACTAACAGAAAAGGTTTATTGATATTGTAATTACATTCAATAGATTAAATTAATTGTCATTATGGATAATTTATTTATGTAAATTATACAGTCATTTTCCTTTTTTGGGGGGGGTGGTGTTACCAAAACCACCTAGCCTAACCCAGTTACGACTGATTAATTAAATTAAATTCTAATTCATCTTATTGTGAACAACAAGACTGTTTTGGTTGTTTTTGTTTGTTTGTTTGTTTGTTTGTTTGTTTGTTTGTTTCAAGTTTATGTTAACTCAAAGAAAAATGGACAACTTTTAAGAAACCTAATCTAAATTGATGACTCGTTTCTGTCAATCAATTTTAATTAACTGATTAATTAGTAATAGTTGTTGCGTATTTATCTTATCTAATTCATTACAAACCAAAAACGTTCAATATCAAAATTAGTGGTGTTATTTAACTACTGAATTGAAGATAATAGTGTAATATTAAAACATTGAACGAAATTGTTTCTAATAGAGTCATTGTGGACACAAGTAACCGCTTTAGTTGTTAGGATTATGGTTCTATATATGTATATATATATACAGTGCTGTTAGAGGTATGAGGACGGTTATCATTTCCCGGTTGCCAACACCGTGGGAGGGTTCTTCTGGAAGTACCTGAAAAATGAATTGGATTAAAGGTGTTCTTAGTGACCTGAGAGCGTGACCTCAGTACCCAAAGGACAACTCCTTGAAGTCGGTCATACGCGATCTTTTTGTGAGTAGTTTTCGTGTTAGCTCCGTACTTGTTGGAACTTTACCGCTGGAGACGGATATCCGTGGGATAAGGTGAGGTGTGCATTTATGGGTTGACCTATTCTAACCCCATCCCTCCTTGTAGGAAGGTAGCATCGCTGTCGTGCTGTTTGTCTGAAGGGAGCCACCTTACTGCCGTCACACCTCTGTACAGTCAGCACTACGACTTCACCCTCAGACCTTAGGTTTGCTGTACTTAGTCTTACCGCTCTTCAACCAACCTATCTGACATTGTAGGACCTTGAGGACCGATTGTTCCAGCCAATATAGCTCGATATAAATATGCCTTGATAATGGATAGTCAAGTGTATTTTCTTCTCATTAAAGTGAAAAATAAAGGTATTACATGAATTTTTGTCACGTATTTTCAAATTGCAAGTCTATATACGAGGTTATGAGGATTAGTAATATGATATGGCCACCCAAACTATTAGACATTAAGAATGATCTGTTTCAGGTTGAAGTTATTTGTAAAAGTCAATGTATGAAAAATCTGGAAATCTTTCCTGCCTTATATGCATATATACGCAAATGAAGTGATTGCTATAATTGCCTGTATCTACATTATTAAATGATGAAATATGTCATTCAGTGCAGTCACCCACATAATGAGTATTTATATAATGACTCTGTCGGCGGCCTATGCTCCATTGGGAGTAACAGGCGTAAGTAAGTATATAATGACTCTAATATCAGCCTGAGAACTACTAAAATTCGTACACAGTTGAATTAAAGGTGAAGTAAGTAGCTGTTAACGACATTCAATCGCTATCAAGTTATTCTGCTCTTGACTGGCATTTGATATTCTAGACGCTTAGTCTCAACTTAGGGGTTGTATAATATCATGTTAACAGACGGTCTCATGAATTTCTGATTCAAACCCATCAGTGAAGTAATGAGCAATCACTCTCCGTGTGCCCAAACTAAAGTAAACAGTGAAACGAATAGAAGTTCTAAATATCGTTCAAACAGTTATGCTTAAAAAACATTTGTTTAATTTCGTACAGTAGAAACAAATTATAAAGGCTTAATGGATTTATAACACGGTTTTCTAACTTTCTAAGCAAAGACGGATGGTGGCTAACAGTGGAATATAGGATGCTCGTCTCGTCCTATCTGGAACTCGTCAGCGAGATGCATCTGCATCTCAGAGTTGATGTTCGCTTCAAACTTCATCGCGTTATTCACTTAGCTACTGAGTCCTGACAACCACCTTCTTGTGCAATGGGGTGAAGTTTAAATTCACTTGATGTTATTTGCTTGTATCTTACCATTGTTGTTTAGGATGTTTAGGCGTTTGAAGCGAACGGTACTGGATTCGAGTCCCAGATAGGACGAAAAGCACGTCCTGGATTCCACTGCAAGCCATTATCCATCTTTGTCTATAAAGCTTGTGACTTCAGGCAATATTGAGGCAGTCCACACAGTATGCATATATGCCAACAAGAGACTGATTAATTGAAGTCCTAAACAACAATGGAAAGACACCAGCAAACAACGCCAAGTAAATTTACAGCTTACTAACTTTTAGAAATGCATTCTTCCTCTTTAACTTTTAAAGAGTTGGTCAATAAAAGTCCACAAAATTTGATGTATGTATTAGAAACTATCAATTCAAAAAACCATTGAGAAAACAAGGACGAAGTGAAACATCAAGAAAGAACACCGCTTTTAGCTGTGGAATTTTAAAATGTTTTTCAATATATTCATTTTTATGATGCCAAAGTTACTAAAGTAGATTACTTGTAAAGAAGAATGATGCGAAACAAATATCAGTATAGGGGTTGTGGAGATTATCAAGTTTTTGATTGAGATCTCGCGAGCAGGATCGTGGATGCGCACTGTTGAAGAGTCCCACAATAGGACGAAATGACCGTCCAGTGCTTCCAGGTTTCCAACAATGGTCTAACATCAATCGGTTCATAATCTCAAGCAAAACAAATAGTCACAAAATGTAAGAATCAATTAATTATCAATAATCAGAATGTATCATCATAAAATACTAAAAACCGATCAATTTAATCATTAGATTTCAATCATTCAATTCATTTTATTTTAAAGTCATTCAGAGGTAACCCAGTACTTTAGAAGTAATGAACTTGGTATAAGATCTGAATACTCTGGCTTCGATCCATTGTAAGTTCGAAAACCGTTACTGATGAGGAGTTTTTCATATGAAAATGATTTATATCAATTATTTCAAATATAATCGCTACGTAACATAAATTATACTGTAGATGAAAAGCATATCGTCTACTAAGAAAATGATCTATAGATCAAATGGGAACATACACTAATTCCAACCGTTTTTAGATCAACAACTGATCTTAGAAAGATGACCATTGAAAGCCTGGAAGTGCTAGGCAACCGATTTCATCGTAATATGGAACTACAAGACAGCAAGAATACAAGACTCTGCATTGTAAATTCAAACACAAGACCTTCTATCCCGCGCGCAACTGCTTAACCTCTAGATAACTGAGCCAGAACTTAGTAGTATTAATATATAACTTTCCATTGACTATTGTAGATAACTGTTTCACATCCGATATGGTTTAACTACACTGGTTGCGGGCTTTTACAAGAACTCCAGAAGCTGCATCTTGAAACTAGTCACTAAGATCGTTTCGTGATTTAAAGTCTATGAATGTTCTATAATGTCCCCGAAACCCTATACTGATAATATTGTAATCCCATTGATAATAAAATTTATAAAACACACTTAGGTTTAATAGAAGGATAAACTTGCCGTTCAATCATATTGTTATATATTGAGTATGAGTTGAATTCAGATTTTATAAGCTGAGAGATTCTTTTAATAAGAGATGCGATTCAATATGAAGTGGATATGTTAGACGATAAAGCATCCATTTCTGTTTGATAGCCAATGGGGTTATGTTTTAAAGGAATATTGGCCCGGAAAGCTCAGTGGTAACGTCTCTGATTATGAAGCCGAGTGACACGAGGTCGGATCTGTCAGGGAGCATCAGTTCCCTCATGATTACAAGTACACCTTGCTGACGAGTACCAATTAGCATGAAACCCAGGTTCAGGCTTTCCTTGTGACTACCTCAACACAATGTACTCAATGTAGAGTCACTTAGACTAATCGATAGGATTCTATTTGCACTAAGAAGGTCATGATCTTCAGTATCGTATCATCCTTGAAGTCTTCAAGCTTTTTACAGAAATATTTGATGTACTCAAAAAGAGTTGTTTTACTCTGTGAAATGTCTTTATAAATAACTCCTACTATTTAAATCATTTTCCTAGAATTTTGTTCAAATTTTACCAAAAGATCGGTTCCCATACTTAACAGAGTGGTCGTACACAACTTATTAGATTACAAAATGTTGTGTTGTATGTGATCGTACTCAGTGTGAGGATTGAATACCATGAGTCCTACAATTTGTAGCGCCTGCAATATCCTTTTTCCTAATTGTTCTCTAGCTGATATGTTTTTATTGTATAATCCATGGGTAAATAGAATGAGTTTTTATAAAGTTTATTATAAAACATACTTCTAGCATTCTTCAAATTTTGAACTATTTTTTTAATAAGCAATAATTTCAACTTTTTCTAATATGATCTATGGAGGAAACTGTTGAGTTGAAGCTATGGTCTGATCAATATTAGACCACCATTGAGAACTTGTAGGCAATGGACAGCTGTTTCGTTCAATTACGGGACCCCTCAACATCCCTGATTTACAACCCCGTCCATGGGAATCGAACCGTGGACCTTCGGCCTCAAGCGCGAAGTCTCATCCCCTAATCGACCGGTTCCTGAGTGGGTAGCCATGGATGCACACTGCTATGGAGTTACATATTAGAACGAAATAACCGTCTAATACGTACAGGTTTCCAATGGTAATTCACCAATGATCGGTTCATGATTACAATGAAACTCAAAAATCTCAACAAGCCTATACTTACAAGGAAACTGTTAGTTGAACAGTTAATTGAAAGAAGTTATACTTTAGATATGCTTTTCAAATACATTACTCTCTGTGATTCAACACTATTAAGTTTTCCATAGTCCTGCTAAGTTTGTAAAAACAGTTATTCGTTTAGAGATTACTCAGAAAAAATATATATTGTGAACTAATACACAGTTGATTTATTCGACTCTCCTTTGTATATAATGAAAGTTTATGAAATCAGTCAAGTACTTGAGTTCTTTCGGTATAAATCATGAACTGACTCTAACTAGACCACTATTGGTAACCTGGAAGTAATAGACTGTCGTTTCATCCTACTACGATGAATTTCCAAACATTGAATGAATATTAAGCAAACTACTTATAAACATGAATCAGTAATATGAATCAGTGCAAGATTAATAACACAAAAACACGTTTTCTATGTTTGTTTTATGCGCAAGTTAATTTAGATTATTTACATTGGTGAATTGGTAGGAATAATATAAAATTTTTAAGAATTTTACTCAAAGTTTGAACAAACAGTTTCATAACAGTTGGGTATGCCTAAACACCGTTTACCACGACGTGCAATACTGACTAGTGTTAGAGTTGATTGGAAGAAAGTTAGGGGTGACCAAAGCAAAACGTGGCATCAGTTCACAAAGTCACTAAATTTTAGTATGAGGCATGTTTTTAGATGTAGACTATTTAGTTTGGGTCCGCGTGACTATCTTAACCAATGGTTGTAGACTGTGTGTCACATGGCTGAGAATCGATCATAATAGCCTAGGTGTATACACTCTTTGTCTTCCTTTAAACCATGAGATCAAAGTCACTTTATATCTTTCTTTCTACCAACTAATTCTTTCTTCCTTTACTATATTCTTATATGCAATCTTTCTTTTATATATTACTACCATTGAAGTAACTGGTTCTATGAATCCGGTGCCCATCTTGTTGGGTTAATGAGATGTGACAACTTGAACCGTTGCATATATGTGTCTTGTCCTACGTTGTAGTTGACTGACTGACTGACTGACTGAGCATCGAGTATATGAAATAATAATCATGTATAATTTTCTAACTACTCACTTCAATAAACAAACATATATAATGACATCTACTTAGTTAAGTAATCCTCTCTTATCTCTGTGACTTCCGGTTTGTTTGTTATGTTCCACAGTTATTGTTCACACGGTCTCTAACATTCTACGTACACATAAATTTTGTTTTGTTCTTAAAGATTGAAAAAAAAACATACATAATAATGTACTCATGTGTTGTTATTGTTGTTGTTGTTATTGTTATTGTTTTCGTTCTCATATAGGCATAAAAAGAAGAAAAGGAAACAGGATAGGGAAATGTTGCTATGAGAAAGTCAATTAAAGTAAGAATATACAGAGCATTCTAATCATAACTAGTCGAATTCCTGAATTATAGCAAACTAGTTATATTGTTTGTCTTTATTTTTTACCTAACCTACTGATCATCATTATGTTAGGTAGTGGTGGACCAATAGAAAGTAACTGTCAACAAACTATATAAGTGTCATGTTTAACCAATATCCCCTAGTAATTAATCATTAATCTTGTGGTTGCCATGTAAGTTCAAGATTGATTACAATATGCTTAATTGTTTGTTTGTATTTTTTAATTAATGACCTTTTTTTAATATTAAAAGTGTATATATATACTTTTAAATCCCAGTTATATTTGATACGATAAACATAACTAGTGATATTAATCAAATACATAAAATTAATTACTGTCATTGAAACAAATAGGCCAAAAATTTCAATAGGACTGATGAAGTAAAGTTGTGATACAGTCGCTATCTCAATATATATATAAGTTGGGTATAATCTTCCAACCGTCTCCAACACTAGTCATCAATGCGTGTCACCATGTCAACAGGAGTCTCCAACCATTGGTTGTGATAGTCATGCGGACCCCAACCAAGTAGTCTGCATCTAAGAACATCGCTCTGACCTGAACTTAGTGACTTCAAGGATTGATACCATATTTTGGTTTGGCCGCCCCTAACTTTCCTCCAAACATCCCCAACACTAGTCAGTATTGCTTATCGTGGTAATCGGTGTTCAGGTATACGTAACACATGGTCTAATCCACTTCAGTTGATGAAGATTCACAACCTCATCAACTGATTTGTTATCATTCCTTAATATCCGGTGTCTAACCTCACTATTACTTACTTGGTGATCCCAGCATATGCAAGCAAAGTTTCTAAGACATCTGTCATCAAATACTAGCATAACATATATGATGACAATGGTTTAAAACCCTCCCTCCCTCTCTCTCTCTCTCTCTCTCTCTCTCTATATATATATATATATATATATATATATATATATATATATATCACACTGGCTAAAGCCATTAAGGACTAAGTATTAAATCCCGAACTACTGATCGAGATGTGTTATGCTTCCAACTAAGCCCGATAGACCCTAATCTTGTTCGTATAGGGATCGTGTAAATGTTTTGACAATGTGTCAAAAGCTAAGACGTAACAGCTATTCATTATCCACTGAATTTCAATGACTTTTGAGTTATTTCTAATTTGTGACAGTAATCATCTTTAAGATTCATAGATATTTCTAATAAAAACAATTAGATTAACAGTACTAATAATAAGCTATAGATAAATAATTCGAGATGTTCAATGTGTCATCTTTCCTACTGTAACAGATGACAAGTACAATTATACAGTATAGGGTTGTGCAGATTATTAAGTTATTGACTGAAGTTGAGTTTAAACATTAACACCGTCGGATGCTGGCAGATTCAATGGTCTATTAAGTTAAGCGTTCGTGTGTGAGACTCGAGGTTGTGGGTTCAAATCCCGTGAGTGGAATTGTGGATGATCACTTCTGAGAAGTCCCACAATAGGACGAAACAACTGTTCAGGTTTACAGTGGTGATCTAACATTATTCGGTTCATGATCTCAATCAATTACAATTATACAACTTGAGAATATCATATCTCTGAAAACAAAACATATTCCATGTTCTGTTTTATAATTTAGCGGAACATTTCTAACAAGGGGATGGTTTATTTTTTTTTTAAAAAAAAAAGAACAAAATGACAAAATTGGATATAATAGAATCAATAATTCAATATAGTTACATAATGTATACAAAGATTATTGTATAGATAAGTAAGACAGTAAAGAACATCTATTCACTGCTTTAAGCAAATACAAATTCAATGTGATCCCAGTACTGATCATGAATTAGTTAAATAATTATGAAATGTACCTTTTTAAATCTTAAACAGAAATGAAACTTACGTATCACTTTAATATTGTACTCGTTATTTATACATAAATCAAATGTAAGATATGTTCAAACTTATTATTTGTAATAGTTTACATTATCAGAAGGGGATGATTGTGAAGATTGTAATAATTTAATAGTTGAATTCATGAGTCAATTAAAGCTAGATCATCATAGAAAACCTGAAAGAAATAGATGGCCATTTCATCGTAGTATAAGACTCCTCAGTAGTGCGTATCCACGATCCTGCTCTGCGAGGTTTGAAACCAGGACCTTCGGTTTAGCACGTGAGCGCTTACTCTTTAGATCATTGAGCTGGCATCCATTCTTATAATCTTTTTAAATTTTGGATTGTATATCGAAGCTATAATTTATTGTTTAATGGGTTGTCATAAAATTCAGTCGCTTCCTTATTAGTAGTGGTTGTATGCACGTGTCCATGTGAGAACATTTCGAGAGGGATAGCTGACTCTCTCCACTCTTGGCTCTACCAGCACATTTGGTGAAATTAGAAAAACAATCGTTCATTTGTCTAAGACACTCCTCAAAACAATATCTGCCATTATTATTATTATTATTATTATTATTATTATTATTATTATTATTATTATTATTATTATTATTATTATTATTATTATTATTAGCAGCAGCAGCTTTATTCAGTACCATATGTTTGGTATTAAATTATATGCTTTTGAATAAGATTATAATCTGTATAAATCTTAATGAGAAACATGTTTTAGAATACAAGTTAGTGACTAGGTCATCTCTAATAACCTGCTCTTTGCTTACGTGCATAGTTTCTAATGTATTGATGTCTCATTCTCCTAGAGGATATATAAGGAGAAAGATGTTAGTAAAGTGGATGGTTAAGTGGATGATAAGATAACATCTGACAACAGTTTGCAAGATTTTATATATCTATCCATAATTATATGAATAATGACCTTAAAAGATTCATAAAACATCCTGTTAACTGATTTTAACACTCTGATAAAGAAAACAATTCAAAGTCATTATCAAACAGACCTCAAAATATGCATAACTACAAACTAGAACGGTTTAAAACTTGCTCCTTTATGTATGTGTTAGTGTATTGACTATGAAAGTAGGACATCTTATTTGAAATCTAGTATTTTAGTTTAGCGTCTCCTGTTTCATATCTACAGATATGCTGTTAGTGGGAATTCTAGTAATACTGTTCAACAGATCAAACAGGAGTGAACCAAGGTTCGAATAGATCAGCTACCGGTTGAAAGCTGGATGTTTTTAAGCGTTGAACCACAGGTCTATCAGTCAGTTAGCTAAAACATAGGATCAGGCACATATATGCGTCGATTCAACTTGCCACACCTTATTAACATAACAAATTCACAGAACTACTCAATTCAATGGTAGTAATACATAAAAGAAACATTGTGTATAAGGATATAGTACTGGAAGGAAGAATTAGTTGGTAGAAAGAAAGATGTGAAGTAGTTTTAAGCGAAGACATAAAGTGTATACACCTAAGCCATTATGATCGATTCTGAGCCATGTCACCCACAGTTTCCAACAATTGGTTCCGATAGTCACGCGAACCTTAATCAAGTAGTCTGCATCTAACAACATGGCTCTGACTAGAAGTTAGTGACATTTTGGACTGATGTCACGTTTTGGTTTGGCCGCCCCTAACTTTTTTCCAATCAACTCCAACACTAGTCAACATTTCTCGTCGTGGTAAACGGTGTTCAGGCATACCCAACTGTCATGGAACTGTTCTCGTTGTCTTCTCTTCAATGTTCTTAATCTTTTGCTTCGAGGCATTCCACTTTCGATTTGTGATATATCCTACTGATATCTGTTGATATCAGTAGTATGCACCACAAATATATTGATGAATTCTATGTTGAACTAAGAAAGAACTATTTAAAATCTTAGACGGATTAAAAAGGAAGACTTCATAATGAGTGATATTGTGATAATATAGTGCATAAACGTAAGAATGATATTTGATTAATCTCAACAGTGAATAGATCTATTGTCTTCGAAGAAATTCCAATCAGTTTCCTGGATGTACATAATTTTGGGACTATTGACATTTTAATAGTTTAGTAAATGGGATACACCCATTAAGACATTAAATAAGAAAGATTAGTTCAGTGAAGTGTTCTCCCCCTTTTCGGCGAATTCATTTTTAAAGCTGTACAATCGCAAATATATATACTTATATTTTCAGGATGATAATAATACTGATAATAAACTTCAGTTACACATGGTAACAGTGAGGTTAAATAAACAAAGGTATTAAAAAAATTCTTTTAAAAAACAAGGAAAGTTTAATAATCGTTTGATTGTTAATGGTTTAAATATTCATCAAAGGATAGACAGCGGAATCATCATTGGGAAAGGATGGCTCAGCATGATAAGATAATATTGAAATTGAGCTAGGTATATAGGTCGTTTGATGCGTACTTTATCCAAAAGAATGCAAGAACATTATCTGGTATGGCTAAGAAAAAGAGGAAACAGCTAAATAAGAACTTCAATAATTGAACATCTTGGGAACACAGGTCACTCAATCAAAGTCATCTACAAGGTAAGTAGAAGTCTTCCAGAGACAATTAGATTGCATCTTCTTTGGATTGCCGAAGCATTAGCCATATATCTGAAAAAAAACAACAGAATTATGTGTGCAAAAGAAATTGGTACAGCCTCTTCTTCTACCACGATCTTAATTTCTTATAATTTGTTTTTTTCTTTTTCATACTCTACTTCCTTTACAGCCATCTGCTTCACCTTCCATCTTCCCCTTAAAATCTTCTACCCCAACTAACTGGTTTGTTTTTATTTCCATGATCATTCCGATTACATTTCATCTCAATCTCAACATTTTATCTTATCATGCTGAGCCATCCTTTCCCACTGATGATTCCTCTATCTATTTTAATGATGAATACTTAAGTCCTTGACAATCAAACGATTATTAAACTTTCCTTGTTTTAACAATTTTAAATACCAATGATTAAGATCATGAGTCAGTTGAAGCTAGACCACCATGGAAAACCTGGAAGCACTGGACGGCCGTTACGTCCTATTATGGGGCTCCTCAGCAGTGCGCATCCACGACCTCGCCCCCTGCGAGATTCGAAGCCAGTAGGTCCTGGGTTCGAATCTCGCAGGGGGCGAGGTCGTGGATGCGCACTGCTGAGGAGCCCCATAATAGGACGTAACGGCCGTACAGTGCTTCCAGGTTTTCCATGGTGGTCTAGCTTCAACTGACTCATGATCTTAATCATTGAAATTACTACAATCTCCACAAAACCCCTTCTGATAATTTTAAATACCTTTGTTTATTTAACCTCACAGTCACCATGTTTAACTGAAGTCTATTATCAGTATTATTATCATTCTGTAAAAATAAGTACAGCTTTGAAAATGAATTCGCCGAAAAGGGGAGAACTCTTCATTGAACTAATCTTTCTTATTTCAATTATTGTCATTAAACTTTCGCCAAACTATTCTTTAAAGTTTAAATGAATATTTGTCAACATTAGAATGAATAGTTTGATAGAAATTAGGCACCGAGTATAAAAATAGTCATTTTAGAAGAAAATTATATTTGAAATAATCTCAGCGATTGAAATTTAAAAATATTTCCAACGTTTCGTCCAGTGAACTTGTCTGAACTTCTTCAGGATAGTCGTCAGAGAAATATATCGACTTTTAGCAATCAAATCGATACTGTGCTTAATCCAATCGTATTTGGATGTTGACTTTAGTAATTAGATTAACAAGAGTCAGTCAGATGTGAATCATGTTTCGACGCCGTTTCGTCCTGCTGTGGAACTCTTCAGCAGTGCGCCATTCAGTGCTTCCAGGTTTTCCATAATGGCCTAGCATCATTTGACTCATGATCTCAACTATTAACATGATTGTATTGCTAAAAATAACTTACATCAATTTTAGTCAAAAAACGATGCATGTTTAATAAACAGGTTGAATAAAGAAAGGGTCCAATTACTTGTTTTAAATATTTGCCAAGTAGTCATTAATTGAATACCATCCTTTCAGTTAAGTCTGTTCTTGTCCACCGATATATACAGAGCTTCTTTTGTCAATCTTTCTTTATGGGTGTTAAAAACTTTCTGAACTATTTTACTTACTTACGCCTGTTACTCCCAATGGAGCATAGGACACCGACCAGCATTCTCCAACCCACTCTGTTCTGGGCCTTCGTTTTTAGTTCTACCCAATTGTTGTTCATTCTTCTCATATCTATCTCCATTACTCGACGTAATGTGTTTTTTCGTCTTCCTCTCCTCCTTCGGCCTTCGGGATCCCATGTAAGGGCTTGTCTTGTGACGCAGTTGGATGCTTTCCTCAATGTGTGTCCTATCCACTTTCAATGCTTCTTCTTGATTTATTCGTCCACTGAGATCTGATTTGTTCTCTCCCATAGTAGGTTTTTGCTAATAGTGTCCGGCCAACGGATCCGAAATATTTTGCGTAGACAACTGTTAATAAACACCTGTTTCATCTGGAAGATAGCTTTCGTGGTTTTCCAGGTTTCAGCCCCACACAGTAGAACTGTCTTGACATTTGTATTGAAAATTATGACTTTGGTGTTGGTTGACAGACAGTTGTTTTGAGTTCGAGATGTTCTTCATTTGTAAATATGCTGCTCTTGTTTTGCCGATCCGAACCTTCATATCTGCATCAGATCCACCGTGTTCATCAATGATTTTGCTCACATATGTAAAGGTTTTTACATCCTCCAAAGTTTCTCTTTCAAGTGTGATTTGGTTGGTGCATGTTGTGTTGTAACAGAGAATCTTAATTTTTCGTTTGTGTGTGTTGAGACCTACTGCTGCTGAGGCTGCTGCTACATTGGTCGTCTTCTTCTGCATTTGTTGTTGAGTGTGCAATAGAAGAGCCAAATCATCTGCAAAGTCTAGATCATCCAACTGCATCCTAGATGTCCACTGTATTCCGTGTTTCCCTTCAGATATTGACGTCTTCATGATCCAGTCGATCACCAGGATCAAAAGAAAGGGTGAGAGTAAGCAACCTTGGATGACATCGGTCTTTACTTTGTCAACTGTCCTCCACGCACAATTTTGCAATTTAATCCATCATAGGAATTCTGTATGAAATTGACTAACTTCTGAGACACGCTATAGTGTCGAAGATGAACTATTTTAGTTCTTTCAAAATTAATCTTGTATCCTTTTTCTAAAAAATGTTTATATTCCTTCAACCTTACATTTAATTGTCCAGATGTTTTTCTCATATATGCTGCATTACAATCATGAAAGTTAATCTCATAGACAATAATTTGTTATTGTTCCTTTAGAAACCTATCCTTAACTTTCCCTAATACTAATCTTATCATGTCACATACTTGATAATACACTCCTATATTATATGTGTTTAGAATCTGTTTTGATTTATTCCAATGTTTCATTTGAAATTTGAAAGTAAACCTTGTTGTTTAAAATCACCGCACAACATACCTTTTACATTTTAGAATAGTTAAACAACTCAGTAACCATAAATATAAAGAACAACAACAACAACAACAACAACAACCATGTACACCATGATTAATAACAATATCAATACAATATATATAAGAATATTCATTTCATTACTTCTTTTAAATGTAATGATGTGTTATGTAACTCATAATCAATATGATAGTTTATCAGATTGGAATGTAATCAATAATGATAATCATAATCAGGATCATGATTATGATCATGATCAAAATGAAATGTATATTATGAAATTACCAATACATTTTACACAAAATTCATTACAATCATTAATACCATCTATATCATCATATTGGAGTTATTATTTTACTGAAGGTGAACCAAAAAGAAATGGACATTATTCACAACGTTTAGGAAAATAAATATGATTACGTCGTCATCATCATCATCATCATCATCATTGTCATCGTCATCGTCATTATCATTATAGTTATTTATTTATTATTAAATTATATTAATAATTGTATGATTATGTAACTTTGAAAGGAAATATATCTTGTGAACAGTTGATGTTTAGTAAAATTAATATATCTATATATAAACAATATGAGTTTTACTATTTGAAGGTTCTGGGTTCGAATCGTGCGAGGTTAGAACTTGGATCCACACTGCTGAGGAGTCTTATACTAGGCCAAAACAGTCATCCAGTGTTTCCAGGTTTTCCATGGTGGGCTAGCTTCAATTAATTAATGATCTCAACTATTGAAATTTAATATAATATCCACAAAACCCCTTCTGATATTAATCAACATATGTTTACTAATGACTGGTTTTAAAAGGTAATTCCTGGAGTTCTAATGAGAAGCAGTGACCAGTGGAGTTCAACCGGGTGTGTTGTGAGATAGTAACTCAATGAAAACAATGGTGGATGTATAGCTCAATTTTGTGGATTAGTTGATGTTAGATATTAACATCGTTGGATGTTTACCGGTTCAGTGATCTAGAGGTTGAGCGTTTGCGTACCAGACAGATAAGACCTGGGTTCGAATCTTGTGAGGCGAAACCATGGATACGCAGTGCTGAGGAGTCCCACAGTAAAACGAAACAGCCGTCCAGTGCATCTATTTTTTCATGGTGGCCTAGCTTTACTTGACTCATAATCTCCACTATTATTATTTGATGTATCCTATTTAATAAACATTAATTTGATTTCAGTAGTTGAATTCATAAATTAATCATTAAACCAGACCACCATTGTTAACTTGGAAGCATTGTTTGATGGCTACTTCATCCTAGTATGAGATACCTCAATATTGTACACCCATGATCCCTCACGAGCACTGTTGAGGATGAAACAGCCATCAAACCGTGCTTCCAAGATTTCAATGATCGTCTAACTTACATCAACTAATGATTCGACTGTTAAAATTATTACAATTTTCACAAATATCCATTTTGATATTAATTTTATTATTAAGTTCATAGTCTCACCTTGTTTTTGTGAGAAGCTTGTGATACTACTGAGCCACCGTAACCATATATGGCAGAGTTCAAACGTAAAATCTATGGGTTAAAGTTTAAATGATTTAGTTATTCAATCACAATCATTATCTTAATTGTGATAGTTTTAGGCAAGGGAATCGGCAAAACGGTTTTAAAAGCTTTTAATGATTATCTAACGGTTGATATGAATATAGTTGAATAGTTAAGAGATTGACTTTGTCTTCTCTTATTGTTTATCACAAATATTAGTCATTACAAAACAGTATATGTATATATATGCATAAATGATATAGATTACAATTCAATGCTAAATTAATGTAAATATCTCAGTTCTACTGAAAGCTAGTCTTGTGGTGAACATATCAGTTGCATTGAATGCTATCTATTGACATTCCACATGGAAGGGTTTCAATTATCAAGAAGCTGAGTTGCAGATTTTGTATGTGATCATTTAACTTGAACACTTGAATTATTTCATGTAACAGATTTAAATGTTAGGAATCTCAATAACATACATGACTTCTTTTAAGTATTTTAGTATTACTATTTAACTGTCATAATTGATGGAGGTTAAAAATTTATCCAAGTATTTCCTAACCAGTAATTAGCTAGAAAACCATCAGAAAACACAGGATTCTAAGCTCCATTGTCATCGATCGGAAGAATCTTGAATAGATTATTCATTATGAAGTGTGAACTTTATGTATTCAAGAATTATTCTAAGTAAGTAGTGAGCGTAGTAGGCGAGAATACAAGTGGGGACAACCAAACGTAATTTAATACAACATTACAGAACATCTTAGTTAAATCTGAGAATCATACAGTAAATACATCATTTGCAAAATATCAATCAATCGTCCCAGATTTCATCGTCCCATCTTTTCCACACAAATCATTCTCTGTTCTTGCTCTCTTTGCTTTGATCTTCTTAACCTTCTGCCTCCAGACATTTCACTTTCGACTACTGGTATATGCTACTTATATCGGTCAACATCAGTAGCATACAGTAAAGTCAGTATCACAGGATAACCCTACGTACATATGAAAATTTATTTTGGATAACTCAAGCAAAAGACAAAGATCATCATAAAAATGTCATATGTTAGTGCTATCCATTTAGAATGATCTAACCGCTTGTTTACTTATTCAAACACTTATATTGTTAAAATAAATGTCTTATCTTTCTAAGCAAAGATGGATAGTGGTTAGCAGTAGAATCCAGGACGCGCGTTTCATCCTATTTGGGACTCGTCAGTTGGATCTACCTGCATCTCAGCGTTGATGTTTACTTCAGGACTCGAACCCAGTACCATTCACTTCAAACGCGTTATCCACTTAGCGTAGCCACTTGTGCAATGGGATGAGGTTTAAATTCACTTGGTATTGTTTACTTGAATCTTTTCATTGATGTTTAGGACTGCAATCGATCAGTCTGTTGTTAGCATATTTGCCTTATCTTTCAGCTGACCTTTGTTTTCATTCATCAATTCCCTGACAAATAAATGTGTGGTTAGATCGTTTTATATGTATTACGTTTATATATATGTCGCAGTTTGCCAATAATCGTCGCCTTCATTATACAATCCCAATTTACCAAAAGTATAAACTGCGTTACATTTTTAAAAAGAAGTCTAATACCTAAGTAGTATGACATGGTTATTATAATAGGCAATTGAGAAAATGTTTCTAAAAGAAACAAGATTACCAAAAACACTATAATAAGTATGGGGTTGTGTAGATTGTTAAGTTTTTGATTGAGATCACAAATCGATTGATATTAGACAACCACTGAAAACCTAGAAGTATCGTTTGACGACCATTTCGTCCTGATATGAGACTTCTCAACACTGTACATTCACAATCTCGACTCGCGTTATTTGAACCCATGACGTTTGATTTCACACGCGAACACTTAACCTCTAGACTACTAAGCCAGCATCTAACAGTGTTAATGTCTAATTTCAACTAATTCAACAAAATTGTATAACCATTTTTCATACTTGTCTATACCTGACATGAATGAACTGACTATCTAATGCTTTCTAGCTTTTCAATAATAATCTAACATGAATAGATTCATGATCTTAATCAAAACCATTATAGTTTAACTGTTACAGTATAAAGTTACCTAACATAATTGTCTTTCATCTTTAGAAAAACTAATCTGTATAAGATTAGTTTTCGTCTGTTCTCTCGTTGTTTCTTTTAAAAAAAAATGACATTCAAAAAGAGTTAAGATGATGTAATACATGTTTCTATTGTTTTAAATGATTTATTGTTTATTCTCTTTAGTTAAATTAGTATTATGAGAATTAGATGAATTGATTATGTCATTAAATAGTTTGTGTAAGATTTTAATACAATATGACAGAACCAACCAACCAACCAACCAAACAAACAAACTTAAATTTACTCTATGTAGACTGTGAGTTGGATGGAACTAGAAAAGAAGGCCCAGGACAGAGTGGGTTGTAGAATGCTGGTCGGTGGCCTATGTTCCATTGGGAGTAACAGGCGTAAGTAAGTAAGTAAGTAAGTAAGTAAGACTGTGTTATTTACACGTTCAATTGTTTATAAATTATGCAATGTATAGAATGAATGTTTATACTACACAATTTATTCTTTTATACTATTTAAATTTGAATTAATTTTGATTTTGGTTATTTATTTATTCTCTGAAGAAATGGTTTAGACAAGGTGACGAAACGTTATTATAAGTATATCGGTTTTATGAACTAACAATAGATTCATATACCATTTGTTCCCTCAGGATCTTGAAGCCTATGTGAACTATTGGTATTGAATCAGTGTTTTCCAATTTCCCTATGTTAACTCTCCCTGTCTTACTTGCTTACTTTCGCCTGTTACTCCTCGTGAAGGAGCATAGGCCGCTTACCAGCATTCTCCATCCAACCCTGTCCTGGGCAATTCTTTCAAGCTCTTTCCAGTTCTTATTCATACCTTTCATATACGCTTCTATTTCCCGACGTAATGTGTTCTTTGGCCTTCCTCTTTTCCTCTTCCCTTCAGGATTCCAAGTTAGCGCTTGTCTCGTAATGCAGTTTGATGATTTCCTCAATGTATGTTCTATCCATTTCCATCGTCTTTTCCTTATTTCCTCTTCCCTGGAAGCTGGTTGGTTCTCTCCCACAAAAGGCTGTCGCTGAAGGAATCCGACCAATGGATGTTGAGTATCTTGTGTAGACAGCTATTGATAAATACCTGTACCTTCTTGATGATGGTTGTAGTAATTCTCCAAGTTTCAGCTCCGTACAATAGAATATCCTTGACGTTCGTATTGAAGATTGTGACTTTGATATTGGTTGACAGTTGTTTTGAGTTCCAAATGTTCTTTAATTGAAGGAATGCTGTCCTTGCTTTGCCAATCCTCGTCTTTACGTCTGCATCTGAACCTCCTTGTTTATCGACGATGCTTCCCAGGTATGTGAAGGATTCCACATCTTCCAGAGTTTCGCCATCAAGAGTGATTGGATTGCTGTTCTCCGTGTTGTGTTTGAGGACTTTGGTTTTCCCTTTGTGTATGTTGAGGCCTACTGATGCAGAGACTGCTGCTACACTGGCTGTCTTTGTCTGCATTTGTTCGTGTGTATTAGATAGGAGGGCTAGGTCATCTGCGAAGTCCAAATCGTCTAATTGGTTCTGAGCTGTCCATTGTATGCCGTGTTTTCCCTCAGATGTCGAGGTCTTCATAATCCAGTCGACCACCAGAAGAAAGAGGAAGGGAGAGAGTAGACAACCTTGTCTTACTCCGGTTCTCACTTGGAATGCATCTGTCAGCTGTCCTCCATGCACTACTTTGCACTGTAGTCCGTCGTATGAGTTCCGGATAATGTTGACAATCTTCTCAGGAACTCCATAGTGTCGAAGAATTTTCCATAACGTTCTCCTATCTACACTGTCATATGCCTTCTCATAATCAATGAAGTTGATGTACAATGACAAGTTCCATTCGATTGATTGTTCGACGATGATCCCTAGTGTCGCAATTTGGTCTGTGCACGACCGGTCCTTGCGGAATCCAGATTGTTGATCTCGAAGTTGAGGGTCTACTGCATCTTTCATCCGGTTCAGCAACACTCTGTTAAAGACTTTTCCTGGTATTGACAGTAGTGTAATGCCTCTGTAGTTTTCACACATGCTCAGGTCTCCATTCTTTGGAATCTTGATGAGGTGTCCTTCCTTCTAGTCCATCGGCACTTGTTCCTCCGTGTCTACCAACTCGATATAGATACGGATATTCGCTATTTGTCCTCTCAATTTCGTAAAAAATACCTCCGTGATGAGAAGTCAGTGAGTAGGACTTCTTGATAATGGCTGTATACACATGGACAGATGAGAGCATTTCACAAGGCAGAGGCGGAACAAGGCATTTGGGGGGCTATTTTGATTCTAGTGAAATACATTATATACTGAGTAGAAATAAATAGAATAATTCTACATGTGTAGTATATGACTTATTGAAATACCACGATGCTCATCTTACAACTTTTTAAACATTCTCTTTTTTTAAATAGTTGAATTGTCAGTATCATTATCAACGTTTGACTTGATAATTTTGAAGGAATTGAGTATTGGGTAGATTGTTATTATAATAAAAATAATATATATTTGTAGATATCCCAATTGAGTAGAAAAATTAGATTTTCTGACGTTTCGTCACTCAGTATAAATCACTTCTTCAGTGAATAAATAAATAACCAAATCAAAACGAATCCAAGTTTAAATAGTACAAAGGGAACAAAACAAGAATATTAGGTGTATATGAGCTCCTAATACGACTGTGGAAAACTGGTATTCACAACAGAAAATCGTTATTCACATAATACATGGAAGAAAACAAACTAATGTAGATTTCATTCAAGTTCCAAAATAACACATTAACCATTGAATAAAATCTCTGTTATACAGAATTTATTGGGTTGTAATGCTTCGTCAATGAGTAACGTCGCTAACATAAAGGTATGCTGGATATTGTGTTTGACAAGTATAATACTGAAGTGAAATATATTTAACACTGAACACATATTATGTAGATAATATGGGATTAAGTTGCTAACCCAATGCTCAATCCCCCTCTTTTATCCGGGCATGGGACTGGCAGTAGCCCTAGATGGGCTCCAGGTAGAGTTATCATTGAATCTAATTCATAGAGATTATTCTTGAAACAAAGGAATACCTAAACAAGATTTATTTGATCTGATTTAATACAGCTTTGTAATTTTCTATTTTGTCATTGATTCATGAATCAAAAAAGACTGAACATGAGTAAATTGTGAATGAGATAATAAAAAACTTGGAATTTTTACGTTATTCGTTAAGTTATATAACAAATTGAGGTCACTCTGTCAGACAAAATCTACTTACTGATGTTAGATAATGACTGGAAGGGTAATCGAGAATGGCCATTTCGTCTTATTTTGGAATCATTCACTAGATATACACATAAGCTAATGTTGATGTTCACACCAAGATTGTGGTTTATTGTGTTCTGTACATTAGAACAAGTAAACAACTAGATGTGTTGTCTAAACTCAGCAGCTTAATGGATATCTCTTTGGACTTCTCAAGTAAAATTGTTATATCCCGATGAGAATAATGAATGGTAACTGTTGGGGTCTAATTCTGAACTAATACTATTAATATATTTTTATCGTATAGTTGTTCAATAACTAAACTATTCATATTCGTGTTCGTCTTATTATAAGCTTTATTTTGATCTATGAACTATTATTATACCATTTACCATTCTCGAGTTATACCCAGTCTATCAATTACTATCTCCCACATTTACCACTTTTGGCTAAATCTTGTACAAATGTTATTTTCTATTTTATGGTACGATGTGGTCCGGTTCGTTTGTATATAAACTCAGTATGTTTGAAATACATGATTCATATTGCAGATGCTGAGATTGGTGTTTTAGACTCAAGAGGAAGGGCTAGACAGGAAGAAGGACCGATAAGGTTTATGCGTCATTGGTTCGGTCGATAAATTACTGTTCTCTAATTGGCGATATCATTACGTTATACATTAATAGAGATCAAGACCACAAGTTATAACTGGATTCAAAACTTTTTGTAAACATCTGCGCTGAGGTGTAGCTAGACATTGATGCGTCCTGGATTCCAGAGATAACCATCATGTAACTTCATTTGAAAACTTGTGACTTAGTGACAATATCAAAGTAAGCGATTCAGAGTATACATTTGTCAAAAAGTAACTAGCCAGTTACAGAGCTAAACACTGAAAAAACAGAAAACTTAACACCTTTATAAATTAAACATCACATAATGATTAGTAATTCTGTTAAATAATTGTTAGTCTTTCAAATGTTCTCTCCTGTCAACCTACATTAAAGTGTAGGTTTTCTGTTCAACTGAGTGTTATGTAAACTGAATTGTCAGCAAGTTATTTATATGAGCTCATGATAAAAAAAATTTTGATCAGTTTGTTTTCTTCACATAGTTACACTAAGTTTAATGAATGTAAATGTAATTTAATAGTAGAATTCATGAGTCAATTAAAGCTAGACCACCATGGAAAACGTGGAGGCACTGGACGGCTGTTTCGTCCTAGTATGGAACTCCCTAGCAGTGAGCATCTACGGTCCCGCCTAGTGAAATTCGAACCCAGGACTTGTCAGTCTCGCGAGAATGCTTAACCACTAGATCACTGAGCCGGCAGGCATCCAAAGGTGTAAATATTTAACCTCAACCAATCCACGAAATTGAGCGATTTATTATACTGAGGTAGATACCTGTCTCTATCCAACACAGATTATCTCTATTGGTTACGGCTTCTTATCAGATCTTCGAGAATTCCGTCACGAAGCTAGTCACTATTGAGCATATGGTAATTACCTGTATGTGGTTGCGGATATTATTAAGTTTTTGACTGAGATCTTGAACCGAAAACCTTAAAGTATTGGACGGCCGTTTCGTCTTATCGTGGGATTTCTCAGCAGTACACATCCTTGATTGCACTCGTGTAATTCGAACCCAGGGCCCTAGGTCTCGCATACGAACCATTAACCTCTAAACCACAAGCTGGTATCCAACGGAGTTAATGTCTAACTTCAATCAATTGGCAAATGAAAATGTTTACAGCGCAAAGATTTTCCAAGAGACAAAGTCAAAACAATATAACAAATATACACACCTGAATTATATTATTTATAAATTATTTAATTTTATATCATTTTATAATCATCATCCCTTGATCATTATTTTGAGCATTATATATTCAATTTATTTCTAAGCTTAATGGATAGTTTTTTTGGTGTATATAATTATAATGATTATTACTCTGTCCCCCCCCCGTGCCGGAAGTTAGAATAAATCCAAAAGCAAAACGGTAGCATAAAAGCGAACCACTATATATAGATACATAAACAATAGTCTTTAAACCTATACAGGTATATTGATAATATTTCCTGTGTATACTATCAAAATATCTAGTGAGAAAAAAGAAAAAAAAAAGAAACAATGATAAAATAGAAACGAAAACAATTAAAAATCATCATTGTTTTGTCTCATCTTTAATATTTGAAAGTTAGCATATATATATATATATATATATATATATATATATATATATATATATATATATATATATATATATATATATATATATATATACAGATATATATTTATATACATAGATTACGTACCTCCAGAAGGGGTAATAGGGGTAATAGGCTTAAGTAAGTATATCTACAAATGGAAAGACTTCACTTGCTATTCTCATGTGAATAGTAAATGGTATATATTCTTCTTTCGGGGGGGGGAAAGGGGAGGGGGGGAGGGAAAATAAGGGATTAACAAATACTCAGTTTAATTTTATGCTATATTTCTCATGATATATATTAATTAATGAAAGATATATATATGTGTTTAGTATAATGGTCTATAATGTATTCAATGTGAATAAGTTAATTGAATGATTCATTTTCTTCCGGTATTCATTATTAACATTGAATAAACATGTAGTTAATGTGAATTAATTGTATTGAATGTTACATATTCCCTACTGACTGTTAGTGATTCACATATCATAGAGATGTTTATAACTATAATAATAGTAGTTCATCCAGTCATCAAGAAAAAAGAATACAATTAAGAGATGAATATATTTTTTTTTACCTTGGTGATATTGTAGTGAACGAAAACACAATGGGGTGGGGTGGGGTGGGGGACAATCGAATGGATTTAAACAAAAAATTACAGAACATCTTAGTAAAATCTGAGAATCATACAGTAAATATTTCATTTGAAAAAATATCAATCAATCGACTTAGACTTCATTGTTCTTTAGTTTCCACACCAATCATTCTTTGTTTGCATTATCTTCTTTTTGATCTTCTTAACCTTCTGCCCCTAGACATTTCACTTTCGACTGGTGATACATACTATTTATATTTGTCGATATCAGTAGTACACATCACAACATCATTAATGTAAGCTGTACAAAATTTGTCATTCTTAAACATACAGATCAATGCTAAATTGATTAAGTTATGGTGCCTATACTGTCTATTCGTTTCCCATCGAAATATCTTGTGAGTTGGTTTGTTTGCTATATATCACTTAATTACCAAATCTTTCTACATTAATTTACTGAGTTTTAAATGGTCATTTTAAGTATCAACTTAGAAATACAAACAATTACAGTACAATCAATCATGGTGTGCAAAACCCGTTCATTAGTTATAACACATAGCCCCCAAATGCCCTGGTACGGCCGAGAATGGGGAGAGTCCACTCTCCCTCTCCAAATGCTCTCACATGGCCACGAGTATATAGCCTCTGTCAGGGAAGTCCTACTCACTGCCTTCTCGTGGCATTACTGTTGTTTACAAAAATGAGAGGACGAAAAGCGAATGTCCGGCGCTTTAACCGGACCCCAAACCAATGGTGCACATGGGCTCCAGTATCCTGAAGGAACAAATGGCGCATGAACCAATCGTTGGTCACCGGCTACCATCGGACTGCATCTCCTTACAATGCTCCACTGCCTTGTGGATCAGACGTTCAAGTCGAGGGCTCGGAGTGTGGCCCCCTAAGAAAACCACCTGCTTCGGTCCGGGCACCCGGGTAGTATCACAGCCCTCACACATATCAAATGAGATTTGTGTGGCGCATATGTATATGGTGCCTCCTTGTACCGATATTTATGTGTTAAAATAATAAAATAATAAGTAAAAAACACATAGTATTGGTTTCAAAGCTTGAATATATTCTCGTTTTCTGATATTCGAAACTAAAATTCCCACCTTAATTTGGTACATTTAAGCCGTACAAATAAACATCTCGATATTTCTGCTGCTTACACATTTTAATAGTTGAATTCATGAGTCAATTTAAAGTAGATCACTATTGAAAAGCTGAGAGTATTGTTTGACGGCTATTTCATTCTATTATTGAACTCCGAACATGGGACTCGATCCTGGGACTTTCGGTTTTAAACTCTAGACAACTAAGCTGGCACATTTATCCAAATTTGTACATAGTTGATATTAGTAGGATATATCAGACATATTATGTTGAAACATAGCCATTTAGATCTATTTTATACTGTCATAAGTCTTAATGAATCGATAATTTTATGCCATTTACACATAAAGAGAGCGCTATAAAAACTACTATAGTTGTATTTTTATAGTAGAAAATAATTTACACCATGAATTTAATATCCATCCTTGTAAGTACATACGTTAACTTAATTTCATTCAACACATATTATACCTTAATTCTCAGTAGACATCCTTTTACTGATATAATTATCCTGAATATACTACTGAATGTTATAAATGATGAAATATGGATTACCAGTATAAGGTTGTGGAGATTATTAAGTTTTTGATTGAGATTATGAACCCAATGATGTTAGACCACCATTGAAAACCTGGAAGCACTGAACGGCCATTTCGTCCTATTCTGGGACTAACTTTGTGAGGGAATTCTCAAAGTTGTAGTGAGAAGACGTGACCAGTTAAGCTAATCCGTGTCGGGTAAAGACAGGTATTTAACTCAGTACAATGGAAGATGGTCGCTCGATTACATGGATTGCTTAAAGTTAGACATTAATATCATTGGATACCAACAGGCTCAGTGATGTAGTGGTTAAACGCTTGCACGTGAGACTGATAGGTCCTGAATTCGAATCTGGCAAGGCAGGATCGTGAATGCGCACAGTTGAAGATTCTTACAATAAGACGAAATGGTCTACCAGTGATTCCAGGTTTTTCATGTTGATCTAACTTAAATTGACTCATGATCTCAACCATTGAAAAGTATAAATTATTATTTTTATTATTAAATCTAATTCATTCTATGGATATTATTCACTATGAATTTGTTTGTTTGTTTGATTTTCAATTCATTAATAAACCTTTTGTATCTTTTTTCTTGTAAAGCCTATCGGTTAAAAGATTCAATGAGGATAGATTTCAACTGTAAGACTTTGTTTGTTTGTTGTTCCGTCAGTTCATTCGTTTGTTCTGAATTATTTTTAAACATGAATAATGGAGAATAGTGTACATTTGCTCATACATCATTGTGTTATACATGACAGAAGTATTAATTCTATAGTATATTCTAATATTATAGTAAGTTATGTGAAATATATAATCACATTGTACAATATAATCATTAATTATTTAAACTAGTTATATTCGGTATTTCATAATTGATATACATATTAACTATGGGATAGTTATGATGAACATAGTGATAATTTATTAGAACTTATGAATTGTACAAGTTTCCTGACAAGTCGTACCATTGATACCATTAACAAATAGATATTAATAAATAATAATAATAATAATAATAATGTACAGATTGAATATTCTTCTCTATTAGTATATAGCGATGTAATAATAGGTATAGCAAATGGTAACTGTAACTAACATAGTAACTAAAATAGTGTTTAAAACAAGGTGGAAATTTATTAAGTATAACATTAATTGCTTACTTACTTACTTACTCATTTACTTACTCAATTACTTACTCACTTATTTACTCGCTTACTTACTTACTTACTTATTTACTCACTCACTTGCTTACTTACTTACTCCTTTATTTACTCACTTACTTACCTACTTGCTTACTTACTTACTTACTTACTTACTTGCTTACTTACTTAATTATTTACTTACTTACTTACTTACTTACGCCTATTATCCCTCGTGGGGAAACATGGGCCGCTCACTGACTTTAAATATATATCAGGTAGAGTTCCCCTCAGTTCTACAGGAGGCCCGTTGTGGCCCGGATACTTACTTACTTACTTACTTACGCCTGTTACTCCCAATGGAGCATAGGCCGCTGACCAGCATTGTCCAACCCACTATGTAATGGGCCTTCTTTTCTAGTTCTATCCAATTCTTGTTCATTTTTCTCATATCTATCTCCATTTCCCGGCGTAATGTATTCTTTGGTCTTCCTCTCCTCCTTCAACCTTGAGGATTCCATATGAGGGCTTGTCTTGTGACGCAGTTCGGTGCTTTCCTCAATGTGTGTCCCATCCACTTCCAGCGTTTCTTCCTGATTTCTTCCTCCACTGGGATCTGATTTGTTCTCTCCCACAGTAGGTTGTTGCTTATAGTGTCCGGCCAGCGGATCTGAAGTATTTTGCGTAGACAACTGTTAATAAACACCTGTATCTTTTGGACGATGGATTTCGTAGTTTTCCAGGTTTCCGCCCCATACAGTAGAACTGTCTTGACATTTGTATTGAAAATCTTGACATTGCTGTCAGTTGAAAGACAGTTGTTTTGAGTTCCAGATGTTCTTCAGTTGTAAATATGCTGCCTTTGCTTTGCCAATCCACGCCTTCATATCTGCAACACATTCACTGTGTTTATCAATGACGCTGCCCAAATATGTAAAGGTTTGTACATCTTCCAAATCTTCTCCGTCAATTGTGATTGGATTGGTGCATGCTGTGTTGTAACGGAGAATCTTGCTTTTCCCTTTGTGTATATTGAGACCTACTGCTGCTGAGGCTGCTGCTACACTGGTTGTCTTCTCCTGCATTTGTTGTTGCGTATGCGATAGAAGAGCCAGATCATCTGCGAAGTCTAGATCATCCAATTGCATCCTAGCTATCCACTGTATCCCGTGCTTCCCTTCAGATGTTGATGTCTTCATGATCCAGTCGATCACCAGGAGAAAGAGAAAGGGTGACAGTAAGCAACCTTGCCTGACACCGGTCTTTACTTCGAACGACTTTGTCAACTGTCCTCCATGCACGATTTTGCAGTTTAATCCATCATAGGAATTCTGTATGATATTGACTATCTTCTGAGGCACGCCGTAGTGTCGAAGAAGCTTCCATAGGGTTGTTCTGTCCACGCTATCAAATGCTTTTTCGTAGTCGATGAAGTTGATATAGAGTGATGAATATCATTCAATTGATTGTTCCACAATGATCCGTAAAGTTGCGATTTGGTCTGTGCACGATCTATCCTTACGGAATCCTGCCTGTTGGTCTCGAAGTTGGGCGTCTACGGAGTCCTTCATCCTGTTTAACAATACCCTGTTGAAGACTTTTCCTGGTATTGAAAGAAGAGTGATTCCCCTGTAGTTGTCACAGTTGCTGAGATCGCCTTTCTTTGGTATTTTGATTAGAAGTCCTTCTTTCCAGTCTTTTGGTACCTGTTCCTCATCCCAGATCTTTTTGAAGAGAGTTTGGAGTATCCTTGCAGTTGCCGCTACGTCTGCTTTCAGTGCCTCTGCTGGAATGCTGTCTAGTCCTGCTGCTTTGCCACACTTGATTTGTCTGATAGCCATGCTGATTTCTTCAATTGTCGGTGCGCCAACATCAATTGGGAGGTCCGTGAGTGCTGCTTCGATGTTGGGTGGGTTCAGTGGGGCTGGTCGATTCAAGAGTTCTTTGAAGTGTTCTACCCACCTGTTTCGTTGTTCTTCAATGTTGGTGATTATCTTGCCTTCCTTGCTTTTCACTGGTCGTTCTGGTTTACGGTGATTTCCGGAGAGTTTCTTTGTTGTTTCATACAGTTGTCTCATGTTTCCTTCTCTGGCAGCCTTTTCCGCCGTCAATGCCAAATCTTCCACATATTTACGTTTGTCGGTTCTGATGCTCCTTTTCACTTCCTTATTTACTTCTGTGTATTCAGCTTGTGCCTTGACTTTTTCTGCTCTTGTTCGACTGGTATTGATTGCTGCTTTCTTGTTCCTCCTTTCTTGAATCTTATCCAGTGTATCAACAGTGATCCAATCCTTGTGATGGTGCTTCTTTTGGCCCAGAACCTCATGACATGTTGAAGTGATTGCCTCTTTTATCTCTTTCCAATTGCTCTCCATAGTAGTTCCTTCTCCATTGAGTAGATCATGAAAGGCTTGGAACTTATTGCTGAGGGTTATCTTGAATTTATTGAGTTTGTCATTATCCCGAAGAAGAGCCGTATTAAATTTTTGTGATATTGTCCTCCCCGTTGTCAAGTGCCTCTTGAGTTTCAATTTCATCTTGGCGACCAGCAAGTGATGATCTGATGCTATATCGGCTCCTCTCTTGGTTCTCACGTCCTCCATCGTCCTCCTGAACTTTTTGTTGATGCAGATATGGTCGATTTGGTTCTGTGTGCTGTGATCCGGTGAAGTCCATGTGGTTTTGTGTATGCGTTTATGTGGGAATATAGTGCCGCCTATGACCAGTTTATTGAAGGCACATAGATTTGCAAATCTCTCACCATTTTCGTTCCTTTCTCCCAGTCCGTGTCGTGGCATGATCTCTTCATATCCGGTGTTGTCAATTCCAACCTTGGCATTTAGGTCTCCCATCAGAATAGTCAGGTCTTTAGTTGGGCACTTCTCGACGATTGACTGCAGCCTATCGTAGAATTGATCTTTAGCGTCTTCATTGTAGTCGTTGGTAGGCGCGTAGCATTGGATGACGTTCATTGTAATGCCCTCTTTCTTTGTTTTGAAGGAGGCTTTGATGATCCTTGGTCCATGAGATTCCCATCCTATAAGTGCATTTTGTGCTTGTTTGGACAGCATCAATGCAACTCCTTGTGTATGTGGAGCATTTTCTTGTTCATGTCCGGAGTATAACAGCAGCTCCCCTGAAGCTAGTCGTTGTTGTCCAACTTGCGTCCAATGTGTTTCACTGATCCCAAGCACATCTAAATTGTATCTCCTCATTTCTGCAGCAATTTGGAAAACTCTCCCAGTCTCCCACATTGTGCGAGCATTCCATGTACCTAAGTAAATGGTTGCTCTGGTTGTCAGAAGGGGCATCGGCCTCGTGACTTCCGAAGAAACTCGGCTTTCATCATGAGGCGTCATAATTCTTCTAAACGAAGACCTTCTGACTCCCAGGGCAGAGTTTAAATGGTTTGAATAATTCTTTCTGGTTAGCGTTTTTTTTAGCGAGTTAGTTTTCTACGGGATGGGGTCGCTAACCCCATGCCCAACCCTCCTCCTTTATCCGGGCTTGGGACCGGCAGTAGCCCCCGGAAAGGGACTCCAGGCGGATAGCTGAGTGGTAACGTCTCTGACTGTAAAGCTGGACGACACGGGATAGAATCCATCAGGGAGCATCAACTACCTCAAGATTGCATATACACCTTGCTGACGAGTTCCAAGTAGCACGAAACCCAGGTCCAGAGTTTCCTGTTGACTACCTCCAACCACCATTTAATCTCAACATAGTGAACTCAATGTCGAGTCATCTAAACTAATGACCACATTGCAACTTGGTCGATAGCATTCGATCTACACTAAGAAGGGCTTGACACACACAACTTTGATCACTACCTAGTGATCAATCAATTGTGACAACTAACTTTAAACATATATCTGGTAGAGTTCCCTGTTAACTCCCTCCTTACAAATATAGGATACATGATATCATACCATATAGAACTTTAATCGATAAGTTTCAATCAACATTGACAAAAAAAGAAAAGGCTAATCAAATATTAACACTAATAGCTACACAATAATCAATCTGTTCGAAAATCATTCCATCTTGTTTTATTTTCTTTTTGTTTAAAATATCCATTCATAATAGAAGTTTTACTTAGAAACATATTTATTCAATATCCATTGAATTATTATATCAATTAATGAATAGTAACTAGTTTAATGGAATTATTAGATTTAGTTGTTATCGAAAAAACAACTAACTGACTGACCTAAAAATTCAGTTACTGATATAGTATGAATTTTGTCCAGAATATATCGATCGATCGATTATGTAATAGATTATTATCTCTTTTTTTTATTATTATATTTTCATATTCGATTCAAATGAAATAATTGACTCATGATCTTAATCACTAAAATTACTAGAATATTTATAAAACCCCTTCTGATATTGATCAATATATGTTCACTAATGACTGACTTCATGAAGTATATCCTGGAGTTCTAGTGAAAAGCAGTGACCAGTGGACTTCAACCAGGTCTGTTGTGGGATAGTAACTCAATGAAAACAATGGTGAATGTGTTGCTCAATTTTGTGGATTAGTTGATGTTAGATATTAACACTGTTGGATGCCGGCAGGTTCATTGGTCTAGTGGTTAGGCGATTGCTCGCAAAACCGATATGTCTTAGGTTCGAATCTCTCGAGGTAGGGTCGTGAATGCACACTGCTGAGGAGTCCCACATTAAGACGAAACATCCCTCCAGTGCTTCCAAGTTTTTTATGGTGAGCTAGCTTCGATTGACTCATGATCTCATGGATGTTCAGGACTGCAATCGATCACTCTCTTATTGGCATATGTGCATTCTGTGCCTTAATTCCCAAGCATTATAAGAAATGATGAATAGTGGTTAGCAGTGAAATTCACGACGCGTGTTTCATCATATTCGGGGCTCATCATCTGGATGTACATGTATCCCACCGTTGACGTTCGCTCTGGGACTCAAACCCACTATCGTTCGTTTCAAACGCCATCGCGTTATCCACTTAGCTATTGAGTCCTCATAGCCACTATTCATCTCTGCTTATAATGCTTGTGAATTAAGGCAATATCAAGGCAATACTCACAGGATACATATATGCTAATAAGAGACTGATCAATTGCAGTCCTAAACATCAATGAGAAGATTCAAGTAAACAATAACAAGTGAATTTAAATTTCATCCCATAACAAAAGCAAGTGGATAGCAGGATCCAGTAGCTAATTGAGTAATGCGATGGCGTATGAACCGAACGGTGTTGGGTTCGAGTCTCGGGGTCAGCATCAACTTTGAGATACAGGTACATTTAGCTGAAGAGTCTCAGACAGAACAAAATCGCGTCCTAGATTCAACTGCTAGCCATTATTCATCTTTACTTAGCCCGATTCTCTCCTATAAAATCTTTCTTCTTAGTATACTTCACCAATCTATTCGTCATTTTCCTTATTAAAAATTTCACTCACTATTAGTCACATAATCAAACATTATCAGTACAAGGTTTAGGATATAGGTAAGTTCTTTTGAATTTTCATTCCTGGCCAATGCATATTGTCAATGTTTCTAAGTTTCTAATGGTGATCTAACAATGATCAATACAGGATTTCAATGAATCAAACATTCTGTAAACATACAAAAATGACTAAACATTATTAGTTCACAATATGTAGCCATGATGATTGTTAAATTTTATTAAGATCACTAATTAACCTAAGTTAGATAAACATTTTTTTTCTGGTTAGCGTTTTTGAAAAAAAAAACACGGAGAACAGCAATCCAATCACTCTTGATGGCGAAACTCTGGAAGACGTGGAATCCTTCACATACCTGGGAAGCATCGTCGATAAACAAGGAGGTTCAGATGCAGACGTCAAGGCGAGGATTGGCAAAGCTAGAGCGGCATTCCTTCAACTGAAGAACATATGGAACTCAAAACAACTTTCAACCAATATCAAAGTCACAATCTTCAATACGAACGTCAAGGCAGTTCTACTGTACGGAGCTGAAACTTGGAGAATTACTACAACCATCATCAAGAAGGTACAGGTATTTATTAATAGCTGTCTACGCAATATACTCAACATCCATTGGTCGGATTCCATCAGCAACAGCCTTTTGTGGGAGAGAACCAACCAGCTTCCAGCTGAAGAGGAAATTAGGAAAAGATGATGGAAATGGATAGGACATACATTGAGGAAATCATCAAACTGCATTACGAGACAAGCGCTAACTTGGAATCCTGAAGGGAAGCGGAAAAGAGGAAGGCCAAAGAACACATTACGTCGGGAAATAGAAGCGGATATGAAAGGTATGAATAAGAACTGGAAAGAGCTGGAAAGAATTGCCCAGGACAGGGTTGGATGGAGAATGCTGGTGAGCGGCCTATGCTCCTTCACGAGGAGTAACAGGCGTAAGTAAGTAAGTAAGTAAGTAAGATAATCATTAAAAAGAAAACCTGAAATCGATGGATACATCCATTGCTTTCTAGTTTGAGACTTATTATTCAAAACCATTTTGAATTGCTACCTTAAATTGATTTCTTTAAGTTGTGTATCCCCATTACTCAACTATCTACCCAGTATATATTTAAAGAATACTTTAGATGAAACAATGTTTTAAGTAGCTATAAGGGGCTTACCTGTTATATACATAAATATATATATGTATGTCAATCATATCTAAAGTCTTTTTATACGTGAATAGACTGATTTTTATCATCATTTTCATTGTATCACACCTGATATTTGTATATCAGATTATCATCCTTTTGTCTAGAAAATAAATAAACTACGCCCATCTAAAAAAAAAGTAATAAGTGAATTTATAGCGTAATTGTATTTAGAAACAATAAGTATTATACTTTTAGATGAGAGATATTTCAGTAGTATCAAATCGCTGTAGTACAACTTTTACTTACGAACTTATATCTATTATTCTCAAAGGAGTATAGGCCGCTAACCAGTATTATCGAACACACTCTATCCTGGACTCTCCTTTATAGTTCATTCTTTTTATATCTGTCTTCTATCTGTTCTTCGCTTTTCCTCTTCTCCTTTGATCTTGAGGATTCTAAATGAAGGCTTGCCTTGTGATGCGATTGGGTACTTTCTTCACTGTGTGTCCTATCCACTTCAAGCGTTTCTCCCTGAATTCTTCCTCCTCTAAGATCTAGTTTATTATTTGAAAATATCAAACCAATCAAGGTAATTTAACTCCTTCTAGAGACCTTTCGAGACTACTGTCGGTTCCAAGCCCGGATAAAGAAGAAAGGTTGGGTATGAGGTTTGCGACCCGATTGGGTTAACTATTACAATTCAATTCAAAGTAAAATGTATAAATTGATAGTGTAATGACATGTAATCTGATTGCAATAAAAGCAATAGAATAATGAAAGTAATTATTGAAAAAAATGTAACATAAGATGTAAGTTAAAACTTGGTTAAACAGACATCAAAAACAACTAACGCTATAAATGAATCAAAATTGCATAATAAGAAGTGTGCAAATAATCCGGTAGTGAAGATTTTGAACGGAAGAAGGTGAAGAACGATAAACAAATACAAGTTGTGTAAAATCGTTTATTCAATCATATCTGGCTAAGGGGAGGGATATGAGTGTCACGAATTGTTTTCGAACACATAAAATAGGGTTATAGGTTCGGATCTAGGGAGATTCTGCCATGTGTATGAGACGTGGCTGAATCCCACCAAGAAGTACTGATGCTGTACGACAGATTACTTGAAATAATTTAGTTATATCTATCATATGACCAATGTCAACTGGATATGTCAAAACGAAGCCATGTTTTATCTTCGTCTAACTTTTTCTAAATCATAGAGAAAAATGTTCAATCATCCGTTTTTCAAGTTACCTGGTAGTGCACCTAATATACCTAGTTCCGTAGTAGTAGACGAATTTATTGATATATATATCGAGGAGGCAAGCTCAGATAACTTATCCTTTGTTTGATCAGACAATACTGGTCGACTAAACCTTTAGTGTGGCCCTTTAATCTGACTCCAAATACATCGTACGAGTGATTATTATTGAAATATAAACCCCGACTACCCTCGTATATTATCATCGACTTTAATCACGTTAATGAATAAAGGAATTAAATAAGTCGAATACGAGAATGGATTTTTTTGAATACGAATATTTCATACAATCATTGATCTAGACAGACGATCAGAGAAAGGAACCGCAGAAATTGAAGACGAGAGAGCAAAGCAAAATGGATCGTAGAAGGCATTGAAACCAACTTAATTTAAACAAGCGTGAATTGATCTAAACTCGAACAGAAATAAGTAACAGACATGTAATGAGTAGGGTAAGTAATTAGCATATATAAAATCATATAAAATACAGTCAAGGTTAATAAGTGAATAACTGACAAGGTCGAAGTATGGCATGAAGAGAATGAATAAATTAGTTTGCCCAGGAGTTAGAATAGCCTATTTTAAGCTTAAAATAGTACCTGCCACCACATACCTATTTCTAGTATTCGTAATAAATTATTGTTGATTTCAGGGATATTCTTCATGTAGAGTTAAACAATCCGTTTGTTGAATTTTTGATGGTCTGTTTGACTAAATTCGACACCCTTCTGTGATGACATCACAGTTACTTTAGACAAATCTAACGCTCCACTTCCATCGAATATTCGATGATGTTTTCATAGCGTATCTCTTGGTTTGTAACGATTCTTTAGATTCTTTAAGTTCATAATAAAAACAATTTGTGTTGGTTATTTTAAATGAATGTCAGTTACATGGCGGTCTGCTTGAACATCTAGGCTACCTGTTTCTGTTATCTAGATATTTCAACAAATTATCTAATTTTGTTTGTTTTAATACATCATTATGGCTATTAATCGTATAACCCATTAAGGTGCGTTTCTGAAAACTGTACAACCATTCGTTGAACAAGTTACAATACACTCAATCACAGATATCGTGATTGCTGGCAATATGCAGGGAAAAGAATGTACATTATTTAAATGTCGATTGACTGGACTACTAACTTCTAACTGGCGATCAGTCAATATTTATCTCAAGGATCGATCAAGAAATAAGAAACGGAAACTTGTTGAGATACTTTATGCTAAGAATTCTATATTCTACCAAAAATGTAATACTGAATAAAGCTAATAATAATACAAGGTACAAGATTTATCATTTCGGTTTACATACTTTCTATCATAGAACTGTGTGAAAGTGCCTTGATCAGATAATAAGCTTTAGTTTCAGAGAACAAAATAAGCGAAAACTTTATCATCATTAAAAGAAACATAGTGTCTTAGCATCAAATTCCTTATAATACATTGGATGAACTATAAGTGTTCAAACTCAACGAAAAGGTCTATACAACAAGTACTCTACCACAAAAAGGATAACATATCTCTTAATCACATTGAATAATGAATATTTAAGATTTACTGATTACCGGGGTTCATAATAAGGTAGATATGCATGGAAATACCTTTACATATTTGGGCAGTATCATCGATGAACACGGTGGATCTGATGCAGATGTGAAGGCACGGATTGGCAAAGCAAGAGCAGCATATTTACAACTGAAGAATATCTGGAACTCAAAACAATTAGCAACCAACACCAAAGTCAGAATTTTCAATACAAATGTCAAAACAGTTCTACTGTATGGGGCGGAAACCTGGAAAACTACGAAATCCATCGTCCAAAAGATACAGGTGTTTATTAACAGTTGTCTACGCAAAATATTTCGGATCCGTTGGCCGGACACTATAAGCAAAAACCTACTATGGGAGAGAACAAATCAGATCTCAGTGGACGAATAAATCAAGAAGAAGCATTGAAAGTGGATAGGACACACATTGAGGAAAGCACCGAACTGTGTCACAAGACAAGCCCTCATATGGAATCCTCAAGGTCGAAGGAGGAGAGGAAGACCAAAGAATACATTACGCCGGGAAATGGAGATAGACATGAGAAAAATGAACAAGAATTGGATGGAACTAGAAAAGAAAGCCCAGGACAGAGTGGGTTGGAGAATGCTGGTCGGCGGCCTATGCTCCATTGGGAGTAACAGGCGTAAGTAAGTAAGTAAGCATGGAAATAAACATAATATTTAATTACTAGGAATATAGGTTACTACTTGAATCTTAATTTAATCCACTCTCTTTCTCTCTCTTTATAAAAGAAAAAAATAATCTTATATTGTATTTCATTAAATATACTGTGATGCATGCTACTGATGTCGATAGATATAAGTAGTATGTATCATCAGTCGAAAGTGGAATACTTGGCAGCAGAAGGTTAAGAAGATCGAAGAAAAGAGAACGAGAATGATGAGTGATTAGTATGGAAATGAAGGAACAATGACGTTTGAGACGATTGATCGATATTTTGTAAATATAGTATTTACTGTATGATTCTCAAATTTTACTAAGACGTTCTGCAATTCTGTATTTACATATATTCGATTGCCCCCACTTGTATTCTCGTTCACCACAGTACCGATTATAATAAAATATGAAGGAAACAAAATACTTTTGATCCGTCGGCCAGACACTATTAGTAACAACCTACTATGGAAAAGAACAAATCAGATCCCAGTGGAGGAAGAAATCAGGAAGAAGCACTGGAAGTAAATAGGACACACATTGAAGAAAGTAACCAACTGTGTCACAAGACAATCCCTCCTTTGGAATCCTCAAGGCCAAAGTAGGAGAGAAATACGAAAGTACACATTACACCGAGAAATGGAGATAGACATGAGAAGAATGAACAAGAATTGAATATAGCTAGAAAAGAAGGTCCAGGACAGAGTGTATTACAGAATGCTAGTTGGCAGCCTATGCTTCATTGAGAATAACAGGAGTAAGTAAGTAGTGATAGAAACAATAATCAATAAGAAAACACAATAACTGAAATCATTCCAATAAAAGATAATCATTTAATAAAACATGATAGGAGAATAATTCAAATATATATTTCACCTTTTACGTGATAGGGGTAAAACCCAACTCACACATCCTTGTCATGCCTCCTAGATAGTGGGACTTGTCCCATAAACTAACGTGAGAGATAAACTGCGTGGTAGAGTTCGGACTAAACAACTACTCGACCGATACCCATAAACGATAACAAGTGCTACAAAACTTTTACGTCATCATTTGAAAGAACTATTGATTACATAACATGTTTCATTTATTTATTTTTTCTTTCATAATTATTAAAGTGTAAACCAACAATAAGAAAACACTAATAGATTAGCTTCATTATTCACTAGTTAACATAAAACAAATCAAATGAAATAACCATTGAAATTTGTTGAATCATTCATGCAAAACAAAACGATCTAGAGATTACACTTTATTGAAATGGTCCATACAGGGTTCTGTTTTTTTTTTTTTATCCGTTATTGTCTAGGTAAACATGTCTACTCAAGTTTGTTTGTTTGATTGTAAAGGTATATGTGAACTACTTTATTTTTGTGTTTTTCTATTAGTCAGTCACATGTTTGATATGCTTCAATGTACTACATGAAGTCAACCGTGGTTTGGAAGAAAATATATTGCGTGCAATTGAATAACGAAAATAATAATATTCATTGTGGAAAATGAATAAAAATATATATATGTATCAAAAGGGGTTTTGTGGGTATTTTAGTCATTTCAATAGTTGAAATCATGAGTCATTTGGAGCTAGACCATCATGGAAAACCTGGAGGTACTGGACGGCTATTTCGTCCTAGTATGGTACTCCTCAGTAGTGCATATCCACGATCCCGCCCACATGAGTTTCGAACCAAGGACCTATCAGTCTCGCTCACAAACGCTTACCCTGTAGACCACTGAGCCTGCCTGCATCCAACGGAGTTAATGTTTAACTTTAACTAATCCACGAATTTGCGTCACCGTACACGATGGTTTTCAGTGAGCTGATATCTCACAATAGACCTGGTTGAATTCCATTGGTCATGGCTTCTCACAGGAGCTCCAGGAAATACCTCTGGAAGTCAGTCACTAGTAAGCACATGATTATTATCGGAAGGGGTTTTTGTGGAGATTTTAGTAATTTCAGTTGTGAATAAGAACTCAGGCGAGATTAACCGAATTATGTAAACATGAAATTACAGAATTTCTTGGTGAAATATAAGAATCATACATTGAATACTTCATTTGGAAATTTTCTTTCACATTCTGTCAGTCAGTCAGTCAGCTGCAACGTAGGACCAGGCACGTATATGCATCGGTCCAAGTTGCCATACCGCATTAGCACAACAAGATGAACACTGGATTCATAGAAATAGTTAATTCAGTGGTGGTAATATATAGAAGAAAGAGTGTGTATAAGGAGATAGTACAGGAAGAGTAAATTAGTTCGTAGAAAGAAAGATTTAAAGTGATTTTAATCTCTTAGTTTAAAGGAAGACAGAGAGTGTATACATTGACGCCATTGTGATCGATTCTGAGCCATATCACCAAGAGTCTCCAACCATTGGTTACGATAGTCACGCGGACCCCAACCAGGCAGTCTGCATCTACCAACATGACACATTCTGTACGATTCTTCTAATTCACAATTCTTTTATATTTTTTCTTTCTATTCTTTTCGACTTGATCTTTTTATCCTTTTAATGCCATATTTCCCAATTTCGATCGTTGTTACATACTACTTATGTCAAGAGACGTAAGTAGCATATATCACATGTGTATATTTCGCTAGTGTAATAAGAAGTAGACGAAGATTATCAGAACTATGTGATGATATATATTAGAGCAATATATTTCCAACAATCTGATCACACATTACATAGTTGTTAAGATCATTGATTTATAAAAATAAAAGGTGAACTAGACTAGAAATGGAGGATAAGAGGAGACAAGGGTGATAACGAAAATAATGTGAAAAATATGTGAAACGTAATCACCAAGGTAAGTTTAAGGTGAGAACAAACTGTTATTGAATACATAAAGGGGTTTTGAATGTTCGTATACATCAGACGGTTCTAATAATCTTCATCTTTTTATTACACTATAGAAATTTATCGAAGGGACTAATCCCTTCAAACATGTATACATATTGTCTTTGGTGTATAAGTTTCTGAATTCTTCATTAAGAAAATATATTTCTTTTCTTCGTATAAAGTAAACTATTAACAAATAGTTACAAATAGGTATACATGATTTGTTTTGAGTACATTACTTACTTACGTCTGTTACCCTTCATGGCGAACCATAGGCCACCTAACAACACACTCCATCCAACTCTGCCCTGAGCAATCCTTTCTAATTCGTTCCAGTTGCTATTCATTCTTTTCATGTCTGCTTCTAATTCCAAAGTTAATGTGTTCCTAGATATTTCTCTTCTCCGTTTCTCTTCAGGATTCCAATTTAGGATTTGTTCTGTGATGCAGTTTGATGATCTTCTCAATGTGTGTCATGTCCACCTCTACCGTCTTTTCCTAACTAACTCTTCAGCTGGAAGCTGGTTTGTTCTCTATCACGGTAGGCTATTGCTGATGGTATCCGGCCAACGGACATTTAATATCTTGCATAGACAACTGTTTATAAATACTTGTACACTTTGATAATGGTTGTAGTAGTTCCCCACTTTTCACCTCAGTATAGTAGAACTCATTATCTTAACGTTCGTATTGAAGATTGTGACTTTGATATTGGTTGACAGTTGTTTTAAGTTCCATATACTCTTGATCTCTAGGAATGCTGTTTCTGCTTTGTCATTTCTTACATTTACATCAGCATCGGGTCCTCTTTGTTCATCGATGATGGTACGTACATAGAAAACTTTATTATTCATCAGACAATCAAAATTATACAAAGTGAAAAATCATAAGCTTAAGTAGTAATTTAGTATGAATGAATTTCTTTGCCTATAGTTGTTTGCCATCATCTTACTTCTCTTCAAAGTACCTACTGATAGTGTTTTATAGAAGAACAATCAAAGCTTTACGAATGAACCATTCACCTGAAAGCACACAATACCAATGAATCTAAACACTTTACACCAAATTAAGAGTTTGGATTTGCATTTGTTACATAACATAACCTATTGAATCTATCAATTTAGGCTATTAATGCTTTATATATTCCAAGAGGCAATACATATCTCCTGATAATCGATATATCGTTATTATCATAAGTCAACTAATCATAACAATCAGGAGAAATAAAGATACACGCACATTCAGTGAACAAATCACTTCAACATAGTTAATTACAAACAAAGTGACTAGTGCCGGCTAATGTAGTAATTATGTATTAACTGAGCCTACCGGCATCTAACGGTGTTAATATCTAATTTCAATTAATCCACGAAATTAAGCAACACATTCACCATTGTATTCAGTGAGTTACTATCTCACAAATCTGGTGAGGCTAGATCGTAGATGTGCACTGCTGAAGAGTACCATAATAGAACGAAACAGCCATCCAATGTTTCCAGGTTTTCCATGGTGGTCTAGCTTCAATTGACTTATGATCTCAACTATTGCAATAGATTTTAAACACAGTAACAAAAATGAATCACTAAGCAAAAAAAATTCAATTTTAAAAACATTCTAAAAATTTTTCTATATAAAGTCACGTGAAGAATAATATACAAATAAAACTTATTAACTTTGACCTTCTTCATTTCCTTTGAATTCCTAACATATTCACTATTCTCTTAATTTTTCAGGGGGGGGGAACAAAACATAAGATTCATTAAATCTTCATTAATAAGTAATTATAAGTATTTGAAGATTAAAGGAAATCAACAGGAGAATTTCGATCTAAATTTTCGTGCTTATTGACATTTGTCAGTAAGTTACATCTGTATTCCTGAAAGGAACTTATACATCCTATGAGGTTCACATCCGAGTTATGTTGGTCTATAGTTTGAGATACTACTGTAATGAACAAGAACACCAGTAAGGACAATCGAATGTATTTGACACAATATTACAGGACTTGTTAATCAAATCTAACAATCAGGAAGTAAATGCTTAATTTGCAAAATGTCCATCAATAGTCTCAAAATGACTCAGACTTCATTGTTCTTGCATTTTCATACAAATTGCATTCTGTTTCCATTCTTTGCTGTTCGACCCGCTTGCCTCTCTGTTGCCAAACATTCTGTTCACGACTAACATCATATCCTACTTATGTCGATATAAGTAGCACACACCACACTAGCAGTGAGCTCGTCAGGCCTTGAATGATCTTCTTCTAAACGGAAATATTTACCGAAATGGTTTGCTGAATAGTTGTTTAGTCTATAAAGCAGTGTAATGCTGAATCGAATTCTACCTTAAGTGTCATTTTCTTTTACATTACAGTTACACCTTACTAATAATGAATTTCAATCATTACGAAATTTAGGCTCATAGTTTGCTTTCAACTGCCTCCAACTATTTAACATTAAAGCATACTGGATGCAATCTGGAACCACTTGGAATACTAACCAAAATACGACTTAATTAACAGATCTCAGTCAGCTAGTCAGCGACAATATAGAACCAGGTACATATGTGCATCAATCCAAGTTGCCACACCTTATTAGGAAAACAAGATGAACACCAAATTCATAGAAGTAGTTACTTCGATGGTAGTAATGTATAAAAAAAGAATGTGTATAAGGATATAGTACAGGAAGAAAGTTAGAATAAAAGTATAGAGTAATTTTAAACTCACGATTTAAGGGAAGACAAAGAGTGTATACACCTACACCATTGTGATCGGTTTTCAGCCATGTCAGAGAGAGTCTACAACCATTGGTTACAATAGTCAGACGGACACCAAACAAGTAGTCTACATCTACCACCACGCCTCAGATTAGAAGTTATTGACTTCAAGAACTAATGCCACGTTTTGGTTTGGTCGCCATTAACTTTCTTCCAACCATCACCAACACTAGTCAGTATTGCTTGTTGTAGTAATCGGTGTTCAGGTATAAGTAACTTGTAACCCAACCATCTCAATCGATGAAGATTTACAACTTCATCATCTGATTTACAATCATTCCCTAATACCCTATGTCTAACCTCACTAGCTATTACTTACCGGTCCAATCTCCCTATTTTGGTGTTTTTGTACCATTTCCCCAAAAGTTTCTACAGCGGCTTCCCAAAATAGGGAAATCGGTTGGTGATCTCAGAAGATGCGAATGATATTTCTGACACATCAGTGATCTAATATTAGTAACTTACAAGTATCTTGATAGACAGATATCTCACCTTCGTCACAGTTGACGTAAGCTGGCAAAAGCCAATTATATATTTATGATTTATGATCTTGTAACACTAATAAAGTACAAAATATTCAGTGAACTGGAATATTCAAATACTTACATGACTTTAATAGTTCAAAAGTTAGTGACTTCAATGATCTACTCTACAATGATTAAACAAACATGACAATAATCATCATACACTGAACAGCTAATATAAAAATAATAAAAATTAGAAGAAAAACTAAACCATTAATTGACTTCTCTTTCTCCTGGTGATTTACTGGATCATAAAGACGTCAACATCTGAAGGGAAGCACGGGATACAGTGGAAATCTAGGATGCAGTTGATTGATCTAGACTTCGCAGATGATCTGGCTCTTCTATAGCAAATGGAACAACAAATGCAAGAGAAGACGACCAGTGTAGCAACAGCCTCAGCAGCAGTAGGTCTCAATATACACAAAGCGAAAAGCAAGATTCTCCGTTACAACACAGCATGCACCAATCCAATCACAATTGACGGAGAAGATTTGGAAGATGTACAAACCTTTACATATTTGGGCAGCGTCATTGATGAACACAGTGAATGTGATGCAGATATGAAGGCACGGATCAGCAAGGCAAGAGCAGCATATTCACAACTGAAGAACATCTCGAACTCAAAACAATTGGCAACCAACACCAAGGTCAGGATTTTCAATACAAATGTCAAGACAGTTCTACTGTATGGGGTGGAAACTTGGAGAACTACTAAAGCCATCATCCAGACGAAACAGGTGTTTATTAACAGTTGTCTACGCAAAATACTTTGAATCCGTTGGCGAGACACTATTACCAACAACCTAATGTGGGAGAGAACAAACCTTAATCCAGCGGACGAAGAAATCAGGAAGAAGCGCTGGCAGTGGATAGGACACACATTGAGGAAAGCACACAACTGCGTCTTCAAGGCCAAAGGAAAAGAGGAAGACCAAAGAACACATTACGTCGAGAAATGGAGACAGACATGAAAAAAAAAGAACAACAAATAAGTGTAACTAGGAAAGAATGCCCAGGACAGAGTGGGTTGGAGAATGCTGATCGGCGGCCTATGCTCCATTAAGAGTAACAGGCGTAAATAGGTAATTAGTTGACTTTGATAAACTAAGATAATGAATAGAATACATAGTATTTAATATTACATTATTTATTAGGCAACTATCAGCGGATAATATCATTAATTCATATCATTGACAACATATCAACATTTCTAATCCATGACTTCTACTGTTTCATTCATAATTTCTATATAGATATTTATATGTCCAATTGTATTCTAATGCTTTCCAGAATTCATTTCTTCATTCATTCCTTCATACCTTTATTCATTGCTTCATTCATAGATTTATTCATTGCGTCATTCCTTCATTCATTCGTTCCTTCATTCCTCTATTCATTCCTTCATTCATTCGTTCCTTCATTCCTTCATACCTTCATTCATTCCTCCATTCGTTGCTTCAATTATTGCTTCATTCCTCCATCCATTTCCTTTATTCTTCTATAATAGTTTGTTAAAATTGACCAATCAAATTTTAGGAAAAATATAATAATAAGTCTATATAAATAATAGTTTGAATTTTATTCTCCTATGAAAATTATATTTTATTAAAGAATAATTAATTAACTACTTATAACAGTTACAGTTAGTAATAGATATATATATACACATCAATACTTAATATTCTGATTGTGTATTAAAGTAATCAACGAATATAAATTGTAAGTTATTAATTATTCATAATGTACATTATTACTATTATTATTATTATTATTATTATTATTATTATAGTAATATATGATTTATGTATTATTCTTAACAAAAGTCTAATATAAATTATGCATAGAATTGAATTCATTGTGTAGTTGTTAACATAGAATTGTATTCTATATTTCCTTTCAATTGTGGAAGTTTTCATGATCCTGTTACTCCCAATGGAGCATAGACCGCTAACCAACATTCTCCAACCCAATCTATCCTGGACCTTCCTTCCTAGTTCATTCTTCTCATATCTGTCTACATTTCTTCGTGTAATGTGTTCTTTGGTCTTCCTCTTCTCCTTTGACTTTGAAGAGTACAAATAAGGGCTTGTCTTGTGATACAGTTGGGTGCTTTCGTCAATATGTGTCCTACTCAATTCCATCGTTGGATTTGGTTTGTTCTTTCTCATAGTAGGGATTTACTGATAGTGTCTGGCCAACGGATTCAATGATTGACATTAAATTGTATAGTAGTCATAGACTTATTATCAAGATATTCTAATGTTTATTATATTTTATTCATTAGTGAGTGAGTATTCAATGAAACAGTTGAATATGATTAGTTGTTTTAACTGAAGCTTCAATAAATCAAAATAACAAATTAGATTATGGTCTTCACTTTATTAACCATGAGATTATTTTCAGTTCACAATTGGCGATCAACATTTATAACTAACGTTTAAAAAAACAATGATCATTTAGTTGATAATTTTAAACTATAATCTAAATGACATTTTCATGTTTGAAAGGTAAAAATACTGTTGTGAACATGAATAGGAATAGGGAAACAGTAACATTACAGAATATCTGGATAAAATCTGAGAATCATTTTCAAAATATCTATCGATTGTCACAGAACATGTTGTTCCTTCATCTCTATACCAGTCACTCATTGTTTTCATTCTTTTCTCTTCTTTTTTCTTCGATCTTCTTAACCTTCTGTCACTAGGCATTTCACTTTCGATTCATGATACATACTAATTATAACTGACGACATCAGTAGTATACAATACAATACCATGTACTAACTAGTTACTAGAATAATTCATTTAGAAAAATATTTCAAGTCATTATTTATAAGTCCTTTATACCAAATATTGTTTTATATAAGATTAAGTGAGGCGAGACTATAATTAATGGACAAACCAATCACATATAAGATAACAGGTCTCGGATTTCGACGCGAAATTCCTCCATCCATTTGGCTAAATAAAGTTTTGACATTATAGCTGATGTCAGTTTGTGATATAAACCATAAATCTAATTCCTAGCCTTAACCATCAACTGTGAATCATAATTCAATGTCCTCACATAGGTTTATAACCCTAGTTATTAGGTGCACACTCTCAACGTGAATCTGGCGTCACTCAAACATCATCCATAAATTATAGTCTCAACCTCCTATTAATCAAACAGTAGGTTGTTGTCTTTTGAATATTTGGAAGGAATTCTATGAACGTTGACTTAATACTGTTTAAATCATTAAAATACATAACTGAATAGATATTTTTTGATAAATTTAAAATCTATTCATTAATTACGTTTCTAAAATGGTAACACTATCTATGAACCTTATGAGTATATATAAACTTGGATGGATGATGGCTAACAGTGTAATCCAAGATGTATATTTCTTTCTATTTGAAACTCGTCAGCTAAATGTACCTACTTGTGACTTGAAAGCAATACTGAGGTAATCTGCACATAATATATATATACCAATAAGAAATTGATTGATTGCAGTTCTAAATGTTAATGAGGAAATTCACACAACCAATATTAAAGTTTGATACAATCTATTTTCAAATAAATCTGTCATATACTAACACGGTACTGGATAGTTCAGAGGGAAACGACAGTTCTTCGTTCAATATTCAATATCCTCATAGGATATACATATGTCAACAAGTGATTTGATCCATTACAGTCCTAAATAATAATAATAAGATCTAAGTAAATAATACCAAATGAGCTTCTCTATATGTATATGCTCGTTTGTACGTCAACTAGTTTACTGGTTTAAACTTATCAATTCATTATTATAATGTGAATAAAAATTAATTCAAGATTTTAACCAGAAATATCGACTATATGTTTACTGAGGCATCTCACAATAGGACGAAACGGCTGTCCAGTGTTTCCAGGTTTTCCATGGTAGTCTAACTTCAATTGACTCATAATCTCAACTATTGTTATATGTTTACTTGTTTCGATTAGATCCTTGTTAAGGTTTACTCTAATATACATTAATATTTATATGTATATACAAAATTATTAAACCAATCAAGATAGTTTATGAATTAATGATAACAATGGAATAGATTATATAACTAAAGAAGTGAAAAGTACAAATTAGTAGTACGATGATAGGTGTACTAGTTGTGATAAGAATAATAAAGGATTGAATCAATGTTACATAATGGGAAATTGGTCAATAATTAGAAAAATATAGACACTGAAATAACATCCATAAAAATTACGTAATAAGAAGTGTTCAGATCATTGAACCGTGAAAGATATATATAAGAGAAAATAAAACAAGATGGTGGGAGGAGGTGAGGAAACACAAACGAAGAAAGAGTATAGAAAATAATAATAAATGATGACGGTGGCGCAATTTCATGGATTGGTCTGCCGGCTCAGTGATCTAGTGGTTAAGCGCTCGTGCGCGAGACTGATAGGTCTTGGGTTCATATCTCGCGAGGGGGGTGGCGGGATCGTGGATGCACACTACTGAGGAGTCCCATACTATGACGAAACAACTGTACAGTGCTTCCAGGTTTTCCATGTTAGTCTAGCTTTAATTGACCCATGATTTCAACTATTGAAATTACTAAATTCACCACAAAACTCCTTCTGATAAATAAAATGATTTATTAAGGCCAAGGGTATTATGTATATATTACGAGTACAAAGACTTGAATTTTTGACTCGAATTTCTATAACTTCCGCTATATGTAAGATACTAGATTGAACACAATTAGTACACCTGTCATTACACTATTAATTTGTACTTCCCATCAATTATCTTTAGTTATGTAATCTATCCCAATGTTATCATTGACTCATAAACTACTTTGATTGGTTTAATCAATTTCATATATCCATATAAATATTACTGCATATTAGAGTAAAGTCTAATGGGGATCGAATCAAAAACAATATTGTTCACTTATATCTAAATTGTTCTAAATTTACAATATGGGAATGTTAAACTGAAATGAATTAAACATTATTGTTAGTAATATATATACTTTTCCAGAAAATGTTTGTTTGTCTAACATAAAAGCAAACAAATAAACAGTGAAATACTGTAATGAACGTTTTATCTTTGGGATATGTCTTTATAGGATAAGTTATATATAACCAGTCTTTAGTCCTTAGTTAATAAGCCATTGCGGCATAAACATATGAGTATATCTTCAAATAGAAATAGAAATTCAAAGTTCACTGATATTATCACCTATTATTGATAGAATAAATCTTTAAGATGAGCTAAGATACAAAAATAGGAGACTCAAATAATCGTTGTGATGTATACTACTGATGTCGTAAGTTATAAGTAGCATGTATCATCAATCGAAACTGTAATACTTAGTGGCAGGAGGTTAAGAAGATCGGAGAAAAGAGAAGTGAAGAGAACTAAAACAAGGGGTGATTGGTATGGAGATGAGGGAACAACATGTTCTGTGACAACTGATGGATATTTTGCAAATGAAGTATTTACTGTATAGCTTTCAGATTTTATCAAGATATTCTGTAATGTTGTATTAAAATACATTTGGTTATCCATGCTTTTGTTCTCGTTCACTTCAAGATAACCACAGAATTTTACATTCTATTCTATAACGTATGATATAGAAAAAGATCTTATACATGTATGGATGTTATCCCATTCGGTTACGGAAACTTCCACATCCACGTACTTGAGAAGTACTATGAACCTGCTGGCTATATACACTTCTAATCGTCTAACAAGAATTTCTAAACAGTTATGGTTCAACTTTAAAATAGAACTTGCTAACTATTTGCAATGAAAGACAATATCATCAAGTTTATGTTAATAAAGCCATTATGATGTACATATCTTCATAAGATCTATAATAGTGAAATGTAGGTGGTTCTTTTACAAATATGGAATAAGTGTGGTATCTTTTGTTTGCTTGTTTGTTTTCTTTTGTCTTGAATCAAACGCTTAGTTTAATTCATTCATAGAAAGAGATTCATATTTGTATTATGGAATAGTTAAGTAATTTAAATTGTTATAACAAAACTCAATATGTTTTAGATAGCCTAGTTTGTTGTTTAATGCTTTGTATACATATACTTCTTAGATTAACAGTAACCATGACCTGATATTGAACTAATATGATGATAATCCTTATAAGTAGTATATACAATTCACAATTCTTTAACGGATCATTTCTCTATTATACAGCTATGGAATTAAAAAAAGATTATTATTATTATTAAGCTATTCTAAATATTATCGACTATTCAAGAACTATACTTTCATACTTTACTAAGATTCGACCAATTATCTTTTCTTTAGCTCTATAGGATAATGGATGATCGATTGATGTTAGACCATCATTGGGAACCTGGAAGCACTGGAAGACCGTTTCGTCTTCTTGTGAGACTTTTTAGCAGTGCGCATTCACGATCCCGCTGGCAAGATTCGAACCCAGGACCTATCGGTTTCGCGCACGAACGCTTAACCTCTATACTACTGAGTCTGTCAGCATCCAACCGTTTTAATGTCTAACCTTAACCAATTTGCTAATTTATTTACATTATGATCTTCATTTTATGTTAACCATTTGATTATATTCAATCACAAATCATTCCATTCAAATCGCTATTGCATAAATCTGTAGTCTTGACAAAATATAAAAATTGTGTATAAGCTATGAAGATTGAATTTTAGTCTGGCAGTAATCCACATTTTTTTATCATTATGTATAGAGTATTAGAAATAGAGCCAAATAATTTCTTAGAAATTTGTGGTTAAGTCAATGGTCAACAATTATCTTACTTACTTACTTACTTACCCTTGTTACTCCTCATGGAGGAGCATAGGCCGCTAACCAGCATTCTTCATCTAATTCTGTCCTGGGTAATCCTTTCTAGTTCGTTGCAGTTATTATTCATCCTTTTCATGTCTGCTTCCTTTTCCCAATCTCGGCTTTCATTATGAGGCGTCATAACTCATTCTTCAACTCCCAGGATAGAGTTTAAACGATTTGAATTGTTTATTCTGGTTAGCGATCTTTTTTAGCAAGGTTGTTTTCTATGGAGTGAAGTTACCGACCCCATAATAAACCCTTCTTTTTTATTCCGGATTAGGACCGGCAGTAATCCTAGAAGAGCAATAGGCGGAATCCAATAATTATCTTCTTTAAGCATAATTAAGAGTTTACGAAACTACTATGAAGCAACCATTATGACTGAATAAATATTTATTTAGAATATTTGCGTATGATTTATAAAAGGATAGTTTTTTCTCAAAATATGAGCCAGATCAAAACACCTCCTTGTGAGGTGTGTGAGAAGCAATGACCAGTGGAGTTCAAACGGGTCTGTTGTGACATAGTAAATCACTGACGACAGTGGTAGATGTGTTGCTCAATTTCGTGAATCGGTTGAAGTTAGACATTAACGCAGTTAGATGCCGGCCGGCTCAGTGGTTTACAGGTTAAGCGTTCGTTCACGAGACTGATAGACACTGGGTTCGAATCTCCCGAAACGGGATCGTGGATCTGCACTGCTGAGAAATCACATAATAAGACGAAACGGCTGTCTAGTGCTTCCAGATTTTCCACGGTGGTCTAGCTTGAATTGACTCATGATCTCAGCCATTGTAATATACCATATATCATAGATCTAATATGTCATGGTCAATGTATTTCATATAAGGTTAACATTTCATATGAATTAAATTCGCCAAGCAGAGAATCATGAAGCTATAATATTGAGTAGGCATAATCCGTTAACTTTAAATGCATTCGCATTACGGCCAACATTACTGAAGATCAGAGATTACAATTTCGTACTATAGTTTTAAGAATACTTCTCTGTTTTTTTCTTTATAAGTAAATAAATCACTTTCAGAATGGGGATTTTTAGAGATTGTAGTAATTTAGACCGTGACCAGTGAACCAGTTACTCACTGAAAAAAATGATGAACAGTTGCTTAACATTGTGGATTGGTTGAAGTTAGACATTAACACTGTTGGATGCCAGTTCAGTGGTCTAGGTCAAGTGACCATATTTTTTAAATGATCGGCAACTAATATATTGTCCAGCAGATTCTGATACTTCTTGAAATAACTGAACGATTCATACTTTTTATAGTTTATCATTAAAGAAAAGTGGATTATCAGTCTAAAACTCATGAATAATGAATTGTTGAAATACACAGAGACTGGGCATTTTAAAGAAGTCTTATATATACAGTGACTGATATTTTGTATATGAATTGGTTCTTTTGCACTCAAGTGACGTTGTACGGTCAAGGGTGGAGAGAGTCCTCACTCCCTCAAGAAATACTATCAGATAATCACGCATATACAGCCACTATTAAGGAAGTCCTACTCATTGTTTACGAAATTGAGAGGACGAAAAGCGAATATTCGCAGATATACCAGGTTGATAATCATAAAGCATAAATCTAGTAAATTTGGAAAATCTTCATTCCAAACCAATGATGCACATGGGCTCCAGTATCCTGAGAGAACAAACAACTTGTTGTTAATCACTGTCTACCATAGCAATTCATCTCCTTACGTTGGTGGACTACCTTGTGGATTTGACCTTTAGGTTAAAGACTCAGAGTGTGACCCCCTAAGAAAATCACCTGCTTCTGTTTGGGAAACCTGGAAGCTTTTTAATTGAGTTTTGTTCTTTGAGCTGGATGGTTTGGTCGTGAAGCTTTGATCGTTCTTCTGAACAACATCATCAGCACAAACTTCAGGCAGAAGTGAACTGCTCGAATTTCTACATATTTGGTTCACAGCTTGTCCTGTACACCTCAATGTCGATTGATTCTTATTGACCTTAAACCTATCATTGTTTACTTTTTTGTTTTGGTTGTATCTCCCATTGGTTTGATGATGTCGTTCAGAAGAACAATGAAAGCTACGACCAAACCATCCACCCCAGAGAACAAAATCCCATCAAAATCACCCACCTGAGGTACAAATCTTCTCCACCATCTCAAAACCTAGAAGCATTGAACGGTCGTTTTGTCCTACTATGATACTCCTCAGCATTGAGCATCCACAATCGCTAGCTCGTGAAATCCGAACCCAAGACTTATCGATCTCGTGCACGAACGATTAATCTCTAGACCACTGAGCCTGCCAGCATCCAATATTGTTAATATCTAACTTCAACCAATCCACGAAATTGCGTCACCTTCTACCATTGTCTTATACAAAATAATTCATGAATATCTAATCAATTATAAATGATTTTTATTTTAACCTAATTTCCTTAATTTTTCGACAATCATAATCATATATCATGAGAGTAAGATTTCAAAAACAACAACAACAGCAAAAAAAGTAGATTTATGGTCAAAGAAATTAGTTCATTTCATAATGTATCAATGATAAAGTTGAACTTATTAATTTTAAATAAATTGTGTATTAGGTGGATAGTTATATTTTAAATGAATAGAAAAAAATGTATTTCTAACAATGTTTCGTGACTTGATTTAGGCCACTTCTTCAGAATAAATAAATAATTGAAATTTAAATTAACACAAGTTTATATAGTATAAATGAAATAATGTGTTAGTTATTTATTCTGAAGAAGTGATTTATATTAAGTCACGAAATGTCGTTAGAAATACAACTTTTTTTCTAGTCATTTGGGATATATATATATATATATATATATATATATATATATATATATATACATAACACAGAAATATATTTCAATGATTAAGATCATGAGTCAGTTGAAGCTAGACCACCATGGAGAACCTGGAAGCACTGGACGGCCGTTTCGTCCTAATATGGGACTCCTCAGCAGTGCGCATCCATGACCTCACCCCCTGCGAGATTCGAACCCAGGACCTACTGGTTTCGCGCGCGAGCACTTAACCACTAGACCACTGAGCTGGCATTTATTCAACCACGTCTGTTGTGGAATAGTAACTCACTGAAGACAATGGTGGATGTGTCGCTCAATTTCGTGGATTAGTTGAAGTTAGACATTAACACCGTTGGATGCCGGCTCAGTGGTCTAGCGGAACCAATAGGTCCTGGGTTCGAATCTCGCAGGGGGCGAGGTTGTGGATGCGCACTGCTGAGGAGTCCCATAATAGGACGAAACGGCCGTCCAGTGCTTCCAGGTTCTCTATGGTGGTCTAGCTTCAACTGACTCATGATCTTAATCATTGAAATTACTACAATCTCCACAAAACCCCTTCTGACAGAAATATATATTTGATTAGTATAAGCAGAGGTTTTGTAGATACCTATAATGAATTTGATAGTTGAGATTATGAGTCATTTGAAGCTAGACTAACATGGAAAACCTGGAAACACTGGATCGCCATTTCGTCTTATGTGTACTGCTGAGGAATCTCACAATAGGATGAAATGACCTGTCTAGTGTTTTCAGGTTTTCCATTGTAGTCTAGCTCATGATCTTAACTATTAATATATATATATATATATATATATATATATATATATATATATCTGTATATTAGTTCATTCAATGTTTATTTTTCTTTCAATTGCTCATATCAGTAGTAATTAATGATTATTTCATTAGATAATTAAAAGTACATAAATAAGTTTTAAGACAATGATAAACAAACACTCATAAATAGGCAACCATTCATAGTGAAGTGACATTAAGTAATCTAATCACTATTCTAAATTGAAATGATGTATATAAGAATTATTTATTTAAGATATACTACTCTTTCTAAATTTATAGCAACTCACGTTCAATTGAGTTTGATCTCATCTAATTCGGTTAAGCCCTTTTTATTAACTTAATAAACGGACAAAGTCACCTGCACTATAATAACTTATTGTATCCATATTAGTGTTGCGAATGTATGTACCTTTATTATCGTTATCCTTGTATGAATATGTATGTTCGGCAAGCCTTACTGTCTACGCATTTATTCACGTTACTAGCTTTACTATTAACCGCTTAATTGACTCGATGATTCATTCATATATATATGTCCATGTTATTCATATTCATTACTCGCTCGCTCTTGCCCTTGCTCTCTCTCGCCCGCTCGCTTGCCTGTTTGCCTTTCGGCATAACTATTTCATGCTTGCTTAACGCATCTGTAATTTTGGATATCTGTGTGTGGTCCCATAATAAACGTAATTAACACTTCGTATTCGCCTTCTGATTAATATACCGTTGGAGCGTTATTTGGTGACGGTTACCGAGACGAACTGTATACAGAGTTTAAGGAATATATCGAACACCGACCACTACAAATTAATGATATAAATAATCAGTACAAAAATCATTAACAGTTGTGTATTTGTTAATATACTCATATTAAACATTGTTTATCTTTTCTTTGAGAGTTTATCAATTATTGATTTCAATACATAAATATTGATACATGATGGTATCAAAATAATATATGTGCCACATGAATCATTCGATTTGCCCGGGCACCCAAACTGAACTATGTGGTTTCGTTAGGGGATCACACTCCAAGCCTTTGATCTAGATGTTTAATCCACAAGGAAATGGAACAATGTTAGGAGATACAGTCCTATGGTAGACGGTGACCAACAACAAGTTCGTACGTCATTTGTTCCCTCGTGATACTGGATTCCATGTGCTTCATTGGTTCGAAATGAGGATGTTCCAACTTTCCTAGGTGAATCCTCCGTGACTATCAACGTTGTATAGCTGCGAATATTCGCTTTTTATCTTCTCAATTTCTTAAACAACACCTTCGTGATGAGAAGTCAGTGAGTAGGAATTCCCTGGTAGTAGCTGAATACACGTGGACATATACGAGCATTTCACAAGGGAGAAGTGGACAATCCCCACTCTTGGTTGTACCAAGCCATTTGGCGGACTGTTTTGATTCTAGTGAAATACATTATATACTGACTAGAATTAGATGGAATAATTCTACATGTGTAGTATATGACTTATTGAAATACCACGATGCTCATCTTACAACTTTTTAAACATTCTCTTTTTTTAAATAGTTGAATTGTCAGTATCATTATCAACGTTCGAATTGATAATTTCGAAGGAATTGAGTATTGGGTAGATTGTTATTATAATAAAAATAATATATATTTGTAGATATCCCAATTGAGTAGAAAAATTAGATTTTCTGACGTTTCGTCACTCAGTATAAATCACTTCTTCAGTGAATAAATCAATAATCAAAACAAAATTAATGCAAGTTTAAATAGTACAAAACAATAAAGCAAGAATATTAGATGCGATCAATCAAAAACATTCAATATCCATCCAACTTGAACTATCTATCCAAGTTACCATATCTCATATTATTCACATTTCACGTTATTATCGTACATGCAAATTGAACTCTATTCATCCTCACTACACAGGTTGAATTTTTCATCCCTGATCCTGCACACACACACAAATATAAAAACATGCATCATAGAAATTGCTTTGACTCGAATAACATGACATTGACTTGATCCGACCAGTTTTTGATTGATCACACTTAATATTCTCACTTTGTTTCTGTGTACAATTTAAACTTGGATTAATTTTAATTTGGTTCTTTATTTATTCGCTGAAGAAGTTGCTTACACTTAGTCGCGAAACGTCAAAAAAATCTAATTTTTCTACTCAATTGGGATATCTACAAATGTATTTTTCTTTATACCTGAAATGGATTATTTTCCACAGAAGTTGTATTGTTATCGCAAAAAGTCGTTTTGTATTGATGACATAGTCTAGGTAAAATATGTTTACATTACTGAGAGAACAATATTGACAAGCTTACTGTTTATAATTCTTATACCTTTCTATTTCCATCTACTTTAATTACGAATTTACTTAATTGCTTACATACATACTTACGCCTGTTACCCACAAGAAATGGCATAGGCCATTCACCAGCACTATTCATCCAACTCTGTCCTCAGCAATCCTTTCCAGTTCTTTCCAGTTGCTATACACCTTTTTCATGTCTGCATATAAGTCTCTAGTGAATTTGTTCATTGATATTTCTGTTCTCCAGTTCCTTTCAAGATCAAAATTTAAGGTTTGTTCTGTGATGCAGTTTGATGATTTTCTCAATGTATGTCCTGTCCACCTCTACTGTCTCTTCCTAACTCTTCAGCTGGAAGCTGGTTTGTTATCTTCCACAATAGGATGTTGCAGATGATATCTGACAAACGGATATTGAGTATCTTACGTAGACAATTGTTTATGAATACTTGTACACTTTTAACGTTGATTCTGGTAGTTCTCGAAGTTTCAGCTCCGTACAATAGAACCGTCTTGACGTTGATAGGAAACAACCTTGCAAATAACTGTTTTGAACTGAGAGGAATAACTTGTTTATTGTTTTATTATTTTCATTGATTTCTTCAATGATATCAATTGGTTCAGTAAACCGTCTTAAAATGTTTTAGTTAATCTAGTTGTTATTTCAGGAATCATCAACCATATACCTCAACTTAGTCGAAATGATTTGATTCATTTCATTCAAGGAATTTTCATCTTGTTGTTGGAGAACACCAACCTAATCACACTTGATGGCGAAACTCTGGAAGATATCGAATCTTTCATGTACTTTGGAAGCATCACCGATGAATAAAGAGAATCAGATGCAGATGTAAAGGCGAGGATTAGCAAATCAAAGGCCACATTCTTGCAACTGAAGAACATATGGAACTCAAAACAACTTTCAACCAATATCAATGTCACAATCTTCAATACGAACGTTAAGGCAGTTCTACTGTACGGAGATGAAACTTGGAGAACTACTACAACCACCATCAAGAAGGTACAAGTATTTATCAATAGCTGTCTACGCAATATACTCAACATCCATTGGTCGGATTCCATCAGCAACAGCCTTTTGTGGGAGAAAACAAACCAGTTTCCTGCTGAAGAGGAAATAATGAAAAGATGATGGAAATGGATAGAACATACATTACGCAAATCATTAAACTGCATTACGAGACAAGCCCTAACTTGGAATCCTGAAGGGAAGAGGAAAAGAGGAAGGCCAAAGAACACATTACGTCGAGAAATAGAATCAGATATGAAAAGGACGAATAACAACTGGAAAGATCTGAAAAGAATTGCCCAGGACAGAGTTGGATAGAGAATGCTAGTAAGCGGTCTATGCTTCTCTACAACGAGTAACAGGCGTAAGTAAGTAATATAATCTTATTGTTGAATTAGGTGTAAATACTTAAAACCTTTCATTATATTGAACATTCTTTTCTTTTCTTTCTTTCTTCTCATTTAGATTAATCAATAATGCTTAGATCAATTTTAATCTTGTCAATATTATCTATTGTATTTTCACTTGTCAACGTTAAATGCGCTGTAGCGGTACCTGAAAATGAAATGGATCGATACCCATTTATGCCTTATGAATTACCATATGCACATGATGAACTAGATCAATATTATTATCCAAATCTACGTGATTCATTAGTTCGACGTCTTATGAAAAGAAAATATTATATATCACAAAGACTTGGTAAATAAATCTATCATTCATCTAATGAATAATCAATCATATTTAAATCCATATAGACCATATTAAAACAAACATCATGTAATCATTTTATTCATATATAGAGATACATTTATAATTTCAAAATAAACAAATGGCATAGAAACAATGTCATTGTATTATGATTAAAAACTGCAAAATAAACGTTTAAAGATAATATGTGGTTTTTTGACTTATTTCCTTGAAGTACTAGTATACCATATGAACTAAGTAATTGAGTATGGTGTTCTGGTCATTTGAAGTTATTTAAGTCACATATTTGATAAAGCCTACTGTCCTATTTGGATTAGAATCCAGTTTCAGAAGAATACAATCTCATCTCTTGGACATGATTTAATAGGGGAATCGTCTGAACCCCAGCTTCTTGGTGCACAGGCGTTGTGATCATGTATTCTTTCACATACACATAGGTATATTCACCCTATGAGCAAATATAAGTAACATGCATACCTGTAACACATAAGTTTTCAATTGTACCCCCCCCCTATAGTATACATATAGGTATGCTCACTCATCTGGGAGGATTGATGGTCACCGCTCTCATCAAATGTATTTACAACAACTTACGCATTACATATATACCATCAGTGCAAAGACTTCCGTCCGTGCATTTCATGAATTACAAATAATCGTTAGCACTTTTTCAGGGAGAGTTAATGTTCACTACTCAACCATCAAAATACTGTAGTAAATATTTTGAAAAATCCTCATTACAAGTAGTTGAATTATTCAATAATAAACGTAAATGTCTCATTTTCTTTAAATATAACAAGAATGAACTAAGTTGTTACATCTAAATTAAAACATTGTTCTCATGCAGTAATTTTTCCCATGGCTACAAAACATTAATTCTTATCTCTTTCATCCTCTTTTTGTTGTACAAACGAACAAAACGCGCGTGCTGGATTCCACTGCTAGCCACTATCCATCTTTGCTTATAATGCTTGTGAATGAAAAATCATACGCACAGTATACACATATGTTAATAAGAGACTCATCACAGACAGTCCAAAGCAATATCAAATCAATTTACACATATGATTCTTTAATACATGAGACTATTAATCAATTGAAGCTAGAAAACCATGGAAAACCTGAATGCACTGAACAGCCGTTTTGTCAGATTGTACGCGTCCATGATCTCGTCTCGTGAGAATCGAAATCAGGACCTATTAGTTTTGTGCGCGAACGCTTAAACTCTAGACCTCTGAGCCTGCCAGTATTCAATGATGTTAATGTCTAACTTCAACTAATCTACCATTGTCTTCAGTGAGTTTCTATCTCACAACAGATCCCATTGAACTCCACTGGTCACGGCTTCTCACTAGAAATACAGGAAATACCTCTTGAAACCAGTCACTAGTGAGCATATACTGATTAATATCAGAAAAGGGTTTTTATAGATATTATAGTAATTTAATAGTTGAGATCATGGTGGTCTAGATTCAATTGATTAATGATTTCAACTATTAAATTACTACTGTAGTGAACACGAACATGGGTTGGGAAAATCGAATACATTTGAGCACACAATTACAGAGCATCTCAATAAAATCTGAGAACCATATATAGTAAATCGTTAATTTGCAACATATCAATCCATCATATCAAACTTGACTGTTCCTGCTGTAAACATCAATCCATTGTCTCAGATTTCATTGTTCATGCATTTTCATACCAATTGCGTTTCGTTCCTGTTCTTTCCTCATCGATCTTCTACTGAAATACATTCTATGCCTGACCACCGTCATATACTACTTGTGTGGATATAAATAAGCCACACCACACTACAATATCCATAAAAAACCCCATTTTGATATACAATTCTGTTACTAAGGCATCTATTTTTACAATTTATTTCTCCTTTATATATATCACAGTATGTTGTATGATTCTTTAATGAATACATTGAGATTCATTTAATTTTAATGATTATTACAATCATAGTGTCAGTTCTATGTTACTTCAAATTGTCTTGATTTTCTTTTATGAACTCATTGCCATCAACAAATGAAACAAGATTTCTCTCAGATACTTCATTTACTTAATATGCGATCAATATTTACATACCATTGAAATATGCAGTTTATGTTATAGCTTGTTCTTCCTTAACTGTTTCATTAGTTATATAATGTAAAGTTCTGATTATCATTGTAGTGAATGAGAATACAAGCGGGGATAACCAAACATTACAGAATATCTTAGTTAAATCTGAGAACTATTTGTAAAATATCAATCTATCATCTCATACTTCATTGCTCCTTCATTTCCACAATAATCATTCTGTGTTCTTATTCTCTTGTCTTCGATCTTCTTAATCTTCTACTGCAAGGTATATCACTTTTGATTGATGATACATATCACTTATATCTGTCGATATCGGTAACACATACCACATTATTGTTAATTATTCAAGTGTACTAATATATGATAGTCTCGACTGATGACAATCATTTTGTTTTTGGTTTTAAAAAAATCGATGCAAAGAATGAACATATGGTAACATATGGTAATAAAATGATCATACACATACTTTTTTTTTTAAAGCCAGTTGGATAGTAGTTATGCAAAAGTAAATATAAATAATATATTATGTAATAGATATCAAGCTTTATAGAAAACAGAATATCTTTAATTGTTATTTCATTTAGAAAATATTTGTTAAAAGAATTATTCATTTCAATAGTTGAGATCATGAGTTGATTGAAGCTAGATCAATATGAAAAACTTGGAAACATTAGTCGGTCGTTTTATTCTATTGTAGGACTTCTCAGCAATGCACATAGGAAGAAATGGCCGTCTAGTGTTTCCAGGTTTTCCATATTAGTCTAGCTTCAATTAACTCATGATCTCCACCATTAAACTTATTAATAAATAATATATTTGTAATATCCCAATGAGTAGAAAAATTAGATTTTCTGACGTTTCGTGACTCAGTGTAAGTCACTTCTTCTTATTGTTCCTTTGTACTATTTAAACTTGGATTAATTTTAATTTGGTTATTTATTCTCTGAAGAAGTCACTTATACTAAGTCACGAAACTCGAGAAAATCTAATTTTCTACTCATTGGGATATTACAAATATATTATCTATTTATAACAATCTACCCAATGCTCAATTTATTCGAAATTTCCACATCAAATCTTGGTAATGATACCTACATTAAACTGATTATAATATCCACAAAACCCTTTCTGATACTAATCAAATATATATTTCTTTGTTATATTTATCACTTGATGTTAGACCATCATTGATTATTTGGAATCACCGGACGGTGGTTTCGTCCCATTTCGTGGGACTCTTCAGTAGTGCGCACTGACGATCCCAGCCTAACGAGATTCGAACTCAGGACCTATCGGTCTCGCGCTTAAACGCTTAACCTTTTGATCACTGGGCCTGACGGTATCCAACGGTGTTAATATCCAATTTCAACTGATCCACAAAATTTTTCATTTATCAAAATAATAAGAATGATAGTATACATTCATTATCCTATTAGAGATCAAATCTAACATTAAGACCTTCCTGATGAATGTTTACTTTTCGAACCATAGAGTTTACACTCAATAGTTTGGATTTCTATTTTCAGTTAATTTATAATATTACCAAACCATTATCCATTCCGATTAATGAAAATGGTTGAACACTGATTAACATCTTTTTAAAAGAACACCGGAAATTATCTGTCAATTTATTTCTAAGAAGTATAAGATATTTATTATAGAGTTTGATACTTTCTGTTAAATTTAAAGTTTCAAATTGATGATTAACTTTTAAGAAGCAGGAATTAGAAATCGTAAAGTAGTATGTTGAGACTTTAAGCCTGGTTGATTGTCACATGATCTATTCACTAATCGAAATATGACATATATAATCTTAGCACTGTGCCAAATCAATGATGTTCGACTGGTATGAGTAGCCTAGTGTCCTTATTGGTTCTTTTTCCCCTTAGCCTTTTCAGTTGAGTCTAAAAACGCTACTAATAGTTTCCACTATGCGAATCATTTATTTTAAACATACCTGGTTTATATACAAGCCAAATAGACCACTTCACAACATAAAATAAGAAATAACATTTGTACAAGTTCAAGCCGAAAAGTGGCTATGATCATGAGACTGTAATCAATAAACTGAATATAACTTAAGAATATTAAATCGTATCATAATAGTCTATAGGTGAAAATGAACCTTATAATAAGATGAATATAGATATACATAACCTAGTTACTAAATAGTCATACAATAGGAATATATATAATATTAACCCATTAATAGGTCTCAGAAGTTATCGGTAATTTAATCTTCACAGTGAATAGGTAACAACTTCTAATATGGGATTCAATGACACTATCCTAGGATATAACTAATATAGATTTTGGATATGAATGCACATATAGAAGTTTATATATAATAACTAAATGTAAATGATTACTCAAATTTCTCTTTATTTTCATCTGTCCATATTCTTTTTGTTATAGACACTAAAATTCATAATGATTCGTTACTTGAAATTGAATTACTCAAGTAAAAAAAAGTAGACAATTGATTTCTTTCATTGAGAAATACCTACTATATTTGGCTATAACCCAATCAAAATTTGATGGAGAAACATTGGAATAGATGGAAAATTTCACGTATCCGAGTAGTATTGTGGTGTGTGCTACTTATGTAGACATAAGTAGTATATGACGTGAGCACTGAACAGAATGTCTGGAGGCAGAGAGATAAGAAGATCAAACAATAAAGAATGAAGACAAAAGGCAATTTTTATAAAAATGCAAGAACAAGGGGATTCTACAGTATCATCGATAAACAAGGAGGATGTGATGCAGACGTAAAGGTAAAGATAACATTCTCACAGTTAAAAAATATATATAACTCAAAACAACTAACAACCAATATCAAAGTCACAATCTTTAATACAAATATCGTGACAATTAGTTTAATTGTACTGAACTGAAACTTTGAGAGCTACTAGGACTGTCATAAAATGTGTACAAGCATTTATAAACAATTGTCTATGTAAGATAATGAATGTCCGTTGTTTGGATACCATCAGCAACATTCTACTATAGGAGACAACTAATCAACATCCAACTGAAGAGAAAATTAGGAAAAACATTGGAGGTGGATAGGAAACACATTGACAAAATTATCAAACTGTATCACAAGGTAAACGCTTACTTGGAATCTTGAATGGAAACGAAGAAGAGAAAAGTCAAAGAACATATTACATTAGAAATGGAAATCAAATATCAAAAGAATGAACAGCAACTAGAAAGGATTGTCTAGAACAGAGTTGGATGAGGACTGCTGATGGTTGACCTATGCTCATCCATGAGGGTTAACAGAATTAAGGAAGTTATAAATTGTAAGTTTCCTATTTGAAAGACTATAATTTAAACAAAAATAGTAAAATACTTCATATGGATAGATCTTAAACGATAAATATTCGAAGTTACAGTGTACAACATTTTGTATGTCCGGTAGTTCTGTTTAGTTTATCGATATGATACATAACTAGTAATTGAGATCATGAATTGATCAATGTTAGACCATCGATGAAATCCTGAAAGAACAAGACAGCCGTTTTATCCTAGTATAGGATAGTCACTTCTAAGGAGTTTCAAACTAGGACGAAACGGTCGTTCAGTGCTTCCAGGTTTTCATCGGTGGTCTTACATTGATCAGTTCATGACCTTAATTAAACAACTCAATAATCTTCATAAACCTCTACTGATAAGTATCTTTATTAACAATTTCACCCCTAACAGTTAAATAAAATAAATTCAATTTGGTTAAATAAACAACAGGAAATATTTTCGCTACAATAGATGGCGGCTTTCACAAGATGACAAAAGTTTAAGTACACTTAAAAGCAATCATATTTTTATATAATAGATTAACCATTGAGTAGTGACCAATATCATATAATTCAAGTCTTTCTTAAGCTGATTGGATCATATTGACTAAACTGCAATATGATCATTAATCTAAATGACTCGATATTGGATGCTATTTGACGCTTTTCACCAACATGTACCTCTAGCCTTGAGTAAACTGATGCTTTTTGATGGATTTGACCCCATATAAACAGTCAATGAGCATCAGTTCCTTTAAGATTATAGGTTCATCATCATCACGAGTATCGGAGGGCACGGATCTTAGACTTAGAGTTTTCTATCAATTATCTTCAACCACCACCTTACATACGTATGTGTAGTTTAGAGAATTTAAGATATATAAAAATCATACAATAATGTTCAGGAAATCAAATAAAAATAATGACTATGAAAACTAAACAGACACGATATATATAATATATATTCCTCCGCTGGAATCTGGTTTGTTCTCTCCCATAGTAGATTGTTTTTGATAGTCTCTAGTCAACGGATCCGAAGTATTTTATGTAGACAACTGTTAACAAACACGTGTATCTTCTGGATGATAGCTTTCGTAGTTCTTCAAGTTTCCGTCCCATACAGTATAATTGTCTTGATATTTGTATTGAAAATTTTGACTTTGGTGTTGGTTGTCAGTTGTTTTGAGTTTCAGATATTCTTCAGTCGTAGATATGTTGCCCTTCTTTTGCTGATCCGCGCCTTCATATCTTTTTTATTGTGAATAGACCAAGAATAACAGGTAAAGTCAATTTTAACAATCATAGACAAATATTTCATTCCTGTTCAGGACTTCTCAATAATATCACTTGACTCCACTTCAAGGAGTTGAACCCAGGAATTTCTGTTATGATCACAAATCCTCAACATCTAGGACACTAGTCAGGAATAAAATCATTTGCATGTATAGCGTAGATCGATTTATGATATCAATAACATTTAAAAACTTTCAAAAACTTACTTACTTACGTCTGTTACTCCTAATGGAGCATAGACCGCTGACCAGCAATCTCTAACTCATACTGTCCTGAGCTTTCCCGTTCTAGTTCTATCCAATTGTTGTTCATTCTTCTCATATCTATCTCGATTTCTTGGCATAATATGTTGTTTGCTCTTCCTCTTCTCCTTTAGCTTTCAGGATTTCATGTAAGGACTTACCTTATGACTTTGTTATACTCTACCCCTTATTACTAACCATAAACACTGTTATACAATACTCTCTTATATTCAATGATTATATAGTTTACAATTTATATAATGTATATATAACGGATACAATACAAAGAGATTTCAATAGTTCTACATAAGGAAATAATTCATTCCTTCATTATAACTAATAATTTGTATTCATTAGTAATGCAATGAGTTAATTAATTAATTAATTAATTACGGTAGTTAACTTCCTTTTTCACAAAAATTGTTTCCTACTTTTAATATAATTAAGTAGGATTGTAATTTATGTCTGGTTTATTTTTCTCTCTCTAAGGAGAAAAAGATTAATTGTCTTTTAACTTATAAATACTCCATTTTATTTGGTAATAATAATAATAATGATAAGTAATTACATTATTCTTATTCTTATTTAATAGTGTTAGTAGCCCCCAGTTACCCTAGTATGGCCGAGAGTAGGGAGAGTTCACCTCTCCCTCGTGGAATGCTCTCAAGTAACTATGTGCATAAACTCATTACCAGGGAAGTCCTACTTACTTCCATCTCGCTGTGGATATGTTGTTTATGAAATTAAAAAGACGAAAATCGAATATCCGATGCTTTAATTGGGTTAGTGAATGCGGTGAGTCCATCTAAGGGAATTGGATAATCCTGATTCCAAATCAATGGTGAACATAGTCTCCAGGATCTTATTAGTCATCGTTTACCATGGGACTGCATCTCTTAACATTGTCCCATTGCCTTGTGAATCAGTCTCAGATGGAAGGCTCCGGGTGTGACTCTTTAAGAAAAACACCTGCTTCGGTATGGGCGCCTGGACAGTATTCAAACCCTCACACAAATCGAATGATTTATGTGGCACATATCTATTTGATGCCTACTTGTACCAGTGTTTATATGTTTAAATAAATAAATAATAATAAAAATAATAGAATACAATCTCATTGGGATCTTAACAAATGAATCGATAAATTCATAAAGTATTTCCTGAAATTCCAGTAAGAAACCAAAACCAGCAGAGTTCAACTGCGTTTGTTGTAGAGGCAGTTACTCACTGAATTCAACTATTAAAAAATCACTACAATCTACAAAAACCCGATTCTGATAATTCAGTTTTAATTTGATGCTCATTGTAGCCCATTCAATTAACTTACATATATATCAAGCTGACAGAGCAGTCACTAGATGATTCCGTACGATATAAACTTTGCGCTAATTGGCACACATCAGTAAATAACGTCAGGAATCTTGAAGAAACTTATGGTTCCGATGGTCCTTCAATTGGATTTATTCAATATATTAGCTAGAGGTATTTGAGTAATAAACTAGGAATGTCTTCTAAATGATCGTTGAATGGCAACTATTTTCGTATATATTGAGTCCTTTATGTCAATGGAATCCTATTAATCAGATTAACATACCATTACCAGTTTAAGTAGTTTGTTATTTCTTCAACTGTTCTCATATTATATTGTAGTAGACTTGCATCAAAATGACTTGGAAGAAATGTCGACTTATCAAAAGTATTTATCTTATTGTCTATTGTAAATTTAGGATAAATTCATGACTGAATGTCAAATTGTCTAATCTTTACTCCTTGCTTGACTCAACAAACTGGAAGTGTAAGCTGTTTACTTATGATAGTGTATCATAATTTTTAGAATTAACGTTTACAGAAAATCAACATAAACCAAGTACTTTGTGCCTATTGAAACATCCATAAAACTTAATTCAATATATTTTATTCTAACTCTTCTAAGCCATTCCAACATTAGATGGTGTTTGGAGGTAGTCGACAGGAAACCCTGGACCCGGGTTTCGTGCTACTTGGCACTCGTCAGCAAGGTGTACCTGTAATCTTTGAGGGAACTGGTGCTCCCTGGCGGATTCGATCCCGTGTCACCCGGCTTCACAGTCAGAGACGTTACCACTGAGCTATCCGGGCCGCGACCGACCTCCTGTGATCAATCAATTGTCATTCCAACATGTATTTACATATCCAGAACGAAAACTATATTGTCTACATCCAGTGTAAATTGTTTCAAACGATTAGTTGGACTAATACATTCCAAAATCTGAAAAGCGGTCGTTTAATCTTCGATTCGAGAGATGATAAAGTACTTTATTGTATACGTGAATAACTAAACTTTTTGAAGTACCGAACCTTAATTTCGAATAGGTTAGTCGATTAGTATCAAATGATCTCATGATCTTGTATTTTATCTATTGTATTTATTTATTTGAACACATAAATATTGGTACAAAGGAGCACCAAATACATATGCGCCACACAAGTCACTTGATTTGTGTGTGGAGTGTGATACTGTCCAAATGTCGAGACTTAAGCAGGTTTTCTTAGTGATCCACACCCAAAGCATTCGACTTAAAAATCTAACCAACAAGGCAGTGGAGCAATGTCAGGAGATACTGTCATATTCTAGCCATTGACCAACAACAGGTTCATACGCCGTTTGTCCTCTCGAGATCCTGAAGCCCATGTGCATCATTGATTTGGAATCAGGGTTTTCTAAATCCTCTAGATGGACTCTCCGTGTCCACTAAGCGTCGGATATTTGCTTATCGTCTTCTCGATTTCAAAAATAACATGTCCACCTCGAGATGGCATTAAGTAGGACTTCCACGGTAGTGGCGGTATACGCGTGGCCATGTTGAAACATTCAAAGAGAGAGAGAGGTGACTCTCTCTACCTTAAGTAGTACCAGGGTATTTGGGGCATTTATATCCGCGTCGCTTATTACTTATACTTGAAAACGAGGAACCACTGTAATTCACACGATTCATTTTATACAAGAATATCGTACCTTGTATAAATATCCCATTCAATTCAAACAAAACAAGTATTATACAAATTAATCATCATATTGAATTAAGAAAACCGATATAATATTAGATGAAAAATCATAATGATTAGAAGAATATAATTTTGCTTCTTTTTATCCCATATTGTAACAAAACAATTATCTATTATATTCACTTGGTATTGTTTTACTTGTATCTTCCCATTTAAGACTGCAATTGATCAGTCTCTTATTGGTATATATGCATACTGTGCGTATTGCCTCGATATAGCCTTAATTCACAAGCATTATAAGCAAAGATGGATAGTGGCAGGTAATGGAATACAGGATGCGCTTTTCATCCTATTTAGGACTTATCAGCTGAATGTATTTGCATCTCACAGTTGATGTTCAATCTGAGACTTGAAGTCAGTACCATTCACTTCAACTGAATTTAAACTTCATCGCATTACACAAGCAAATAGCTATCAGAACTCAATAGCTAAATAAATAACACGATATCGTTTGAAGCGAACAATACTAGGTTCGAGTCCTATAAGTGAATATCAATTCTAGGATGTAAACACATTCAGCTGATGAGTTCAATATAATACAAAACATTCATCCCAGTCTCGACTACTAGCTACTATCCATCGTTGTATATAATGAATTATTATATTCTAGTCTTTTATTAGATTTTCATTCTATTCCGATCAAATTATGTTATATGTTAGAACTATAACCATATTATTATTATTATTATATATACACCTATAGTAACAATGCCCTAAGCATTATTACATAGACTATCATAGGTCATTTATTTACCATAGGAATGTATATTTAATTACTTTCTTAATTATAAATTATCAGGTAATAAGTTAATCTACATCAGTTCATTATATCATATATCAGTATATACTACTTATAATGATAATAATAATAATAGTAGTAATAATCATAATCATAATCATAATCATACTAATCATTGGAATGTATGTTGTTTATTCTTATTTTAATGGTAAATAAACTATAACCGAAAATTATCATTTTTATAATGAATTAAAATGACCTTAATTCACGTAAACTCAACATGATAAATAAGTTATCTTATATAAGAGGTGGATAAATAATAATAATAATAACAGTAATAATAATAATAATAATAATAATAATAATAATAATAATAATAGTAATAATAATGCTTATTATTACAACAAGATGTCAAAAAAACAAAAAAATTTCACTGAGGTAATTATATTCAGTATTCAATGGGATCATCTTCTTTCAATAGGGGTTATCTGTTGTTTTTTTTTTTAAAAAAAAAGAGGAGAAAATAAAAGGCTCGTACGAACCCGGTTTTTTTTTCTGATGTTAATTTTCATTTTTTTTGTCAGTTGAAATGATGACTCGATTAAAGTTAGATTATTATTATAGAAAACCTAAAAGCATTGGATGACCGTTTCTTCCTAGTATGGGACTCATCAGCATTGTATATTCATGATTCCGTTCATGGAATTTGAATTCATGACATTTGAATGTTGAATCAATGGTCTTGAGGTTAAATGTTCGTGTGCGAGATATAAATAGTATGTCATTGTTAGATTCATTAAACTTGAATGCTACTACTGATTCGTCTTACTCGGAATGGAACAAAGGTTCAATGATTCAGAGACTCGATAGGCTATTCTAGTCCATTGTCCCCGACTCAGCTAACTGGATCAAGAAGTTTTAGTAAGACGTGGAAAGTGTATTCTACAGGCAACCATCAGATACTAGGTCAATCAGGCCTACAAATCAAGCGTATTTATACAGAAACATCGATATTCTCATATAGATTTTTAAACATTTCATCAATAAGTTCGTCAATCGACTGCCATTCAAATATTTAAACATTGAATCGATAAGTTGATCGATAAGATAAAATTATAAAAGGTGAGTTTTGGGGGATCTATCGTCCCCAATATTCATACTAGTCAGAAGTGTAATGCCCAGTAGTGGATGGTTGAGAAGATCGAATTGAAAAGAACAGGAATGTAAATAGAGAATAGTTTTCATAACAATAGGAATGAAGAAACGGTGAAATTTGCAAGAGGCAATTAATAACAGATGTGTAAATAAAGTATTCAATATATGGTTTTCATATTTTATGAGTGTTCTCTCACAAGAATAGCACTGAATAAGTGAATTATTATATCGTATTTTTTAAGCTGGATAAAATGGTTACATTCTCTCTTTGATATTCTTAACCTTATCATTATTGTCAAAATGAGGATTTGTGGAAATCGTAGTAATTTAATGGTTGAATTCATGAGTCGATTAAAGCGAGACCACCATGGAAAATCTGCAATCACTGGACGACCGTTTCGTCCTAATATGAGACTCTTCAGCATTGAGTGCAAAACCATGATCCCGCTCGCGGGATTCGAACTCAAGACCTTAGATCATCCAATGCTTTCAGATTTTCTATGATGTTTTAGCTTTTATCAACTCATGATTTCAACTATTAAGTTACTAAAATCTCCACAAAACCCTATTTTCTAATAATTACGGAAGATATACAAAGGCCCAACCAGAGATATCGTGATTGTTGTAAATATGCAGAGAAAAGAATTTAAATCATTTAGATGTCCATTTACTGGACTGTTAATTTGGCATACAAAATAAATAGTGAGGAGGCATCAATGAATGGCTTTCGTACTTCCGTTTAATTTAAATTTATTTCTAATCACTTGAGGATTCTTTGAATCAATATCCTGTAGACAGATGTCTAAGAGATTTTTCTTCATAGTTATTTATATTTATGACCATAGATGTATTAACTTCGTCGTCTCTGATAATCACTACCGTTCTATCGTTTTACTAGTGTAGTGAACGATAACTCAATTGGGAACAATCGAATGCATTTGAACGTAAAATTACAGAACATTTTAGTGAAAACTGAGAACCATACAGTAAATACTTCATTTGCAATGTGTTAATCAATTGTCTCAGACTTTATTGGTCTTTCTATTCGACACCAACCATTCTTTCTTCTCATTCTCTTTTCTTTGATCTTCTTAACCTTCTACCTCCAAGTATTGTATTTTTGATTGATGATATATACTACTTATATCTGTCGATATCGGTAGCACACCCTACACTAGGAATAAAGAACTTACAAATTGTCCTATAGGATATCTTATTTTTACCAAAATATTAGATATCATTTTTACCACTTTTTCAGTCGGTTGTTTAAGTAACCATACGAAAACTTTATTGATTTCTAAAGTATTAAACAGTTTTCTATATCAGTCAGGGTTTAATTCTTTTTCCACTCAAGTGATTTCCTACTGAATGTTCGCTTTAAAAGATTACGAATAATCATTAAATCACTAATGTTGAATTTCTTTGTTTACATTTTCTTCTCTTTTCTTTTTTCTTATATTTTTTTCTATTTTTTTTTTTGTTATAAAACGATTAAGCGGTAGTAATCATTCATAGCGGATTGCTTAAACATTTAAGCTATCTGTTCCTGCCATCTGGATATTTCAATAAGTGATCTAATTTTGTTTGTTTTAATACATTATTATAGCTATTCATCATATAACGTATTCAGATACGTTTGTGAAAAGTGTATAGTCTTTCATTGTACAAATTACAAATAGGCCTAATCAAAAGAATCATGGTTGTTAGCAATAGGCAGCGAAAAGAATATAGATTAGTCAGATGTCGATTGACTGGACTGATAATTTCTAACTGGTAAACACTTAATATTTATTTGTCAGGATCCATCAAAAAGTAAAAAAAAAACGGAAATTTGTTGAAATATTTTGTGCTAAGAATTCTATATTGTACTAATTTTCTACTCATTAAGATATTAGAAGTATATTATTGTTTGATTGTACTTTGAGTTTTTACTCTATATATATATATTATCATTTCAACTCATCCTGGAGCCCCTCTGGGGCTACTGCCGGACCCAAACCCAGATAAAGTACGAGGATTGGGCATGGAGTTAGTGACTTCATCCCGTAGAAAACTAACTCGCTAGAAGAAAACGCTAATCAGAAAACAAACAATTCAACTATATTTATTTAATTAATGATATGATTTGGCAGTTATTTCTCACAATTTGTGAACGACTACTAATTAGTAATATCATGTTGAAATATACACTTAATGTAATTGTTTCATAATATTCATTAGTTCTTACATCATTCAATGTGTTAATATTCAAATAGTTAATTTTCTACTTTGCTTCCATTTGGAGTACCAAGAAATCTATATAACTGATTGTATTAGGGCATTTTTTGCCCCCAAATGACCTGGTACTACCGAGAGTGAGGAGAGTCAACTCTCCCTCTCCAAATGCTCGCACATGGCCACTCGTATATAGCCTCTGCCAGGGATGTCCTACTCATTGCCTTCTTGCACCAGGGGTTTTGTTTACAGAATTGAGAGGACGGAAAGCGAATATCCGGCGCTTTATTAAGGTTAGTGGACACAGAGGATCAATCTAGGGGAGTTGGAAAACCCTCATTCTAAACTAATCGTGCACATGAGCTCCAGTATCCTGAGTGAATAAGTGGCGTATGAACCTATTGTTAGTCATCGACTACCATGGAACTGTATCTTCTGATATTGCTCCACTGCTTTGTGGATCAGACCTTTAAGTCGAAGGCTCCGGATGTGACCCTCTAAGAGAACCATTTACTTCGGTTTGGGAACCCGGGCAGTATCATAGCCCTCGCACAAATAAAATGAGATTTGTCTGGCGCATATGTATTTGGTGCCTCCTTGTACCAATATCTATGTGTTAAAATAATAATAATAATAATAATAATAATAATAATAATAATAAGGAAGAGATAATCCTTCCATAAAACTTAAACGAATTGATGATTTACAAGTTCTTCTCTGAACTTTGATATGAATGTTTAGTTACAGATTAATAATCAGAAACTAGCATGACGTGATTGAAGCTAAAGAATGAGAACCATGATTTTTTTAGCTAAACGATCGGAAAATTAGACGCTTATAGTGAGATCTGAATGTGCATAGTTTGATCACCAGTAGGATAGTTGGTGAATACTGCTGAGAAGTTCTATATTAGGGAGAAAGGTTTGTTTAATGTTTCTTTACTTCCAATAATCATCTAACTAAGATCTAAAGATGCCACAACTATTTATATCTTGAAAACACTTTAACCAGTAAAACCTTCTATAATTGAATCGTACCCATCTAGTGAAATCAATAGTCAGAAGCATGGAGGTACAAAGATATATCAATATATCAAGAAGTAACTGATCTAAACTGGCTATCGGTTGCAGGAGAAGTTGAATACAAAGTTCTCATTCATGATCAAAGTTCAGGTTCGTGACCAAGCGCCTTCAGCTATGTGAATTCATTAAAACTAATGTGATCAACATCAAATGTCGAAGACTTACAAAACTATTAATTTTAAGGATTTATTTACCGTTACAATCAGTCTATAATATAAAAAACAATGTAAACTATTCTAGATGACAAAACTTATTGTCACCAAGAAAAAAAAGAAGACTAAACATTAAAATTAGCAAAATCACAATAAAATTTAATTTCAATTTTGTTTTTCTCATTTTTCGTTTTTTTTTTGTGGAGGGGGAGGGGGAAATCATCAACATAAAGTAATTTAGTAAGAAGTAATGAAATCATCAAAGAACAATAAAGAGAATTCAGTAAGGAAGCAATTTCCTCTCTTTTATAATGGAGATTATAATAAAATTCAAAAAGACAGAAAGAAATTTATTACTCTCGTTTAATAATCATAAAGATTGATCATTGGAAATTATCGATCAATAATCCTTGATAGCTGCTCAGTTTATAGTAATATCAATGTATTTCAACTAATAATGAAGATTTATAGTGGTGATCAGTAGAATGTATTATATAATCAAAGTCATTATTTTAATAGTTGAATTCATGAGACGATCTAGTCAGTCAGCTACAACGTAGGACCAGGCACATATATGCATCGGTCCAAGTTACCATACCTCATTAGCACAACAAGATCAACACCGAATTCATAGGAGTAATTACTTCAATGTTATTAATTTATAAAGAAAGATTGTGTATAAGGATATATTACAGGAAGAAAGAAGTCGGTAGTAGAAAGAAAGATATGAAGCGATTTTAATCTCGTAGATCAAGGAAAGACTGATAGTGCATACACCTACGTTATTGTGATCGATTCTGAGTCATGTCACCAAGAGTCTCCAACCATTGGTTACGATAGTCACGCGGGCACCAACCAAGTAGTCTGCATCTATCAACATGGCTCAGACCAGATGTTAGTGTCTTCAAGCACTGATGCCACATTTTTGTTTGTCCGCCCCTAACTTTCTTCTAACCATCCCCAACACCGATTAGCATTGCACGTCGTGGTAATCGGTGTTCAGGCATACGCAGCACATGACTCAACCATCTCAGTCAATGAAGATTCACAACCTGACCAACTGATTTACCATCATTTCCTAATACCCTGCATCTAACTTTTCTATTACTTACCCGGTAATCATAGCAGATGCGAGCAATATTTCTAAGACATCTGTGGTCAAATACTAGTTGCTTACGAGTATCTTCCACTCTTAATGGCCATACGAGACGATCTAAGCTAGATTACTATTGAGAATCTGAAAGCATTACTTTTGCGTATACCTTAAATTAACCCATAAATTCAATTATTAAAATTATTACAATCTACACAACTCCTTATTCTGATTATAATCATCATGTGCTCACTAGTGACTGGTTTCAAGATGAATTTCTTGGAGTTCTAGTAAGAAGCCGTGACCAGTGGAGTCCAATGCATGTCGGATAGAAACAGGTGTCTACCTCAAACAATGGACAAATGATTGCGCAAGATCATAAATCAATTGAAGTTAGATGCCAACACCTATGCATGCCGCCTCAGTGATCTAGAAGTTAAGAGCTCACGCGCGAGACTGATGGTTATGGGTTCGAGTCCCACATGCGGGAGCGTGGATGCGCACTGTTGAGAAGTCCCATACTAGGACGAAACAGTCATCCAGTACTTTCAGTTTCCCAATGGTGGTCTAGCTGAAATAGACTCATGAATTTAACTTTTAAAACTACTACATTCTTCACAAACCCCCATTCTGATAAACGTGAATTAATATATGCGTAGCAATATAATCAAATTACTCAATATGTATAGATGATAAACATACATTTTAATTCATTAACGAATATATGAATGAAATAGATAATAGGATAGATCTTAGCTTATCACTTTTGATCTTGTCCAAAGATTGTCTAGAGTAAGTACTTAGACTTATTTAAACTGTAGTCATATAAAAGTTCGTATCCTAGTATGCCTCTGATTCTCGAAAGTAATTACTGTAATACTGCTTTAACATACAGAGTGTTGTAATTTACATTGATTTTGACCATTCTCTTATTACTTTCTTCTGTTGTTACTGACTAATTTAACATTTATATCTTGTATATAGATATCTTTGCACCAATCCAATCACAACTGACGGAGAAAATTTGGAAGATGTACAAACCTTTACATATCTGAGAAGCATTAATGATGAACACGGTGGATCTGATACGTATGTGAAGACGCGGATCGACAAAGCAAGAGCAACATATCTACAACTGAAGAACATCTGGAAATCAAAACAACTGACAACCAACACCAAATTCAGAATTTTCAATCCAAATATCAAGACAGTTCTACTGTGTGTGACGGGAACTTGGAGAACTACGAAAGTCATCATCCAGAAGATACAAGTGTTTATTAAGAGTTGTCTACACAAAATACTTTGGATCCATTGGTCATACACTATCAGCAACAATCTACTGTGGGAGAGAACAAGCCAAATCCCAGCGGAGTTGATAAACAGGACGAACAGCTGGAAGTAGATATGACACATATTGAGGAAAGCACCCAAATACGTCACAAGGCAAGCCCTCACTTTTAATCCTCAAGGCCAAAGGAGGAGAGGAAGAGCAAAGAACACATTACGCCGACAAATGGAGACAGATATCAGAAGAATGAATAGCAATAGGATCGAACTGGATAGGAAGGATGAGGACAGAGTGTGTTGGAGAATGTTGGTCGGCGGCATTCACGTAAATCTGACCATCAATATTGCCTCAGGACATAATGTTATACTACACCAGAACAGTGAAATCAAGTTAATGTGATTAATATGATCAAAAAATATCGAAACTACAGTAGGATCAATGACAGTCACAAAGATTAAACGTTAAGGAATACGGATCCAAAAGAGAAGTATGAATACATGGAATAAACGGCAAACATTGTTTTGAATCTCAACCCCGCAGAAGAATATATACGGTAAATTCATCTGCACCTTTGTAACCAATTTTCAGGAATATAACTTAACATTTCCAACCACTGATCGTGACTGAGTAGTTTTCACCTTCAAAAACGTGACTCAGTCAGACAGCCAATAACTTAATTGGCTATCAGTATGTCTTAGTTTAACTGTCTCCAGTATCCTTTCAACTTATTACTACTCCAACTACCACTGTAGTGGTTGGTTTTACGAGAAATTTGAAATAAATATACATTTAGATTATGTAATTTAGCATCCTATAAGATTTACAATATGATGTTTTATATTAATTATGGACTATAAAGTTATTATTTATATTTATTAAGTTATTTGAACACATAAACATTGGTACAAGACAGTACCGAATGCATATGTGACATACAATAAAAATAAAGCCTGTAGCAATTATCATTGATTGCTATAGGAGCTGTGATACTGCTCGGGTGCAGTAAGTGGTTTTCTTAGGAGAGCACACTCTGAGCCTTCGACCTAAAGGTCTAATCCACAATGTCAGGAGATACTGTCCTATGGTAAACGGTGACCAACAACAGGTTCATACGCCATTTGTTCCTTCGGCATCCTGGAGCCCATATGCACCATTAGTTTGGAATCAGGATTTTCCGACTTCCCTAGGTGGATCGTTCATATCCACCAACGCGACTAAGGTAAAGGATGTTCGCTTTTCCTTTCAATTTCATAAAAAAACCCTCACCGTGAGAAGTCAGTGATTAGGATTTCCCTGATAGTGGTTGTATGCACATGGCTATATGAGAGCATTTGGAGAGAGAGAGAGAGAAAGAGGTGACTCTCTCCACACTCGCCAGTACCAGGTCATTTCGGAGCAGGACCAGTATTGAGTTATACAAAAATATTTAGAAAATTACCTGATTCATATTTAACTTCATTAAAATCCAAAAAGAATTTTAAACAGTGAGCATAGTAACTAATTGCAAAAGATAAATAAAAATAGTCTATATTGTACTGAATCAGTATTAATGCGGAAAACATCAAATAAATGGTAATATTTCATATTTACAACTCAATTATAACCGATGTGATGCCTCATCAACATTAAATTCTAATTTCCTATTAAATAGATACAGGAAACTATACAGTTAACTAAATTATAAATTATATTGTCATGTATTAATAATGTGTATAAGTTTCACTATTAATATATGATTACATAACATCCTAGAATGATGCAATAACTAATTACATTTGACATTTGATATATGCATATATATATATATATATATATATATATATATATATATATTTGATTGTACTAACCGACTGTAATACAAATGATTATGTATATATGCATTTACATCATTTAAGGGGTTCAAAGGAAAACGAACCTGGTTTTGGCAACAACAACAACAACAACAAAAACTGAATTAATCAATCAATCATTATAAGTAAGGAAGATCATGAAAGGATTTAAATGAATTGAATATCTATCTATTGTAGAATTAATGGTAGTAAACGTAATTGAAAGCATACTAATATACTAATTATTCAATTAGTTATTTAGTATATATATGTAATCTATTTAGTTTTGTTGGGAAATGGTAAATCCTTAGAACTCACTTGATAAATGTGTTGTTTGTTTTTTATAATTCTATGTTCAAAATTTGAATTTCTTGTTTTCGCGCCAAAATCGATCATTTTCATATTTATGTTATATTTCCCAATTAGGAGGAACTTAAATGTTATTGGTTCGTTGTTTTTTTTTAGTATGTTATTTTATGACCTTTCCAAAGGATAATTTTATGTTGTTTATACTTCTAGCAGTTTGTGGAATATATTTTCTTCTTCTGAACTTGGACATCTCTCTCTAGTTAGCGAGATTGAGATGCATCGGATTAGTTAGCTGAATTAGTCTTTGTATCATAGAGTCTTCATTTCGTTCACAGATTAGGTGAACTTGTAATCTCTTCAAACATAACAAGTTTATAATGAAGTAAAACCAATCTAGCTAGGCAATCATATTGGACAATCAGTTGGGTAGATTTCATTCAAACAGTAAACTTGACTAGCAATTCAGCATTGTAACAGAAGCATTTAACCAAGTAGTCAACAATTCGACTCGAGATATATAACATTTATCAGTATTTAGCGATTAGTCAATTACAAATACATTCTAATCTTATAGGAGGTCAATTAACTGTGAAAATTAATTACATATGATCGGATATGCTAGAGAACACCACTTCCTTTAACATTAATGGTACATTTTGTTGAAGAGTTTTAAATAGCATATAATTTAGGTTAAGCAGAGTTTCTTATAAACTACATCTAACCACTGCGTTACATTTGATCAGCACTAAAAAAAGAATTTGACATACATGATATCGGTCACTATTTACTGATCAATAATTTGTAAAGTATCTAGCCTTAATTTTGCAACATTCCTACTTCTTCTGAATGAGAAAGAGTTTAATCTACAATTATGAAATGATTTAAATTATGATTTATATCTAGCACATTACTAATTAATTAATGATTGAATATTAAATGATATTTTAAAGAACAAAAGTTAGTTTATGTTCAAAAGATCTATATTTTCAGATTATGATTGAAAGGAAACCCAAGTTATTATTAACTACCATGAATGTAATCAGTAATACTACTCACTTATACCTTGTGGAGGACGTTAGGCTACTCAATAGCATTCTCAAAACATTATCCTGCTCCGACTCTGCTTTACAGTTCTTTCCAATTACTATTCATTCTTCATATGTCCGCCTACATTTCACAACGCAGCACTGCATTCTTCGCTCTCGCTCGCGCTCTGCTCTTTCACTTCTCAGAATTTCAAGTTAACTCTTGTCTCGTCATCCAGTTTGAATATTTCTACAGTCTTTTCCTAATCTCGTGTTCAGATGGAAACTGGTTCGTTCTCTCCCACACTATATTCTTGCTGATCATATCCAGTCAACGGATATTAAGTATTTTACATAGGTAATTACTCACAGATACTTGTACACTTTAGATGATGGTCGTATGAGTTGTGTTAGTTCTACAAGTTTCAGCTCCATGCAATAAAACTAACTATAACGATGTTCATATCGAAGATTGTGACTTTGATATTAGTTGATAGTTGTTTTGAGTTTGATATGTTCTTCAACAGTGGGAATGCTGTTGTTGCTTTGCTAATCCTTGATTTTACATCTGCATTAGAACCTCATTATTGATCAATGATTCGGTGGAGTTAGAGGAAACTTTGCACTAATTTCAGTACTTGTTATGGTGTTGTCTTTATTGTATTTCAGGATCTTACGTATTCGCTTATGTATGTTGAGATCTACTGCTGCAGAGGCTGCTGATACACTGGATGTATGATATAGAATACCTAGGTTAAAATCAAATAGTTGCATCCAAGCTGCCTATGGTATTTCATGCTTTCCCTGAGATATATAGGTGTTGATAATCCAGTGAACCACTAGGAGCAAGAGACGGAGCGAGAGTAATATTTACATTGAATTATATGTATATGTGCATCATTCAAATATTTAAATCCACTATTCCTTCAAAAATCAAACATACAACGAATGTTTTATACTTTGTACAATTTTCGACAGCATAAGATTTTCGACCTATACACTTTTCGTCAAAATTCTACTGTAAAACAGGACAATAGGAAAAATGAATGTGTTTTCATTACGAGATGTCACATAGTATTTACATAAGGCATATACATAACCGTCAATCGTCCATTTTCATCTTCTGGTTTATTCTACAATCAGGACTGTTTTCTCCACAGACCTCCAAATGGTCTATCAACATCATGCTTTCAATACACTGAAACTCTTTATTCTGTCTGACAATTGTTGCGAATTCGATTCCACGTTCCACTATACGCTACACACAAACAATTCTATGAGTACCGTACAATACAATACAACTAATTCGGTAAAGAATACAGTTGAGAACAACCGACAAAATTACAGTTACTTGGTTAAAATAGAAAAACCATACTCTAATGTGTCATTTACAAAATGTTCATTAATTTTCTGAGACTTTATTGTTCCTACATTTCAATATCAATTGTTTTCTGTTTCCATTGTTCCTTCTGCTGCCAGACATTCTATTCCTCACTAGAGTTATACACTACTTATATCAACATAAGTAACATATATCACACTAGGTACTACAAAATAACAAAAGATAGATTTATGCAATTTCATTATGAAAAATAAACTGAAATATAATAGTAATGTTTAAATTATGCGCTTAAATATAAAAAGAACATTTTAACATGACTAAACATAATGTATTCTATCCATGTCTACATACTCAATACACAACTAATGTTTATTTCAATGATTAAGATCATGAGTCAGCTGAAGCTAGACCACCATGGAAAACCTGGGAGCACTGGACGGCCGTTTCGTCCTATTATGGGACTCCTCAGCAGTGCGCATCCACGACCTCGCCCCCTGCGAGATTCGAACCCAGGACCTACTGGCTTCGCGCGCGAGCACTTAACCACTAGACCACTGAGCCGGCATCCAACGGTGTTAATGTCTAACTTCAACTAATCCACGAAATTGAGCGACACATCCACCATTGTCTTCAGTGAGTTACTATCCCACAACAGACCTGGTTGAACTCCACTGGTCACTACTTCTCACTAGAACTCCAGGATATACCTCTTGAAGCCAGTCACTAGTGAGCATATGTTGATTATTATCAGAAGGGGTTTTGTGGAGATTGTAGTAATTTCAATGATTAAGATCATGAGTCGTCTAGTGCTTCCAGGTTTTCCATGGTGGTCTAGCTTCAACTGACTCATGATCTTAATCATTGAAATTACTACAATCTCCACAAAACCCCTTCTGATAATAATGTTTATTTGTTTATACTGTTGAATGACTGATAAATGGGGGGGGGTAATTTCCAACTCTCTTAATATATTAGTGAAACTTATTATTCGTGATATATATGGCATTATGTGATCGCATATTTCATTATTGGTCTATAGCTAACAAGATTGTACATAGTGAACTTTCTCAATCTAAATGGCATTCGAAATTTATCCATCTACCGAAAACCTACACTCTTTAATCGCTATATTGACTTCCACTCAGTACATCCTTTCAGTGATAAGATCTCGCCAGCCTTAAATCTTTTTAGAAGAGCTAACAAGACCATCACATCAGAAGAGGATAAACAAAAAGAACAAAAGAATGTAATTAGTTTCATACAATTTACTAATTTTCCTATGAAGATTAGTAAAAGTATATTAAAACAAGAAGTTTCATTGAATAATAATAATTTGAATGAAATACCGTGGGTTGGTACTGTAGTTTTACCATACTGTCGTGGTACAACAGAAGAACTCCAAAGAATCTTAAAACAACACAGTATTAAAGTGTATTACAAAACAACGAACACATTTCGAAATACTTTAGTTCATTTAAAAGAAAAAATCCCATTCATGTCAACACAGAACTGCATCTATAAAATAATATGTGTCTATTGTGATGCCGTCTATATTGGAGAGTCGTCTTGTGAAATCTTGACTCTTGTCAAAGAATATATTAGTTACAGAAAGAAACCTCCTAATAATCCCGTAGAACTGGATAAACTTCAAATGAAATCGGTAATAGAAGTTCACGCCATTTTCAAGGACCACCAAATCGACGTCAAAAATATCAAAATATTGCAAAAAGGCTTTTTCAATTACAAAGAAAGGAGAGTGGCTAAAGCGTTCCATATAATGCTTAATCCTACTGTTCTCAATAGAAAAGAAGGCCTTACCATACAACCTACTTGAACTATCTATCCTAGCCATCTAGTCTGATATTATTCATAATTCACGCTATTATCTTACAAATTAAACTCTATCCTTTCTCACCATAAAGGTCACATATTTTTTTATCCTTAACAGTGCACACTTACATATACACAAATCGACATACATGTCGCTTATGAATCATCTTGACTGAAATAACATGATACTGATTTATTCAGACCTTTTTTTGATTGATTACACCTAATATTCTTGACTTGTTCCTTTAAACTTGGATTGATTTTGATTTAGTTATTTATTCTCTGAAGAAGTGGCTTAAATTGAGTCACGAAACGTCAGTTAATCTATTTTTTCTACTCATCGGGATATATTTCAAATATATTATTTACTTATCAATGATTTTAAGTTAACATACAAGATTGTAGAAGATCAATTTAACTAAGTCGATGGTATTCATATATTCCTAATGTTGTAATGTGTGCTACTGATCTCGATAGATATAAGTAGTATATATCATCAAACGAAAGTGAAATACCTTGAGGCAGAAGGTTAAGGAGATCAAGAAAAAAAAGAAAACGAGAACAAAGAATGATTGGTGACGAATAAAAAGATCAATAAAGTCTAAGAAGATTCATTGATATTTTGCAAATGATGTATTTACTGTATGGTTCACAGATTTGACTAAGACGTTCTGTAATTCTATTGTCCCCACTTGTGTTTTCGTTCACTACAATGTTACTAAGAAGATGTAACTTACAACACAAGTAAAAAGTTTAAATATACATGATTCCATAAAGCTATCAAACAACCAACAATCATTTTTGTCTTAATAATTTAAAAGTTATCAAAAACAAGGAATTATAGAAAAGCTATTTCATCCATAATTGAAACTCCTATATACAGTATACCCAATGGATTACACGAAATCCAAAACAATCGATTTCCTGTTATCCCATTTAAGCCTGAACAACAGTGAACCCAACACATTTAGAATATTAATTGAAGAATGAATACTTCAAATATATTGATTTAATAAATTGATAATAGACTATTACAATCATCAAATGTAATAGTTATTTGATAGTAGTATTCTTAGACTTTCTTTAAAATGATTGTTTCATATTGAACATAATATTAATTACAACTTTGCTAAGTAATCGAATAATCAAAAATAATATACAAACAAATCTATAATGTTCATTGAAATTACAAGTCAATGACAGTTAGATAATAAAAAAAAAACATTTAAATCCAACAAACACTAAACAGCTGTTCTATAACAGTTTAAGATTTTTCAACAATAAGTATATATGGTTCTTCCACTGGAAATCGAACTCAGAACATTCAAGTCTTACAATGAGTTCTGAATCTTTGAACTATTGAATACATTTGTTTTATCAGAAGGGCTTTTTGTGGATATTATAGTGATTTAATAGTTCACTTCATGAATCATTTGAAACTAGATCACCATGAAAAACCTGGAAGCACTGAACGGTCGTTTCATTCTATTGTGAGATAGTGAAGGGTGGCTCAATTTCATGGATTGGTTATAGCTAGATATTAACACTATTGGATACTAGCCAGCTCAGTGGTCTAGAGTTTAAGCCTTTGAGCAAAAGACCAATAGGTTCTGGATTCGATTCTCACGAGGTGAGATCGTAGATAAGTAATGCTGAGAAGTCCTGCAATAGGACTTTTAAGCCCCGATAAGCATAATGAATGGTAAGTTTTGAGATCCATTTATGAACCAGTACTGTGAGTATATTTTTATCGTATAATTGTTAAATAACTAAACTATTCATAATCGTATTCCTCTTACCATAAGCTTTATTTTGACCTATGAACTATTATCATACGATTAACCATTCTTGAATTATACCCTGTCTATTAATAACTACCTCTCACATTCTCAGCCACATTTGACCAAATCTTGTACAAATGTTGTTTCCTATTTCATAGTACGATATGGTCCGTTTAATTGGTATATAAACCTAGTATATTTGAAATAAATGGTTCATATTGCAGAGGCTCGGATTAGTATTCTGGACTTAACTGGCTGGACTAGACAGGAAGCGGGACCAATAAAGACTCTAGACGGCTTGTATGGGTTTTACGAGTCATTGATCCGATCGATAATTCACTGCTCTCTAATTGGCGGTATCATTACGTGTATACATTAACAGAACGATCGTTCAGTACTTCTAAATCTTCCATAGTGGTCTAGCTTCAATTGACTTATGTATTCACAATTCTATATAATCAATCAATTTTATTCTTTCTATTTTAGAAAAAAAAACAAAAAAACATGTTCTACAAAAAAATTTTTTCACACATTTAACAAATTTTCTTTTCTATTTAAAACTTTACGACCTTTTAGATTAAAAGCGACAAAAAAAATTTATTTTGAAATAAATTTTTTATTTTTGTTTTTTTTCTTTTATTTTTTTTTCTACATTTTTTTCTTTTTTAAATATTTATTTTAGAAGAAATGTGAACAAAAATTAAGGTCGAAAATGACAAAATGACATCTTTTAAACGAGATCCAGAAGGTTTATGCGTACAAGTAATAAAATGAGAGAGAGAGAGAGGGTGGTGGGAGGTAAAGAGGGAGGGAGGTAAAGAGGGGGAAGAGAAAGATATAAAAAGAGATTGAAAGCAATAAAAAAAACACGGTTAAATGGGTCTATAATAAAATGGATGAAAAATTAAGGGAATAATACTATTACATTGAATTATATATTTATTTACCAATAGCTATGAACAGGTCATTTAAATTATCTTTCGATCATTTTATGTAAATAAATGAGATTAGAACTAGAATTAAATAAATGAGATGATGAAAATAAATTTTTTTGTTTTTGTTTTTGATGGTGTTGTTGTATATTTTACTTTTAAACAAAAATGGGGGGGGGTTGATGAAGATTGATTAGATGCATAGATTATAATTGTCTGAAATGTTCTATAATGGTCTAATGAAATGTTATAAATGATAGAGTTTAGACAAATCAAGAGTAAAATAGTTGTCAACAATGACATTTGATGAGTATTTATCTAAACTGGAATTGTATCATTGAAAGTAAATACAGTGATTCTAAGGGTTAAAAGTTTCAACCTAGACTAAATGATCCTAGGTTCGATACGTAGTAGTGTTGCTGGTGAAAACTCTACTATAAGAATAAAGCACCTATCAGATACTGAGCACTTTTCAATGGTACACCAACTGAGACTAATATGTGACAAATACCGTCTACAACCTTTAATTAATATTAAAAACAAATATAACATATCAATTTAGGTGTTGTGGAGATGGTCAAGTTTTTTTTATTGAGATCATGAACCGATTAATGTTAGACCACCATTGAAAACCTGAAAGCGCTGGACGGCCATTTCGTCCTATTGTGGGACTATTCAGCAGTGCGCATCCACGGTCCCGCTAGCGGGATTAGAACCCAGGGCATCAAGTCTCGCGCGCGAACGCCCAACCTACTTGACCACCGAGCCGGCATCCAATGGTGTTAATGTCTAACCTCAACCAATCCACGAAGTTGTGCGACCATCTTCCATTGTACTGAGGTAGACACCAGTTTCTACCCGACACGGATTAGCTCCAATGGTTACGGCTTCTCACTAGAACTCCGAAAATTTTCTCAAGAAGCTAGTCACTAGTGAGCACATGTTAATTATCAGTATAGGGGTTGTGGAGATTGTTAAGTTTTGATTGAGATCATGAACCGATTGATGTAAGACCACCATTGAAAACCTGGAAGCACTGGATGGCCGTTTCGTCCTATTGTGGGACTGCTTATCAGTGCGCATCCACGATCCCGCTCGGTTCATGATCTCAATCAAAAAAATATATAACATACTTTGTATTTAGATATTAATCATAAGTAATTAGTAGAATTTGAATTTCAGATTGACGAAAAGTAACGAAGGTAAACATTGAAAAAAATGCAGAAACAAATAGAAAATACACTAGGCTGTTCACAGTCATACCCTATACACCAAAACTATATGTCATCTACTGGATGTAGATGATTAGTTTCAATGATAAATTTACACGTAAGCTAGGCTTAGGATTTAAGGTCGACGAATCATAGTTATGGTAAATGATAGCCTAAGATGATTCGATTAAATCATTGTATATATAATATACACCGATTCAACGCTAAAAGCCTTTACAGCATTAACTCTCAACATGCACTTGTGAAAATGAAAGATCCTGAACTACAATACAGAGAACACCATAACAATCACATTTGATAGACAAGCACTGAAATTAGTACAAAGTTTCCTCTAACTCCACCGAATCATTGATCAATAATGAGGTTATGATGCAGATGTAAAATCAAGGATTAGCAAAACAACAACAGCATTCCCACTGTTGAAGAACATATCAAACTCAAGACAACTATCAACTAATATCAAAGTCACAATATTCAATATGAACATCGTGACAGTTAGTGTTATTGCATGGAGCTGAAACTTGTAGAACTAACACAACTCATACGACCATCATCTAAAGTGTACAAGTATCTGTGAGTAATTACCTATGTAAAATACTTAATATCCGTTGATTGGATATGATCAGCAAGAATATAGTGTGGGAGAGAACGAACCAGTTTCCATCTTAACACGAGATTAGGAAAAGACTGTGGAAATATTCAAACTGTATGACGAGACAAGAGTTAACTTGGAATTCTGAGAAGTGAAAGAACAGAGCGCGAGCGAGAGCGAAGAATGCAGTGCTGCGTTGTGAAATGTAGGCGGACATATGAAGAATGAATAGTAATTGGAAAGAACTGTAAAGCAGAGTCGGAGCCGGATAATGTTTTGAGAATGCTGGTGGTCGGTCCATGCTTATCCATGAGGGGCAACACGGAAACGTAAGTAAGTAATTCAACGCTAAACGACTTACATTTCGATTTAGTTATTTAATATTGATTTCTATCATTCTTTCTCTTCGCATTCAAATAACATGTACGGTTGTTATTTAGGGAGCGTCCAAATCAATATCAGGACTAGATGACGAACTAATGTAACAGTTGAAGTTAAGATTATTCTTAGTCTATATATCCCATTATGCTTATTTTAATTTCAATGCTAAATTTAAATCCTAAACTCTCAATTCTAATCCTAAACCATTATCGTGCTTTAACCGGGTTGGTGGACATGGAGGATCCACCTAGGAGAATTGGACAACGCTCATTCCAAACCAATCGTGCACATGGGCTCCAGAATCCTGAATTTACAAATGGCGTATGAACCAATTATTGGTCGCCGACTACCATGAGACTGCATCTCCTTCTGATGCTCCACTGCCTTGTGAATCAAACCTTTAGATCGAATGCTCCAAATGTGACCCCCCCCCAAGAAAACCATCTGTCTCGTTCTTGGCATCCGGGCAATATCACAGCCCAAACACAAATCAAGTGACTTGTGTAGCGTATATGTATTCGATGCCCTTATCTACTAATATTTATATATTGAAATAAATAAACAAATTACATAGCCTATATGATAGACCTCTAGTAAATCTTATCCTTAATATCATTCAGAAATATTAAAATAGTTCCAGAATATTCTATTTTTCTCAATTTGAAAATCCCATTATAATTGAATGTTGCTTTAATAATCAAAACTTTCAATAAAAGACATAAAACCTATTTACTATTGAATGTCACTTTGTCATAGATACTATTTCTTAACAAACTATTATATATAATAACTAATTCTATACATTTAAATGAGAATTCTATATTCAATTCTATTATTGTCTAATTGACTATTATCAACATTTCATAAATGAATTCTTATATACATCAGTTTTGTGTAACAAAAAACAAACGAGTTTGACTAATGAATTTAATTCATTCAATAAAATAGACAAAATTGAATTATATATATATATACATAATTGTCAATAGTTTGATATTGTCTTATTCCCTTATCAAATGATATTGTAGTGAATAAGAATACAAATGGCAATGAACTGATACATTAGTTTATAAATGGTTTCAAATTATTATTATTCCTTCATTATTATACTAATCATTTTCTTGATATTGTTTTACTTGAATCTTCTCATTGATGTTTACGACTAAGGTATAACAGAACTCAGCAGCTAAATGGATAACGCGATAGAGATTGTAAGCGGACGGTAATGGGTTCGAGCCCCGGGGTGGACAACAACACTGAGATCCCAGTGCAAGCTTCTATCTATCTTTACTTATAATTATTTCCTGTTCTTATTCTATTCTCTTGAATCTTATGTTACTAGGCATTCCATATTCATTTAGTGTTACATGTTATTTATTTTTATTTATTTGAACACATAGATATTGGTACAAGAAGGCACCAAATACATATGCATCACACAAATCTCATTTGATTTGTGAGAGAACTGAGATACTGACCGGGTGCTTAAATCGAAACAGGTGGTTTTCTTAGTTGGTCACATCCGAAGTTTCCGACATAAAGGTCTGATCCACAAGGCAATGGAGCATCGAAAGCAGATGCAGTCACATGGTAGCCGGTAGACAATAATTGGTTCATACGCCACTTGTGAATTTAGGATCCTGGAGCCCATATGCACGATTGGTTTAGAATCAGGGTTTTCCAAATACCCTAGGTGGATCGTCCCTATCTAACAACCCGGTTAAAGCACCGGATATTCGCTTTCCATCCTCTCAATTTCGAAAACAACACGCCGCCACAAGATGGCAATGAGTAAGACTTCCCTGGCAGAGGCTATATACGCGTGACTATGTGAGAGCATTTGGACGGGGGGAGCTGACTCTTCCCACTCTCAGCCTTACCAGGGTATTTGGGGGCGTGTTACATATTACTTATATTTGACGAAATAAGTAGTATACACCACAATATATAATCTGTTCTATAAACTAGGATGAATAATCTTATATGTAATTTGTTTTTTAAGAAATTTATATACAAGATATCCACCTTGATTCACAAAGTTTATAATAATGTTCATTATGAAAATAGATAAACAGCTTAATGGATCATTTGATAGTGGTATACACTTTGAAGCTGAAGTATGAAACACATCAAGGAGGAAGAATCTATTTGTAAAATCTTAGTGAATGAATTCGAAGGGAATCTAACATTTTGTCTGCAATCTAGTGCAAGCTTTTTCAGATATATGATCAAACATTAAAATTATAGAATACAAATAGGTACAGGGTTCTCTGGTTAACTATATATCAAACAGGACATTCAATCATGTGAACAATTCACATGATGTTGTTTAGTTGAATCTTTTCATTGATATGTCAGCACTTCAGTTGATCAGTCTCTTATTGGAATATGTGCATATTGTGTGTATTGTTATAAGTTACAAGCATTATAAGCAAAGATGGATTATGCAGGTACATCCAGTTGACGAGAGTCAAATAGGATGAAACCGGTGTCATGGATTTCAATGGTACCCACTATCCATCTTCACGTTGGCAAGACTATGCATATAGCGCATTGTGACATTACAGATAATCCTTAAACAGTCAATTGAGTAGAACTCTTCACTATACATCAATTTCCTTGATTATGAGTCGTTTGAAAATGTGAATATGAGAAGCTTATGGAACGTTGTTCAACGCTATGGTGTACCTGAGAATATCTTCGACGTCATACGGAATTCCTACGACGGACTAAACTGCAAAGTCGTGCGTGGAGGATAGCTAACACATTAATTCCAAGTAAGGACTGGGGTCAGACAACACTATCTACTCGCCCCCTTCCTCTTTCTTCTACTGGTTCACTGCATTGTGAAGACTCCCACATCTGAGGGTAAGCATGGAATAAAATGGACAGCTCGAAATCAATTAGAGGAATTAGACTTCACGGATGATCTAGCCCCACTAGCCCATACACACAAACAAATGAAGATTAAGACAACCAATGTAGCAACAACCTATGCATCACTAGGATTCAACATACAGGGAACGCCAACCCAACCACACTTCATGGAGAAGCTCTGGAAAATGTGAAATATTTCACGTGCCTGAGACGTATCATAGATGAACAAGGAGGATAGCATGCAGACGTAAAGGCAGGGATTTGCAGAGTAAAAGCGGCATCTCTTCCTATAGCGCATGCTCTATTTTTACTTCGATCATTTTCATCTGATAAATAAATCGATCTACTATTCAGCAGGACTTCAATTAGCTGAATACTTGACGGAAATCATCAAGCTCTATTTAAATTCAAATCCATTATTTCTAGCACTGATATCTCAGTGACTTAAACTGCTTAGTCACATCGCAACTGACTGAGCCAACAATTGACTTGATCGTAATAAGTATTACTGTAGTAATGAACTGCACACTAGCTTGAACTCACAACAAGGGGAAAGGTCTCCTTGGAAATAATAACTTCATACCGATACATTTCTAGTTTAACAAACAATATCACAAAACCAAGTAAGTGATAATAAGGTATAACTTTCCAGAGCTACAACTTCAGGCTTCTTAATAAAAAAGCATATATCCTACATCAAAATAGATACATGACTCTACAAAACATTTCCAAAAAATGAATTGCTAGAACGTTTCAGCACATTTGCTAAAGATAGATTACGATCAATCGTCCAAATTCATTCTCTTCCTGGATAACATCTTCCAATTCCCAAACTAAATTATGTCTTTGTGTTTTTACTACTTATTATCATTAGATAGTTTGAATTAATCCCAAGCATTTCTTGCCAATGCTAATTATCTATCAGGGCTGGATTCTAATTATCTTCATTTTTCAATTTACTGATTCAATACTTTCTACGAATGATTGTCTCTATCTTTTCTCATAAGTGTCCATTGCTTATTGAAGCTTCATAGATATTTATGCTTTTGCACAAAATAGTAAATATTTCATTTCTGTCGGTACTCAAAGCATGACAATCGTATGGTGTTCTTTCTCACCGGATACAGTCTCCATGTGTACCTAGCACTTGGATACCTCAGTATTCGGAGTTTAAACATCCGTAATACTTATTTTGATTTACATAATAATACTGGTTTGCAAAATATGTTGTCTTCTTATTACAGATTTTGAACATGACACGATTGTTGGGGTAGAATTATCACATAAACGTAGCTAGAGAATTGCAAAGCTGAAAGTGTCGATTGCGACATCATTATTATTGAAATTTTCAATTGTTTAATACGACCTAAATTATTTCTAATTTTTCGGGGTGAAGACGAACAGAAAAGTAGCAAACTAACGAAATTGACCAGAATCCTTTCCATTGCTCATCCATAACTCAAAGCGGCTAGGTTTAATTCAACTATGAATTTCAAGAGCTGGATGCAAGATACAGCAGAAAATGACCAATATTGACATATGCCACTAAGTGATTCTACTTACCAGCAAAACTCAGATAAATATGCTTTTTTTTAAATATCTTCAAGGATCCAACATTAACAGTAAGTAAAAGTAAACTCAAGACATTTGTACAGTGTATGTTATCGTACGAGAAAGGTACAAAATATACGTGAATATACATCATCATCTTGATTCTATTAAACTAACTTGCAGCAAAATTTTGTATCTTCTCACAAGAGAAAAGTTGTATAGAAATGCCATAACTGTATAAGAGACCCCTTTAGACTGTTAATAACTATCACTCTGGAAGATCATGAAACCAAGAAACCATCATCTAAGAATAAAATTTTTTGCTAATTTATCTGAATAGAACTTACAAGCCGTTCAGAGCATCAAGGAGATTTTCAGGAGAACATAGTCCTGATAAACAATTTTCAATCAATGAATGAAAAGCTGTCGTTAAAATTACGATCAATACATCAGTTGGCCATTTATTAAGTTACTATAACCCATTAAGAACAATAGAGGCGGACACTTTAGTGTATATCGATTTTTTTAGTGCTCAATGGAAACCAAACTCATAACGACCACATTACAGGGAAACAGAGCACTGTATGTGGGGAATTCCTCGATAATTTAATCGGTTCGTTGATAAATTTATGTTTGTCTTAAAATCACAAGATGTTGAATAGTACTCGAATACTTAGATGTCTCGACCAACACCACCTTAGTAAACAACGATCTTAACTGTCTAATTAGTATCATAACTCCAAGTAAAGTAATAAGCCAGAATCTAATTCTAAAGTAAACTTCTCTCTCTGAGTTCTAGAAGTCATCAAAGAAAGTCAATTGATATCTTACATATAACACAAGGCCATGGTTATCTACTTATAATTAAATTGAAAATAGAATGAAATACTACTTGTGCTCATCTTTGACTGAAACATTAAGTCAAATCAGTTAGCAAACAGTTACCAGCCACAGAAAAAAAAACAGAAACCATGCAAATATACTAAAAATAGTGAAGAATTAATTTATATATTGACACCTAAAGAATTTCCTGACAATACAATCAACCTTATTTCCGATCTGTATGCAATTCACCTATCAAGGGTTGTTATATACTTGGCTATGAAACATGTATTTCGTATGAGGTTTAATGTTAGTATCTCGTTGCTTGAACCGAAATCGATAAGACGAAGTTCAAACTTAAAATCGAATTGGACAACAGTTGACTCCATCGATCACCGATCTATTTAAGTTTGAGTACCAGAGAAAAGAAATTACATTCATACATTATTGACCCAGATGGTTACTTTTCACACATAGAAATATTATCTATTTATACAAATTACCAGTGTCATTCCATAACTCATAGATCCGTGATAGGAGTAAAAATAAACATGATCGTTTACACCACGGACAGTTATAAAACTGCTGCGAACAACAGCTGTTCCAAGTTGTAAGGGATTTTCTAATAGTGCACATCTACGAATTCTTCAGGTTTCACAATGAGCACTTAACCTCTAGACTACTGATCCTCCATCCGATAAATTCCATGTTTAACTTCAATCAGTTCGCTACATTACAAAACCATCTTCCAATGTCATTGACGAATAACTGCCTCACATCCGACATAATTAAACTCTACTGGTCTAAATCGATCAAAATTCGTGTAAGCACACAACGAATTTTAGATACAAAATTACTTTTAAAATAGAAATTATTGTTGGTTTAAATGATTGTACAAAATTTTAGCACCAGATAAAGGTGATATTTTCAGAGTTTCTACAACAGGATTCAAAGCTTCTTTGAGTGTATTACAAATCTTTGCATCACCAAGTTCCCACAGACTAAATGAGAATACAAAACAAAATTAAATGACGTGAAAATATGATATAATATATACGGTTCATAATATTTGACTGACCAGAATTATGGATGATACATAAATATGATCCCTAAGTTGTCATTCTATTACAATTCAGAAACCATAACCTTTTATAAAACCGTCTGCTAACCAAAGGATGAGTTTACTGTGTAGCAGTTTGCTCCGTTCTATTTTATAGGCGTGATTATAACGAACAGAGGATATTAGTACGTCAGAATATAAGTTACTTTTGTCCGCCCACAGCCTATCTCGACGGACGAGTGGGTTGGAAAGAAGCCAGATGTGTCCAGAACAAAACGTAGTACCAGTCTATAGTCACTGACAATTGGACTAAGGCATACTATCAGATGTAGACTACCTAGTTGGGATTCGGGAAATTATTGTAATAAACGGTTGGAGAAATTGGATAACACGACTTAGAATCGGTTGCAATCGTCTAATATCCGTTCACGCTTTGTCTTAAGATATTTATTATTCTGCAAAGTCCTTCTTTCTTCTTGAATCATATTGTATATGTCTAATCTTGTCCACTGTCATTGATAATGTATCAACTTCTACTAAACTGACATTTGCTTTGATAATTTGATCGCGTTATGGTCATATGGTGCAATGACATGAAAGGATACTCATATGTCAGATTCTACGTCGCTTATGACTGATTATCTGGAAGGTTAGCAAGAATATAACCTATTAACTGTTGTTTTGAATATTATATAATTACGGAACTTGAAAATAACCGAGAGTATTGTGGTGTATGCTACTTATGGTGACAGATATAAGTAGTATGTAGCACCAATCGGAAGTAGAATGCTTGTCAGTAGAAGATTGAATTAAAGAGAACAGGGAAGTAAATACAGAGCAATTGTAATAACGACAGAATTGAAAGAATCATGAAGCATGTAAAGGATAACTGAAGGAAGATGTGCAAATAATATATTTAATGTATGGTTTTCATATTTTATGAAAGCACTTCGTAATTTTGTATTAAACAATAAATTGGTTTTCCATACCTGAGTTCCCGTTCACCACAGTACTAAGTAATCAAGGGAAGTTTAAATGATTGTCAACAAAATCTGTAACTAATTCAACTTTTAGAACTATCTAGCCAAATATAAGCGACAGTAGGAAATCCCCTTAACACTAGTTACACATAAAAATACGTCACAAAAAACCTTTAGAAAGTGTAACAGACCAGCCAAGTTAGTCAGCAATCATAATCACTACGAAGTTTGTTTTCGCCAAGAAAGAGCATAGATGTTTAACAGATCAGTCAATCAATCATCAACTAGACGGGATTAAGTACAAATATATATATCAATCTAAATTGTCATACTTTAACATTGGCACCTGTTAGGGAGGGATAAGAACTTCATCAAGATTCAGAAGACAGAAAGTAAGAAAACATCTCCAATCAAACATAGATTAAGACTGGTGCACGTAGCCCAACATGTAAGTTTACATTGTCTGATCAACGTTAGCATTTCTTTACCTTACTCATATACAAGACAGACTAGAGTAGTGACTAGGGTATATGGAACCATTTTAATCAGTGAAGGGGTTCAAAACTCATCAACTTAATTAGTTTACATCAACACTACATCTAACAAATCTCAACAGACCAATAGAAGAAAAAATAAACATTCCAAGCCATAAAATTAACCTTCAACGTAAAAATACCTTGCAATGATAACTTACTTTACTAGAATGTAACAAGTACGATTACATTTGATCCAAGATTGAAAATTTTCAGCTGGGACAAGTTTCATAATGAGTCGAGCAAAAGTAACTATTTCGACAAAAATATTTTCAAAAAAAATACACACACAGATAGAGAACAACAGAGGAAATCTGTCCTTAAATATAATATGCGAAACTTTATAAGTAATGAAACAACAAGTGGGACATTTTTCCTTATTTTCAAATTGATAACAGATCTCTGTTTAATCAGTTGATTAAACAAAACAAATATCCAATTATGCCTGCCAATAAATGGTTCTACAACTGACTAAACTGCAAAGTCGTGCGTGGAGGATAGCTGACAGATGAATTCCATGTAAGGACGGGAGTCAGACAACACTGTCTACTCGCACCCTTCCTCTTTCTTCTACTGGTTCACTGCATTGTGAAGACTCCCACATCTGAGGGTAAGCATGGAATAAAATAGACAGCTCGAAATCAATTAGAGGAATTAGACTTCACGGATGATCTAGCCCCACTAGCCCATACACACAAACAAATGAAGATCAAGACAACCAATGTAGCAACAACCTATGCATCACTAGGATTCAACATACAGAGCGCAAAAAGCAACAGAGAACACCAAACCAATCACACTTGATGAAGAAGCTCTGGAAAATGTGGAATATTTCACGTGCCTGGTAAGCATCATCGATGAGCAAGGAGGATCGCATGCAGACGTAAAGGCAGGGATTCGCAAAGTAAAAGCGGCTTCTCTTCCTATAGCCCACGCTTTATTTTTGCTTCGACCATTTTTATCTGATGAATAAATCAATTATGCCTGCCAAAGTTTACTTGAAATACAATAATCCACATCATTATTACCACGGAAGGTATCACGTCTAAGAAATTAGATCTTGTGATCGACCCTTAACCGTTAGACGCCCCCAAATGCCCTGGTACGGCCGAGAGTGGGGAAAGTCCACTCTCCCTCTCGAAATGCTCTCACATGGCCACGCGTATATAGCCTCTGCCAGGGAAGTCCTACTCACTGCCTTCTCGTGGCGGGGGTGTTGTTTAAAAAAATGAGAGGACGAAAATCGAATGTCTGGCGCTTTAACCGGATCCCAAACCAATGGTGCACATGGGCTCCAGTATCCTGCGGGAACAAATGGCGTATGAACCAATCGTTGGTCACCGGCTACCATGGGACTGCATCTCCTTACGATGCTCCACTGCCTTGTGGGTCAGATCTTCAGGTCGAAGGCTCGGGGTGTGGCCCCCTAAGAAAACCACCTGTTTCGGTTTGGGCACCCGGGCAGTATCACAGCCCTCACACAAATCAATTGAGATTTGTGTGGCGCATATGTATTTGGTGCCTCCCTGTACCTATACTTATGTGTTAAAATAAATAAATAATAAAATTAACCGTTAGACATTCTGGGTCAATCTCCAATAGTGCAATTTCAACGTTAATCGATTTGAGATACAGCGGAACGGTTATTCAGTGATACTGATTACAACTATTTCAAGCTTAGTGTACCTAAACTCCACCAGTCGCCACTTCTCACAAGATCTCCAGGAATAACTTGAGGTTAGTAGCTAGTGAGGTGACTAGGATAGTTTGCGTGAATAGATCCGGTTGAGATTGGTTTAATTTACAAGTTGTAATCATCACAGACTGATCTCAGTCGGGGTACAACTGAAGGTACCTGAAGGTCCTGAGTCCAATCCATGAAAGAGGGTTATTAGTGCATACTATCAAGGAATCCTACACAAGGACGAAACGACTGTCAAATACTTTATAGTTTTCGATGCTACACCGAGATTAATCTCTAATGAATATAACCTACAATTAAGTAAGTTAGTTACATTCAGAATAGAATGTACCACAAATGTGTATCAGCAAAATCCATCACACTGCACATCAACAAAACAATAGATGAAATTAAGAGGAGCAATAATATTAAATATGATGGAAAATCAAATATGAGAATAATTTAAATTAGGCAATAAAACAAAACTCGATAACATCTACAGGGTAAACCTGGAGAATAAATGCAACTGTAACTAATATTGAGCTATGTTAATCAACTTCTTCAAAACATACATTACGTCTATTGTGTGTTTACATGTAAAGAGAGCGAAATTACAGTTTTATACAACATACTTTAGATAACTTCACAGCTCTCACTTAAAATCAAAGTTTGAATGACTAAACAAACATAACAAAATAAATATGTTCATTTACATGATACTAGTAACCTAGAATGTTAATAAACAACAATAAAACATACAATCTTTAGTCGTTTTCTCCATTTGTAATAAACGACGTATCAGATATGCACCTTCAGGTCGTTCAATAAATGGTTTCGAACTAGATTGATTCATTGTAAATGTTTCATCGACAGACATATGTTGATTATTCTCTTGTTCCTCATTATCGGATAATGATTCTTTCCCAGTGAAAAATGATTTGACTTTCTAAAAATTGATCAAATAAACATTATTTTTAGAAATAATTGGTTTAGGAATCGAACAGTCGATAGAAGAAACAAATAAATATATTGTAATTATAAAGCAATCATTGAGGTAATCCTTTATTGGTTACAACATTTGACTTCCCAACCGCTAGGTTTCAGGTTCGAGTCCTCCCACCCCACCTAATTCAGCTTGATTCCCCAAGTAGTATCATTAGTTCGCGCGAGACTGAAAGCCCTGTGTTTGAATCCCACTAGCAGGATCGTAGATGCACAGAGCTGAGGGGTTCCACAATAGGACGAAACAGCCGTTCAGGGCTTCCAGGTTTCTAACGGTGGTCTAACATCAATCGGTTCATGATCTCAATCAAAAAGTATCATTCTTCCGAGGGTGCCTATTAACACGCATGTTTTGTCTTATCTGGAACTCTTCAACTAGATGTATCTGCATTCTAGAGTTGTTCACTCCTGATTAAAAATATTGTGACTTCGTGGCAATTCGTACAGGATGAACATATGCCGAAAAGAAACTGATCAATTACAGTCTTAAACAAGAATAAAGAGATTCAAATAACCAATACAAAAATGAATTAGAAATTACTCTTATCACGTAAACAATCAAGTCTCAAGAATAAAACAAGAACACACATATAAACCAAAGAAAACAAAACAAACTAACTAACTGGATTCTTTTGTTTAGCTAAATAAGCTTCAACTAATGAAACTGCTAATTTATGCCGAGATAAACGTAAATCATTATGATTTCGTTTCTGTGGTTGTTGATGTTGTTTTGGACGAGTTTTTCCCTCCTCCTCCTCCTCATCATCATCATCACTACCAGTTGGATTGAATTCCGGTATTAAAATATGTGTAACAAGCTTTTCTAAAGCTAATTTTCTTGATGCTTTATAAGTTGATAAATCTGTTGTAGAGATGGTACAATTTCCAAATTGAACACGTGTATCATCATTTGTTCTTTTATACGCTGGCAGTACAATATCTACATCTAAATTATGTGGAGCGCTGAAAAAAAGGAAAAATTAACTTACAGTAAACCATTGTAAAAGTGATTTACTTATTTCTAGACTTGGTTGTTTTTATTATTACGTTTGTGCCGTAAAGTTAGTCGGAAATACTCCTATAGTCAAATATCAGTAAGAATGTCTGGTATGAAAGAAAAAAATGACGAAAGGTAAATACTCGATCGTTGCATTCATCAGCCTAGTTTTTATGAGCTTGTTGTTTCCGAATTCTAGGTAAGCATTAATTGATTTCCGAAGCTAATATTTTAAAAACTATATTAACCAAACTGATTCCACCATGAATATTACAAGAGGATTCAGTCTTTTCTTTTAAAATGAGACTATCATCGAGTGAGATCATCTAGCTCCTGAACTGTAGTTATTATAGCAGTCAGTTGAACTTCCGGGACTAGAATTCTATTTTCAAAGACTTCTGGAGTTAACCTATCAAGTCCCTCTGCTCATTATTTTAGGCTAACTCTATTATTGCCAGTAGAAGCGCTACAACTGAAGTATCTATATATCTGACTGTTCATCTTCTACTGAAAGTGATCCAAATAATATGCTTCTCATCGAAGTAGGATAATCAACGATAGATCTCCAGCGTAAATATGATTGATAGAAATAATCAGTGTAGTGATTGATTTTTAAATCGTAGCTGAACAATGCGAACGTCAAAGCTTTTTTGTTTAGTAAGCTGATAAAACTCGACTTCAGATTCACCTGTACGTTAAACCCCTTTCATGGGCACGATACCTTCTGTGAAACAATCCGGCAATTTCTCTAGACCTTGACTCATAAATTACGGTTCAAAATTAAGTATACAAACATGTGGATAGCACCTAAGTTAAATCTACTCAAAAGATCATTAACATGGCTCATCAGTTGTCAAAGAATTTCAGTGACAGTAGATATTGGAACTATGAACCAAGTCGCAGGAAGTTAAACTACCATAAACAACTTTAAAATTAGAAGAGAACATCAATTTAAACAATTTCTCGTTGCAAATTCTCCATAGAAAGCAATAAATGATAATAATCTGTTTCTTTTCATTATCATTTCGATCAAAAATATACACAAATATGAAGACAAGTGATAAAAACTGATGAGTTGGAAAATCATACATGAATGAAAATATAAAATACCTTTTATCAAGAATTTCACTCAAAAGTACAAGACGACCCAAATCTTTACTAGTTAATAGACCCATTTCACTTAATGAATCACCAATAAATAACTCAACCAATTTATCATTAACTAAATTAAGTAAAGCTGGTAACATCATTGATTGTGATTGGCGCATTTCCATTGTACGTACACCAAGTAATTTCTTTGTATAAATATTTGTATCACCTGGAACTAAGATACTATTAATCAATTGAGGACAGAAATGACGACGATCCCTGGGAGATAACATATATAGTAATACTTTACGTGCATTAGGATGCATGACAAACAATTCTAAATCGTCTAATATTTCCTATAATTAAAAATAGAAAAAGAAATTCGGGCAAAACCGTGAACAAAAACTTATTTCTAAGTGAATCAAAAAAATAACATGAAGTGATGTACACGAAAAGAATATAGGTTGACTACATGTCTCTTGAATGGATATATGGGATTAATAAATTCAAAATCGTTGACAAATATTACTTGAAGGGACCTGTACTGTAGGAGCCTTTGATCGAGAAGCCTAATCTACGAACCAGGGGAATGTGAGGATCTGACGTTGTGTAGTAGTGAGTGACCAAAATATGTACATATGGTACTAGTTCAATCAGGATCCTGTAGTCCATGTGCACAACTGGCTTAGAGCCAAGATCATCCAGCCCCTTTAGGCAGACCCACCATATTCATCAACCCGGTCTAAGCACAGAATATACGCTTTCTGTCCTCTCGTTTCTGCAGAAGCTACCTTTGCCGCATGAAGTTATTGAGTAGGACTTTCCTAGAAGATGTTTTAAACATAACCTCAACAGTATCCGAGCATTAGAAAGATAGTAAAAAATAATTAAGAGGATACAATTTAAAACGAATGAATCTACATAATAAAAAGTATGAAATTCTATCGAAACTCAAGATGTAAAGAAAGATGATGAATGAATGAGTCCATATACACACCAAATTTCTTTTGATAGATTTTCGCGTCATGGCTCCAAAACTAGTAATGTTTGTAAGTGCAGTATTGATTACTATAATAGATGCAGTAGTAAATCTGACTATACTTCAGTTGCTTTAGCAAGAAAATTGATTCTCCCATTAATGAATTACGCATCAGAAAGAATAGAGTTGTAGGCGAAGTATATGGAAGAAAAGATACAGATCACATGTCAAGAGGAATTAGTCGGAAAAATTGAGCTGCATCTTATGATAAAAACTCAGATTGCAGACCAGTTTGACGATGAGTGAAATATTTGGAACTACGGAGAAATTTCAAACTAGACAGTTGAATATAATTCAATTAACATAACTACTTCGGCCAACGGATAGAAGGAATTAACCGATGAATTGAATTATGTGGATAGTGATCAGACCTGAAGGGTTTGATGAATATTCAATTATTCTTATTCCACTAGCCTCAACTGACGTTGAAACCAACATAACTAAAAGTGCTACCCTGGATGTAAATGGTGGTAAAATTTCTCGATCGGAGGTTAAGATGGAAACTGATTATAAACTAAGATCTAAAAGTAATATCAGTATCGTTTTCAGAAATGATGTCATTAGGTTGCAGTTATTGACCATTGAAAAGGGCTTCGGTAATGATGTGTTGATGCGCATAACATGACTGCTCAGTCAAGAGAAAAGCGTGGCGACTAGTAAAGAATTTGGACTCTATCACCACAGAGTATTAGTTGCTACAACGACAGTTAATCAGGAATTTGTTTGTAAGAAGTCGACTGTGCTATTGATTATCATATGCTTGAAAGCAATGAAAGATACTTACATCACAGCAATGATACTGGTTTCGATATTTATTTGGTGATATAATTGATTATGATGAGAGGAGTGCGGCTAAGAATAATGAAAGTTAATGGTATTTCTGAGCCTACGACAGAATAGAGAACTGTCCCATCTGATCATGTTTTTATGCAAAGAGGCGTAGTTTTGCTTAATCGAATAGATTTTGGATTATCTTGTGTGTCCAGACCAAATATTCGAGTTCTGGTCATTACAGAACTCAACAACGCCACTTGCAAAACATATAGTCAAAATTTCCTTTGGTACAAAATAACGTACTGTGCATCAACAGGAATACTCCTAAGGAAATGAGATTAAAATTCTGTCTCCAAGAATTAAGTCAAACTACAAACGTTTCTAAAAGACACCCAAAGAAAAACAATAAGCAACAGCTCTACACCGTAACCCTGAGTCCAGTCACACGAGACCTAATTAACAACGATCTGACATTACACAGTAATAAAATAAAATAATAACAGTATATCTTAATTAAAGCCAAACAATAAAGGTTGAGTCAAATGAAACTGAAAAATATGGCGACACAAGTCATCGATCAAAATTAACACATAAAAAACAGGGGGGATTCAAGGGAGAATAGCAATACTATCAAATAGGACGATTTGGAGGGATTTTCAAAGAACTCATCCTATTACAGCGAATATTATGCTCAAGATTAAAAGAGAAATAAGAAAACAATGGATACGCTATATAATTTTTTAGTGAGTTCTCTAATTCGGTCATATATAAGCTGATAATCAAGTACTCAACTTTGGAACATGTTTTGTGTACGATAGTGATAATATAAGACAACCAACAGACAGAATTAGCTAAGGAGGAGTTCAAACGTGTAACCTAATGGTAGAAAATTGTATTGAAATCATAAACAGATCTAAATTAGACCACCACTGCAAACCTGGAAGTACTAGGTTCATGGATGTGTACTTCCGAGGAGTCCCACACTTGGAAGAAACAATCATCCAGTGTTACCAGGTTTTTAATGATGGTCTAATTTAAATCGGTTTATGATTTCAATGAAATTCAACAATCTCCACAATCCCATACTGAAAAGTAGAAGATTGAATAAATTATCCACTAAACTATTGCTTTAATACTTGTTGTATATAAGTGACAAAAAAAATTTAATCAAAAATAAATTAATATACTTAATATAACTCACTCGAAATATTGTTTTTTGCAATAATACAATATCATCCACTGAATCGATTAACCCAATGATAAAAAGATGTCCATGTTCATTAAACGCAATATTTTGTACACAGGTTTTCAAGCCTTTAACTAAAATCTTACGTTTCTGAGGACTACATGCCCAAAGTATTCTTAAAGCAGCACGAACACCATCACGAGTATGTAACATTGGCACTATTTGACCATCGATTAAATTTTCAATCAAAGTCGTAAAATTATCATAGAACGATTTAGGAATAGCATCCTCATCTTTACAGTCAACTGGTTCATCAACTATATATGGTACAATTGTTTCGGTTGGTTGAGATGTATTTATACTAGCTTTCACATTAACAGGTAGTGACGATGCTTTGGAAAATGATACAGCATTTCGTAAATACTCTAATAATAAGTGTTGGACAATACTGTATTTGTTAAGACCCCTTAAATATAAATGATATAAACAAGTAGTGAGAAGAAAAAATAACAAATGATATAGAATGATAAAACCCGTGGTTAGGAAATGAAAAGTTAGCAAAATTTGGAAATTTATATAATCTATCTGATTCATACGATAAACTATTTTATGTAAGAAGACATACAAAACGAATGAGAGCAAGTGATTAAATTAATTTTATTTCATTTAAACCATACATTTAATCGCTAGCATGGTTGAGAGCATTGTATGTTTAAGTTTACCTAGTAGTTTCATCCACGGAATATAGGATACAACGAGATGTTCATCTCTTTGTCTAAAATTGAGTATACTCGGGTAGTAGTTCGTCTTATTTTACTTTATGATTGTGAAACAACCTTTGAAGTTGAAGAACACGTGTAGAGAATCAATATGAAATCAAGTCTTTATAACATTGTTTAGTTACGATGTTACAACCAGCTGAACACTACTGAATTTATACACATTTTCCCTATTTCCGACATTGTTTTTAGTTAACTGGCTGGCAAGAAACAACTCAATTTTATTTTACTAAGCAATCAACAACACTTTAGAGTAAAAAATTGGCCCCCAAATGCCCTGGTACGGTCAAGGGTGGGAAGAGACAGCTCTCTCTCTCTCTCCAAATACACTCACATGACCACGTGTACACAGCCACTGACAGAGAAGTCCTATTCACTGTCTTCTTGTGACAGCGTGTTGTTAACGAAATTGAGAGGATAGGAAGCGAATGTCCGGTGCTTTAACCGGGTTGGTGGATAGGGACGATCCACCTAGAGGACTTGGAAAACCCTGATTCCAAACCAATCGTGCACATGGGCTCCAGTATCCTGAAGGAACAAATGGCGTATGAACCAATTATTGGCCACTGGCTACCATGGGACTGCATCTCCTTCTGATGCTCCACTGCCTTGCGTATCAAACCTTTAGGTCGAAGGCTCCGGATGTGGCTCCATAAGAAAACCAAGTGCTTCGGTCTGGGCACCCGATCAGTATCACAGTCCACGCACAAATCAGGTGACTTGTGTGGCGTATATGTATTTGGCGCTCCTTTTTACCAATATTTGTGTTCAAATAAATAATAATAAAATAGAGTAAAAATTCAAACGACAATGACAATATGGCAGTTATTGTCAAAGCTATATATTCAAATAAAAAAGTTTATACTGAAGCCTAGACAATCGAAAACCACTTAATACTAAAAAGGTACAATGTAAATCAACTTACTTTGATACCAAATTGATGAGTATCTTAGTAAGATTGTCAAGTATTACAGTACTTTTATCTGGATGCAATTTTAAAGTATCTTCAAGTGTGAATAATTTATGTTCACCAAGTCTCAGAGCATGTCTATTCCCATAAAACTCTTGAATCATTTCACTACGTTGTGATGCAGTGGCATAATCATTATATAAAGTATCTATAACTTCTGATGCAAATTTATGTTGAGTTAAACGTTGAATGCGATTTTTAAAGGCCTAAAGATCAGAAATGTTGGAAATAAAAGTGATCTTAATTAAAATTATGGTTTTTATGATAATGATAATAAACTCATGAGAAACACTAACCAAATGCTTAAGATTATATGATGTAAACCACTTGACTTTAAGTCATTATTTCATATGCTCAGATTCACATGAGTCAGTCGTGTATAATCAACAGAGAGACTAGCATAAATTTAGATTATTCAAAGTTATCAAACAAATCAGTATGAAATGGAAATATCAAAATGAACAGAAAACAAATAATAATAGTGATAAAGAATAAACGTTGAGAATGTGGTTTAAAAAGACAACGAAAGGACATGGATGGAGGAAAAATAAGTCTCAGGATCTACAAGCAACCGATTCTGAGCCGTATCGCCCGACATCAACAACTGCTGGTCGCATACGACTTAGTCTAACAATCAATGACTTTATGGACTAATATTACGTCTTGGTTTGACCATCTCTAACCTTTTTCAACTTACTTTACTCAATACACCATTGGATTCACTTCAGTATTGAAGATTCATCCATCATCCCAAAACAGAAATTTACTCATGTCTTCTATTTTTATATGCTGTTTCACAGCCACAGAGTAACAAAGAGCGAATTATTTTCCATCATATTTACCTTTTGATTAACAAACAACATATCACCTAAGTCACATGTAATACAAGTTGACGAAAGCCAAGCAGGATTTTTGAACCCGTGAAGTGATTAGCTCGGACACAGGATAACAACACTTCCAAATGAAGTGATCAAATTATTTACTTCTTATGATCAGTTTAGTCACATCCACTAACCTATTTTGAACTGCATAGACAGATAGTATTATTAATCTACAGATAACGGATAGAGCTTTGCGTGCAGTAAACGGGCTTACAAGTAGCGCTTTTTAAGTCACTTCATATTTAATTAACAACTTTCTTACTTTGACTATAAATAACAATAAAGAGGTCATTCTCGCAACGAACACTACAGACTTACTGAAAAAGATATGTTATATCGTTTTTTATACAGAGGGAACAAGGGTATTGTTAGAAGTGGAATAGGAAATATCGCGCTATTTTGTAAGGTTTCTAGCTTTAATCTACTGGATTGATTGAAATCTGTGAAACATCTACTTGACGAACGCTAATCATATAATTTTTACTGGTAATGATCGATCATTGTGAGGTAAACATATTAATCCTTTCTCTTTATCAAAAGTTTTGAAACTAATATTATTTGGCATACATTTTTTTGTATTTTATGTGCTCTTTATCCTTTTCCCTTTATCTTAGTTCTCTGATACAGTTGGGCACTATTGTTATCTTCGTACTTTCATTCTTCTTGTCAGGTTTGTTTTGTTGTGTTGATACGAAGCATAGTAGGTCGAACATATGCGCAATTGTGCCAGTCACTGTTTATATATATATATATATACTCAAAGGACGAATGCGTACAAAGATTAATGAAGCTACAAAACTACTTAAAATTATCCAAGTGTAAAGTGGTATATATTATAGAGACCCGAAAAGTATGGTCTTTGTTTATGGGAAGATTAATCGATTGGATTCTGATTCTTTAGCTTAAATTTCTTGTTGATAAATACTTCATCCTTCAGATTATCCAGGATTAATAACATAATATGAATGCCTATTAGTTAACTGTGCCCTAGTTTGCATGACTATATTTGTAGAGAAGTCTTAATGGATAGTTACCTTAAACATCTCCAGTATGTACTGTTTGTCACCGTACTTTATTAGTTTTAATATAACAAATTTTGCATAGCGTGATTTGGCCAGTATCACCAGATTTGTATGAACTTCACTGAAAATTTGCCAACGTTGTGATTCTGTACCATATTTAACACAATCTTCCAAGATTCTTGAAGTATCATGAGCCATGCACAAATCAGGTATGACTTTCTTTAAAAAAAACATGAAAATCAAAACCATAACATAGTAATTCACTTAATAGGAATAAGGTTGAGATATGCATACCCTGAAGAAAATCCTATGGTTAAGTAGTTAGTCAATCGCAAAGTAGAATCTGGTACTTATGTACATCAGTTCACGTTAGATAGATGAAACAGTGAAACTGACTGCTGTTATATTAATGGCACTAGACTTCCCGAAATTGTAAAACACTCGAGTTAAAAATTATTCCAGAATGATGGTCACACTGACGTCGTAGTTTACTGCAAATAGGGAAAGAGCATTTTAAATACCACCCTCATAATTTAACTAAATCACAGGGACCAAAAAACTAGCACAATTCTACTAGGTCAGTCAGACGCAACGTAAAACCTGGCATGTATGTACATCGGTTCAAGTTGCCATACTCCGTCAGCATAGAGAGATGAAATTGTTAGGCGAAATTCCACAATAGATGTAATAACAGTATCAGTGGTTACAGAAAAGGCTAGGCATTGAAGATGCAATTCAAAAAAACATGAATTAGTGAAACAAAAGAATTAGAGGAATCCAGAAGTTTAGAATTTGGAGGAAGACAAACAATACATGCCATTGTAAACGATTTTGAGTCATGTCATTACAAGCCTTTGACCACAGGTTACGATAACCGCGCGGACTGTGACAAGGGAGTCTACATCTCTCGACATGGCCAAGTCTAATTGTCAGTGACTTCGTGAACTGATGCCATGTTTTGGTTTGGCCGCCCCCAGGTTTCTTCCAGCCTACTCCTATGCTACGACTTTAAACCCGGCTAATTATCACGTGACTTGTTCGCCAATCGGAATACAACTTATACAATCTTAGCACTGTGTCAAACCAATGACATTCGACCGGTGTGAGCAGCATAGCGTCCTTGTTGGTCCTTTGTTCCCCTAGCACGTTCAGTTGAGTTCAGAACGCTACTAACAGTTTGCACTATGCGAATCATTTATTTTAAACCTACTTGGTTTATATGCAAGCCAAACGGACCGCATCACATAGTAAAATAGGAAATAACATTTGTACAAGTTCAGGCCGAAAAGTGGCTGTGATCGTAAGAGACTGTAGTTAATAAACTGAGTATAATTTAAGAATAGCACATCGTACCATAATAGTTTATAAGTCAAAATAAAGCTTATAATAATAGGGATATAGATAGACATAATGTAGTTACTGGATAGTTATACAATAAGAATATATAATATTAGTCCATCAATAGTTCTCAGAAGTTACCCGCAATTTAATATTCATTAGAACATAACATCCTACACCGAACAATGGCCCACCAGGATAAGCGGTGGTTATAAAGACGTAACAAATGTCTCAACCACCGCGGTCGATGAAGATTCACTATCTCATCAATCGTTTTAGAATCCTTACCCAATACCCTTATCCTAACCCAGGCACTGACGCAAGCCAATCCTGAAGCAGCATTTTGAATTTGGAGGCAGAGAATCGCTAAACTAAACTCTGAAAAATTAAAGCACCCAAGCGATTGGCCCAACAAAGCCCTCAGATGCGGAATACTCGGATTCCTTACGAAGTTGGTGTGGAAGTGTATGCGCGGGACTACAGACACAGATGTTATAGATGGATAGAGGTTGAAGTCACAAAGAAACATGAGGACGTCATGTATGATGTCAGGGTGAACCAAGATATCTGGACCAGACACCATAATCAACTAAGGCCAAGGGAAGCTAAGGAAAAAGTGAAATTACGAAACGCGTTCCACTCGATTTGCCATTAGATACTTTTCAACTTCCTCCAATACCTCCAACAAAGACAACTGAGTCATCTACTCAAGCAGAATATCCTTCAGGTTCTGGGTGGTTACCTCGAAGGTGGTCGGATCGCAAACGAAGACAACCAAAGAAATTTCAAGTAAACCCTCGGTTGCGTCGCTATTAACTTTTTCCAAAGGGAGGTGTTAGGATATTCATAAAAATATCCTAAAAATTATTCTGTTAAGTCTAATTCTATCTCTGAACGTGAAATGGTATGTTTTCACATGTTTCCAGACTTTCACATATTTCACATGTCGTTTTCCTATTGGTAAATATTCACGGTCGTCCTAACTGTATAAATATGCACTATCTGTAAAGTATTGCGATTCTTCTTCTGAGCTCATAAACAATTTCCATCTAACGGTTCGTGTTCTGATATATTGGAGATTTTAGAGCAGCATTGCGGTCGTACAGGGATATCTGGAATTGATCAATCGGTAGAATTTCAAGTAGCCACATCGCGGTCCACAATAATAAGGGACACCGGTTCCAACAAAATCTGCTGAAAATGATAGGGGAAGACAGATAGTTATATGCAACAAAGAATTAGTCAGCTATGTCCACCGGTACAATTCCCTAAGTCACATCTAGACAGGAAGATAACATTACCAAGACAAATACCAAAGTAGAATTGGTATCAGTGAAAACAATTTAAAAGGATATCAATCCGCAGAATAAAAAGTTTAAAACAATTTTAAGGCTCGGGATCTAAAAAAAGCAGAATCCATTTACGCCACTGAGCAATACCAACCAACGTCCCAAATCATCGATTCCGACAATCCCGCGGATACCACGTAGTCTGGTCATGACATGGTTCAGATCAACAGCCAGTAAACTAATAGACCGACCGAATGCATCGGTTTGATCCCAATGACATGGAGTGTTGCTTCATAATTAAAACGACCGTATAAACCTTTTTCGAATTTGTAACATAGACCTATCATAGTAAAGCTGTTAAAAGTATCTAAACAGTATACAAAAAATCCACATTAAATACTACGTACTTAAACTATTGTGTACATTCCATTTACAAATACTAAGATATTTACGCGATGAATACAATACAACTATTAAATACATAAAACAACTAACTAATATACACAAATATAACCTTTGAGATTTTCAACACTTCTTGGATGAATTCAAATCGTTTCTCCTTGGATACATCATCACGTCGAAATTGTTCCCATATTGGTAGTAGTTTAATTACTACTTCAGAGTGTTTCTTTGACTTTAACCTTAATAGGCGGCGCTCTTTCTTAGCCAAGAATGCTAAAAATGAAACGAGGATGAATACCATTTAAACACACAAAAAAGAGAAAAACCAACAAACTTGTCTATCATTTTCCAGGAATGTTGACGAAACTTTACCTTTTGGAGCCTGAAAATAAATTGATAAACCTTGTGTAAAATTTGAATACCGCAATTTTTTTGCCACGTGTATGTTTTACTTGCTTTGTTTTGTGTACCTGAAACAGGAAATAATCATACTAGAGTCTACAGCTGTATGTTTTCTATAAATAAATACGATACTTAACCACGTATACGATCAAAATTACACCCATGATATAAAGTTTTACCCATGTAAGACTAAGGCAACAATCAAAAGTGGCATCTAAAACTTCATAGTTGTGCAGTTCGGGTCCAAAAAGTGGTATATATGAAACAAAATGGGTATAAATATTAAAAAATATTTGATCTTATCTAATTAAAGGATTACTGGTTATAGTTCAAAATAACCAAACACATAAGATTGCACGAAATTTCATAACGTTATTAATCAAAAATTTCCTGTAAAGTGCTGAATGTTAAATGGGCACACACATTAGCGATACTTTCAAACTAAAGGAGAAAATTGAACTTCACTGGAACCCCAAAAGATCAAGAAACACTAATAATGAATAGATCCAAGTAGGATTTACTTAAACACAGAATGGCCTATCAAAAGTAAGCTGGAAACGATAGATCCCTCCAAGTTGATCAGTTATTTTTAAATTAAGAACACACTACAAGTAAATTCAATGAATTGCATCAGTTTATTATGCAGTCGCGTAAAATTATGTAGACGAGAGAAATACTGACAACACAGCAGATTCAGTTACTTTTCACCGAATTACATGGTATTTCGCCAACGGTGTAGCCTTAAAATGAAAAAGGTGTATCCTACTAACTAACGAAAAAGGTTGTACAGAATCAATCGTAAGCTTACTTTGGAAACACCAACTTCGATAGGCTTTGTTACTTCCTGTTTTTCACTAAGCTTGCCCGTCTGAATTGCTGAAATATTCTTAAGATTCACTCACCTTCTTTGGAATACCATCAGTTTGGGTCTAAAACAATAAGCTAATATTATACTTTTGCCTTACATCAGCATGTCGCTTGCTTGATTTTGTTTTAGAAACTTGGTTTACTTCTTTCTTGACCTTGCTCTGTAACAGCAATAAAAAGACTTTACGTCGTGTACCTTGACTGACATTGCTTTGAAAACACCGGATAAGTCAATTTGTCGAGGGAGTGAATACACCGAGGTAGAACCAACAGTCCAAAGCCCTCAACCAGTCAAGGTCATAGCAATCCAAACTTCAATCTTTATTCAGCAGAAATGGTTCAAATGGTTCAAATGGTTGCGGACGGAATAGAAGAAGCTTTCGCTTAACAGGCTTCCGTGTCTAGTAGCAGTGGATCACCAATACCTCCAGGCAAGAACCTAGGTATATTAACGATAAAAGAGAAAGAAAATGAATTGGTAAATCATAGTAGGATACTATCCTTAGTCCTTAAGACTAGATCAAGTCGCCTCTTAAACGACTCCTGGGAAGTTGCTTGGACTAGCTCAGCTGGCAGCGAGTTCCAGCATTTGACAACTCTTAAGGAGTAGAAATTGTGTCTGCAGTCCGTTCTACTATGTTGTATCTCTAATTTCTGGGTTTTACCCCTTAGGTTAGTGTTGGGACTAAGCTTAAGTAGGTGTTTAAGAGGGTGTCCAGGTGTGTTAAGGATACTGTAAGCCATTAGAATGTCACCTCTAAGACGCCTATACTCTAATGGGTAAAGGTCGAGTGATTGGAGGCGCTCATCGTAAGGTTTAAATTTGAGTCCCCGAACTGATTTCGTGGCTCGCCGTTGGATACGCTCCAGAGTGTCCTTATCCTTTTGGAGTGTAGGAGGGAATACTATGTTCCCGTACTCTAAATTGAGACGAATGAAACTATTGAAGATTATGTGGAAAGTTCTCCCGTCAAACTGACCAAAAATGCGCTTCAATGTTACCAGTGCAAGGTTTGCTCTAAAGGCATTTTTGTCACAGTTGGCGTAAGACTTTAAGTCGTAGGGCACTAGAACTCCTAAATCTTTTTCGACTCGGGATACTACTAGAGAGGAGTTTCCTAAGTTGTAACTGTAATCTGCGACGTGTCGCAGATGGACTACTTTACACTTTGAAGTGTTAAAGGTAAGTCCGTTGTTGTCTGCCCAACTTTGAAGTCGAGTCAGATCCTCCTGAAGTGCCTGTATGTCCTCTTGGTTGCGTATCTCTCTCCAAAGTTTCACGTCATCGGCAAAGAGCAGTATGTCTGACGTTACCTGTTGAGGAAGATCATTTATATAAATCAGGAAGAGGAGAGGTCCTAGTACTGAGCCCTGGGGGACCCCACTAGAACATTCCATAGCGCGTGAGAAATTGAAGTTTACCCTGACCTTAAAATGTCGATTTGTGAGGTATGAACTGAGCCAGTCAATTAAAGGTGGTTTGATTCCCAATTGTTTGAGCTTGTTAATAAGACATGTGTGGTTAACCCTATCGAAAGCTTTAGAGAAATCAAGGTAAATGATGTCTACCTTCCCCTTGCGATCAACGATGCTTGTCCATCTGTCCACCGCGGTCAGCAGGTTCGTCATACAGGAATAACCCTTCCTGAAACCATGCTGTTGGGGTGAGAAGAAATTTAAGGACAGCAGATAGTCATGTATATCATCGTATACCAGGGACTCCATGATCTTTGAAGGTATAGAGAGAAGGGCCACCGGTCGGTAACTTGAAGGTTCGCTGCGTCGACCTCCTTTGAAGATTGGTGTGATATGAGCCAGCTTCCAAATATCCGGTAGTTTGCCCCGACTTAGCGAGTGTGAGAACATCACGCTAAGCGGTGTTGCTAGGATTAAAGCTGCTTCCCTCAGTATAGCAGAGTGGACCATATCTGGACCAGGAGAAGTGTCTGTTCTTAGGTGTTGTAGTTTACGGTACACCAAGTCAGCACTCAGTTTCACTACGGAAAGTCCTGTGCAGTTGCAGACAGAGCCGACATCAGTATAGTTGATGTGGGTCGGCTGAAATGTCCGGGAGTAGTGCTCAGCCAGAAGGTTAGCGGCGTCACCGTCATTATCTGTCGGGCCGTTAGGACCTAGCAGTTGAGAAACTCCAGTTTTGGCTTGACGAAGAGAGGCTGCATAACGGAATAAGCTTTTCGGATTGGAAATAAATTTATCCATAAGCTTTAACTGGTACTGAAGCCTGTCTTCTCTTATAGCCTTCGTACATATGTTCCTTATATGTTTGTATTGCCTGTACTCGCCGTTGTTGTTGGTTCGTTTGTATTCTGCCCAACAGTGCCTTTTACGGCTTAGCAAACGAAGAGTGCGTTTTTTGATGATTGTAGGTTGCTTGTGCCTTTTGGGGACCGTTTGAGGAACTGACTGCTTAGTAGCACATGAGAGCGTACGCAGTAAGGAGTCCCAATGAGCATCCACATCAAGTTGAGGGTGAACATCCCAATCCACCTGTTGTAGATAATCCTGTAGAGCTGACGTATTCAACCGTTTGAATTTCCAGCGCCTGTTGTTGTCGGGATATCTTAGCTCAGTTTTGCTGACGAAACTGAAGGCTATAACGGCGTGATCGCTCTTCCCCAGGGGAGCCAGAATTGAGAGGTTGTCGACTAGAAATTCTTCATTTGTAAAAACACAGTCTAAGCGCGACGGTGTCTGACCGTTTCTCCAACGAGTGTGCGACTTCACATTTTCGTGTAGTCCCAAGTCCTCAATGAGGTTGAAGAACCGAGCTTCGATTGAATTTTCACCTCCAGTATACGTATGTTCCGCGAAGTTGACTCTAGGAAGATTGAAGTCCCCTAGAATCAGGATATGAGTGAAGCCGAGACGCGTAGAGCGGGATAGTCCCTCCAGCATGCGACTGTCATACTCGATGTCGGCAGTGGGCTTCCTATATATGACTCCGACTAAGCACCTCGAAGTAGTGGACAATTTCATAGAGCACCATAGGGATTCCTCAAGATTGTCAAACTCGTGGTTGTGGATTTGATGTACCACCAGGCCAGATCTTATGTATAGGGCTACTCAACCCCCAATTCCTGTTTTTCTGTCATTGCGAAACAGAGACATCCCAGGTATTGCTAGCTCCTGGTCCGAATACTGAGGAGATATCCAAGTTTCAGATATTCCTATCAGATGAACTTTATTAGCGTTGCTAAGTTCACTTAGTTCATCCATTTTATTTGGTAGACTCGCGGCGTTCATGTATAAGCAGTTAGTGCTTTCAATTTGAAACGCGTGAGCTTCTTCCTGTTTATCTGTGAGAGCCTTGCGTGAGTGGACAGGTAACCCACCTATATAAGTTTTGTCAAATTGGTAGGCCCTGTCCTTTACACGTTTTTTTTGTCTTGAAGACAGTCCACAAGTGGAATGGTCAGTTCCAGCTTGCCTTTGTGCTTGATCCTGGCGTCGTATGGCCTATCCGGGTGCATATGGATCCCAGTTGGCAATAATGATCGTGCTCGCAAAGAAATATATTTCTTAGCCTATTCATTGCGAATCAAGAAACCTAAAATCAATTCAACCTAGGATGTGATCCATTTTTTTTCACTGAATAGTCAGAGGCTGTAATGTCCTTCACGAATAAACGGTATACCGTTTATTCGTGACCCATAGATAAAACATTTCCGTTGTAAAATGAGTATTTACTCTATAGTATGTTGCAGAGATTAGACCTTCCCACACTGCGTTGGGTTTTCGGCTCGGATTATTATTAAATAATACTATTGGATTCAATCTTTCTTATTACGCCGTTGGTGCCACTACGTGCAGAGGAATCTTCGTTAATCAAGTGAACTCATTTGTGGTTGTTATCTCACAGAGCAGCTTACAAGTAACATTCATTTCACAACAACTGTTATTATCTTGTTGTTTAATATACCACTTGCATTGTAACTGCAATTTGTAACATTTTGCTTTACTCATAGACAGACACAGGATTTTGGTGTTAACTCTTTTGGTACATTATTGATAACCTTGCGTATTGTTATAGTTTAAATAATCTCTTCTGCTGGGATCCACTACAACCTATATGGATGTTTGACTTACCAAAGTTGATCGGGAATGGTGCAACCTAGCTCACGGCAAAGTCACAACTCGGGGAATATATAACTTCGATCATAATGTCGTGACGTTCAGTAACTGTGACTACTTTGATGTCAAACATAATCTTAATAAGATGTGTCATACGGAACGATTATAGAAGTGTATGGTAAAGTCACTGCTACATGAATCGGTCAGTGGCATACAATGGACTGCCTCGCGTTATTCATTCGTGCTCGCTATGATGTTCGATAAACTGTGCAATGTTCACTGATCTGTTGTGTGACGTAAAAATGGTCCGGCGTGATGGCTGGTTGATCTTTGACTCGGTGACATTTCGCTGGTCTTACAGGGTTGTTGATATACAAACTATACATGTAAGGGTTTTCGCATACAACCAAGGACACATCCGAAAACTCATGCACAACTTGATCTTAACACTAAAGCCACTAATGCTTACTATTTCCAGCACCAAACAGTGATTTTCGGTGTCAATTACACCTCGTTTTATGAAAAAATCCAATAGGCATATGTACATCAAACGAATATGCTTCCAAGACCAATTCATTGCGTACTCCATCAGTTACTCACAGATCAGTGTTTAAGTGGGAGAAAAGTATGGACACATTTCAAGTTATCACATTTTGGATTTAAAATTGATCCCCGAACAATGCACGAGGCCATTGTTAACTAACACAAACATTACATTCGGGCAGCCTACTGATATGTTGATATTCGGATAGAATATAGCTAGTTAGTTGTGCATAATACAAACCAACTGATAACAACGGCGTGTTCAGGCAATACAAACATAAAAGGAACATTTGCACAAAGGCAATATGAGAAGACAGGCTTCAGTACCAGATAGAGCTTACCGATAAATTTGTCTCCAATCCGAAAAGCTTATTCTGTTATGCAGCCTCTCTTTGTCAAGCCAAAAATGGAGTTTTCCAACTGTTAGGTCCTAACGGCCCGACCAATACCGAACTGAACCTGAGCGCTGACTCCGTGTTCCGGAAACCGCAGAACCTAAGAAAAGGCACTTCCCTCAGTCCGGATTTGGTTCATTCTGCTATACTGAGGGGAGCAGCTTTAATCCTGGCAACACCGCTTAGCGTGATGTTCTCACACTCGCTAAGATGAGGCAAACTACCGGAAATTTGGAAGCTGGGCTCACACCACACAAATTTTCAAGGGGGGTCGACTCAGCGAACCTTCAAGCTACCGACCGGTAGCTCTTCTCTGATATGCGATGTTATACACAATTATTTACTATCCTTAAACTTCTTTCCACTCCAACAGCATGGCTTCAGGAAGGGTAATTTTTGTATAACCAACCTGCTGACTGCGGTGGCCACATGGGCAACCATTCTTGATCGAATGGAGAAGGTTGACATCATTTACCTTGACTTCTCAAAAGCTTTAGATAGATTCAACCATATATGTCATATCAATAAGCTCAAACGACTGGGTATCAAATCACATCTAATTGATTGCATCACTTCATATCTAAAAAATCGACATTTTAAGGTCAAGGTTAACTTCACTTTCTCTCAGGCCATGTAATGTCCTAGTGGGATCCCTCAGAGTTCAGTACTAGGACCTATTCCTTTCTTGATTTATATAAACTATCTTCCACAACAGGTATCGTCAGACTTACTACTTTTTACAGACGATGTGAGACTCTGGAGAGAGAGATACGCAACCGAGGGGATATACTGGCACTTCAAGAGGATCTGACTCGACTTCAAATTTGGGCGGATGACAACGGACTTAAGTTTAACACTTCAAAGTGTTAGGAAACTCCTCTCTAGTAGTATCCCGAGTCGAAAAAGATTTAAGAGTCCCTATAATTTGAAGTCTTACGCTGACTGTGAAAAAATGCATTTCAAGCAGACCTTGCACTTGCCAGTTTGATGGAAGAACTTCCCACATAATCTTCAACAGTTTTATTCGTCCCCATTTAGAGTATGGAAATATAGTACTTCCTCTCTCACTCCAATGGGATAAGGACACTCTGGAGCGTATCCAACGGCGAGCCACGAAATCAGTTCGTTGACTCAAATTCAAGCTTTATGAAGAGAGCCTTCAATCACTAAACCTTTACCCATTAGAGTAAAGGCGTCTTAGAGGTGACTTTCTAATGGCTTACAGTATCCTTAACACTTCTGGACATCCTCTTAAACACCTGATTGAGTTCATCTCCAAAACAAACCTAAGGGGTTACACCCAAAAACTGCAGGCAAAACATAACAGCACGGATTGTAGACACAACTTTTACTCCTTAGGAGTTATCAAATGCTGGAATTCACTGCAGGCTGAGCTAGTCCAAACGACTTCCCAGGAGTTCTTTTAGGAGGAAACTTGATCTATTCCTAAGAACTAAAGATAATATCTTACTATGATTTACCAATTTATTTTTCCCCCATTATCCTTAGTATACCTAGGTTCCTGCCTGGAGGTGCTAGTGATCCACTGCTACCAGACAGGGAAGCCTGTTAAGTGAAAGCTTCTCCTATTCCTTCCACAACCATTTTACCCACATGATCCGTCTAAGTATAAAATTTGGAACGGTCTCATTTATCTCCCTTGCCATGACCATGTGGACCACAGAGATTTATCTAAAAATCTCACTCACGCCTTGGTAGATGGACATAACTAAGTCATTTGTCATCTGCTGTGATCACTGGGTAAGTAATAGTGAGGTTAGACGCAGCGTATTAGGTAATTATGGTAAATCGGCCGATGAGGTTGCAAATTTTCATCTACTGAGATGATTGAGTAACGTGTTACGTATGCCTAAACATCAATTACCACGACGCGCAATTTTGACTAATGTTGGGGATGGTTGGAAGAAAATTAGGTGCGGCTAAATCAGCCAAAAGGTGGCACCAGTCCACAAAGTCACCAACTTCTGGTCTGAGTCATGTTGGTAGATGCAGTCTACTTGGTCAGGGTTCACGCAACTATCGTAGCCAATGGTTTGAGATTGTGTGCGATATGGCTCAGAATCAATCGCAATAAATTACGTGTATACACATATTTATGAACACTTGTCTATGTAATATATTCAATGTCAGTTGACCGGATACCATCAGCAACAGCCTATAGTGGAAGAGAACAAACCAACTTCCAGCTTAAGAGGAAATAAGGAAAAGAAGCTGGAAGTGGATAGAACATACATTGCAAAAGTCATCGAACTGTATCACGATGCCATATTTATCCATCTGTTATTCGACAGCCAGATTTGACACTATTGAAATCAGCCCGTTGTTCGTTTTGTACTGTGCCAGTTGAACCAACAGTCCCTTCGAGAACTGACTTCCAGTAATCTACCTAGCAAATAAACCTAGTTGTTCTTTTTCTATCCTTGTTCAGAAGTACCATGAACTATTTTAGTACGGTTTATAGACTAGTGACGATACTGCAACTTAATTGAAGAAACTAACCTGCACTAAAATGAACTTGATATACGTGATAAAGATCACCACTCACGGATCAGTCCTTCTTAAGAGAACAGCTTGTATTCCTTTGAGCCTCTACCTTTAGGGAATGTGCAGGACACAGACCACAATCTGTTCTGTCTTATTTAAATGCTTGGGAGGTGCTTCTTAGCAGGTAAAAACTAGTTGTGATTGCTTAATACTGTGCACCGTAATTCAGATTGGTCTCGGAAATCTCTTGGAAAAGATTTGGTCCGGAGCACGACTGTGCACATAGGAGGACTGATATGTTCTCATCAATATAAATAGAGATCATTACCTTATCATCACATTGAACAGAACTGTGAACTCTCGGTTGATATTCAAGTCTAGATTAATAAAATAAAAAGCTTAGATCTCGAGTTGCACATGCTTAGAAATAGCTTTAGGCTTGGGAGTGGATAATACCCACCATAATGAATAAAGTGATAACATAGGAAAAAAGCAGACCCTATGGGTTATAGCTTTGCGGTCTTTATCTTCTTAAACTTTAGGGACTTAAACCTTGCGGAAAGAAACAGCGACAAAGTGAAGATGCCACAGGTATTCGGGGTTTGACAACGCTTTAACCAGTAACACATAATATGAATCGTACCCACCAAGTCAAATCAAAAGACAGAAGCGAGGAGATCGAAGATATATTTGACAAGCTATCAATATATCGAGGATCATTTGATCTAATCTGGCTAGCCATTGCAGTAGATGTTGAGCACGACGTTCCCACACGTGGACTGGTGCGGATGTATGACCGAGCTCCTTCAGCTAGATGAGTCCGCTAAAACTGTGGTCTGCATCCAATGTCGAAAACTTACAGAGCTATTTATTTTGGGGATTTATTTACCACCACAGATCACTCCCCACTAGTTGAGTAGTGATGACCCTATGACGTGGCCAGCCAGAAGTTTAAACCCAACGAGTTGTTCGTTGGTAAACACTCTTCTGATAGCTCGCTAGATTTAGCAGCGTCTGGTCGTCTTTCCTTACTATAAGGGACCACGAAGTACAATATAGTAAAAAAAGAAAAAGTGCAATAAAAATTTTTTTTATCGCAGACTTCATCGTTCTTTTTATCGTCTTTTCCAGCCGTCCTGGTAAAAAAATGTGTAAGTGCATGTCAAAATACATTCGTACGCGCGTAAAAACACAAAGCGAGAGAAAAAAGGAAAATAAACTCATACTCACGTAATAGCGTAAAAAATACGATTTTTATAATATGTTTTTTTGTTTTTTTTTCGCAATAAAAAACAAAAATGTGTAAGCATATTAATTTTTTTAAAAAAAAGTTATATGTAATGCAAGGGAAAATCGAGACGATACAAAATGTAAACTTGTATCTTGTGTGCAGCAATCGTTCAAATGTTCTGGAAATCTTACTCTTCTTCCAGAACGCGTTGTTTTAAGTTTATTTTCTGATATCGCCGAAGTATCAACGTGTGTGTAGGCTGTCTGTTAAGTTATCGCAAGTGCAGGAGTCGTGTCATGCAATTGTACTGAAGGAAAATCGACGAGAATAGGATTTCCTTCTAAATACGCTGCTTTGAGGCGATCGATGCTGATGTTATCGTTGGTTCTGTACTTATTGATTATATAGTACTTAGGTTCGCGTTGAATAACTTTGAAAGGTCCTTCGTATGTTGGTTCGAAAGGTCGTCGATGCGAGTCTCGACGTATGAATACGTGTGTACTATACCGTAAGTCAGGTTGAACGAAAACATCAGTTGGTTGTGGCCGAGTGGAAACACGTTTAACTGAACGCATTGCGTTTGTAAGCCTGTTCGCGTAGGTGGTTAGATCCATGTTCATCGAATAGGATGAAGGATCCACGAATTCTCCTGGAAGTCGAAGGGTCGTACCATAAACGAGTTGAGACGTAGTGTATCCAATGTCAGCTTTCACTGTATTGCGAATACCTAGTAAGACGAGTGGAAGAGCATCAGTTCACTGAGAAATGTTTGCGGCTGATAGTGACGCTTTTAGTTGTCGGTGTAAGCGTTCTACTAGCTCGTTTGCTTGTGGGTGGTAGGCCGTCGTTTGGAAGCGAGTGATTCCTAATATTGCGGTCAGACAACGGAAAAGTTCAGATTCGAACTGGCATCCACGATCTGTAGTGATTGTTGTTGGGCAGCCGACGTTTACTACCAATCGTTCGACAAAGGCTCAGGCCACTGTTTCAGTAGTAATGTCCTTGATGGGTACTGCTTCTGGCCATCGATTAAAACGGTCTACGCAGGCTAAAAGATAAAAATGTTCATTTGAATTTGGTAAAGGTCGTACCAAATTCAAATGAACATGGTCGAAGCGAGCATCGGAAGTTTTAAATGAGCCTAAGGGATATTTGTTGTGTCTGATAACCTTAGATTTCTGGCAGCTTACACATAAGCATGCCCAGAGGCAGATCGCCTACGTGAAGTGCTTCTTTATGGAGTGTGTGACCGTTTACGGTCATTACGAAATTTACGATAACGTGTAAGTGTATGAGCTCCGCCTGTAGCTCTTCTAGAGTTACTGCCGGTCTCAAGCCCGGGTAAAGGAGGAGGGTTGGGCATGGGGTTAGCGTCCCCATCACGTAGGAAACTATTCCGCTAAAAAACGCCAACCAGAAAAAATAACTCAAACCATTTAAACTCTGCCCTGGGAGTTAGAAGAAATAATAATTTATTCTCAAATAACATTTCGTTACATGAGGCATGCCAGTTTACAGGCAAGATCAAATTGTTACAAATGATACAATTTCCAACTGTAGTAAATTACTCAGCTGTGTCGATAATTTATAAGATATGAATGTAGAATGGTTTTAGTCAGTATCACAGTTGGCGCGCTTCATAAAAGTTGCGTTGCGACGTGCAACTGATGGTCGATAAAAGATTCATGTGCAGTTGATGGCTTCTAGAAATCGCAATCTTATATTCCTTTGAAATATTTGAGGTTTTAAGGATGGTGCAGAACAAGGTCACCCTTTCCGTATCTCAAAGAGGCTGAAAAACGGTGCAAGAAAAAAAGAAAACAAAAAAGGACAAGAAGCAGAGCAGACAATGTTCATGAAGAAATAGTTAAGGTATGACTACTCAATCTGATTCTCTTTTATTAAAGTATTTAGTAAGCAGGAGCATCCTAAAAAGTTAAAGAAAATAAGTTTAAACAAGGTGTGAGTGAATAATCAACGGACAAATGGAGGTGCTTCAGAAAGAAACTGAAAGTATGAGAATGTGTAGTTATAAAATATAAGGCTAAAAACAGTGTTACGATACACAAATGGCTGTCTCTCTTTTTTTGTCGACGCTATTGGAGCCTTCTTTAGATTTTATAGAATCTTGAGTAGGCTTCGATTTTTTTATCGAAATATGACGCTTCATGGTGAAAGCCGGGCTCCTTCGGAAGCCACGAGGCCGATGCCCTTTCTAACAACCAGAGCAACAATTTTTATAGGCACATGGAACGTCCGGACAATGTGGGAGACCGGGAAGACCAGTCAAATAGCAACGGAAATGAGAAGATACAACTTGGCAGTACTAGGAATCAGCGAAACCCATTAGATCCTAGCTGGACAACAAAGGCTAAATACGAGAGATGTGAATCTCACGGATTCAGAATCATCAAAGCATCATTCAAAACAAAGAATGAGGGGATCACAATGAACATTATCCAATGTTATGCACCCACCAATGATAGCAACGACGACGTTAAAGATCAATTCTATGAGAGGCTGCAATCAATCATAGAGAAGTGCCTAAGAAAGGACTTCACCATTCTGATGGGAGATCTAAACGCCAAAGTCGGAATGGACAACACTGGATATGAAGATATCATGGGACTGCATGGACTGGGAGAGAGGAACGAAAACGGGGAGAGATTTGTAAATCTGTGTGAATTCAACAAATTGGTCAAAGGTGGCACAATATTTCCACACAAACGTATACACAAAGCTACATGGATCTCACCGGACCACACCAAAGAGAATCAGATAGATCATATTTGCATCAATAAAAAGTTCCGAAGAACAATGGAAGATGTGAGAACCAGGAGAAAAGCGGATATAGCTTCATATCACCACCTGGTTGTGGACAATTTAAAACTGGAGCTAAAGAAGAACTGGACAACTGGACAAACAGCACCATAAAGGTTCAATACAACCTTCCTTCGAAATACTGACAAACTCGATGAATTCAACATAGCTCTGAACAACAGGTTTCAAGCCCTACAGGATCTACTGAAGGAAGAAGAAACTACTATGAGGGATAACTGGAAAGGTATCGAAGAAGCATTAACTTCAACGTGTCAAGAGGTTCTGGGCTCCAAGAAGCATCATCACAAGAAATAGATCTCTATAAAAATACTGGATAGGATCAAAGAAAGGAGGAACAAGAAGACAGCAATTAACAATAGTCGAACACGAGCAGAGAAAGTCCAAGCACAAGCTGAGTGCATAGAAGCAAACAAGCAAGTGAAGAAGAGCATTAGAGCTGACAAGCAGAAATACGTGGAAGGACTAGCAACGACGGCGGAGAAAGCTGCAAGAGAAGGAAATATGAGACAGCTTTACGATACAACGAAGAGACTAGCAGGAAAATATAGTAAACCAGAGAGACCAGTCAAAGACAAAAAAAGCAGGCCAATCACTGAGATTCAGCAACAGCAGAGTACTTCGAGTAACACCTCAATAGGCCAGCTACAATGAATCCACCGGACATCGAAGCAGCACACACAGATCTTCCTATAGATGCCAATCGACCAACGACCGAAGAAATCAGAATAGCCGTCAGACAAATCAAGAGCGGGAAAGCAGCAAGACCTGACAATATACCGGCTGAAGCGTTGAAGTCAGACATCGAAGTAACTACAAGCATGCTTCATCTTCTATTCAAGAAGATTTGTGAGGAGGAACAAGTGCCGATGGACTGGAAAGAAGAACACCTGATCAAGATTCCAAAGAAAGGAGATCTGAGCAAGTGTGAAAATTACAGAGGCATTACACTACTGTCAATACCAGGAAAAGTCTTTAACAGAGTGTTACTGAACAGGATGAAAGACACAGTAGACGCTCAACTTCGAGATCAACAAGCTGGATTGTGTAAGGACCAGTCGTGCAAAGACTGAATTGTGACACTACTGATCATCGTCGAACAATCAATTGAATGGAACTTGTCACTCTACATCAACTTCATTGATTCTGAAAAGGCATTTGACAGCGTAGATAAGGGAACGTTATGGAAACTTCCTCGACACTACGGAGTTCCTAAGAAGATTGTCAATATTATCCGGAACTAATACGATGGACTACAGTGCAAAGTAGTGCATGGAGGACAGCTGACTGACGCATTCCTAGTAAGGACCGGGGAAAGACAAGGCTGTCTAATCTCCCCCTTCCTCTTTCTTCTGGTGGTCGATTGGATTATGAAGACCTCGACATCTGAGGAAAAACACGGCATACAATGGACAGCTCAGAACCAATTAGACGACTTGGACTTCGCAGATGAACTAGCCCTCCTATCACATACACACGAACAAATGCAGAGAAAGACAGCCAGCATAGCATCAGTCTCTGCATCAGTAGGCCTCAACACACACAAGGGAAAACCAAGGTCCTCAAATACAACATGGAGAACAGCACTCCAATCACTCTTGATGACGAAACTCTGGAAGATGTGGAATCATTCACATACCTGGAAAGCATCGTTGATAAACAAGGAGGTTCAGATGCAGACGTCAAGGCGAGGATTGGCAAAGCAAGGATAGCATTCCCTCAATTAAAGAACATATGGAACTCAAAACAACTTTCAACCAATATCAGATTCACAATCTTCAATACGAACGTCAAGACAGTCAGTTCTACTGTACGGAGCTGAAAATTGGAGAACTACTACAACCACCATCAAGAAGGTACAAGTATTTATCAATAGCTGTCTACACAAGATACTCAACATCCATTGGTCGGATACCATCAGCAACAGCCTTTTGTGGGAGAGAACCAACCAGCTTCCAGCTGAAGAGGAAATTAGGAAAAGACGATGGAAATGGATAGGACATACATTACGCAAATCATCAAACTGCTTTACGAAGCAAGCGCTAACTTGGAATCCTGAAGAGAGGCGGAAAAGAGGAAGGCCAAAGAACACATTACGTCGGGAAATAGAAGCAGATATGAAAAGGATGAATAAGAACTGGAAAGAGCTAGAAAGAATTGTCCAGGACAGGGTTGGATTGAGAACGCTGGTGAGCGGCCTATGCTTTTTTGCGTGGAGTAACAGGCGTAAGTAAGTAAGTGTAGGTGTATGACGCAACTCTGTAATGTCATTCTGGGTCGTTTGAGGCTTTTCTTTGACTGAAAAAATCACGGCGTTTGAAGATCTAGTGATTTCGAGGATGCGGTCGGCAGATTCAGCCAGCTCGTCTACGGCGTTGTTTCGAAACGAGACCAGCATAGCTTGCACCTGTTGAGGAAGTTTGGATAAGAATAGTTGTTTGAACAGGCCATCATCGAAGGTTCTTTGGCCGACAACCTCTCTCATTCTTTGCAACATGTCTGTGGCAAAACTATGTCGCAAGTCGATGTTATTAAGGATTTGGTCTAACCTTTGTCGATCGGTTATATCTCCTTGTTTAAGGATGGATCATTTAAGTGTTTCGTAGGGTTCTGAAACATCACTAGTAAACATACTAGATGTTACGTACTTGTTGAATTCTAGCAGTAGTGCCTTGACTACTGTGAGGAATTGTGCACGTGTGTAGTTCGAGCCGTGCTCGCAGGAGTCGGCTGCTGCGTAGCAAAACCAGGCTTCAACGTTGTCTGGCCAGAAGGGCATAAGTTGGAACGACGGTGGGGACATAGTCTTCGACTTAAGTACCTTAGGTGTCTGTTCAGTCATGGTGAAATTTCAAGTACGAGAACGAACGAGTGAGAAATATATATCCAAAAAAACACGGAAAAGACCACAATGTATGAAAAATTAAAAGAAGGCAATGATATGTAAAATCTCAAAAAGGAACAGACTCACAGTTTTTAATTTGGTGTACTAGATCACGTCGGCCTCACCAATGAAGATGCCACAGGTATTCGGGGTTTGACAACGCTTTAACCAGTAACACATAATATGAATCGTACCCACCAAGTCAAATCAAAAGACAGAAGCGAGGAGATCGAAGATATATTTGACAAGCTATCAATATATCGAGGATCATTTGATCTAATCTGGCTAGCCATTGCAGTAGATGTTGAGCACGACGTTCCCACACGTGGACTGGTGCGGATGTATGACCGAGCTCCTTCAGCTAGATGAGTCCGCTAAAACTGTGGTCTGCATCCAATGTCGAAAACTTACAGAGCTATTTATTTTGGGGATTTATTTACCGCTAAAAAAGCATGAGTTGATCTAAACATTCACTTAATAATGAAGACTGACATAACTGAACACCACTTTGATAAGAAAGCTTTGGTGATCTACCATGCTTTTTTGGTCTTACGTGTGGTCGAATTGTGGTAATTCACTACATACTTTTAGCCTAATTATCTGGGTATGATTGAAATTACATCCGCTCAAAGGATCCGAAGGCAAAAGATAGTTAGATGTAAATGATTTACTGCAGTCAGTCCAGCCATACAGAGTAAGAGAAGAGAATACGGACAGAGCTTTTGAAGGTAAGTTTGAAAACACATGTGAGTCATTTATAATTGAATGACTTTATATGCAGCCATTAAGGGAAAGAACACAAAATTGCAGCAAAAACACACACACATAAGAAAATGATTAACCGATTAAATGTTTGTTTGTTTGACACACTCCGTATGTTCCACCGCATGATAAGTGAAAAAGCTTGATACAGAGACTCTCATCCTTTGTGCTCGTTATTTTGGCGACAGAATTACCTGATCTTTAACCCTATTTTGACGATCTAGAGTAGAATCTGTGTTTGCTCGATAACCTGGTGAGAACATCATCCATGTTGATCTTAGCTGTGTATTAAATCTCACTAATTAGTGTAACCTAACGCATCGATAAATAAATCCTCAAAGTAAAGAGTATTTTACGCCTTCAAAATTAATGATGACCACACTGGTTTCAATGAACACAAGCTATCTGAAGGCGCTTGGTCACGCTTTCGCACCAGGTCACCATAGAACATGTGGTGATGTGCATCCCTTACAACAGACAGCCAACTTAGTTCGCACAATAATTCTCAACATACCAGTCATTTTCCAAATATATTCTCAAAATTCTTCATTTCTGACTGGATTTGGGATCCTCGATTGTTGAAATTCTAAAAATAAAGGTGTTGTTATACCCTGAATACCCGTGGCATCTTTACCTATGTTGATGAGAAAATATTACGTAAGATGCAACTAGTACCCATCACAAAAAGCCTGACCTCCTTGTGTAGTAGGGACTATGATCATGGTGCATTCAGTTGCACACGACGCCGCTCCTTCTAAAGAGCAATCAGTATACTTCAATACTAAATTATACTTGGTAAACTTCATTGAATAGTAGAAAAATTCATACGAATTCTTTTGTGAAAAGACTACAAACTGTGGAACTAACTCTTGAGAGCAACAGCGGCGGAAAATTTTGATGACTGCATTAGGGGGAGAACAGAAATTTATTTTATTTTCAGTGGTACTAAGGTGGACTACAATTGTTCTTCGAAAACCATTCATTTTGTATATCACCAACGTAGATGATCTATGTCGAAATGATTGGAGGCTTACTCGAGTTAGACGTGAGTGTTGTGACAAACTAGCTGACGTCGAAGTCACACTTCTCAGTCAGCACCTTACGTGGATTACCCCATTGACGTATCAAGGTACTGTAGATGCTTTGAAGACTGAACAACACAAAGGACGTTATTACAGAAATATGTTAGTTAAAGTAGGTACAAGCGAAGGTGAAACCACTGCCGCATGGGCCAGTCCATGGAGTACGATCAACTGATGAGCGCTGGTTGTCCTTGACATCGACGAGGATCGATGATTTGTTCGATATTCAATGACCCAACTGCTAGATGATTTGGCTAGGGCTCAGGGGAATTTCACTGGCCCTACAACTTCATTATCAATTAGATTTAGTTCTTTCTGGCTCTTAATGGATGGAAAAAAGAATTTCACTTTTCCATAACTGAAAGAATTAAACACTTACACACACCAGGAGTAACTAATAGTTAATTATTTTTTCTTGACACTGATTGTACTTTGTTAGTTTAATTGTTGTGGTAGTTTTGGAGTATTGCGCTACTACGTTGTACCTGTCCTTCCTAGGACGTAATTGTGAGTGAGACATTCCTACTTTGTTAATTATCCCCGTAAGTGTTACGGTATTTTGGGTTTCCAATGTTTTTTATCGGTCGCACTTCAGACAAATTTTTAGTGAATTTAAATCCTATGAACACCAGTTCTAGAAGTCACTGTAGGGTCATGAATGCTCACTGAATGAGTTCAGTTTTAGGCAGGAACAGCTGCCCAGTGATTTCCGGTTTCAATTGGATGTCAAGATCATCTGCAACGTTAAAAGAACTGCCTCAAAGGGAACTCGTTTTAGAAAATTGCATATGTTAGAAGCTTTATTCAGCTCACCACTCCAAGTTTGTTTTGTGTGTTCCAGTAATGCAAGGTCAACTTCTTATTCTATAATTGTCTTAGGACGCCTTTCTATTTTTGAGGTTGCTTTCATTAGTTACTCGGTTATTCTCCATACAGTTTTCTTGTGCATTTCTATCAGTCACTACTTATTTGTTCTAGTGACTATTAAGCAACCCATATTGGATAATTGAACATATTGTTAAGTGAATGGTGGCAATCAGCACGAAACTATCTAGTTCAGGCTTGATTTTAATTCATACTCATTATTATGGCATGCCTAAAATCATTAAGGCACTGTTGCTCTCATAATTATATTTGGTAACGTTGTTAAATCCAAAATTTTTCGACTTTATCGTAGACTTTTATATGGAAAAATTAACTATAAATGTGATTGTACGACATCATGGGAAAGAAAATTTCGTTAGCTGTAACCTGATCATTATATTTATTAAAAACCTTTCTGTAAATGTATTTGTGTCAAGTGAATCTGTGTTAAAGTAACCTGTTACGTACATTTTTAAGTCACCAACTTCTTGTCTGAGTCATGTTAGTAGATGCAGACTACTTGGTCAGGGTCCACGCGACTATCGTAGCCAATGGTTGGAGACTGTGTGATATGGCTCAGAATCAATCACAATGGCATAGGTGTATACACTCTTTGTCTTCCCTTAAACTGTGACATTATAATTGCTTTATATATCTTCCTATCAACTAATTCTCTCTTCCTGTACTATATGTTTATGCATAATCTTTCTTTTATATATTACTACCATTGACGTGACTTTCTTTGAATTCGGTGTTCATCTTGCTGTACTAATGCGGTGTGCTTCGGTTTGGGCACCCGGGCAGTATCACAGCCCTCACACATATCAATTGAAATTTGTGTGGCGCATATGTATTTGGTGCCTCCTTGTACCAATATCTATGTGTTGAAATAAAAAAATAAAATAATGAGGTGTGGCAACCTGGACCGATGCATATGTGTTCCTGGTCCTATGTTGTAGCCGACTGATGGACAAGTAATTCTAAAATAATCAATTATGTCCTCTAAGTGAATAATTTTTCTGTGAACTAGTTGTTAGTCCGTCGATAAGTATAGTACAATTCATGTGTCGTCTGCAACGCATTCTTTTTTGTTTGGACATATAGGGTCATTAGGTTTGAACTGTTCGTCATTCCTTAAAACTCATACAGATACACGTATGTGGACGGTTTTCTTATTAACTTCGACGTTAGCTGAGACACTGTGTAGCAATCTTAGGACCACCTGGCTTTTTCAAACGTTATTTTTCACTTCCGAGATACTTGTCAAATTTGGTTCAAGAGAGATGAAAGTCTGTGAGTAATCTCTCAGTGATATTGTTGACCCATTTCCATGCAATTCCGAAGTGCCACACTCTTCTATAGGCTTTAGTAAGCTTGAATTCATACTTTTTTTTCTGGACTGTTATAGGGCTATGACCCACATGTTTTTGGTTATTTACGTTAAGATTTACTTTCATCCTTGTCCCATTATGCAAATCTCTCTCCTATTCTTTTTGTCTTACGAAAAATGTTTCCAAGTTCCGTTGTTGAAGCATATTGGGCTGCTCATCAATGTACGTGATGCTGTTCAATGTACTGAGCTATAACAATATTTTGTGCTCTAATGAATGATTTTAATAGCTTGTGATCAATTACTGAACATAAATGATTTATTACTTCGTGTTTTTGACAATTCTATTTTCTTAAAAAAGATAACTATATAATCTATTTTAGATGTGTTCAGCAGTTGATCGTACCTCCGATTTTATACGTTCCGTTCAACTTAGTCGTTCTAAATTGAATGACTTTAAGCGTCAAGATGAATCATCTTCTAATCCACTTGGAAATCACGTAATGGATCACACATCTCTGGGGATGCCTAAGGCTAATTCCAATGATTCCGTATTTGAAAACAATATTTCACACAAAATTAATGTTCCGAATGGATCTATAAAGAATCAAGATCACTCTAACAAAAAATCTACTGCTCTTAGTCAGCGTTCACAGTTTATGAAAGCGGCTTCAGTCATTAGTCAAGATCTAACAAATACATTTTCTAAATTGGAACAGTTGAATGCATTAGCTCGAAAGCAAACGCTGTTCGATGACCATAGTTCGGAAATTCAACACTTAACATATGTTATAAAAGAGTCTATAGCGAACCTAAACAATAGGATTGCTAATTTACAAGAAATTTCGAAATCTCAGGTGAGTTGAACCAAGTTTATTTTCATGAATAGGTCTTTCCTCGGGAATTAGTTGACAGGGACGTATTTTGGTTTTATCGCTCGTGACACAATATTTGTGACACAGTTTTACTGTAAGTAGTTGTTGTGGGCCCCCAAATGCCCTGGTATGGCCGAGAGCGGGGAGGGTTCGCCCTCCCTCTCGAAATACTCTCACACGGCCACGCGTATACAGCCTCTGCCAGGGAAGTCCTACTCACTGCCTTCTCGTGTCGGGGGTGTTGTTTACGAAAATGAGAGGACGAAAAGCGAACGTCCGGCGCTTTAACCTGATCCCAATTCTATGGTGCACATGGGCTCCAGTATCCTGCGGGAACAAATGGCGTATGAACCAACTTTTGGTCACCGGCTTCCATGGGACTGCATCTCCTCACGATGCTCCACTGCCTTGTGGACTAGACCTTTAGGTCAAAGGCTCGGGGTGTGGCCCCCTAAGAAAACCACCTGCTTCGGTCTGGGCACCCGGGCAGTATCCCAGCCCACTCACTAAAACTATGATGAACTATATGCTTATAGAAAATATTCGTTTCTTTCCGACTAACATTGAAATGACTGGTATTATTATTATTACTATTATTATTATTGTTATTATTATTATTATTTACTACGTCATTTATTCACTATCTCCTATTTCTACTTTTTGTATCCGCTTCGACTCAGACAGCAGCTCGCCTATGGTGAAAATTCAGCTTTATCTAAACGTTCTCGAGTCACTGCCTGGTTGAAAATTGTATGTTACTACCGAATATGAGTACTGAAGCAGTTTTTCTGAAACCACGTACACCATTCAAACTGGCTACCTTCAACGTTCGCACACTTATGCAGGTCGGACAACAGATAGGGCTGGCTATGTCTTTGGAAAGTCTTAATATTGATGTGTGTTGTCTATCCGAGACCCGTATTCAAGACTCTGGTGAAGTACTACAAGTTCGCTCTCCATCTGTCACTTCAAAAAGCTTGTTTTATGTGCGTTTATCCGGGGACCCTGTGGCATCTTCGTCTGGTCTTGCTGACGTTGGTGTCGCACTAAGCGCAAGAGCTGAGGCAGCACTAGTCGACTGGATCCCCATTAACAGTCGGTTATGTGCTGTTAGATTAGAAAGTTCCATCAAAGTGAGAAGAAATCGGCGTGAGAAACGATGTCTTTTCGTCATCTCCGCCTATGCCCCGACAGATTGCAGCCCGGATGCAATCAAGGACGAGTTCTACCATCAGCTAACTGTTCTTCTCCAGAAAGTGCGTTCGACAGATATTGTAGTACTAGCTGGAGACTTGAATGCTCAGGTCGGGCGTCTAGGCACAGAAGAGAGTCGTTTAGGTGGCCGATGGGGACTTGTTGGTCGCAGGACAGATAACGGGGAACGTCTACTGCAACTATGCACAGACCACAACCTGTTTCTGGTTAGCACTAACTTTCAGCACAGTCATCGCCGATGTGCCACCTGGCGTCCCCCTTCTGCATCTCAAGCCTGGACTCAGATTGATCACATCGCGATCAGCTACCGCTGGCGCGGTTGTGTACAAGACTGCCGCTCCTTTTGGAGTACCTATCTGGAATCTGATCATGCTCTGGTCTGCGCCAATCTTACCTTACTTTTCAGTGGACAACAAAGTGACCGCCACCAAAGGATTGATGTTAGCAAGCTGGCTGCAACTTCTGTTGCTAGTAAGTACCGAACCGAGCTAGCTTCTAGGCTAGCTACCATTCCACCGAAAAGTATAGATGAGCATTGGTTGCAATTGCATGACGCCATGAAAATGGCGGGTACAGTCTGTTGTGGGTTTGCGAAACGTCCCGCTTACAAGCACTGGATTTCTTCTGGTTCCTTACAACTCATTGAAGCCCGTCGGTCTACTCCGGGTGACCGGTAGTTTGACCACAAACGAATGATGTTACGTGCTGAAACTAGACAAAGCTTGCGTAAGGACCGAGAAGCCTGGTGGTTGTAGCGTGTTAATGAGCTGGAAGCAGCGTCTGCATCTGGTAATTACCGGAAGCTCTTCCAACTCATCCGAGCCACTGGCAGCAAGAAGTCTGGTGTGAGCGAAACAATCTGCGAGGATGACGGAACGCCAATCACTAACATCCATCGACGTCTTGGACGATGGGCAGAATTCTTTGAAGGGCAGTTCAACTGGCCTGCTGCTCCGGCAACATCGGTCAGACTGTCCTGCCCTCCATGGCCGGTGACGACTGATCCACCAAATGAGGCGGAAGTCCGAAAGGAACTCCAACTCTTGAAACGTTACAAATCACCGGGCCCAGATGACTTACCTCCGGCTCTTTTTAAAGATGGTGGTGACTTTCTGACTAAGGGACTGACGACGTTGTTTACAAAGATCTGGGAACTAGAGAGTGTACCAACGTCATGGAATGAGTCGATAGTTGTCCCTATCTTTAAAAAGGGTTCACGTTGTTCCTGTAACAACTATCGGGGGATAAGTCTACTTCCGATTGCGTCCAAGCTATTGGCTTCCGTCATACTTCGTAGGTTGTTCAGAACCCGAGAAGGATTGACTCGTGAGGAGCAGGCTGGGTTTCGTTCTGGTCGAGGATGTATTGATCATATCTTCACCCTCCGCCAAGTGTTAGAACACCTCCATACTTATCAAAGGCCAACAATCGTAGTGTTTCTTGATATCAAGGCTGCCTTCGATTCGTTGGACAGAACTGTTCTCTGGGATTGTCTATTGAAGAAGGGTGTGCCTGAGAAGTTTATTAACATCCTAAAAGCTTTATACACAAACACCTCAGGCAGAGTGAGGGCATACAATCACCTTTCTCCACTATTCCATTCGAGCAGTGGGGTTAGGCAGGGTTGCCCAATCTCACCATTCCTCTTAAACTTTGCCATCGATGACATTCTGGAAACAGCTCTGACGGATGTAAGTAATGGTGGTGTGGATCTGTTGCCTGGAGAAAGACTTCTCGACCTTGAGTATGCGGATGATATTGTCCTACCGTGTGATAATGCCCAAGCCATGCAATCCGCACTTAATCAGTTGGCAATCAGTGTCCGTAGGTATGGTATGTGCTTTGCACCTTCGAAGTGCAAAGTACTTCTACAAGACTGGCAGGATTCTAATCCTGTACTCACTCTGGATGGTGAGCAGATTGAAGTAGTCGAGAAGTTCGTGTATCTAGGTAGCTGCATAAGTGCTGGTGGTGGTGTGAGTGATGAGATCAATGCACGTATAGTGAAAGCCAGAGCGGCTTATGCCAATCTGGGTCATCTTTGGCGCCTTCGTGATGTTAGTCTGGCTGTAAAAGGTCGGATCTACAACGCGACGGTGAGAGCAGTTTTGCTCTATGCTTGTGAAACCTGGCCTCTCCGAGTTGAGGATGTTAGACGACTCTCTGTGTTCGATCATCGTTGTCTCCGAAGGATTGCTGGCATCCAGTGGCAACACCATGTCAGTAATGCAGAGGTTCGGCATAGAGTGTTCGGTCACAGAGACGATAATGAAATTGGTGTCACCATCTTGAAACACCGACTTCGGTGGCTTGGACATGTTCTACGAATGTCGTCCCAGAGAATTCCACGTCGTGCATTATTTGCCGACTCTGGGACTGGTTGGAAAAAACGGAGAGGTGGTCAGTATATGACATGGTGTCGTGGTATGAAAGAAAGCTGCAAAGGGCTAGCTTCTGTTGGTCCTTCACAACTCCCTGGTTGGGGTCCGAGAGACGGTGTAACTCAGTGGCTTGAGACGTTATCAGATATGGCTCAGAATAGAAGCCAGTGGCGATCGTGCTGTAACCTCTTACTTTCTTCATAAAAAGTGGTTGTATCTTCCTTAACTGAAAGATCTCTTCTGATTGTACCTTTCCGTTTCCCCCACCATTGTTCTCTCTCTTTCCATTTTTTTTATAATTCCCCACGTTCATTACTTATTTTTTCTTCTTTTTTTCTCTTTTCTCCTTCTCTTCAAATTATCATTGTTTTGTGTGGCGCATATATATTTGGTGCCCCCCTGTACCAATATTTATGTGTTCAAATAAAATAATAATAAATAATAGTTGTTGTGGCATCAGGCCATGAGACCATTGACAATTGAATTGAGCCATGTCGACAGATGTTTATTTATTTATTTATTTTAACACATAGGTATTGATACAAGGAGGCACCAAGTACATATGCACCACACGAATCTCAATTGATGTGTGTGAGGGCTGTGATACTGCTCGGGTGCCCGAACCGAAGCAGGTGGTTTTCTTAGGGGGCCACACCCCGAGCCTTTGACCTGAACGTCTGATCCACAAGGCAGTGGAGCATCGTGAGGAGATGCAGTCCCATGGTAGCCAGTGACCAACGATTGGTTCATACGCCATTTGTTCCCTCAGGATACTGGAGCCCATGTGCACCATTGGTTTGGAATCCGGTTAAAGCGCCGGACATTCGTAAACAACGGTAATGCCACGTGAGTGCAGTGAGTAGGAATTCCCTGGCAGAGGCTATATACGCGTGGCCATGTGAGAGCATTTCTTGAGGGAGTGTGGACTCTCCCCACTCTTGGCCGTACCAGGGCATTTGGGGGCGTCGACAGATGTAGACTACCTGGTCACAGTCCGCGCGTTTATCGTAACCTATGGTCAAAGACTTTTAATGACAGGACTCAAAATCGTTTGCAATGGCGCAGATGCATTCATTATTTGTCTTCCTCCAAATTCTAAACTTCTGGATTCCTCTAATTCTTTTGTTTCACTAATTCATGTTTTCTTGAATTGCATCTTCAATGCCTAGCCTTTTCTGTAACCACTGATACTGTTATTACATCTATTGTGGAATTTCGCCTAACAATTTCATCTCTCTATGCTGACGGAGTATGGCAACTTGAACCGATGTACATACATGCCAGGTTTTACGTTGCAACTGACTGACTGGACTGTCACAAAAAAGAGAAGTACCAACATGGAGCTTGTTAACAATTTCAAATACGCATATTCATTGACTTAAAACGGACATTCACTCTGTAGAGTAAAAATTTTCATAGCGTTGTTTTTGATGTTAATTGCGTGTCAGATAAACACACCATTCTTTTTTGGTTGTATATTTAGAAGACTATGAAGCGTTCAAGTACCATATATTTTAAAAATAGAAGTAAACCACCTGTATCACAACATACATATTATAAGTTTGTTTCATAACTTCATCCAAAGTGGTAATCAACATAGCTTCAACGATAGACCTTTATGCTCCAATGTGTTGTTTTATAAACGGTATGAAACTTGAAGGAAGCACCATTAATTGGTTTATCATTTTCTACATCTGTTCACATAATACTAATTGCTCCCAAATGACCTGGTACGGCCTAGAGTGGGGAGAGTCCGCTCTCCCTCTCGAAATGCTCTCACATGGCCACGCGTATATAGCCTCTACCAGGAAAGTCCTACTCACTGCCTCCTCGTGGTGGGGGTGTTGTTTACGAAATTGAGAGGACAAAAAGCGAATGTCCGGCGCATTAACCGGATTCCAAACCAATGGTGCACATGGGCTCCAGTATCCTGAAGGAACAAATGGCGTATGAACCAATGGTTGGTCACTGGCTACCATGGGACTACATCTCCTTACAATGCTCCACTGCCTTGTGGATCAGACGTTCAGGTCAAAGGCTCGGGGTGTGGCCCCCTAAGAAAACCACCTGCTTTGGTTTGGGCACCCGAGCAGTATCACAGCCCTCACACACATCAAATGAGATTCGTGTGGTGCATATGTATTTGGTGCCTCCTTGTATCAATATCTATGTGTTAAAATAAATAAACAAATAATAAAAAATAATAGTAATTAGAATTTATATATAAGTTCCTTACCTTTTGTATCAGTGGCTTAATCACTGAAGTTACTAACCTTCAGTCACGTGGTCGCGAGTTCGAACTCCGTCAGAAAGTCGAATAAATGAATTTGTTTCTGGTCAATGAGTTATGTACAGTGTTATGTAAAAGACAAGTTACTAACTCTTATAAATATAAGATCTACCAACAAAATAATACATACATTCTTCAATATTCTCATAATATACTCACAACTATAACTCCATTCTGTACTCCGATACATTCGTTCTCATTCAATGTGTACCCATTTTATTCGGTCTCACTTTGTCCATCCAAGACTTCTAGCGGTTTGTTTCGGAGTGAGTTACTAGTGCATACTGAGGTATGATTCAGTTAGGTAATTTATGAAAATCACAGATAAACCTAAATTTTGAGGTTCCATTTTATCATACTATGTATAGACTAATAGTTTATGCTACAGATTTATAACATACATCATCTAAGTTTTATATGCATTTTGAAATCTAATTTTACATGAGAACCATTATAATAATCGAGTTAACAAAAATTTTCTTTTCCATTATCAGGATGCTCCTTTAATGAAGTCGTACTATTTCTTTTTGTCACAGGTATCTGTCGGGAAACAACAATCTACACACTCTCGTTCAGTACTAATGGTTTTGCAAACGCATCTCGCTAAAATGTCTGATCAATTTCGAGGAGTGCTAGAATACCGTTCTGAGAATATAAAGTCACAGAATGCTCGTAAAAGCAAATATAGTTCATTGGATGACAAGTATGAATCATCTGAAACAATGTCATCTGTAAAACCCCCACATGTTGTTATCCCGTCAGTTTTGTTAAAAGTAAGCATGGTTCTATAATTTCCTTTAAATCCTAGATGCCATATCAACTGTTACTTTTGTTGTTCTATGTTCTTCTACTGTATGATATACCTTGATTATATTGCACTTGGTTATACTCAAATGAAAACATTAATTGAGAACGAACAATGCATAACCCAATAAACCTGCACAATAAAGATCCAGAAGTCGGAACAGTAGAATTTATATAATTACCTCCTAATATCTCCAGTCGCCCACTGGCTCTGATTTGTAGAAAGTGGACTAATCGACTTATCCTCATTTTGGCTGGATTAGATCGTGAAATAGTCAAAGCTTTATCCTGTTAATGAATTTCTATGGGGGGATTTGTGGGGATCGTAGAATTTCTGTAGTTTTTAAGTCGCAAACTGATCTTAGCTAAAACACCTGAGAGCATTGGATGGCTGTTTTGTCCAAGTGTGGAAACCCTCTGCGGTGCGCACACACGAATCCACGCCCAGGAACCGGACCAAGGACCTTCAGTCTCGCGCACGAACGCTTAACCACTAGACCACTGAGCCGGTATCCAGTGGTGTTAATGTTTAATTTCAATCAATTCACGATATTTCCCAACCCCCATCCATTGTCTTTAGTGGACAACCGTTTTACACCTAATATTGTTGAACTCCACGGGTTATGACTTCTTACTAGAACTCTAGTAGTTGCGTGCTGAAGTTAGTCACAGGTGAGTACAGGATTACTATAAGTGTAGGAGGGATTTGCTAAGATTAAAGCTTTGATTCTTGAATGTAGGGTCATGAACGCCCAGTTCTGACGAGCCCTATACTTGAACGAAACAGCCATCCACTAATTCTAGATTTTCAGTACTGGTTTAGCTAAGATAGTTCGTAATTTAAAAACTATGAAATTTCTATCACCAGTTTCCTTGATTTTTCTCTTTATTCCACCAATGTTGGTACGCGGTTAATTTCTCCCCACTATTTTTCCTTATATTTTTTTTCTGTGTTAGTCAATACAAGGTTCCAATGCTTACTGTGATTCACATTTGTGCCAGGTCGCAAGCATCGTATGCACTTATCTTTTATTGATAGATAGATAGCATTAATATTTCTTAACTGCAATAGTTTCTTCCCAGTGATAATATGTTTGTTAACATCAGTTATCGTGGAGTTTTTAAAATGTTTAAAAAGTATACTCAATCCATACAAAAACTCCATCCAAATATTTTAAAGTACACAGTGTTGACTGTAAGTAGCCTAATTATTTAGCCTAGTATTTGCTTATATCGTTATTCTGCTCAAAAAGATATTGTCTTGAAGGCCGCTGCTAGTACCACGTGGCAAAATCACCAATCAGTATCCCGATTCCTATGACTTAGTATCTCTGGTTTGATCAACTACACGTACAACCAGCACTAGTAATCTTAATTCAACTGATAGGTCCTTATTGGTTCATGATTCTGTGGCGTCTCTCTCAACCCCACTCTTTGAACCCAAAAGTCAGTAGTCAGCCTCCACTACATTACATTTCAAGCATATATAATTTGTATACAGACATATCCGGCCACATCACACCATAAATTAAAAAGTCACAATTATGCATGAACAAACCAAAAGTGTCTGTGAGTGGAGGAGACTTAATAATAGACTGGCAACAAAATATGGAAGACAAATCATTTAATATCACTGGTTAAAATCATGAATCCATTGAAGCTAGACCACCATGGAAAACCTGGAAGCACTGGACGGCCGTTTCGTCCTAGTATGGGACTCCTCAGCAGTGCGCATCCACGATCATTTAATAGTTTACGGATTAACCGAGAGCTTCTAATAAGTGAAATAAACAGACAAAGTAATGTAGTTACTTAATAATTATACAACAAAATTATAATTAACAGTAATTCTATAAAACCAGTCCCAACTTTTACAATATCCGTCCCATTATAACAATTAGAAATAACGTATAGATCAAATCCCAAAGAAACGTGTACTACCTCTAAATTAAACATGCTCATGTATTTTTATCGTGCATATTCTCGCTAAGTTATCATGATATTAACATGTACGAACACCACTTTATCTATGTAAGTTTAGACGGTTGATTAGTATTGTTATTATTTACATAAAGCTAAGTATACATACCTAAACTTTGATAAGTTACGCTAAAAATAAAGATGGTCAATTTTGGATTTTGTCGCGGAGTTCATTCATCTTTTTGGTTAAAGAGCATTTCGTGATGAAACCCCAACACTAATTTTTAACCCTAACTTTGAATTCTCAGCCGTAATCCTAATTTTTCTTACCCTCTTTTGACCCCTAGTAAGTAGGTGAGTTTTCCGAAGGTCATCTTGTAGTGAACGAGAACACAAGTGGAGACAATAGGATGTATTTAAACATAAAATTGCAAACTTATTTACGCCTGTTACTCCTTGTGAAGGAGCATAGATCACTCACCAGCATTCTCCATCCAACCCTGTCCTGGGCAATTCTTTCCAGCTTTTTCTAGTTTCTATTAATCCTTTTCATATCTGCTTCTATTTCCCGACGTAATGTGTTCTTTGGCCTTCCTCTTTTTCGCTTCCTTTCAGGATTCCAAGTTAGGGCTTACCTCGTAATGCAGTTTGATGATTTGCATAATGTATGTCCTATCCATTTCCATCGTCTTTTCCTAATTTCCTCTTCAGCTGGAAGCTGGTTTGTTCTCTCCCACAGAAAGCTGTTGCTGATGGTATCCGGCCAATGGATGTCGAGTATCTTGTGTAGACAGCTATTGATAAATACTTGTACCTTCTTGATGGTGGTTGTAGTAGTTCTCCAATTTTCAGCTCCATACAGTAGGACTTCTTCTTTCATTTAGAAAATTACAAAACATCTTGAGACTGATGATACATACTACTTGTATCTGTCGACATCAGTAGCACACACTACAATTCTAGTGTCGCTTAATGGTCGGTCATCGTTATAATCTCACTAATTAGATTTTATAAATGGACGTTTGGTTAAAATTAAATAAAATTACCCTTTTAACTTATGCGTTCATCTGAATAGTGGTGACCCTCGGTGTTTTTTTATTTTCATATTTATAAAGGATGATGAACGTGCCAGAGAAGCTTTACTCAGTGAAAAACAAGGAAATGATGGATTGAATGGTTTAGGGAATTTAGGACTATCTACTCTATCTGTAAACTCAAATTTAGGACTTGCTCAAAAATATATCAATCCTGATCAGACTGATTCCTATTTACAATCTCGATCAGATGCAATGCAAAGTATTGAACATACAATTGTTGAACTGGGGCAAATTTTTCAACAATTAGCTACTATGGTTAGTTAAATTATTATTATTTTTTCATTATTCATCAATTATATATTAATTTTACAGTACCATATATTTTAGATGTGTACAAATTTACAATACGAATATTTATTTATATAGCTTCTCGAAATTTGTATAGTTTGTTGGTAGTTTGTTCCACAAACGAAAACCGTTTGGAAAGCTACTGTTCTGGTTGGTCAGTATATACAGACTATCATGCTACAGAATGACCACAGATATATGAACCTGCCAATGAAGTTAGTTGTTTTGTCTAAATAACACAAATGAATGAATAAGTGGATAATATATACAAATTATATAAGAAGATGATTATAGAATCAATTACTTTTACAAATGATATTCATCACGGATTGATATCTGTCAGGGTATCATCAAAAACTCGAAACTTAGTAGTAAATAACTGTTTTATTCTAGTGTGGTAGTCTATGCCAGTCCGTAATCACGATCTAACCAGACATCAAACAAGCCCCCAAACTCCCTGGTACGACCGAGAATGGAGAGAGTCCGCTCTCCCTCTCGAAATGCTCTCACATGGCCACGCGTATATAGCCTCTACCAGCGAAGTCCTACTCACTGCCCTCACGTGGCATTACTGTTGTTTACGAAATTGAGAGGACAAAAAGCGAATGTCCGGCGCATTAACCGGGTTCCAAACCAATGGTGCACATGGGCTCCAGTATCCTGAAGGGACAAATGGCGTATGGACCAATCGTTGGTTACCGGCTACCATTGGACTCCATCTCCTCACGATGCTCCACTGCCTTGTGGATCAGATCTTCAGGTCAAAGGCTCGAGGTGTGGCCCTCTAATAAAACCACCTGCTTCGGTTTGGTCATCCGGACAGTATCACAGCCCTCACACATATCAAATGAGATTTATGTGGCGCATATGTATTTGGTGCCTCCTTGCATCAATATCTATGTGTCAAAATAAATAAATAAATCTATATACGAATATTCGTCAAGATTAGAACGAATAGTTTGACAGATATTGGGCGCCGAGTATAAAGAAGTCATTATAAATTATATTTGAAATAATCTCAGCGATTGAAATTTGAAATAATTCCAACGTTTCGTCCAGCTAACTTGTCTGGACTTCTTCAGGGTAATAATCAAAATCAAAATCATCAAAGCTTTGATGATTTTGATTATTACCCTGAAGAAGTCCAGACAAGTTAGCTGGACGAAACGTTGGAATTATTTCAAATTTCAATCGCTGAGATTATTTCAAATATAATTTAAAATAAATCTATAGATTTCATCGAACTTGTCGAATTCACCGTGGTTCGCATTACTAATTCATAACAATTCGCGATTAAACTTATCTCTACAAAACTCTTCTACCAATTTATGATTATTATTTCTTATCGAATTAGATGGACAGAAATATAGATATCTTTTAAACTCATTATGTATCAGGAGACTTAAAAATTGATTTGTCTTTTTTATATTCATTTTAATTATACTACTGAAGTCCATACTACTTAAAAAGTATTTTCAAGTAAATTCTGTTTTGTTGTTTATACATATGTGAATGAATAGATAATAACAAGAAAATGAAAAGATTGAATTCGGTTGTTGTTTTTTTGTTCGTGTTTTATTGATTTTTTTTGATAAATTAATCAATAATATCATGTAAAGGATGTACCTGAATTCGCGATAGCAATGTATTTGTTTTTATAGATGACGACCAGATTATAATTAAAAACTTTCATTTGGTACTTCAATTAGTCAACACGCTTTTTTTTTAATAGTTTACATCACCAATTATCTCTAATTATACAATCATTGAAAGTCAGGAAGTATTAGATAGCTATCTCATCCGACTGTGAAACTACTTAAGACTGTTAAGCTTCACTGCCATCGGGTTTGGAACCCAGGATATTTAGGTCTCGTGGTGAGTGGCATATAATATTTCACATGTTTAACTACAATTACTTCGCGATATTGTACAATCATCTTCTAGTGTTACTCGTTAGTTGGTAACTTTTTCCACACATTGAGTATTTGTCAACTATGTAAGCACATTACTTACTTAAGTCTGTTACCCCTCCCACTAGCATTCTCTATCCAACTCTGTCCTGGGCAATCCTTCCCAGTTTCTATTCATCCTTTTCAGGTCTACTTCCAATTCCCGACGCAGTGTGTTCTTTAGCCTACCTCTTTTTCGTCTCCCTTCAGGATTATAAGTTAGTTTGATGACTTCCGCAATGTATGCTCTATCCACCTCCAACATCTTTTCTTAATTTCCTCCTCAGCTGGGAGTTAGTTTGTTCTCTCCCGCTGTAGGCTGTTGCTGATGGTATCCAGTTGACAGACATCGAATGTCTTACTTAGACAAGTGTTTATAAATATGTGTACTTTTTTGATGATGGTTGTAGTAGTTCTGTAAGTTTCAGTTTCGTACAATAGAACTAACTGTCTTGACATTTGTATTAAAGATTCTGAATTTGATCTTGGTTGACAGTTGTTTAAAGTTGCAGATAATCTTCAGTTGTAGGAATGTGGCCCTTGCTTTGCCAATGCTTGCCCTTACGCCTGCATTCAATCCTCCTTGTTCACCTATGATACTTTCCAGGCCCGTGAAATATTTCACATTTTCCAGAGCTTCTCCATCAAGTGTAATTCGGTTGGCGTTGAGTTGGTGTCCTCTGTGTTGTATTTGAGGATCTCTGTTTTTCCCTTGTGTATGTTGGGCCTACTTCTATTACAAGGACAAATTCTTGAACAATCACCGTTTTTGATGTTTAAATTTAATTTCAGAAATATTTCAACAAGCGTAAACTGTCTTTAAAAGAAACCGCAATTGATATAGTTAACTTAAATAATAATTCTCTTCAAACTTCAGCCTAATTGACATTATTTAGCTGAGAAGAGTATATAGTGAGTTGATAGTAGAAACTCACTGTTCAGTTAAATGTATTGTAAGTTAGTAGAATGGATGGGTTAATATTACAATATTCAAATTTCAGCCTCTTGTTCTCATGTTTAAATCCCATGCTTCGTACAACGTCTTAACCTGGCCGTTGTTGTTACTTTGACATGGTGGTCGAACCTACCTACCAAGAGAGCTATACTGGCTGGAACAATCGTTTCTCTAGGTCCTACCATGCCAGACAGGTCGGTTAAAGAGCGGTAAAACTAAAAGCAGCAAACCCAAGGTCCGAAGGGGAAGTCGTACTGCTGACTGTACGGAGGTGTGACGGCATTAAGGTGTTTCCTTCAGACAGCCAACATAACAGAGATGCTGCCTTCCTACAAGGATGGGTGGGGTTGGACAAAGTCGACCCTAAAAATGCACACCTCGACTTATCCCACAGATATCCGTCTCCGGCGGTAAGGTCTCAACAAGTACGGAGCTAACACGAATATTACTCACAAATGGTTGTGTGTAACGGAATTCAAGCAGTTGTTCCTTGGGCACTGCGGCCATGCTCTCAGGTCACTAAGACCACCTCTAATCCAATTTCCTTTTTAGGTATCTCCAGAAGCACTTTCACGGTGTGGGCAATCGGAATGTGATAACCACCCTCATACCTCTAACAGTACTCAAGATCACTAACTGAGTGACAACGTCTTAAGTGACCGGGTAGTATGACTAATGTCCACTCAAAAAGTTGTACCTCAAAATCAAGTACATGATCTCATACTTTAGTTACTGAGTTGCATTTGTTATTCTATTAAAATTCTAATTTCTTGACTAACTAATCATAGTCACAAAACTGACTGTTAGGTGTTTTTTTAAATGCAAAATTGGTAGATGAATGACTTTTGTCCTAGTTCAATTAAAACGAACAGTACAAATTCGTTGGTATAGTGTTCAAAACCTTTGAAATGATAACGACAATCTGCATTTTTTTGCTATGGATTAAAAGTAATTGTTCCTAAATCCTAACTATAAACCATCAATTCTGACCCAAACGTTTCAATCTATATGGCGACAAAGTATTCATGAATTTTAATTGGTGTTAGTTTGTGATAAACACTCTAACCTGTTGGGATGATCCAGAAAAGTTCTCGCAAAAGACGCAAGGATCAGGAAAGCTTAAGAAGCATTTCATCCAATCAGCGTTCACTTGGAGTTTAGCCAGAAAACTCCGCCTGGAGCCCCTTTCCGGGGGCTACTGCCGGTCCCAAGCCCGGATAAAGGAGGAGGGTTGGGCATGGGGTTAGCGACCCCATCCCGTAGAAAACTAACTCGCTAAAAAAAACGCTAACCAGAAAGAATTATTCAAACCATTTAAACTCTGCCCTGGGAGTCAGAAGGTCTTCGTTTAGAAGAATTATGACGCCTCACGATGAAAGCCGAGTTTCTTCGGAAGTCACGAGGCCGATGCCCCTTCTGACAACCAGAGCAACCATTTATTTAGGTACATGGAATGCTCGCACAATGTGGGAGACTGGGAGAGTTTTCCAAATTGCTGCAGAAATGAGGAGATACAATTTAGAGGTGCTTGGGATCAGTGAAACACATTGGACGCAAGTTGGACAACAACGACTAGCTTCAGGGGAGCTGCTGTTATACTCCGGACATGAACAAGAAAATGCTCCACATACACAAGGAGTTGCATTGATGCTGTCCAAACAAGCACAAAATGCACTTATAGGATGGGAATCTCATGGACCAAGGATCATCAAAGCCTCCTTCAAAACCAAGAAAACGGGGATTACAATGAACGTCATCCAATGCTATGCGCCTACCAACGAAGACGCTAAAGATCAATTCTACGATAGGCTGCAGTCAATCGTCGAGAAGTGCCCAACAAAAGACCTGACTATTCTGATGGGAGACCTAAATGCCAAGGTTGGAACTGACAACACCGGATATGAAGAGATCATGGGACGACACGGACTGGGAGAAAGGAACGAAAATGGTGAGAGATTTGCAAATCTATGTGCCTTCAATAAACTGGTCATATGCGGGACTATATTCCCACATAAACGCATACACAAAACCACATGGACTTCACCGGATCACACCACACAGAACCAAATCGACCATATCTGCATCAACAAAAAGTTCAGGAGGACGATGGAGGACGTGAGAACAATGGAGGAGCTGATATAGCATCAGATCATCACTTGCTGGTCGCCAAGATGAAAGTGAAACTCAAGAGGCACTGGACAATGGGGAGGACAATATCACAAAAATTTAATACAGCTCTTCTTCGGGATACTGACAAACTCAATAAATTCAAGATAACCCTCAGCAATAAGTTCCAGGCCTTTCATGATCTACTCAATGGAGAAGAAACTACTATGGAGAGCTACTGGAAAGAGATAAAAGAAACAATCACTTCAACATGTCATGAGGTTCTGGGCCAAAAGAAGCACCGTCACAAGGATTGGATCACGGTCGATACACTGGATAAGATTCAAGAAAGGAGGAACAAGAAAGCAGCAATCTATACCAGTCGAACAAGAGCAGAAAAAGTCAAGGCACAGGCTGAATACACAGAAGTAAACAAGCAAGTGAAAAGGAGCATCAGAACTGACAAACGTAAATATGTGGAGGATTTGGCATTGACGGCGGAAAAGGCTGCCAGAGAAGGAAACATGAGACAACTGTATGAAACAACAAAGAAACTCTCTGGAAATCACCGTAAACCAGAACGACCAGTGAAAAGCAAGGAAGGCAAGATAATCACCAACATTGAAGAACAACGAAACAGATGGGTAGAACACTTCAAAGAACTCTTGAATCGACCAGCCCCACTGAACCCACCCAACATCGAAGCAGCACTCACGGACCTCCCAATTGATGTTGGCGCACCAACAATTGAAGAGATCAGCATGGCTATCAGACAAATCAAGAGTGGCAAAGCAGCAGGACTAGACAGCATTCCAGCAGAGGCACTGAAAGCAGACGTAGCGGCAACTGCAAGGATACTCCACATTCTCTTCAGAAAGATTTGGGATGAGGAACAGGTACCAACAGACTGGAAAGAAGGACTTCTAGTCAAAATACCAAAGAAAGGCGATCTCAGCAACTGTGACAACTACAGGGGAATCACTCTTCTTTCAATACCAGGAAAAGTCTTCAACAGGGTATTATTAAACAGGATGAAGGACTCCGTAGACGCCCAACTTCGAGACCAACAGGCAGGATTCCGTAAGGATAGATCGTGCACAGACCAAATCGCAACTCTACGGATCATTGTGGAACAATCAATTGAATGGAATTCATCACTCTATATCAACTTCATCGACTACGAAAAAGCATTTGATAGCGTGGACAGAACAACTATATGGAAGCTTCTTCGACACTACGGCGTGCGTCAGAAGATAGTCAATATCATACAGAATTCCTATGATGGATTAAACTGCAAAATCGTGCATGGATGACAGTTGACAAAGTCGTTCGAAGTAAAGACCGGTGTCAGGCAAGGTTGTTTACTCTCACCCTTTCTCTTTCTCCTGATGATCGACTGGATCATGAAGACATCAACATCTGAAGGGAAGCACGGGATACAGTGGATAGCTAGGATGCAATTGGATGATCTAGACTTCGCAGATGATCTGGCTCTTCTATCGCATACACAACAACAAATGCAGGAGAAGACAACCAGTGTAGCTGCAGCCTCAGCAGCAATAGGTCTCAATATACACAAAGGGAAAAGCAAGATTCTTCGATACAACACAATATGTACCAATCCAATCACAATTGACGGAGAAGCTTTGGAAGATGTAAAAACCTTTACATATTTGGGCAGTATCATCGATGAACACGGTGGATCTGATGCAGATGTGAAGGCACGGATTGGCAAAGCAAGAGCAGCATATCTACAACTGAAGAATATCTGGAACTCAAAACAATTAGCAACCAACACCAAAGCCAGAATTTTCAATACAAATGTGAAGACAGTTCTACTGTATGGGGCGGAAACCTGGAAAACTACGAAATCCATCGTCCAAAAGATACAGGTGTTTATTAACAGTTGTCTACGCAAAATACTTCAGATCCGCTGGCCGGACACTATAAGCAACAACCTACTGTGGGAGAGAACAAATCAGATCCCAGTGGAGGAAGAAATCAGGAAGAAGGACTGGAAGTGGATAGGACACACATTGAGGAAAACACCCAACTGCGTCACAAGACAAGCCCTCATATGGAATCCTCAAGGTCGAAGGAGGAGAGGAAGACCAAAGAATACATTACGCCGGGAAATGGAGATAGATATGAGAAAAATGAACAAGAATTGGATGGAACTAGAAAAGAAGGCCCAGGACAGAGTGGGTTGGAGAATGCTGGTCGGCGGCCTATGCTCCATTGGGAGTAACAGGCGTAAGTAAGTAAGTAAGTTAGCCAGAAAACATCAAGGATGTGAAACGTCACATGTAGAGGTTCTGATTGGTTGATTGTTATACCGCTACTATGTTTAGTAGCATTCCAGAATCTTCGAGCAACCCAAGGCTATTTAGAATATTATAAAAACCCTGTGTTTTCTGTATTAAAATGAACCTTGGAGTAAAGTACTTTTCGCATACTTTGTGCCTTCTCTCTCGTGTTCAGGTCGCTGTATAGTTCTAGTTTGGGGGTTTCAGAATGGCTTAGGAATCGAGTATAGCGTTCAAAATTGCAAGACTTATCATAACCCTATCTCCTAATCTTAAATTCTAACATTAATTTATAGGCCAAAAACAGTCTGGGGACTCCTGAAGAATTTTTTCTTTATAATTGTTCAAGAAGACAGATATCGTACATTCATATTGACGAATTTATATGATATTCAGATAGATAGATAGACAGACAATAGACTCTTAAATTATGTAAAATTTGCTTTCATTTTGGAATATCATTGCTTTCTTTCCCATAAACTACAAAGCTGTCTTCTAATTGACCAAGAACTGGCTAAAAGTTCGTCTTAATTATTCGAAGATCTTTCCTATACTATTCTCTTATGATTACTCTGTTATTAATTTTTACCTCAAATCTGCATTAATATGAATAACCATTCTGATGTGTTCTGTGAAAATAAGCTGCGATTAACTAATGATTGCAGATAGACTTATCTACTACCCGACATATCTATTTTGTAGTATATATCTCTGCTCCTTTTTGTATTTCATCATAATATACTCTTTTGATTATGTGATTTGTTACTTGATCGTTGGTCAGATGATTGAGCGCAAGTGTGTTACGTGACTAAACAACCGAATGTTATAAAATATACTCTTAAAATATTGACATAGGAGTTTGTAACGATTGTTGGATCTCCATGGTTTACATCTTAATTAGATGTTCATTAAAAACCAGAAAGCATTAGACATTTGTTTATTCGTAGTCTAAAACTATTTAGCAATCCCCAGGTTCTTCCCCATCGGGAATGGAACCTAGATGATAAGTCTTGGTAATTGAACGATAGATTTGGTTTCTAAGCTCTTATAGTAGCCCACAGGCTAGATCTACACAGCGACTTGAACACGAGAGAAAAGGCGAGAAATATGTAAGGAACACTTTACTCCAAAGGTTCGTTTATGTACAAAAATATAGGGTTTTTATAGTATTTTAGATATTCTTGGGTTTCCCGAAAATTCTGGAATGCTACTAAACATAATAACAGTATAAGTAATCATCCAATCAAAAACTCTACATGCGACTTTTCACTTTCTTGATGTTTCTGGCAAAACTTCTAATGAATACTGAATAGATAAGATGCTTCTTAGTGTTTTCAGAGAGTTTCTTGGCTTTTTTCGAGAAGTTTTCTGGATCTCTCCAACACTAGAGCCTTCAGGTTTCTCTGTAAGAGCCTAACCTTTAAATCAAAAAGCCATCATTCAATAGTTTCCGTGTTTAATTTCAATAAATTCACAATATTACGCGATCATCTCTCACCGCCTATGGTGAATAACTATCTAATATTTCTACTAGGGTTCTTCTTTTCAATGTTCAATTACCATTTGAAACTAAACTTATACAAATGTATATATATATATCTTTCTCTGTGTGTGTAGGTTCATGAACAAGATGAATCAATTCGTCGTATCGATGCTAATGTTGATGATGCAGCAGTTTCAATTGAAGCTGGTCATTCAGAATTAATTCGTTATTTTCGTTCAATTAGTTCAAGTCGATGGCTTATGATTAAAGTATTCTTTGTTTTAATTATATTTTTTGTAATATTTGTTGTATTTTTTGCTTGATTTTCTCTCTTTTCTTCTTTTTTTGTTGTTGAATTTATTATCATTATAATAATAGAATGTACGAATAAACTGTAAGGAGAAACACACATTGAAATACCTCTCTTTACTATCGATTACTCATATTAATGTGTTACACAATCACACTATTCTGTTTCATTTTTGTAACTGATCGTTTTATAGTTACAAACACACACACACACAAACACATAAAGTTTCATACACATCCCGTATGTATGTAAGTACATAAAAGACAATGGCATATATGTCGTATATTTGAAAGAAAACAGAGAAATGGGAAGAAACAACCTACTGGAATTTCAAGTAGGTAATTGTTTTTATAAATTCATTTTGTTCTCATTAATTGATAAATGAATAAATATTAAACTGTCTTTCATCCAATTTACTGACTATATATAATAATAAGTATGTTTCTCATATAGTCTGATTAACTGTTGTGAAGTGGATCATTATAGATAATTAAGTAAAGAGTTATAATGAATGATACATTTTTTCCTTGTCTGGATATGTTTCATTCATTCTTTCTTTATACTCTGATCGTTTTCTTTTATCTCTATATTCCTTTTTTTTTGTAATTCTATCTGTATCATTGATGCTGTATTCCCTCTCTCTCTCTCTCTCTCTCTCTCTATATATATATATATATATATATATATATATATATATATATATATATATATATATATATATCGTGTTTCTAGCGTACACACGAACTTTCTCTTATACCTTTTCAGTCTACACCTTCCATGAAATTGTGTACAGTGTGTAAATCCAACATGTTTAATGATATTATTTGATCTTGTATTTCTTTTGTGTACCCAAACAGTTGAACTGTTCAACATTGTTTAATTGAATATAATGAATCTAGGTCTATCTATCTATCTCTGCCTTATTTTATATAAATGAAAGATCATTCAATAAATATTACTGGTTTAATATACAAACCATTTCACAGATTGTTATTTATTTCTATTATTTAATATTTAGATCAAATAATTTCATTAATTTTAACCTTTGTACTTTCATTTTCCCCTCTTTTGTTTAGAAATTGTTTTGTGAATAGATTGTATTAATTTTGTTGTTTTATTTTTATTCTTTTTATTATGTAAGGTGAATTGTTTAGTTTTTCTTTTTTTTTTCTTTCTTCTAAAAAAGGAAAGAAAGTAAGTAAGAATACACAATCTAGAGGGATGATAGTATATTTGTCCATGAATTTGTAGCGAGATTCGTATTTGCTTCTCACTGTTTAAAATATTACTCAATATCTAGGCATTTTTCTTATTCATTTAATGAATAAATGGTACATGTAAAACGTACTTTTCACTGGTGGGGGGGGGAAGGAGGGGATTTCATATCAAATTATAATTTTTACTATTCTTTTTTTGGTAATTTTTGTTTTTCATCTGGCAAGTTTGGATTAGCTACAATGGCTTAGATGAGAGATACACTGTTATATGCAATACTGACACGTTAAATGTTCATAAATGCTAGATATCGTACTTTTATTAAAGATCATCCTCACACATATGAAAGCAAATTGAATTTAATATAGGTGAAAGATTTACTTATCCATAACTCCAATTGAATATGCATGACCACGCGTATATAGCCTTTGCCAGCGAAGTCCTACTCACTGCCTTCTCGTGGCATTACTGTTGTTTACGAAAATGAGAGGACAAAAAGCGAATGTCCGGCACCGGCTCTAACCGGATCCCAAACCAATGGTGCACATGGGCTCCAGTATCCTGAAGGAACAAATGGCGTATGAACCAATGGTTGGTCACCGGCTACCATGGGACTGCATCTCCTCACGATGCCCCACTGCCTTGTGGGTTAGACGTTCAGGTCGAAGGCTCGGGTGTGGCCTCCTAATAAAACCATCTGCTTCGGTTTGTGCATCCGGGTAGTATCACAGCCCTCACACATATCAAATGAGATTTGTGTGGTGCATATGTATTTGGTGCCTCCTTGTACCAATATCTATGTGTTAAAATAAATAAATACGATTGCTTTTTATGATTATGAATAATACGATCATTTGATCAACATATTTTCTTACAGAATGTTATGACAGTTTGTTTGACTATAATGCATAATTTTGAATTAACTTAGAATGGATTAAATGATAATTATGTCACAAAATCAATTCTTCAAATCCGAGATTAAACAAATTTCAAGTGATATAACCATTAATCGACCAGTTGAATGTGTTGTTCATTTCTGTTTTTATAAGCAACTTAGAATCTAACATTTGTGCATCGGTTCATGTGACCACACCATATAAGCATAGGGTGATGAAATTATCAAGATACATGTCAGAATGATTGAAGTAGGAGCAGTATCAGCGTCAACAAAACACACCAAGCATAGACAGTATAATTTGTGGAAGGAGAATGGATCTGTAGAGTAGAAGGTATAAAATCATTTTGAAACTCACAATCTAACGGATACTAATGGGCGGATGCATTTGCACTATTACAACTGATTCTGAACCATATCACACAACGTCTTTATGAATTATCGAATTTAAAATACAAAAATAATTGAAAAAAAGGTACAATTCATATTGGTGGCTCAATGTCCTGTACACTTTAACTATGGAGTGATATGTTAATGACGCCTCAACTTCACTTAACCCACGGGCGTGGTCAACAATTAAAGTCAGCAGCTTATAGTATCCCATATGTATGTTGATAATAGAAATTATACTCAACTTATGCCAGTTTTCTATTTGCCAACTGATCCCTCTGTAGATTAAAGCAATCACATTTCTACCACTCAATCATAGGTTCAAATCCTGTTTAGTGTACTTCGTTTTAAATAACTTAAATTCTATTATTAAATGATGATACCATAGTTTGACGTGGATCCACTAAACAAGTAGAATGAATGAATTTATATTCAATATTTGGCAAATGGTTTGAGAGATAGATCTAAATATACTTAGATATACCGTATTTTATGCTAAAATATGAGTGTGACGACGACTAACGTGTGAACTCGAGGAAGCTCAAAAGGAGCAGAAGATATTTCATCCAATCTTCTTTTGGAAGAATATTCCAAAATCTCTACGTGCAGCTTCCCTATTGGACAAATGCTAACAACCCCTGTATGCGAATTGGATGATTATAATGACGATTTTGTTTTTACTAGACACTATAAATATCTGAGAGTTTTGTACTATAATTGACACTGTTTGAAATAGCATTCCTTTTCAATCGTCTTCTGTCTTCTCATTTGTGTGACTTGGAGGGTACTAGCGTTGGAGTCCTCAAGTTGTATGTGGTATATCAAAAAGTCTAAGTTCCAGATATAACAACTGGCGACGGGGATGGGACCAGATATAACAATGAGGATAAAACCAATAACTTCACTTACGTTAGTCACCTTTATAATTGGAAGTGTATTTTTCATGGATGATGAGTTATCTTCATTTAAAATAAGGAATTTGAGGTTTTTATTTCGATCACAATACAAGAACTTTTTAGTCATGAGTTTAAAATTCCGGGAACATATATTAGTATATGTCATTTGATATTCATTAACTATTAACTCATTAAAATTAAAAGCATCCAAAAAACAAACTATTATTTAGCAATCACTTATGGTTTCTATGATTTTACCTTGCCTTTGGAGTAATCGACTAATTAATGCACAAGCTGACATAGCATACATTCTGTTGTGTCGTTACATTAAAACATTATATGACAAAAGTAAGTAATAAAGAAAAACACATTCATGCTTTCAACATTCAAATACAAATTGTAGGGGTTTAACATAGATCCGTTCATGATTTCAGTCCAATTGAGTAATCTCTACAACTGTATACTGTCGAGTAAGTTAATCTACTCTTTTCTATTCTCACTTTGTGTATCTTTATTTTTGACTTATACAGCAGCTCGTCTTTTGTGCGAACCCTGACCTATCTAACCAAAATCAATTCACTGACTGGTTGAAAGTTAAATGCTACCATAGAGTACGAATACTGGAACTACGTATGCTATTCAAACAGACTTTCTTCAACGTCCACACACCTATGCCGACCGGACAACAAATAGGGTTGGCTATGTCTTTAGAAAGTCTTAACATCGATGTCTGTTGTCTATCCGAGACTCGTATTCAAAACTAGTGAAATTCACGTCGTTCCTGTAACAACTATCGGGGGATAAGTCTACTTCCGATTGCGTCCAAACTATTGGCTTCTGTCATACTTCGTAGATTGTTCAAAAGATTGACTCGCGAGGAGCAGGCTGGTTATCGTTCTGATCATATCTTCACCCTCCGCCAAATGTTAAAACACCGTCATACTTATCATCGGCCAAAAATCGTAGTGTTTCTTGACATCAGGGGCGCTTTCGATTCGTTAGACAGGACTGTTCTCTGGGATTGTCTATTGATGATGTGTGTGCCTGAGAAGTTTATTAACATCCTAAAAGCCTTATATATAAACACCTTCAGTATGCGGATGATATTGTCTTACTGTGCGATGATACCAAAATAATGCAATCCACACTTAATCAGTTGGCAATTAGTGTCTTTTGATTGGATTTCTTTTATGACATTAATAAATTAAAATTAAAGTCATAACTTGTTTACTTAAATTGATTTTAATGATTTTAAAGTGATTTATATATAAAATCGATATTTTATACTAGTGATCTAACGAGTTCATTTATAGTAACCTCAGTTTAGTACACTTTGTACAGTATCTCTTATGTAATATCTAGTTACTAAGGTTTATGGATTCTTCTTTCTAATTGCTTGTACAATAGAAATATAAATTGGTCTTCAGAAGATATCTCAGTATATCTGATTATTTTTGATTGAGATCATGAATTGATTGATGTTAGGCTACCATTGAAAACCTGGAAGTATTAGACGAGTGGATATAAATATCTACTTCAGTACAATCGAAGATGGTCGGGAAATTTCGTGTATTGGTTTAGGTTAGACATTAACACCATTGGATGCTGACAAGCTCAGTGGTCTAGAGGTTAAGCGTTCGCGCACGAGATCAAAGGCCCTGGGTTTGAATCCCGCAATAGAACGAAACGGCTGTTCGGTGCTTTCAGGCTTTCAATGGCGGTTTAACATCAATCGGTTCATGATGTCAATCAAAAACTTAATGATCTTCACAACCTCATACTGATAACTGGTTATTTTCTGATTTGAGTTAATTGTTTATTATCACATATATAACTCAGTTATACTGATTAGATTGTATCATGTCCAGTGCTCAAAGCACTGGACATCCATAAAAAACAATTTAAATTTCCGTAAAATATATTAACACATTCAGTAATTTGATTAGGTGTTCTATGATGTGTAATGCATTCGGTAGGTAGGTAGGTATTCAGACATTGATTTTGGCACCTAATTCTCAGCTCGTTCATCTTAATCATTTTCATAAATTAATCAAAAGAAGTGAACCTTCATAACATTTAACTAAATAAGGAAGTTGGTTAGTAAAAATAATTTAAATGATAAATGAAGAACTAATGAATGTCGGAGATCTGTGTAGATTATTAAAATTTCATAGTTTGCATCATGGATTACACTTAGACAACTAATGAAAACCAGGAACTACTAGGAAGCTGTTTCGTTCTAATATCGGACTAATTAATGACTGAAAAAGATCAGTCCATGATGTGAACAGTTGGATTTCAACCAAAATCACAAACCCCTCCTGTAGTATTGATAATCATGTGTTCATTAGTGACAGAATTTTAGAAGAAATTTCAAGAGTTCTAGTGAGAAGCCATGATCACTGGGAGTTAACGATATCATAGATGGTACAGTTAAAATAACATGAAAGGATTAAATTTAAACATGTAAACCAGTGAATATCGCCTTACTGGTCTAAAAATTAAGTTCTCTTCATAAAACTTTAAAATCCAAGGTTTTTTCATAGATATAACCATCAGTGTGTACTATTGGGAAAACTCACACTTGGATGAAACAGCTATTAAAGACTTCCTAATTACCAGTGAAAGTTTAACTAAAGTCTTTCCTTGATGCAAGTTATCTTTAAATCATCACCAAAGACTGACTAAATATATGTCTATTAAATGATTGATCTTAATTTAGTGACTTGAAGTTCCATACATAAATCGAGACTAGAAACCTCAGTTTTAATATCCAAATACGATGTGGTAAACGCCCTCAACATGTAGTGTTGGTTCATATGCTAAACCTATATACATTATTCTAGCTTCTGGACAGGTCAATTTATCCATTCTTCTTGAGTCAGGTTTTGACTTTTTTATTTATTATTCACTTGTCAACCTTAACTGTTTTTATATGAGCGTATATGTGTGTATATCTTATCCTACTTACCACATGTCTGTAGCTTAATTTTGTGTGACTATAAATATTGATTAACGTTTGATTAAATGGAGTTGGCTCACACGCGTTCTCCGCTGCGCGTTATTTCGCTTAGTTCTCTTTTCTTTTCCCTTTGTTCCTCTGATTACCTATCCAGATCAATGATTGTACAAAATATATGTATTCGAAATCCATTCTCGTATTTGGCTTATTTAATTTCATTATTCACTAACTTGATCTAAGTCGATAATTACATACAAGGATAGGCGACATATATATTTCGGTAGCAATCATTCAATAGCGATCAACATATAATCTAATTAGATTCAGATCCCGGGCCACTAAAAACATATCTCAAAAGTTTTCACAAAACAAACTTGTTATTACTTCAAATCTCTGAAGAAGAATTTGTTTCGTTAATATCCCACATACATTTAATTGATTATGATTAACAAAAATTAAAACTACTTAAAGGACTTCATTTTGTTGACCATTTAAAAATGATAAAGATACTCAAAAGGCTGCAATGAAACGCAATTGGATTTCGTAACCATGGCAGTCTGCTTAGTGACCAATCAGAATGAAGCGGAGATTATAATACCCGTCATCTTTGTAACCAGTGGCAGTCGGCTTTCGTTTTGTGTTTTTTCCGCTATTTCTTTTGTGTAGCTACATAATTTAATGTTTTAGTATGCTAAAATGCCGCAGTTAATGTAATACCCTAAATGTTGGCGCAAATTTTCTTTGATTCAGCTTTGTTTTCTGGGTTTTTGCTGCTACTAATCAAATCAATGTATTTCTTCAGGCAAGCTCGCTAATCTTGTGTTATAAAATTTTAATCCGTTTTGTTTTGAGTATTGCTTTTTTAGATATCGAAAGCTAAAGTTAGTATTATTTTTAGCTAAAATAAGTGTTGCTACCTCATGGGACTCTAACTGTCTGCATATTCGTTCCTAACTGTCATTTATGATATTATCGGGCGCCATGAAAGAAAATAGTCTCCAGTTTGTTATTTTCTTCAGTATTATGGATAACCCTACGTCATCAACGAGTCAAACTAATACTGAGTGCCCAGTAGTTGTGGATACCAGTGATGTTTTCGAAAGCATTGTGACACCCAGGCACCTAACAAGATTGTACCAAGCTAGAATAGCTATCGATCTCTTGCAGAAGGTTTGTTATTAAAAATGCACTATGTAAAAGTAATTGATGAATTGGACTCAGGACGTCGTACGTGAAAGCAAGCTGAACATAGAAAAGGCCAGTAAGACTTACCTAACAGAAGATAATAAATATTGTTTTCAAACTGACGCCAACAGTCACTTACTGATAAAAACATAGTTTACAGCACAACAAACTTTTCTCCAGTAACATCATTCATTGACGGTCTACTTGAAAAAATTTAACGATGTGATTAAGCTTACTATGACTTTTAGGATATCATTCCAGCATGCAATGAACGTACGGGATAACGCAGTCGGATGTGGCGAATAAAACTTTCAACCAGAGAAAAATTCACAGCATAACCTAGTTCTTTAATAAAAAATACATTATAACATGACAAATTCTATGACTACATGGACGTAGATATGACCGTTATTACATTGGGTGATACATTAAGTTTACATGTAAAGGTTGCGTTTAAATCCACCCTACTCAAAATAATCTTCATTTTAAACTAAACACAGCTAATTTTGATTCTTTAATCTTAACCATCATGAATCGATTGATGTTAGACAATCATTGAGAATCTGGAAGCACTGGACAGGCCTTTTTGTCCCATTGTGGGACTCCTCAGTAGTGCGCATCCACGATCCCGCTTGCAGGATTCGGACCCAAGGCCTTCAGTTTCGCGTGCAAATGCTTTAGTCTTATATATCACATTTCAATGTTTAATGATGCAATGACTTTTGTTTTTATAATTTGCATGTATCATAGTAATGTATGAACAAAATTGTTAAATAAACATGTATACATGTATATGTCTTTTATCAAGTACAGTTTGCTTTCAGTCTCTCTTATCAATAAATAGTATAAATAGACTTTAATTGATTTTTAAAATTTTAAAGAGCTTTTTTTATAACGAATTCAGATGGCTTGTGCTGAGGAATCTTATACTAGGACGAAACAACCATCCAGTGCTTCCACGTTTTCCATGGTGGTTTAACTTCAATTGACTCATGAATTCAACAATTAAATTACTATAATATCCACAAAACCCCCTCTCTAATTATGAAGATTTGTTGGATTCATATAAGAGCTTTCATCTAAATTTCATCGATTAGTTTTACATTATATGGGTATCGAGTTGACCAGAAACAATATATAATGAATAGAATTTCCTCTTACACCACTTATATATACAGTTTGTTATCTTAACATTTTTCGTTTCATATCACAAGTCTCTTATGTTATATTCTAGTGAAGATTAAACTACGGGTAACTTCTGAGAACTATTAATGAACTAATATCACATATATATATATATATATATATATATCCCTATGGTATAACTATTCATTAATTAGATTGTGTATATCTATATTCCTCTCATTATAAGCTTCATTTTGATCCATAGATTATTATTGTACGATTTACTGTTCTTAAGTTATGTTCAGTTTATTGATTATAGTCACCCACGTTCATAGCCACTTTTTGGTTTTATTGTGTACAAATGTTATTTCATATTTTATGGTGTGATGTGGTCCTTTTGGTTGGTATATAAACCAAGTATGTCTGAAATAAACGATTTGTATAATGGAAGCTGTTGTTAGTGTTCTAGACTCAAATGGATGAGCTAAGCGAATAAAAGACCTATAAGGAGGCTAGGCTGTTCATACCAGTCGAACGTTAATGGTTTAGCACAGTGTTAACGTTGATTGGATGATCTATTTAGTATACAGTGAACCAGAGAACCATGTATTTATTTGTATTCGATAATTTTTATGTTTGATTATAATTCTTAGACTAGATTGCCAGGTTAAACGTTGGATTTACTTCAAATTCATTCACTGAGATGTAACAAATATATTCTTCTTCTTTATTTGTTGGATTTGATCAGATTGATAACTATTTAAGCTAATGAAGAATATGTGTAGATTACAATGAAGATGTTAGAGTTATTGTATCTCTTTGAATACAAACAAATGGCCATTACCATGATGAACAATGACCAATGAAATTATAGATCAATAGAATAAACTTTTGTCCAGTTGTGGAGGTAGCATTCAAATAGTTCATATCCTTTAATTGAGTGTAATGATAATGTTTTTTAGAATGAATGTTGGGATGATCCAGAAAAGTTCTCGCAAAAGACGCAAGGATCAGGAAACATTAAGAAGCATTACATCCAATCAGCGTTCACTTGAAGTTTTAGCCAGAAAACATCAAGAATGTGAAACGTCACATGTAGAGGTTCTGATTGGTTGATTGTTATACCGCTACTATGTTTAGTAGCATTTCAGAATCTTCGAGCAACCCAAGGCTATTTAGAATATTATAAAAACCCTCTGTTTTTCTGTATTAAAATGAACCTTGGAGTAAAGTACTTTTCGCATATTTTGCTACTTCTCTCTTGTGTTCAGGTCGCTGTATAGTTCTAGTTTGGGGGTTACAAGAATAGCTTAGGAACCGAGCATGGCGTTCAAAATTGCAAGACTTATCAATGGCAATGAAAGATTTACGACTAAATCATTCGGCTAAGACAGCACAACATATTTATAACTAAAAGTTTATAAAACTGAAGAGAACTAAAAGAAAAAGGGATATGAAATTTTTGAACTTGTCGCGAAACTCTCGGGTCTCCTATTCGATCCTCTACGAAAATGTTGACGAATAATGGTCAATCTAGTGTGAAATAACTGTTTCGTTCTTTATGACCTTCAATAATTCTTTATATAGTGGTAATCCATCTTAAAATTATCACTACCGATTCAATTTTCCAAAGTTTCTCGGCTTCGAAGTAATGAACTCATAATGAGCTCATAACTTTTCAAGTTGAAAATATCACAGATTGATCATTGCTATAATTCCCCAGTCAACTGAAATTGTAAATGTCCGTCATTTGATGCAAATCGAATAATTTCATAGTCACACGCTCTCAGGGAGATGTTAAAAATATCAGAATTGATCCCTAGCATAGTTGTGACTGCTCATTGTTGAACAGTCACATACTGGGAAGATATAGATTTCCAGTAGAACACTAACCAATGTGATAAATATATATTATACTGAAAGCCTTGAGTCAACCAATCAGAATTGGGAAAAATTCATATGCATTTTCTGCGAAATTTAAAGTGCAGTAACGAAGTAAAAGTTTGTAATATTTGATTTTTAAAATGATTAAGATCAATAAAATGTTGCATACTTTATTCAGTTTTGTTAATCACCTTAAGATTAATTTATAAACGAATATCACAAATTGACTAGGTATACATCAACATAAGATATCATGGAATTTATCATCGTGAACATATCGTTCTTTCAACTATTCCGCTTTCTACGTGTATTATGGTGTGTGCTACTGATGTTGACAAATATAAGTAGTATGTATCATCAATCGAAAGTGAAATGTTTGGAAGCAGATGGTTAAGAAGATCGAAGAAAAGAGAACGAGAACAGAGAATGATTGCTGTGGAAACGAAAGAACAATGAAGTCTGAGACGATTGATTGAAATTTTGTAAGTGAAGTATTTACTGTATAATTTTCAGATTTTACTAAGATATTCTATACTTTAATGTTTAATTACATTCGATTATCCCCATTGTGTTCTCGTTCCCTACATTCGGTATCGCTGCGAATCAGGAGGGAGGGAAGTCCTTGTGAACCTGGAGCGGTTTGGTATGGAGGAATGACGTCCAGTGGAGTATTTTGGTGTGGTGGCGTTGGTTGTAACGGATGCTGTCGATGGAGAGGAGCGAAAGGACGTGCGGCTGTTGAGCGAACATCCAATGTAGATGGCTCAGCAGTTTTCTGGAGCATAAGTGTTCAACATTCAGAGTGCTGGGTGTACTTAGGATTTTGAAGGCCGGGCAGGTCAATGCGCAGTAGAGTCGATATCTTGAAGAAGTGCGTATCACAGACTGCAGAAACGAAGAAAGTGGCATGAGGAGCAGAACTATGTCAAGAAAGACTGTTTTAAAGGGGGGGGGGACTAGTTAGGTGTGTGCTACTGATGTCGACAGATATAGGTAGTATGTATCATCAATCGGAAAGAATACCAACTTTCTGTCTACCAATCTTCTTTACATTTCAGGGTTATCGTCAGAATTGTAAATTTATCAACGAACATATAACATGTAACAATTAAACTAAATCTACATTAAATGTTTATTCAATTACACAAATATATTGATTTTGTTGAATAGGAAACTGTGAATCAGTAAAATGTAAATCATATAAAAATGTCTGAATCTATGTGTATCTGTATTTGCGTGTGTGTGTGTACCTGTCTACAATTATGCTATTTATAGGTAATATTTAATAAGTAAAACTAATCTCTGTCTATTATTAAAAAAATTTTCATCATATTTTTTCGTTAAAAATAGGAACAATAGTACACGATGCAGTTTTATTTTAAACCGTCAAAATGTGTTTAAAATAAGAAATGTTAAATGGTGTGAAGATGGCTCACGGACGAACTCGAGGAAGCTCTAAGAAGCTCAGAAAGAGTCGAAGATATTCCATCCAATCATCTTTGGGAAAAATATTCCAAAATCTCTACGTGTAGCTTTCCTATTGGATAAATGCTAACAACCCCTGTATGAGGATTGGATGATTATAATGATGATTTTGTTTTGACTAGACACTATAAATATCTGAGAGTTTTGTACTATAATTGACACTGTTTGGAATAGAATTCCTTTTCAATCGTCTTCTGTTTTCTCATTTGTGTGATTTGGAGGGTACTAGCGTTGGAGTCCTCAAGTTTTACGTGGTATATCAAAGAATCTAAGCTCTAGATATAGCAAATACATATCTGTAATGTTGAAATGCTCAAATTAGTTTTCATTAACATAAAACTATGTGCAATATTAACAGGATGGTTAGAGACGAAGTTCAAATTGCTTGTTACTAAGCATGTGAAAAAGAGTGCTCGTGTGAATTTAATCTTTTCTGCTTAGACTTTTCTGATTAGCCCTGATTATAAACAATGTAATGCTATTGAGGGCCTATACTCAAGTTTCTTAAGGTCAATCGAGGAATCAATAATATTCATATAAGATAGTATAAGAAAATAATAACGAACATTGATGAGACTTGTTTTCAAATTCCCAATTATACGTAGTTTAAAAGTAGTATGATACTACTTACAAAGCCGTTTACAATGACTAATAAGCAGAGATCACCACTTTAATTCCGTATTATAGAGGCAATAACCAACAAATGTTTTCAACATGATCTTTGTATACGAAATGTTTGGTAATCATCTTATTATTATAGTAAGATAGTTACATTGTTTTACATTGGTCAATTACATTATTCTTTAATTTTAAAAAACATTTACCCTCGGACAAACACTGTTGACATCAACTTTTATTCAACGACAATTAGGCGATGTGACTAAACCACTCACCTATTGACAAGCGGTTCTGATTCATTGTCTCTTTATCATGATTGACAACTTCACACCGTTCATTATGTGTTTCATCTCCAATACATAAATATTCATCTATCATAACCATTTTATGTGGAATATGTTGTTTCCTCATCATGTTTACGATGCTGTTTCAAGCTAGACTTCATTGATTAACATATGTGAAGCTTTTTGTCATAATAATACTCAAGAAACTTAAGGCTATTAGCATATGATGAGAAGCCTTGAATCATGATGAATTCAATATGGCGAGACGCATTACGATTTGGGCATCCTCAAAACTGGTCTATATTAGCGTACAATTTAGTGGTAACTCAAATAGTCTTATGTTGAAACAAAGACTTGAATTAACTATGAGTGAAACACGTTACACAGCTCAATTTATCACTATCTACAATTCAATATCTATGTTGAATCAAAAACTCGACACACCGGTAAATGGTTTTGTCCCATTCCATTGCGTCTATGAATTAACATGTATTCGTGAAAATTGTCAGCTCCTACAATCGACCAACCAGTACTCATTAAGAATTTGGAAGACTCATACTATATGCTTGATGGATAGTCAAATACTAAGTAGCCCCACACGAAGAGGCAGAACACAAGAACAATGTTCATCAATTCAAGATTCCTGGTTTATTTCAAAACTTCGTTTGTATACTTGCAAGTACCGATCACAAAGTAGACAAATTGAGTAACTGTATTTACACTCAGCAACAAAAATAATGATGGAGAACACAGAGTACCGAGTACGCAATTAATCGGTCCTATTTTATAATTGAGAAATGCTATATCAGCAATTTACGATGAAACAAACGCTTGGAGCCAGTGTAATGAGAAAATAATAAACCAATACACCCAATAAACAAGCAATCAATGTATGTATATATGGTTAGATGAATACGTAGCTAGCAAACGCACTAACCACTCATCATGTTAATTCGAAAAATACACCGGTAAGTATCAATCACTTGTATTGACCTATTTCATCCAATTTCACCACACAAACAGTAAAATACCATGTAATTATTCATAACATATATAATATGTGAAATATCAACTAAATGAGTTCATCAGAATATCATTCATGAAATACTTCGACTAACACAAAAAGTTAAAAGGCATCACTGTTATGGATAATACATTGCTGGATTGTCAGTTGAGCCGATCGCTCCAGTAAAACCATACGGTTGATCTGTACTCTGGTAGTACATCGGATACATTGGATAATCCGTGCTCTGATCATAGTATGATGGTCCACGTTGATTATAATCAGGATATGCATATGATTCTAGTCCTCCACCCCTCTTGCACTGGACGTAGTCTTGCAAAAGATACTGTAATGTTGAGATGATATTCTGTAGTTCATCTCCATTTACGCCTTCATTGTTGGACATTATTGGCACGTTTACGGGCATTTGGTTGGGCATGAACCTCCTCTTCATTACCGCATTCTCAACTACATCACAGTAAACCACCAGAATCAACAACACACCAAACGATATGAACATCTGTTTTGTCATCATAACAAACGATCTGAAAATAAGAGCGGGAAGAACCAATTCATGTTTATTCAAACAGTGATGACGACAAATCATTACAAGTTGAGTGTCACACATCACCACATGTTCTCACTCACTCTTACTCACATAATATGCTGAGACTATTATTCGACAAGCCATACAATTATGTAATTGTGCTTATACATAGAAATAATTTAAATTAGAAAGAGCGAACAGATAATCAACCAAATCATAATGCACCAGCTTCAGTGTTTATCAACTTAGACGACACTATACATTGCACACATAAGAAAATGTGGTGTCGGTGAATTCGTTTAGTGGAGAATGACGATGAAATTACTCGACGTCAACTATTATTAGATTGTTGGAAACTCTGTGTTTCAAGTAAGAAAACGTCACCTCATCCCTAATTGGAGCAAGTAGTGGCAAATAACTGTGACTTCGTGCAAATCCATAAAGTGAACATCTTCGACAACCATTATTCATAATGACAAGGATCTAATCTCTCACATGCTTCAATGCTCATCAGTTCAGTCAACATTTTCAACTCAACTCAAACAATACTCTCCTTTCTACCTTCATTGTCTATCAGGATTACGGAGTTTACACACAACCACTTCATTTCATATCAATCTTCAATCATAATTCTACATTTCAAAAGTTACGTGTCTCGATCGACATATCACCATCAACTACTCTAAGTAAAGCGTGGTCACTACACATAACGGATATATAAGTAGCATACAAAACACACAACCTGTTCATTATTCCAATGGAAATCATTAGTATCACTAATCTTGTTCTGTCCTCGTCTAACCGCACCAGTTAAATAATATAAAAACAACAGGAGGGGAAGTAGATCACAGCAACAACGTGATTCATCAACATACTTCGTGATAAAATAAACTCGTTTACTTGGCAGACAATCACAGTTTAATTCAACTAAACATCTATCTTCAAACACTGTCATGATAAACATCTCATCTCACCTACCTGAATTCACTATATTCTTATTTCAACAATCTATTGATGCGTTTACACGTTTCAAACTCACTCATATTTATATGTGTATGTCCATCCACGTCAACGAACACCATTCTGATTGTTTACCCAATCAACAATCAACTCTTCAAAATACTAAACCAGCATCATTTCACCAAAAGATTAATGTCAAACTCGAATCAACTAATAAATAGATTGAATGCTGGTCAATTCGCATTTGCAGAATGATAGCCCGTATATTTTTGAAAAGTATTTGTATCATGTTGAGTAACAATTTGATAATTATTTGAACTGAGCAAAATAAATCATCAGATAGGAAACACTTGAATTGATTAGGACTGAATGTTTCCAATAGACTGGACTCTTATCGTTGTTACAAATAACCTAAATGACAACAAATATTCAATTCGAATGGCTATCTTTTAATGTATGTTCGGATAATCACTGTATTTGAAGCACTGACTTGTTTGATTGTATGATAACTGTCACAGTTGCCTATTGGATCTCTATATCGAAATAGATAGTTCTGGTGATGTGCGCACCAAAATGATGTGCTTCATTTCAGTGTTTTGTCGCAAACACATTTACAAGTGAAGAATGTCACAGATATCGGAATCAATATGTATGCTATAGATGTGTACCTCAAATGTTACATCTATTAAATGTCGCTTCATCCAGAAATGCTCACGGTAGTTAGCATTTGTATGTATGAAACATTTGTGTATTGACGAAATGTAAACTCTGTCTTGAAAGAAGACACGATTCGAGCACTATCACTAGTTCAATCACCGACTCGACGTGTCATGTCATGTTTTACATCCAAGTGTGCTCATCACATGTTCATGAGGGATAACTCATGAACTGTCAATTAGTAACAACGTTAGACGTTACACAAATGTGTATTGATTCAAGTCTTCATGTCTATAACTCAAGGTACGAGGTAAAATAATCATGATACATATCTGACTAGTAACGATAATAGTAGTATCGATGACGCCAATAAGGTACACATAGATATCATGTTTCGAAGGAATAAAATAAACGAGTAAATCATGTGAGATATAACTTCAATTACAAATTAGGTTCTAAGTAAATTGGATAATTAGTACTGATACTGATTTCGAGATATATCATCGATGGCCTGCACTCATTCACTCATTCACTCAATCACTCACTCACTCACTTACTCACTCAGTCAGTCACTCAATAACCACGATCATCGTGTGTATGTCGATTCGGTAACACAATAGTACGTTTCATTTGAAAGCTTGTACCGCGATTCAAATAAGATAGTGCACAATCGTAGGCCACACAATCCGAGTTCAGTTGATGATGGCTCACAATTCTATCAACCCACTTCACTTCTCGAATTATCACCCTATGCATGAGGACACCACAAATTACTAAGTCGTTCGAACAAACTGTGGTAAAGCGTTGAACAGTTTCATGATCGAGCATTAATTAATCGATATGTCCGCGTCACCTGAAATCGACGAACCACTACAATACCTACAACTCGAACTGACAACATCAGTTCATGTTAATTTTATACAAGAACATCGTTCCTCAAATCGAATAATGTTATACTGAATAAAATATCACAGTGGAAAACAGAGACAAATATTTCACTGAATAATCATCATATTGAGTTAAGGAAACGGACGTAATATTGAACAACAATCACAATGAGCCTGTTGGACAAAATTCGACTTTGTCGTTTTCTCCCGATCTATCATGAACAACACATACGTTTATTCATCGGTGGCCGATTCACCAAACCGGATCAAGTATTGGCGAGATAATCTGATTTTCAAACATTCACATTCACTATACATCACATAGTCAAACTAGCGTTGGACTAACATCGTGCATTGAGAAAGAGGAGAACACATCGTTACACAAAAGCAACTCCACATTCTGTATTTTATCAACGTCTTAATTACTCAGAATGCATCGATTGAGTACATTGACTCGACGTGTAATCCGTATTTAGGAGATCGTTTCCGATCAATCCAGATGCAAACGAGTGATATAGATGAGAACATGAAATATGAATAGGTGAAATGAACAATCCTATCATATTTCGTCTGACAATAATGTCTCTGATGACATATTAACATGAGCTCTTCTTCGATGTGTAGCGAAAAGCATTTGCGGGGTTTGTCTACTATTCCAATATGAATTCTCAAAACATACTCCATCTCAGGAACTTACAATTGACGAATATCTCTCATCGATTGATACTAACTGAATCCCAGTTCTAGATTTTTTCATTTCACGTATCACTGATTAAAGTGTTGGTCGAACATATGTAGATGAGTAATACATGGGAATATTGCACTTTACACAGACATATTGATATGTCAATAATTCCAATGAACGAGTGTTATTAGAAGTCACACTCAGTTGTATATGTGGGCATAGGGGAGGAACAGTGAGAGAGATGTGACAAAATCCCTATTCATATACCACTCAGTTCTAGATGCAGCCCATCTAGATCGAAACCAAATGAAAGCATTGACATATTATGATAAACATACATTGACTTATCTACTGACCAAGTGAGAAGTGAAACCAAAATACTACTTACTATCAATGTATATTTAACGACAGTTGTGTGCATTGACACAAAATCAATACAGGAGAAGTCGGAAGTTACAACACCGTCAAAAATACGTTATTACTGAAGTTACAGGATGGGATTTAAATAGTGAAACCATGGTCATGAGACATTTACTGCCAACTGAACATCGGTCAACAGAGTGGAATAATTATGCACCGTGTTTTTAATATAATGGATGATAAGTACTGTTGTGAGTTGATTAATTCACAATAATAGCTAATGATCATTGTTGTGTACATGTTACCAGAACTATCGATTTAGCTATCGATAGCTCCCTTAAAACTGTCACACTTTCGTAAACTATATATCATGATGTCAAGCACACCAACTCTGTTAGCTATAGTTAGCATAGAATTTTTCAAAAATACGCATTTTTCCACATTACTATATCTCACTACCACATCAATATGAAACTATAAATATGGTTAATATAGGAGTCGAAATAATTCAGTAATATTGATAGGGAATATCTGACATTGAAGATATGGTATTGAAAGACAGATTAAAATGTTATCTGTGAAGGGAAAGTGGAACCAAAGATTTGGAGGAAGATGAAGAGTGAATGTACCTGTGTCTTTGGTATCGATTGTAAGTTTTTTTTTGTCCAATCTTTCTGACTGCTGTGAGAAGGTTTAGTGCTTATATCTAACTTCCTGTACTCTTCAACTAAATTATCGTTAACACGTAAGTACACTAATAATTCATGATGATTAAATGTTGACACAAAATGTTTTAGGGACAGTTTATTTATAGTGCAGCATGCAGAACAGTGAATAAATCCTTTTGTACTAATTCGCAAGCGATTATGCTTTCAGAAGAAAATGAATTATCAAACGTTTCAATCAACTAATGATTAAGCAGATCAAAGAATGAGAGAGAAAGCTGACACACAAGCACTGGAATAGGAACTTACTTTTGTAAGCAAGAATATTTGTATGAAAGTATAAGCAAACTTTTATGGGATAAAACGACAGTCTGTTAGCCTTGTAAGTTAAACTAAAGGCTTAGTTAATCTAAGCATCTACAAAGTTGTTTGTGTATCAGGGTATTATACAATCACGGATCAACATTAACGCACCGACCCCAAACAGATAGTCAGTACCTATAAACATGGTGCAGACCATCAGTCAATGAATGGTTTGGTGTTTTAGTTTTGTTGTGTCCAAACTTCTTTCAGCCTACTCTTACTCCAGTAAATATCACCTTTTGAGATAGGTAATGGTCGGTGCTACTTAGTTGATATCATAACCACCACAGTTGAAGATTTGCAACCCCTTTCAAGAGCTTTGTCTCCGCTGCCCAGTACCTTATACGTAAACATCAAGTTGCTCATTCGGTTGTTCAACGACCTGTTAGCAAAGTTTAAAAGTCACCTATGATCATAAATGTGCATCATACTCTTGTTTTCTACTGCAATATGAAATTTTTTAATGAACATAAATTATTACAGAATGGGCTACTGTTCAGTACGCTCACCCTTTAACTGTCAGACGAACATTTAACCTATATCAAAACTGATACGAGCTGGCAATGGCCAAATGACCTATTGGAATCAGTGCCGAGATTTTGTTAGATATCAACCCTCTAGAGATGATGAGACAATAAAGACAATAAACTAGTCAATATATTCAACCACTTAACCCGTTACCGTTAATTTAGGCATTGACGCAGAACACTTCTGAAGCACGGCCATTAAAGAACGGTGGGGTCAACCTCTCATATTCATCTGCTCTACATCGTCTTCTAAACTTCACTGAGTCGAAGAACTTGTGTCAGTCTCCTATTCATGTGGTCTGGAAATAAAAGGTAACTAGAGGGTAGCTGGAGGTTGGTTGAACTATTTTATAGTGTTCTACCCCATCTGTATAACCTCATGGACTAACCGTGAACAAAGGCTTCGTCTCTTTTTCAGACAGTCTTATTAATAGCTGGCTTATGGATAACTGTCAACCTGATTGACCGGAATAGTCATCTCATGTTATCTATCACTGTACCCGCTTTCATCCCTTATAGTTCTTCACTCATCACAACTCACGATCATTGCGTAAACATCTAGTTGTCCTAAGTTTAAGTTATCGTCACATTCCATAATTCTTCGTGTCTGTTGGGATGAGTTTTAGAGCATCTGTCGAGATAGAAGATGTTATCAAAATTCACTGATCTTTTTTAACCCTTGTAATTGAATTGGTTTCAGATATTGCTGTTTTAATTACCGCTATTCGGTTATGATGTTATGTTTCTTCAGAACGAAGTTTTTTCCCCATGGCTAATTAGAGAATAGTTAATTTTTCCCTGAATTCATCTTTGATCTGATCATTTTTTAGTGGATGTATACTATATCTTTCTATCGTGTTTTCTCACTGAAGTCTGATCGAAGTGTTAGTATACTCTCATAGAGAAGTGACAGACTTCTGATGAGCCTTTCAAACTATGGTTGATAGATAGATGATCTATTAGTATTCAATGATGTTTTGACATCAGTTTAACCAGACTAAATATTGTCTGTTCTTATGTCCAAAATTTGTACTTACTAATAATAAGCGCTTGTCTTATTATAAATCCAACATATGGTCACCGTTATCTATTTATTGGACTGGAATGTTAAAAGATTCATCTGTTTGTATTTCAGTTTCACTTGCCGCTATGACGTGGATATTGAGATTAGATAATACGATCACTACATTCCAGGGCCTGGTTGTCCAACCAATCATAGACCAAATGAGAACTTACCTAGAATATCTGAGATAGATCTTTCACTCATTCACGCTAATTGGTGTCATGTCAAAGTACTAAAAACCATTAGCTTGACAAACACACAGTGAAACTATTTGATACAAGTTCACCGTAAATTACCTTCAAAACAATTTACTTTTCAGATTATTCTCCCAATTTTTTGACAATTAACAAGTATCATCAAACAAAATATGCAGGACCCTCATTCAAAACTGGTTAGATTTATGACCGAATATATGATGGTAGTTCATTCGATCCAAAAAGGTGTCACAAATAACACACACATATATATATATGTGTAGATGATGTATTGATAACTATCAAACTTGTCAGGTGTATAGTAGTTGAAATTTCAGTCATTTCTACTCATTTGTTTACAAGATTGTGATGCAGAGTAATGACTAGATGACAATTAGTTGTTATGGTAACAACGAATGAGAGGAATATAAATATGCGATAATATTTGAAACGTTAGAAAAGATTTGTTACTAAAGGAAGAGGTGAGTATAACGTTGTTCTTGTTCATCCGTACTACCATTGACTTACTCAATCGTGGTATTCACTGAGCTTCTTCATTTGCGACTTCATCTATTGTCGAAATTCATTAGCTTCCCCACACGCGAATGTATGTCATAACTTCACTGTGCAACAATCGCAACTCTGGATACATTCCTAGGTTTTCGCACAGTGAATTCGCATAGTATTCACTTGTCATCGACTGTGTATGCTTTTCTACTCTAGAATGACAAACTGTCCATCCCATTCATTTAAACAACGATTGAATGTACTGGACAGGGAAGAGCAAACATTGCTTGATATTCTTCGAAATTTGAGTAGTGGTGATTTTCTCAAAACTTGTATTTATGTTATACAAATCGATCAAATCTGAAAACAATCTATAACTCGAAAATTATGTATAACATTGTCAGTAATCAGTGACGTTTATACGTGACACCTCACAAGAGTATATTCACGGCACATCGGTAAGTCTTGCAATTTGAACTCTATACACGGTTCCTAAGCTATTCTGGTAACCCCCAAACTAGAACTATACAGCGACCTGAACACCAGACATAAGACGCAACGTATGCGAAATGTACTTTACTCCAAGGTTCATTTTAATACAGAAAACACAGGGTTTTTATAATATTCTAAATAGCCTTGGATTGCTCGAAGATTCTGAAATGCTACTAAACATAGTAGCGGTATAACAATCAGCCAATCAGAATCTCTACATGTGACGTTTCACATGCTTGATTTTTCTGGCTAAAACTTCAAGTGAACGCTGATTGGATGAAATGCTTCCTAATGTTTCCTGATCCTTGCGTGTCTTTTGCGAGAAATTTTCTGGATCGTCCCAACACACAGTTAATGTGAAATGGTAAAATATATTCTGGATGATTGCATGACCACAAAACTGATTACCTTCTACTAATATGCAATTTGAGTAAATTAAATACATTCATGAATATTTGAAGAGGTAATGATTGTATAGACACTGTCACTACTTCCACAATGCAATTCTTCCCAATACCACTCATTCATCAAAGTAATTTGTTAGACATTCCTGTGATTGTTTTGTGATGAGAACCATATTCAGACTAAACAAACTTTGGCACAAAACAACTTGGTGAATTATGGTTGTCAGTACGTTAGAATTTGACTTCCCGATGGATTCCGTAGTGTAGTGTTAGGAGCCAGTGACTCGTTGAATCAGGACACTGATTACATGCTGTGATGTATTACAAACTAACTATATTCGAGTTGAGAACTTGTATATAGACTGATTGATTCAAAACCTGTCGTATTTTCTGATAGGTCCGATGATACTGGATGGTTTAGTGAGTGTCGACTGCCACAAATGTGATGTTTCGAATTCAGATTTATAAGAGTTTCCACTACTCTTCGACTGTGTATCCTTCTACAATCAATATTTATTGACTACTCATTGAACCAATACCATGTGCGAATCGCTTTGTACGCAAAATACGTGTCTTTTATGAAACTGGTTAGTTGAATAGTGTTAACTAGAGACTTCGTGCTAAGTGTTTCATATGTTGTGTTCTGTTTGACAGGTGTTCAGACTGAACTATGAGGACAATCAACTGTTTCATATTTTACTTGCTGATATTCTCAGTCCTGTGTGTTCTGGTGAGCAGTTTAAGAAGGCCTGCACCTTCAAGATCAGGTATTAAACACCTAGAACAAGAGTTAGTGAACATTGAACAAATGGGAGCTAAGCTTCACGAAGAAATGGAAGTATTGAGTGAACAGATTAATAATCTGCAATGTAAGAACGAAAGTGGAAACGTGTCGACGGTAAAGCGAAGCCTACAGTCGATGCAAAATCAGTATTCCAATGGCCAACAACAACCAATGCGACAACAACAACAATCACAATCGATGCAACAACCACAACAACAATCACAATCAATGCAACAACCACAACAGCAACAACAATCATTGCAACAACAACAACAACCACAACAACAACAATACTACTCATCCAATATGATGATGAAGAGACAAATGGGAGGGAGAAATAACTACAATGCACAACAACCAATGAACGCATACTCACAATCTTATAATTCATACAGAGCACAGAGTGGATATGCACAACCGATTGGTCAATCACAAATGATGAAACGTCAACAACAGTTAAGACTAGCACAACCTTACTATCCTTCACAACAAGGTCAACAACAACAACAGCAGCAGCAGCATGGATATCCATACATGGGACATAATATGCAAATGGGAGGGATAGTTATGCAACCTGAACGATTCCCACATTTTGAACAACCTCAATATTACGATAACATAGGATTTGATGAAAGTCAAATGAACCGTTTTCAACCGATTGGCGAGTCAAATCTATATGATGAGATCGCTGAAGGACAGGTTATGGGTGATATTGAGAAACGTGAATTGAAATAAACTGAAATTAGATTGAGAATGGAAGTGTTGGTAAATATTTCAATGGAGATGATCTGAAATCCTGTGATTACTTAGATAAATATTGACTGTTTATCTTCGTGTGTTTAAATATAATTGAATAGCTGTATTTCTGTTCAGTTTTGATTTTGGTAAAGTCAAGTGGTTTCGATTTACTAATCGAGGATAGGTTGAAATAAAATTCAATGTAGAACAGTGTTCCAATGTTGATGAGGAAGTCAACTAGTGTTTTAGTGTTAGTACTGTTGAACTGTTCAAACTCAGCTCGATATGGATGTAAGCTGTCGATTGTGTTGTTAAGACTTTGATTAGTCGACTCATCTCACCAAATTGATGGAAATTTAATTTTCTCTTCATGAGGAGTATTATGTTGATAAGTTACGGAAGCGAAACCAATCGATATCAGATAGAAATCTTGAATGAATAGGGAATTCCCGTTTGAAATACAAAGGTGACAGTTATAATGACACAATTATGTTCAACATATTTTCGTGGACATGACTGGTATGAGAAATGACAAACTTGTCTACTAAACACATATCCACTACAACAATCAAGATAATTGTTTTATTAATAATACAGTGAAGCTTAATAGAGTGCAGTCTATTGCATGACTGATTGGTGATAGTGTCGTTATTCCCTACAGTATGTAAGGAAGTAGTTACATAAGGTATATCTAATTATTCCTCAATCATGTCTATGAAACCGTTTGGTGAACAGTGTGAAAGTGTTAATTGTTTCGATTTATTTGTAATTGAAAGAATGATAGTGATGAATTATGAACTGTGAAGTGACACGCTTTGACAATCTGATATCAATACTAATGATCACACTACAAATAATCTAGCCACATCGGCATCATTATCAGTTTGGTGGTATGCCCAGATGAATTGGATAAATTAGATACTTTCTAAATACTACATATCTAGTAGTCTATTCAGAATGTGGATGATGTCTTACGAGACGAAACACCAAGTGGTCATTTAAACATAATGTGTGCTGAAGTATCACCAACTAACTATTAAAATGGCATAGATCAATCTCCATACAAATTAAAATTACCTAGATCACACCGAACAACCTCAATAGAATCCATGTTACAATATCAAGAGTGGTACTAGTTGTGGAATGCATTTGGCATACATTTTGTCAAATCATGTCAACTTGTTGAACAGATACAATTCACAACCATCTATCTCATTGTGTGCAACATTGACTCAGAGACACAACTGACTTGCTATTCAACCATCAACAAGAAAGAATGTAATCAGTAATGACAGATTGTGTAAAGTATCCACTGAATGATAGAATCCAATTAAAAGTTGTATTATGATGTAAATCTTTTGAGATAACACAGTTTGTTTGAACTTGATGAGGAATAATTCCTCTATATAAGAACTTGTCAATATTGAGAAGAAACATTTGATTAGGCAATGTTCATTTTCAGATGTAAATATCATGAAGTTATCGCACATGATCTCCTCGTTTGTAAGAATACACACCTTCCTATTCATATTGATTTATTTACTCTTGAGTTCTTTACGTCTCATTTCCAGTTTGTGAAATCGATAGTCTAGCTTCAACAAAACCTTGTCCTGATGCACATCTATGGAGATGAGGAGAATACCTGTTTATCAACATACACTTAGCAAAACAAATTGGATTTTCTTCGTTATTTCAAACATTCATTTTGTTTTATCTTGTGTTTTGTTATTGTATTAAAATGATGACAACCATTGTCGATCATTCTAGTATGCATTTAGACAACTCACGTGTATTGTGTGGTATGTTGCGTTGAATGAAATATTTCTGATCGACTCACTGAGTTACACGTACGGTGTTCCATGTGGATAAGTGGGATTCATTGAAATGTGTTATATTCCTGGAAACGAGGTAATGGAGGAAGTAATCAGATGTCTGTAGTAATGGACTTTTCCGATGTTTCGTTGTCAGATTGGACGTAAAGTATAGTGTACTGATATATTTATTATTTATATTTCTTCAATATCATCCGATTGACAATGACGTGGTGTTGATTTCCGAAATGTTTGGACGAAAACAGTAAACATTTGTCAATAGTTTGACATCAGTAGTAAGACACGAACAACCTAGAATGCACTTCAATACCTTTAGCGATCGAGGCACATACATTAATTAGTTGAGAAAGGTAAATTTAAGGTTAGATTAAAGAATGATCGAATGTATCATACTAGTCTTTGTTAGTATGTGGTCAACTAGTGGATTGTGCAAATAATTCTCATTGATATCAGTAACTGATCAATTTTGTATCAATATTGAAAGCCTGAAAGCATTGAGCGCTGATTGTTTGAGTGTGTGACTCTTCAGTATTCTGCATTCATGCCCCCCACACTTCAGAATCCAACACATCACATTCGGTATCGTGAGCAAACGCTTAATCTGTATACCATTTAGACAGTGTCCAACAGTGTCAATATCGAACGACAATCAATCCACGATATTGCGCAATCAACTTTTACTGTTTACAGTGGGTGACAAATTCACTCGTGACAAGGTTTATCTACATTGATCAAAGCTTTTCAATAAAACTCCTGAAACTTCCCCTCGAAGCTTGGTACTAGTTAGCACGTGATAATTTTCACTACTGGTGTTATTGAGTTTGTTGAGTTTCGTTCAAAGCATGAAGTGATCTAATTGAGACCACTGTTGTGAACCTGAAAGAATTTGACTTCTATTTCTTGCTAGTTTGGTTCATGATTTTAATGACATTCAACATTCTCCACAACCACAAACTGAACATTAGTTTTAAATAATTTGTATAATAAACTATTGTAATCCATATATATTTTGTTCATTTGATTTAGGTGGATTCTCTGAGTGAACATTAAGTATTAGATACATGTTCATCCAACTGACGCGTAACAAATAGAATGGACGATTCGGGCATCTAGAATTCTATTGCTAACAAACATCTGTATTAATTTAAACGTTTGGAAATATTTCAATCTAAATCAAACTACTGAATTGTTACAAGTAGTAAAGTTTTAGGCAAATGAAATTATTCAACAAATGAAGTTCAAATGTATTAAGTCGATTTCCTTTCACATCATTAAACTTGTCTGTTTGTTTATTATCACTTGAGCACATACTTTCAAAAACACATTCACCAATCATCAATTTCTAAATTGTTTTTAATTACACTCTAAAATTTCTCATCAATGGGTGATGGGGAAACACAACCGTCGTTTAAATAATGTTGCGGTTGTCAACCGTAAACTATTTACTGTTGACATTACTTTATAAAAAATTTAATGCCCACTACACAAGCACAACAACCAATTTACATGACTGATATTTTCATTCAGTAATGCTATTTATCATTTCATCATTAAATGTACATGGTATTTACCATTGTTTGATCACTGGGTTGTAATCAATGTCATATATGTCCGATCCTTCGTAGTGTAAATTGAATTCTATCAACCAAGTTGCAATGTTGTTTTGTTTAGTATTAAAAGGGGTGTCGTAAATAAACGCAGGATTGTAATTACCTCATTATGTTAATCCATTAAAAGTGTTTATTATTTTTCAATACTGTACATTGTAAGTTCTATGTAGTTGGGCAGTGTTGTGTGGGCGAGAACGATCGTGATTGGTTTTCTGCTTAGTCAGACATGTAGACAGTCTGACAGGTGTCAGATAAGTTATATATTCCCTTACCCTTATTATTGGGACACTCTCACTCTTATTTACATTATTATTGATTGTTCATTGTTGTGGATTGTGTCGGGTTTTTGGGTGTGAAATATATTACGTTCTTGATCTGAGTTGTGTTGAAATCCTGTAGGACAGACACTGGGAGGGATCTAGTGTAGATAATCGTTAAGCGTTACAATATCAGAAAAGGTAATACCGAGCGTTATAACAATCGACGATGGAACGTTATAACAGGCAGTTTATAATTATGACAAAAAAAAACGACACTTCTTTATGTATTCAGTCATGTAAATCGGTTATTGTGCTTGTGTAGTGAGCATTACACTTTCATTCACGTAATGTAAACAGCAAATGTTTTGTCAGTATACCGTCTGACTAAATCATTATCTTAATTGTTTTAATGTCATTTGTAAATAAGATCCCATAGGTTACTTATTTACAAAGTTTGGAATCATTTTTTAAATCATTGGTTTACTTTGTTAAACATAATAGACGGACATTTGGCGGTTGAGCAAGATTGCAAATGTCACACAGTCTGTTGGTAAACGAAGTGCACAATATTGAATGCTACTGTCTCAGAAATCAGAAGTGGTCGCATTGCTTCAAATTCAGCCTTCGTTACCTTAGCATTCAAGAATTATTGTCGTACCTCAGGGAATCACACTCATGATTATGATGAACATTCCCAGTAACTTTCATTAAACTTACAAAAGATGAAGGCCAGACATTTAGCGTTCATTGAAGTCCTTCATGAACAATATAATAACATTATTCAGATTGCTTCATTCTTGTAATCGGCTGTGAGGAACCGCTAGGTGTTCAACAGCCGTTTCTGCAACATACAAATTTAATGTACGGCCTCTGATCTCTATGGAAATGAGAATTTCTTACCGCATAATGGAAATGCGTCGCTGTTTCATAGGTTCTGATGGCGCTATTTAACGCTTAGTTGTTCTCTGAATGGGTGTATTACCGGACTTCATCTGTTTATACAACCGCTGCATCTATTCTTGCTAGACTGGCGAGATGAATGTATGAACTATAAACATCCGAAACACTAGTATTTCAACTTTTGATTTAGCGTTGTTCTAAATTCTTTAGGTCAACATAACATATACAAAGTGAGTATGATTCATATTTCATTTATATCATTATTGAGTCATCCATATCGGAGTTAGATAATGGGAGTCTAAAAACTGTCACTTTGTTGTTTGTGATGAACAGCAGTGTACTTACTTACTTACTTACGCCTGATACTCCTAATGGAGCATAGGCCGCCGACCAGCATTCTCCAACCCACTCTGTCCTGGAATTTCTTTACTACTTCCATCCAATTCTTGTTCATTTTTCTCATGTCTATCTCCATTTCACGGAGTAATGTGTTCTTTGGTCTTCCTCTCCTTCTTCGACCTTGAGGATTCCATATGAGGACTTGTCTTGTGACGCAGTTCGGTGCTTTCTTCAATCTGTGTCCTATCCACTTAGAGCACTTCTTCCTGATTTCTTCCTCCGCTGGAAAGTGGTTTATTTTCTCTCACAGTAGGTTGTTGCTAATACTGTTCGGCCACCGGATCCGAAGTATTTTGCGTAGACAACTGTTAATGAACACCTGTATCTTCTGGATAATGGCTTTCGTGGATTTCCAGCAGTATAGTTAATTATTAATTAATTAATTTGTCACTAGAGTTGTTTGAAAATATAATAGAGCTGTTATGTAATGACATTCAATTAGTAGAGGAGTGTAATATACGTTAATATATGCTGTCATGATGAATAGTTAACTAGAATAAGTGAAATAACTTTGAACAGGAATAATTTTGATCTCCATAGTGTAAGATGATAACGAAAACCTATGGCAAAATAAAGTTTTAATCACCCTCCGAAAACACTAAAAACATTATCAAAAACACGGACGATGCTGGGTGATTTCAGGAACTAACGTTTAAGTTTGACAGAGGGATATGTACATAGGTTGTAACATATGATCTAGCACACATGATCATACAGACATGTTAGTAATAATAATAGTATTATTACAAGAACAAACAAATTGTTTCTGTCAGAATAGTGATTTGTGGAGACTGTATTAATTTGAATAGATGAATTCATAGGTCAATTTTAGCTACACCACCAAGGAGTACCTGGAACTACTAGACGACCGTTTCATCCTATTGTGGGACTCTTCAACTGTGCATATCCACGATGCCTCGTAGAAGAATAATGGTTTAGTTTAGATAGACTCATGAATTCAATTATCATATTCTGTCGCAAATAACCTTCATATAACCATCGTGCTACATGTCATTCCTTGATTTTAAAGTTACCCAGAGAATACTATAGATATTTCACATACCACAGTTTATAATGTATTCAATATATTTTGTAGTAATAGTAATGGTAATAGTGGTAGTAGAAGTAGTAGCAGTAGTAGTAGTAGTAGTAGTAGTAGTAGTAGTAGTATCGTACTTAAGATAAATTTTGTGCTTTTGATTTCTGGCCGGCCTGCTCAGTGGTCTAGAGGTTAATCGTTTACGCGAGAGACTGATAGGTCCTCGGTTTGAATCCAATGAGTGAGATCATAGATACGCACTACTGATCTGGTGTGGGCTACTTATGTATACATAAGTAGTATATGATGTTAGTCGTAAACAGAATGTCTGGCAGCAGAGAGACAAGAAGATCGAATTGTAAAGAATGAAAACACAATACAATTAGTGTGAAAATGCAAGAACAAAGAAAGTCTGAGTCATTTTGAGACAATTGATGAACATTTTGCAAATTGACCATTTAATATGTGGTTGTTAAATTTTACTAACTAGTTCTGTAATTTATCGTCGGGTACTTTTGTTCGTCCCCACTCGTGTTCATGTTCATTACACTGAGTCAATCCTTATACTAGGACAAAATGGAGGTCCAATGCTTCCAAATTTTCCCATAGTGGTCTAGCTTCAGTTAACTCATGAACACAACTGTTCAATATAAAAATCATTTATATTTGTTTAAATAAAATTATACATTTATATTTAAATATGTATAAACATAAATATCACCAGTATACATATCATTTAATTAGTTATTAATAGGGGAACTGAATACTAATCAATAAAACAATTAAGTCACTATTCTTTATGATTTAATCTCCAAGTGGTAATAGATATCCAACTTGTTCATCAATCGGTACCTGTTCATTTAAGTAATTATTATATTGTTGATAATTATTTAATCTTTTATATGGTTCATGTAAAGTAGGATATCTATCAAATGATTGAGATTCTTCTCTAATCTTATCTCCTTTTATTTGCCTTTTAATAGTATATAATGGTTGTATATTTTGTAGATAATTATATGTGGAATTATATTGTTTAGGTATTTGTTGTTGTTGATTATGTTGAGGAATTCTTGCAGGTTGCCTATAAGAATGTGTATGTATAGTTTTGTGAATAGTATTATGTTTTACTATTGTGTTCCTTGATGATGTTGATCTTCGCGCTTGTGTCAAATCCCAATAATTGATTATCAAATGAAATATAATTAAGCATGTCAGTAAATTGATTGTTCGTAATTGATTTGTCTTCATGATTCAATATATTCACCTGTGATTTAAGAAAATGAAATGTGTTTCAATGGAAGTCACTTATCAGTTATTATTTTAAGAAAGAACACAATTAATTGATCACTGGGTAGTGATCAATGTCATGTATGTCAGGTCGTTCTTAATGAAGATTGATTCCTATCGATCAAGTTGTAATTTGGCCACTAGTCTAAGTGACTTGATATACACTAAAAATAACCTGACATACATGACATTGATCACTACCCAGTGATTAACCAATTGTAAATACATCTCAGTCATACAGGAGATCAGTCACTGCGCGGATAATCCAGTGATAACGTGTCTGACTGTGAATTTGAGTGATACGGGATCGAATCTGTTATATCCTAGTGAAGATTAAATTATGAGTAACTTATGAGAACTATTAATGGACTAATATTATTTATATGTTCTTATGTTATAACTATTTGGTAATTAATTACTGTACGATTTACTGTTATTAAGTTATGTTCAGTTTATTGATTATAGTCTCCCACGTTCACAGCCACATTTTAGCTTGATCTTGTATAAATGTTATTTTCTATTTTATGGTGGGATACTGTCTGTTTGACTGGTATATAATCCAAGTATGTTTGAAATATGTGATTTGTATAGTGGAAGCTGTTATCGGTGTTTTGGACTTAACTGGACGGGCTAGGCGATCAAAGAATCACTAAGGATGCTAGGCTGCTCATACCGGTTGAACGTCATTGGTTGAGTACAGTACAAAAGTGAATAAATTATGTGATAACTAGCCGAACTTAAAGTTGCAACAGAATCCGTCAGGGAGCATCATCTACCTCAAGATTACAGGTACACCTTGCTGACGAGTGTCAAGTAGCTCGAAACCTACGTTCACGGTTTCCTGCTGACTACTTCCAACTACCATCTTGAAAAAGAACACTTACATGTCAGAAAATATATTGAGTCTCAACTATAAGTGTGTACGAGTGTTGATGTTGTGATAATATCACTTTGACTAATAGTTTATACATAGTGATATTACTTATGAAAATAATAATCTATTCAATGAATATCACTGAGAGGAATACAAATGAAAACAAGAGGAACGATAGCCAAAACAACTTCAGAGTCTAAACATCTAAAACACTATTAATGATGACAAATTAAAACCCGATACAATCAAGATATCTGATAATGCGTCAAATTCCTTCAAAACTAAAGTTTTGTCTATTATCTGAGTGGAAATATTTTTGAAATTTAAACTGATTACATTGAATGATTGAGTAGTAAGCCTGAAGCCAACCTAAACACCACATTGCCTCACGATCAATTAATCGCAGGCTTCGGTGTTGGGCTAATCCCTGTTCACTCGCAGTTACTAAGGAAATCCTTGTTAGTTTCTTTTCCTCCGCTTAGAAATATGCTTAAGTTAAGAAAGTAATCACGTCTGATCCGAGGTCAGGGGAAATTATATAATTTGTGTGTAATGCACATACCATCGGTAGAAACCATAGACCAGACCGTAGAGACAAGATCAATTAGTTAACGTGATAGATGAGATTTTTCCCGAGCGTGTATAATATCATTAAGTCACGACTCGAGCACAACCCACCACAGCATCTCAATCAAGTCATCTAAACCGGGCTAAGCCATGGCTGAATTCTTAGGACGGAGCCTTTGATCAGCGACCCGCGTTAATATAGGGATATAAATGCTTGCAGGCACTTGTAATAGACCAAAATCCAAACTTCGTTTAGGCGTGGTCACAGAATATCTCATAGCCGCAATATGTGTTCAAGATGTAGATGTTCAAGTTAGTATACAATTCACATTAATTCACATAGTTGGCTGCACTCTTCATCGATACACGAGCTGAGTGATTCATCACTCAAAATTTTACGCCAATAATCCCACACATTAGTTTCCCAAATGCATAGAATTAATGATTAACACTACAAAGTTCGAATGAGGAATACTGGTAGGTGGTCTATGTTCCTCCACGAGAGATAACAGGTATAAGTCAGTTGGAATAGTGACAATTTATTAATACAGTATGAGTATATTTCGATAATAATATAAAAACTATGCGAGAATAATATAATACTTACTTATTATTTCATTGAATAAAACCTTTACAAGTAATATGAATAGGATAATATATTTATATATTTTACAGATTTGTTACTCATAACAACCAGTTGTCATCTAATGGTTACCAGTATATACAAATTAGGTGAATGAATTGAAGAAAGAAAAACTTGTAAAAATTGACCTTTACTTACCAGTAACTAAGGTATAATTTGTAATGCATTTGTTTATATCATTCCTGATAATGATGGTTTGACATATTATATGATAATTGGGGGGGGCATTTAAATTATAGTAGTAACTAAGATGAATCCCAGAAATAACACAATTCAATCAAGACGTACTATACAAACACTAACGAATGTATTGTATTTGAAATTCAAAATCAAGCATTCGACAAGTACAAAGGAATCATTAGTTCATTCAAACATTACACATGCATATATATATGGATCAGGACTCGTATACATCGCAGATATTTCTATTCAATGAAATGATAGTAGTAATGAGTAGTATATAAGAAACTTTATTAAAAGTTGAAAAGTTATTTCACATAAATCTTTAGATAGAATAAATTATATCAAAAAAAAAACACAGTAACCACAGCAACACATTTAAACTGATAGTAACCGAACATTGTCTTCATAAAGCTTTACACCTGAATTGGTTATAAGTATGATTGATTTAAACTGTTATGATTGTGTCATCAATAGTTGTCACTAATTGTTATGTCAGAATTGTTTATTACTTATAATTTTATAATAAGGAACCACTATAATTTTATATAACTAGATGTAAGAACATCCAGATTGGTACAAGGGAATTATAACAAATCACATGTTGCATGTCATGCTTATCATAGTTCACGTTAATTTAATACATGAATATCGTATATTATACCGAATGAAATATCATACTGAAAGACAATACAAATATTCATTATACTGAATTACAAAACAGAATTCATATTCAACATAAGTCATAATGAGTAAATAAACGTAATTTTAATTGTTTATCCCATCATATCATTTACAAGTAAATATAGATATAGTAACCAAGAATCTACACCGACTATAGCTAACAGAGTTGGTGTACTTGACATCATGATTTATAGTTTGGGAAAGTGTGACAGTTTTAAGAGAACTATCGACTGTTAAATCGATAGTTCTGGTAACATATATACAACAATGATAATGAGCTATTACTTACTTACCTACTTACTTACTTACTTACGCCTGTTACTCCCGATGGAGCATAAGCCGCCGACCAGCATTCTCCAATCCACTCTTTCCTGGGACTTTCTCTACAGATCTATCCAATTTTTGTTCATTTTTCTCATGTCTGTCTCCACTTCCCGGCGTAATGTGTTATTTGGTCTTCTTCTTTTTCCTTTGGCTTTGAAGACGCAGTTGTGTGCTTTCTCAATGTGCGTCATATCCACTTCCAGAGCTTCTTCCTGATTTCTTCCTCCGCTGGATTCTGCTTTTTTCTCTCCCACAGTAGGTTGTTACTAATAGTGTCTGGTCAACGGACTCGAAGTATTTTGCGTAGACAACTGTTAATAAACACCTGTTTCATCTAGATGATAGCTTTAGTAAATCTCCAAGTTTCCACCCCATACAGCGGAACTGTCTTGACATTTGTATTGAAAATCTTGACATTGGTGTCGGTTGACAGACAGTTGTTTTGAGTGTCAGATGTTCTTCAGTTGTAAATATGCTGCTCATGCTTTGCCGATCCACGCCTTCATATCTGCATCAGATCCACCAAATATGTAGAGGTTTTTACATCTTTCAAATCTTCTCCGTCATTTGTGATTGGAATGGTGTATGCTGTGTTGTATCGGAGAATCTTACTTTTCCCTTTGTATATGTTGAGACCTACTGCTGCTCAGGCTGCTGCTACACTGGTCGTCTTCTCCTGCATTCTTTGTTGCGTGTGAGATAGAAGAGCCGGATCATCTGCGTAGTCTAGATCATCCAATTGCATCCTAGATGTCCACGGTATCCCGTGCTTCCCCTTAGATGTTGGCGTCTTCATGATCCAGTCGATCGCCCGGATCAAGAAAAAGCGTGAGAGTAAGCAACCTTGCCTGAAACCGGTCTTTACTTCGAACGACTTTGTCAACTGTTATCCATGCACGATTGTGCAGTTTAATCTATCGTAGGAATTCCGTATGATATTGACTATTTTCTGAGGCACGCCGTAGTGTCGAAGAAGCTTCCATAGGGTTGTTCTGTCCACACTATCAAATTTTTTTTCGTAGAGCGATGAATTATATTCAACTGATTGTTCCACAGTGATCTGTAGAGTTGCTATTCGGTCTGTACATGATCGAGTCTTACGGAATTCATCCTGTTGGTCTCGAAGTTGGGAGTCTACTTAGTCCTTCATCCTGTTTAACAATACCCTGTTGAGAAGAGTGATTCGTCTGTAGTTGTGACAGTTGCTGAGATCGCCTTTCTTTGGTATTTTGACCAGAAGTTCTTCTTTCCAGTCTTTTGGTACCTGTTCCTCATCCCAGATCTTTCTGAAGAGAGTTTGGAGTATCCCTGCAGTTGCCGCTACGTCTGCTTTCAGTGCCTCTGCTGGAATGCTGTCTAGTCCTGCTGCTTTGCCACTCTCGATTTGTCTGATAGCCATGCTGATTTCTTCAATTGTCGGTGCGCCAACATCAATTGGGAGGTCCGTGAGTGCTGCTTCGATGTTGGGTGGGTTCAGTGAGGCTGGTCGATTCAAGAGTTCTTTGAAGTGTTCTACCCACCTGTTTCGTTGTTCTTCAATGTTTAGATTATCTTGCCTTCCTTGCTTTTCACTGGTCGTTCTGGTTTACGGTGATTTCCAGAGAGTTTCTTTGTTGTTTCATACAGTTGTCTCATGTTTCCTTCTCTCGCAGCCTTTTCCGCCGTCAATGCCAAATCTTCCACATACTTATGTTTGTCAGTTCTCATGCTCCTCTTCACTTGCTTGTTTACTTCTGTGTATTCAGATTGTGCCTTGGCTTTTTCTGCTCTTGTTCGGCTGGTGTTGATTGCTGCTTTCTTGTTCCTCCTTTCTTGAATCTTATCCAGTGTATCGACCGTGATCCAATCCTTGTGATGGTGCTTCTTTTGGCCCAGAACCTCATGACATGTTGAAGTGATTGCCTCTTTTATCTTTTTCCAGTTGCTCTCCATAGTAGTTCCTTCTCCATTGAGTAGATCATGAAAGGCTTGGAACTTATTGCTGAGGGTTATCTTGAATTTATTGAGTTTGTCAGTATCCCGAGAAGAGCCATATTAAATTTTTGTGATATTGTCCTCCCCGTTGTCCAGTGCCTCTTGAGTTTCAATTTCATCTTGGCGACCAGCAAGTGATGATCTGATGCTATATCAGCTCCTCTCTTTGTTCTCACGTCCTCCATCGTCCTCCTGAACTTTTTGTTGATGCAGATATGGTCGATTTGGTTTTGTGTGGTGTGATCTGGTGAAGTCCATGTGGTTTTGTGAATGCGTTTATGTGGGAATATAGTCCCGCCTATGACCAGTTTATTGAAGGCACATAGATTTGCATTTTCTTTCCTTTCTCCCAGTCCGTGTCGTCCCGTGATCTCTTCATATCCGGTGTTGTCAATTCCAACCTTGGCATTTAAATTTCCCATCAGAATGGTCAGGTCCTTTGTTGGGCACTTCTCGACGATTGACTGCAGCCTATCGTAGAATTGATCTTCAACGTCTTCATTGTAGTCGTTGGTAGGCGCATAGCATTGAATGACGTTCATTTTCATGCCCTGTTTCTTTGTTTTGAAGGAGGCATTGATGATCCTTAGTCCATGAGATTCCCATCCTATAAGTGCATTTTGTGCTTGTTTGGACAGCATCAATGCAACTCCTTGTGTATGTGGGGCATTTTCTTCTTCATGTCCTGAGTATAACAACAGCTCCCCTGAAGCTAGTTGTTGTTATCAAACTTGCGTCCAATTTGTTTCACTGATCCCAAGCACCTCCAGGTTGTATCTCCTCATTTCTGCAGCAATTTGGAAGACTCTCCCAGTCTCCCACATTGTACGAGCATTCCATGTACCTAAATAAATGGTTGCTTTGGTTGTTAGGAAAGGCATCAACCTCATGTATTCCGAAGGAACTCGGCTTTCATCATGAGGCGTCATCATTCTTCTAAATGAAAACGTTCTGAATCCCAGGACAGAGTTTAAAAGGTTTGAATAATTTTTTCTGGTTAGCGTTTTTATGGCGACTTAGTTTTCTACGGGATGAGGTCGCTAAATCTATGCAAAACCCTCCTCCTTCATTCGGGCTTGGAAACTAGAGTAGCACACAGAGGGGCTCCAGGTGGAGTTATCATTAGCTATTATTGTGAATTAATCAACTCACAACAGTACTTATCATCCATTATATTAAAAACACGGTGCATAATTATTCCACTCTGTTGACCGATGTTCAGTTGGTAGTAAATATCTCATGACCATGGTGTCACTATTTAAATCCCATCCTGTAACTTCAGTAATAACGTATTTTTGACGGTGTTGTAACTTCCAACTTCTCCTGTATTGATTTTGTGTCAATGCACACAACTGTCGTTAAATATACATTGATAGTAAGTAGTATTTCGGTTTCACTTCTCACTTGGTCAGTAGATAAGTCAATGTATGTTTATCATAATATGTCAATGCTTTCATTTGGTTTCGATCTAGATGGGCTGCATCTAGAACTGAGTGGTATATGAATTGGGATTTTGTCACATCTCTCTCACTGTTCCTCCACTATGCCCACATATACAACTGAGTGTGACTTCTAATAACACTCGTTCATTGGAATTATTGACATATCAATGTGTCTGTGTAAAGTGCAATATTCCCATGTATTACTCATCTACATGTGTTCGACCAACACTTTTATCAGTGAAACGTGAAATGATAAAATCTAGAACTGGGATTCAGTTAGTATCAATCGATGAGAGATGTTCGTCAATTGTAAGTTCCGGAGACGGAGTATCTTTTGAGAATTCATATTGGAATAGTAGACAAACCTCGCAAATACTTTTCGCTACACATCGAATATGAGCTCATGTTAATATGTCATTAGAGACATTATTTTCAGACGAGATCTGATAGGATTGTCCATTTCACCTATTCATATTTCATGTTCTCATCTATATCACTCGTTTGCATCTGGATTGATCGGAAACGATCTCCTAAATACGGATTACACGTCGAGTCAATGTACTCAATCGATGCATTCTGAGTAATTAAGACGTTGATAAAATACAGAATGTGGAGTTGCTTTTGTGTAACGATGTGTTCTCCTCTTTCTCAATGCATGATGTTAGTCCAACGCTAGTTTGACTAAGTGATGTATAGTGAATGTGAATGTTTGAAAATCAGATTATCTCGCAAATACTTGATCCGGTTTGGTGAATCGGCCACCGATGAATAAACGTATTTGTTGTTCATGATAGATCGGGAGAAATCGACAAAATCGAATTTTGTCCAACAGACTCATTGTGATTGTTGTTCAATATTACGTCCGTTTCCTTAACTCTATATGATGATTATTCAGTGAAATATTTGTCTCTGTTTTCCACTGTGATATTTTATTCAGTATAACATTATTCGATTTGAGGAACGATATTGTTGTATAAAATTAACATGAACTGATGTTGTTAGATCGAGTTGTGGGTATTGTAGTGGTTCGTCGATTTCAGGTGACGCGGACATATCGATTCATTAATGCTCGATCATGAAACTCTTCAACGCTTTACCACAGTTTGTTCGAACGACTCAGTAATTTGTGGTGTCCTCATGCATAGGGTGATAATTCGAGAAGTGAAGTGGGTTGATGGAGTTGTGAGCCATCATCAACTGAACTCGGATTGTGTGGCCTACGATTGTCCATTATCTTATTTGAATCGCGGTACAAGCTTTCAAATGAAACGTACTATTGTGTTACCGAATCTACATACACACGATGATCGTGGTTGGTGAGTGAGTGAATGGAGACCATCGATGATATATCTCGAAACCAGTATCAGTACTAATTATCCAATTTACTTAGAACCTAATTTGTAATTGAATTTATATCTCACATGATTTACTCGTTTATTTTATTCCTTCGAAACATGATATCTATGTGTACCTTATTGGCGTCATCGATACTACTATTTCTAGATGAAGCGACATTTAATAGATGTAACATTTGAGGTACACATCTATAGCATACATATTGATTCCGATATCTGTGACATTCTTCACTTGTAAATGTGTTTGCCACAAAACACTGAAATGAAGCACATCATTTTGGTGCGCACATCACCAGAACTATCTATTTCGATAGAGCGATCCAATAGGCAACTGTGACAGTTATCAGACAATCAAACAAGTCAGTGCTTCAAATACAGTGATTATCCGAACATACATTAATAGATAGCCGTTCGAATTGAAAATTTGCCGTCAGTCAGGTTATTTGTAACAACGATAAGAGTCCAGTCTATTGGAAACATTCAGTCCTAATCAATTCAAGTGTTTCCTATCTGATGATTTATTTTGCTCAGTCAAATAATTATCAAATTGTTACTCAACATGATACAAATACTTTTCAAAAATATACGGGCTATCATTCTGCAAATGCGAATTGACCAGCATTCAATCTATTTATTAGTTGATTCGAGTTTGACATTAATCTTTTGGTGAAATGATGCTGGTGTAGTATTTTGAAGAGTTGATTGTTGATTGGGTAAACAATCAGAATGGTGTTCGTTGACGTGGATGGACATACACATATAAATATGAGTGAGTTTGAAACGTGTAAACGTATCAATAGATTGTTGAGATAAGAATATAGTGAACTCAGGTAGGTGAGATGAGATGTTTATCATGACAGTGTTTGAAGATAGATGTTTAGTTGAATTAAACTGTGATTGTCTGTCAAGTAAACGAGTTTATTTTATCACGAAGTATGTTGATGAATCACGTTGTTGCTGTGATCTACTTCCCGTCCTGTTGTTTTTATATTATTTAACTGGTGCGGTTAGACGAGGACAGAACAAGATTAGTGATACTGATGATTTCCATTGGAATAATGAACAGGTTGTGTGTTTTGTATGCTACTTATATATCCGTTATGTATTGTGACCACGTTTTACTTAGAGTAGTTGATGGTGATATGTCGATCGAGACACGTAACGTTTGAAATGTAGAATTATGATTTTAGAGTGATATGAAATGAGGTGGTTGTGTGTAAACTCCGTAATCCTGGTAGACAATGAAGGTAGAAAGGAGAATATTGTTTGAGTTGAGTTGAAAATGTTGACTGAACTGATGAGCATTGAAGCATGTGAGAGATTAGATCCTTGTCATTATGAATAATGGTTGTCGATGATGTTCACTTTATGGATTTGCACGAAGTCACAGTTATTTGCCACTACTTGCTCCAATTAGGGATGAGGTGACGTTTTCTTACTTGAAACACAGAGTTTCCAACAATCTAATAATAGTTGACGTCGAGTAATTTCATCGTCATTCTCCACTAAACGAATTCACCGACACCACATTTTCTTATGTGTGCAATGTATAGTGTCGTCTAAGTTGATAAACACTGAAGCTGGTGCATTATGATTTAGTTGATTATCTGTTCGCTCTTTCTAATTTAAATTATTTCTATGTATAAGCACAATTACATAATTGTATGGCTTGTCGAATAATAGTCTCAGCATATTATGTGAGTAAGAGTGAGTGAGAACATGTGGTGATGTGTGACACTCAACTTGTAATGATTTGTCGTCATCACTGTTTGAATAAACATGAATTGGTTCTTCCCGCTCTTATTTTCAGATCGTTTGTTATGATGACAAAACAGATGTTCATATCGTTTGGTGTGTTGTTGATTCTGGTGGTTTACTGTGATGTAGTTGAGAATGCGGTAATGAAGAGGAGGTTCATGCCCAACCAAATGCCCGTAAACGTGCCAATAATGTCCAACAATGAAGGCGTAAATGGAGATGAACTACAGAATATCATCTCAACATTACAGTATCTTTTGCAAGACTACGTCCAGTGCAAGAGGGGTGGAGGACTAGAATCATATGCATATCCTGATTATAATCAACGTGGACCATCATACTATGATCAGACCACGGATTATCCAATGTATCCGATGTACTACCAGAGTACAGATCAGCCGTATGGTTTTACTGGATCGATCGGGTCAACTGACAATCCAGCAATGTATTATCCATAACAGTGATGCCTTTTAACTTTTTGTGTTAGTCGAAGTATTTCATGAATGATATTCTGATGAACTCATTTAGTTGATATTTCACATATAATATATGTTATGAATAATTATTTGGTATTTTACTGTTTGTGTGGTGAAATTGGATGAAATAGGTCAATACAAGTGATTGATACTTACCGGTGTATTTTTCGAATTAACATGATGAGTAGTTAGTGCGTTTGCTAGCTACGTATTCATCTAACCATATATACATACATTGATTGCTTGTTTATTGGGTATATTGGTTTATTATTTTCTCATTACACTGGCTCCAAGCGTTTGTTTCATCGTAAATTGCTGATATAGCATTTCTCAATTATAAATTAGAAGTGATTAATTGCGTACCCGGTACTCTGTGTTCTCCATCATTATTATGGTTGCTGAGTGTAAACACAGTTACTCAATTTGTCGACTTTGTGATCGGTACTTGTAAGTATAAAAACGAAGTTTTGAAATATACCAGGAATCTTAAATTGATGAACATTGTTCTTGTGTTCTTCCTCTTCGTGTGGGGCTACTTAGTATTTGACTAACCATCAAGCATATAGTATGAGTCTTCCAAATTCTTAATGAGTATTGGTTGGTCGATTGTAGGAGCTGACAATTTTCACGAATACATGTTAATTCATAGACGCAATGGAATGGAACAAAACCATTTACTGGTGTGTCGAGTTTTTGATTCAACATACATATTGAATTGTAGATAGTGATAAATTGAGCTGTGTAACGTGTTTCACTCATAGTTAATTCAAGTCTTTGTTTCAACATAAGACTATTTGAGTCACCACTAAATTATACGCTAATATAGACCAGTTTTGAGGATGCCCAAATCGTAATGCGTCTCGCCATATTGAATTCATCATGATTCAATTCTTCGCATCATATGCTAATAGCCTTAAGTTTCTTGAGTATTATTATGACAAAAAGCTTCACATATGTTAATCAATGAAGTCTAGCTTGAAACAGCATTGTAAACATGATGAGGAAACAACATATACCACATAAATGGTGATGAACTGTGTGAAGTTGTCAATGATGATAAAGAGACAATGAATCAGAACCGCTTGTCAATAGGTGAGTGGTGTAGTCACACCGCCTAATTGTCATTGAATAAAAGTTGATGTCAACAGTGTTTGTCCGAGGGTAAACGTTTTTCAAAATTAAAGAATAATGTAATTGACCAATGTTAAATAATGTAACTATCTTACTATAATAATGAGATGTTTACCACACATTCCGTATACAAAGATCATGTTGAAAACATTTGTTGGTTATTGTCTATATAATACGGAATTAAAGTGGTGTTCTCTGCATATTAGTCATTGTAAACGGCTTTGTAACACCAATGTTGTATCCACTATTCATTAAATGTCTAATGATAACATTTGTGATCATTATAGTTCTTTCCAAGCACAGTGTTCATGGAATATGTTCAGAAAACCTTGTAAATACCTTTCTTTCAGTCCTTCCGATGTACTTGCTTATACAAGTACATGTCAATTAATCGATGGATATTTCAAGGTAACATCAGATGTGTATTGATTCACTTTTGACTAGTTTAAGGAAGATCTAATGTTAAACAATGAGAATAGATGGTTTTAAGATCAACTTCATTTTAGTTCTGCTTTTATGATATTATCAATTCTACCTGAAATCTCCTCACTTTTGATAGTAAGAAGGATGAAGTTCTTTTGTGAAAAGTTATTTGTTTGAAACTATTCGTAAGTATTTTTTCCGTACTTCATAGTAAATTTCTTTAACTATTCACGTTTTATACATCACTCTTCAATGTGTGTTATTTCCTCCTGGTCTATTGTGTCAGTTAAACCCTTAACTTGTTATCTGCACTGCCACCTAATCCAGACAGCCACTGACTTATACAACTGGATGAATTTTAACTCACATCTTTTGGTTTCTTAAAACTTCCTGTAGATTTAATCGATTCTAATTTAGATATTCACAACATCGCATTCTAGCTTAGTGTTCTAGAGGTAAAGCATTCGTGCTCGAGACTAAATGTTCTAAGTCTGTATCCCACTTTCGATGTCATGGATGCTCATTGTTGAATAGTCCCACACTAGGACGAATCGGTTGTCTAGCGCTTTCAGCTTTCCAATAATGGTCTAACTTAAACCAATTCATGAATTCAACTATTAAAACTATTAAAATCTCCACAAACCCACATTCTAATAATAGATATCTGACATGAATTTTGAAGTAGTCTGACTTATAGACCTTGTATTCTTGCCACCATTACACGATACAAAAATCCAGTTTATATTTGTTTGATACGAGTATCATTAAACAAACATTCTACTAATGGATTATAATTGTGATTAGTCTAAATCATAAATAGAAGGATGAACCCAGTTTCTAATCAATCTGATATAATGACAAGAATTAGATAAAGAAACAAAACGAATGTCTTGATTAACGAAGTGAGACTAAATTATTATGTTAAAGTAATTTCAATGGTTGAGATCATGAGTCAGTTGAAGCTAGACCACCTTGGAAAACCTGGATAGATTGGACGGCCGTTTCTTCCTATTGTGGAACTCTTCAGCAGCGCGCATCCACGAACCAAGTCTGTTGTGAGATAGTAACTCACTGAAGACAATCGTGGATGTGTCGCTCATTTTCGTGGATTAGTTGAAGTTAGACGTTAACACCATTGGATGCCGGCCAGCCCAGTGGTCTAGTGGTTAAGTACTCGCTCGCGAAAACAGGTCCTGTGTTTGAGTCTCACAGGGGGCGAGATCGTGGGTCTGCAATGGTGAGGAGTCCCACAATAGGGCGAAACGGCCATCCAGTGCTCCCAGGTTTTCCATGGTGTTCTAGCTTCAACTAACTCATGATCTTAACCATTGAAATTACTACAATCTCCACAAATCCCCTTCTGATATATTAAAGTATTTGAATGTCTGGTTATATATGAAAAAGACAATTCAAATGGAAATCGTCAGTCAATAATCCACCTCATCCACCTTCCAAGAAAGAAAACCAATCTGATGTTTCACAGTTATTAGATGTTAAATCGATTCAACACATTTGAACTTCATTTCTTGATTAATTTCTTAATCATCTGTTTCAAATCCTACTACTTTATAAGCATTCAGTAGTTTGATTTACATTGAAATATTTCCAGACGTTTAAACTGATACAAATGATGATTATCATTGGAATACTAGATGCGTTTATCGTCCATCGTATTTGTTACTAAATCTAACAGTCCACGACACTTTACGTCCAATCTGACAACGAAAAATCGGAAAATCCATTACTACAGATATCTGGTTACTTCCTCCATTACCTCATTTACAGAAATACAACACATTCCAATGAATCTCATCTATCCACATGGAACACCGTACGTGTAACTCAGTGAGTCGATCAGAAATATTTCATTCAACGCAATATATACCACACAATATACGTGGGTTGTCTAATTGCATACTAGAATGATTGACAATGGTTGTCATCATTTCAATACAATAACAAAACACAAGATAAAACAAAATGAATGTTTGAAATAACGAAGAAAATCCAATTTGTTTTGCTAAGTGTATGTTGATAAACAGGTATTCTTCTCATCTCCATAGATGTGCATCAGGACAATGTTTTGTTGAAGCTAGACTATCGATTTCACAACCTGGAAATAAGACGTAAAGAACTCGAGAGTAAATATGTCAATATGAATAGGAAGGTGTGTATTCTTACAAACGAGGAGAACATGTGCGATAACTTCATGATATTTACATCTGAAAATGAACATTGCCTAATCAAATGTTTCTTCTCAATATTGACAAGTTCTTATATCAAGGAATTATTCCTCATCAAGTTCAAACAAACTGTGTTATGTCAAAAGATTTACATCATAATACAACTTTTAATTGGATTCTATCATTCAGTGGATGCTTTAAACAATCTGTCATTACTGACTACATTCTTTCTTGTTGATGGTTGAATAGCAAGTCAGTTGTGTCTCTGAGTCAATGTTGCACACAATGAGATAGATGGTTGTGAATTGTATCTGTTCAACAAGTTGACATGATTTGACAAAATGTATGCCAAATGCATTCCACAACTAGTACCACTCTTGACGATGTAACGTGGATTCCATTGAGATTGTTTAATGTGATCTAGGTAATTTTAATTTGTATGGAGATTGACCAATATCATTGTAATAGTTAGTTGGTGATACTTCAGCACACATTATGTTTAAATGACCACTTGGTGTTTCGTCTTGTAAAGCATCATCTACATTCTGAATAGACTACTAAATGTGCGGTATTTAGAAATTACCTAGTTCATCCAATTCATCTGGGCATACCACCAAACTGATAATGATGCCGATGTGGCTAGATTATTTGTAGTGTGATCATTAGTATTGACATCAGATTGTCAAAGCGTGTCACTTCACAGTTCATAATTCATCACTATCATTCCTTCATTACAAATTAGTCAAAACAATTAACACTTTCACACTGTTCACCAAACGGTTTCATAGACATGATTGAGGAATAATTAATAATAATAATTTCTATTTTGAAAAAATAATCATCACAGAATTCACGCCAGTTTACAGGCATGATCAATTTGGTATAAATGATATCATTAAATGTACGGAACAAACATGTGATAGGAGTTTTAAGGTTACTAGTTCAGTAATTGTTTAGGTATTACAGCGATCCAATGCATCAGCCGGGAACATGTAATATTTCTTAACTGGACAGTCTGTTGATTTATGAACAGTGTAATTAAGGTCATTTCGTGTGCCAGATCGATTTAGTGATAAATATCTACAATTAGAGAAATTAAAACGAAAACAGAGAGCACGGAACAACAAAGCAGTAATTACCAAAATCTGTTCATCAGATCTATCAAAATGCGTATGTCATGTGACACAGTGATATACTGTTGATGATATTCAAATTAGTTAAACTAGCTGGGGACGGTATTAACATAAAGTGACAGCAAGTAGGTGGTTTTATCCAGAGAATGCACTTATAAAAATGCCTAAACATTTAAAGTTCCTATAATAACACTTGTGGAGTGAGATACACTTGCAGGTGCTAGAGCATTCAATGCATTTTCAGAGGAGCAGTATGCATCGATGCAACGTACAAATAATGGGAGTGATTTTATCGTACGGATATGTTGTGGTAGGTTATTCCAGAGTCTAGAAAATTTACAGGTAAAGTAATTCATATAAAGAGATGATTTAGAATAAGTTTGTTTCACAAGTGCCAAGGAATTACGGGTTTCATAATGAGGAGTTTCTGAGTATTGAATCACGTGATTGAATGTAAAGGATAGTTTATTAAGTAGTTTGAAGTAAAAGATAAGATTTAGTTTGAGTCTCCTCTTCCATAAAGGGTCTAGCTCTAGTTTTTTACATCTAGAATTATAAGTTAAGGAACAATCAGCTCCAAGAATACGAAGTGTAAATCGTCTCTGTACTGATTCCAGCCTTAATTTATCCTTTATGCGCGCACTACTAAGAATAAACGTGCAATATTCTAGAAGAGGTCGAACACAAACTTTGTACATTAAAATTCGTGATTCATTGTTATGAAGGTTTCGAATTATGTAACCTACTAGACGCTGTGACTTGGAGGTCTGTTTCGATATCTGTTCTGTAAGCGATAAGTCTTGGGAGTATCTAAGTCCTAAGTCTACTACCGTATGTAACCTAGATTAACATTTCTCCATTTATGGTAAGGTATAGGTTAAGTGATGTATCGCCGAAGCATATCCATCCACATTTAGCCGTATTAAGTTGCAGTTGCCATTTTAAGCACCACTGAGCTACCATGTTAAGCTCCAAGTTAATGCAAGTTTGCAAATTTTCCAGCTCACTCTGGAGAAAATGAATATAGTAGTTTAAGATCATCTGCATATAGAAAGGGCTTACCTACACAAAAATTTTCACAAATGTCATTAATAAACACTAAAAAGAGTAAAGGGTCTAAAACACTACCTTGTATTACACCACTTCTAACAGGGACAGCGTTAGACAATGAAGAGTTAATTTTAACTATTTGATGTCGATTGCTGAGAAATGAATCAATTCAATCTAGCAAAGGATTTTGAACACCATAAGATGCGAGTTTACCTACAAGAAGTTGGTGACTAACCATCTCAAAGGCTTTAGAAATGTCCAGATATAGCACTAAGACTAGATATCCTTGGCTATGTAGAAAATAGACTAAATTAAAGAAGTCAAAATGACATTTCATACAAGATCGATTTTTAAGAAATTCATATTGAGTATCATTGATAAAGTTTCCAGCGAGTAAATAGTTGGAAAGTTCATCACTTATATTTTTTTCCATAAGCCTACAGATTACTGGAGTAATATTTATTGGCCGATAATTGTTCATGTCAGTCTTATCTCCAGATTTCTAACGTGGCATGATGTACGCGGTTTTCCAAAAGTAAGGGTAGGAACTAGTTTCCATAGAGAGAGTAATCAGCTTTAGAAGAAGAAGTGGAATATCTGGACCACCGTATATGTACAGAAAGGATGAACTCCCGTCTGCTCCATGACCGCGCAAAAGCTTAAGGGCATTTATAGCCATATATATAGCCAGATATAACTTATGTAACTACTTCCTTACATACTGTAGGGAATAACGACACTTTCACCAATCAGTCATGCAATAGACTGCACTCTATTAAGCTTCACTGTATTATTAATAAGACAATTATCTTGATTGTTGTAGTGGATATGTGTTTAGTAGACAAGTTTGTCATTTCTCATACCAGTCATGTCCACGAAAATATGTTGAACATAATTGTCCCTATAAGTGTCACTTTCGTATTTTAAATGTGAATTCCTTATTCATTCAAGATTTCTATCTGATATCGATTGCTTTCGCTTCCGTGACTGATCAACACGATACTCCTCATGAAGAGAAAATTTCGTAAGATGAGTCGATTTATCAAAGTCTTAACAACAAAATCGATGGCTTGCATCCATGTCGAACAGAGAGAGTTTAAACAGTTCAACTTTGGCATGATCAAAATTGATTAATCGTGTAATTCAGCCAGTCAGTCAAACTGAATAATCAAAATCTTCTGAGTGATAAGATGAGATGTCTCTTAAACAAGCAAGAAAACGAAACGGAACAAATTCTGAATATTAACACTAAAACACTGGTTATCTTCCTCATCAACATTGGAACACTGTTCTACATTGAATTTTATTTCAACCAATCCTCGATTAGTAAATCGAAACCACTTGACTTTACCAAAATCAAAACTGAACAGAAATACAGCTATTCAATTATATTTAAACACACGAAGATAAACAGTCAATATTTATCTAAGTAATCACAGGATTTCAGATCATCTCCATTGAAATATTTACCAACACTTCCATTCTCAATCTAATTTCAGTTTATTTCAATTCACGTTTCTCAATATCACCCATAACCTGTCCTTCAGCGATCTCATCATATAGATTTGACTCGCCAATCGGTTGATAACTATTCATTTGATTTTCATCAAATCCTATGTTATCGTAATATTGAGGTTGTTCAAAATGTGGGAATCGTTCAGGTTGCATAACTATCCCTCCCATTTGCATATTATGTCCCATGTATGGATATCCATGCTGCTGCTGTTGTTGTTGTTGTTGACCTTGTTGTGAAGGATAGTAAGGTTGTGCTAGTCTTAACTGTTGTTGACGTTTCATCATTTGTGATTGACCGATCGGTTGTGCATATCCACTCTGTGCTCTGTATGAATTAGAAGATTGTGAGTATGCGTTCATTGGTTGTTGTGCATTGTAGTTATTTCTTCCTCCCATTTGTCTTTCCATCATCATATTGGATGAGTAGTATTGTTGTTGTGGTTGTTGTTTTTGTTGCATTGATTGTTGTTGCTGTTGTGGTTGTTGCATTGATTGTGATTGTTGTTGTGGTTGTTGCATCGATTGTGATTGTTGTTGTGGTTGCTGTTGCATTGATTGCTGCTGCTGCTGCTGCTGCTGCTGCTGTTGACCATATGATTGTACACCTTGCATTAATTTCGACTGCATCTGACGTCTGCTTATTTTGGGTAGATTACTTGATCCTAAGTAAGTATTTGCAAATTGAATACCTTGTCCTAATTTCTTCTCATAATCTGCTATATTTCCAACGGCACTTTTTATTCCATTTAAATTGATACTTTGTGATAATTGACAATAACAACTCATCATGATTATGTAAATGGATAGAAATGACATGAATCTATATGTAGCCAAATTGTTCATTTGCATTGTGCAATATGATCACTTGGAATATGAAAAGAAACACATAAAAACACGATTTAATTACAGAATAAATACTCACATGGAAATGTGTATGGTTGCTCTGTTAAATGCTGCATTATGATCAACAAAAGAGAACGCATACATGTGATGACGTAATAATGATTATTAATGTTTGAAGCAGTTTTAATAATGCGCACTGCTGATAGGTCCCACAGTAGGACAAAATGACCATCCAGTGCTTCCAAGTTTTCCATGGTGGTCTAGCTTCAATTGACACATGAAGTCAACATTTGAATTACACTTATATCCACAAACATCCCCTTCTCATATAATTTCACTGTTTATTCATTAAAACACTAGATTACAATGTATGTTCAGTTTAAATTCACTTGGTATTGTTTACTTCAACGTCAGTGGGAAGATTCAAGTAAACCATAACAAGTGAATTTGAACTTCACTGCATTTCACAAGCTAGCAGTTATCAGGACTCCGTGACTAAGTGGATAACTCCATGTAGTCTGAAGTGAACGGTACTAAGTTTGAACTTCGAAGTGAACATCAACTCTATGATGCAAGTACATCCAACTGACTAGTCTTAAATAGGATGACATAAATGAAATTTCCATCTAGTTTCTTTAGATATTTCAAATGCTTACTATTAGTCACTTTAAGTTCTATAATGCACCAAACTACTTAGACCAGGCAACATAATTTTTATTTTGAATTACCTAGTTAGACGATTTTGGATTGACAGGTGAAGCCGAAGGTGTTGTTAATTATATTTTGATCGAGTTTTACTCTCTGAACTGAATGATTTGGTCGTGTAACTTCCATCGTTCTTCTGAACGACATTATCAACACAAACTTCAGGTAGAAATAAATTGTTCGAATTTCTTCACATGTGCTTCACAGCTTGTCCTTGCGCTGATCATGTCTTTCAGAAGAACAATGAAAGTTCCACAACCAAACCATTCAGTTCAGAGGACAAAACTTCATCAAAACGATCCAACTGAGCTACAAATCTTCATCATCATCTGTTAATTATATGCATGAAATTAAGATGTTGTATTCCATTCATAATGCATTTTACAGAATTAATAATTGTTGACTTCATCTTTGAATAACTATTGATTAACTAGCAACGACATCTAATTCTGCTATTACGTAACCTCCATTGTTATTTACTTTCGAATCAATTTATGAAGTAACCAGTTAATTACTTGTTCCTAAGTGGAAAACTTATTTTATCATATTTTAGTTAGAAATTATAATCATATGGTTAAAAAGTATTGTGACACTTACCAGTTTCTCTAATTAAAAGATCTATTCTACTAAAGACTTTAAATATGATCGCAAATTCGTGCTCATCTTTTATGTTTCCCATGACAACAATACGTCAATCAGTTGTTACTGGTTATCATTGTGATGTACACAAATAAATTATGTAATTATTATTATTATTATTATTATTATTATTATTATTATTATTGTATTGACAGTCATCAAGGTATTCTTTTTATATATGCACTATTGTTTCTGGTGTTGATTTTTAATCAGTGTCAACTGTTCACATCAACATTCATCTTATAATCAGAAGGGGTTTTGTGGAGATTGTATTAATTTCAATCATTAAGATCATGAGTATTGCGTGCGAGCACTTAACCACTAGACCACTGAGCCGGCATCCAACAGTGTTCATGCCTAACTTCAACTAATCCATAAAATTGAGCGACACATCCACCATTGTCTTCAGTGAGTTACTATCCCACAACAGACCTGGTTGAACTCCACTGACTCATGATCTTAATGATTGAAATTACTACAATCTCCACAAAACCCCTTCTGATAATAATCAACATATGCTCACTAGTGACTGGCTTCAAGAGGTATATCCTGGAGTTCTAGTGAGAAGTAGTGACCAGTGGAGTTCAACCAGGTCTGTTGTGGGATAGTAACTCACTGAAGACAATGGTGGATGTGTCGCTCAATTTTATGGATTAGTTGAAGTTAAGCATGAACACCGTTGGATGCCGGCTCAGTGGTCTAGTGGTTAAGTGCTCGCACGCAATACCAGTAGGTCCTGGGTTCGAATCTCGCAGGGTGTGAGGTCGTGGATGCGCACTGCTGAGGAGTCACACAATAGGACGAAACGGCCGTCCAGTGCTTCCAGGTTTTCCATGGTGGTCTAGCTTCAACTGACTCATGATCTTAATGATTGAAATCCATCCTATAACCTAGTGACCTTACCTGATACATCACTTGAATGAATCATTACTGGAAAAAAATAATATCTTAGGTAACTATAGTTCAATTTTTATAAAAATCTGTTTATTACCATGATGGTTCTTTTTTAAAGAATAAAGTTTGGTAAAATGCAACATCACTTAGCAGCATCTCTATGGTGAATGCCAGTCCTAAGCCTGGGTTAGAAGAGGGAGGGAATGAACACAAGATGAACAACCTTATCTCGTAAATAAAAGGATCCCGCTGTAAAAGTCCAAATCAGAGTAAATATGAGAATTAATAGTTATTATTCAAATAGTGTGCCTTATTATTTTGATTTAAATATCAATTTATCAATCTAAGTAACACGGATTACTTATTTCAATATTTCATTTTGATTTTTTGAAATAACAAAGTGATTTTCGCTAGACTACCACAGGAAATCAGATAGCACAAGACACCTTCCTCGTCCTAAGTAATATACATCCAAGACACCACCAAGAAGAATCAAACCTAGAACGTTTGGTCACACAAGGAGACTCCTAACCTCTAGATCATTGAGCCACTATCTGATAGTATATATGCTTAACCTTAAACAATTCCCGATAGTGTGAGATTATTTCTCATAGCCTGAGGTGGATATCTGTCTTACATCCAATATAGACGAACACCACTAGTTACAGCTTCTGATTAGAACTCTAGAAATCGCGTCCTGAGACTAGTCACTAGTGAGCATGTGATTAAGAGTCATAGAGAGAATCTGTGACTAGTGGAGATCAAACTTGTTGGATGTGCGACAGTTATCCACCATAGAGGATGAAAGATAGTCACGTAATATTATGAATCGATGAGTGTAATAATTGCTCGATAGTTTGGGGTCTAGGTGCTAACCACGAGACCGAATGACCTAGGACCATAAATGTACACTGATTATGAGTTCAGTACTAGTCAAGTAAAGCTACCCAGTGATTTTCGGTATTTAATGGATGTGAAGATCATCTACAAAGTTAAAAGAACTGTCTCAAAGAGAACTCATTCTAGAGAATTGCTTATGTTAGAAGCTTTATTCAACTCACCACTTCAACTTTGTTCTGTGTGTTCCAGTGATGCAAAGTCAACCTCTTATTTTATGATTGTCTTAGGACGCCTTTCTATTTTTGAAGTTATTTTGATTAGTTATTTGGTTAATCCCCATTTTGTGAGTATTCATCGAACAGACAACATTTGTTACATTTCTATCAGTCACTACTTATTTGTTTTCTTTGCGACTATTAAGCAACTCATATTGGATAAATGAAGATATTGTTAGATGAATGATGGCAATCAGCAAGAAACTGTCTGATTTAGGCTTCATTCTAATCTATGCTCATTACTATGGTGATAAGTCTTGTTAATTGAACGCTGTATTCGGTTCCTAAGTTATTCTCGTAACCCCCCAAGCTAGGACTACACAGCGACATGAACACGAGAGGAAAGGCGTAAAATATACGAGAAACACCTTACTCCAAAGGTTCGTTTTAGTACAGAAAATATGGAGTTTTTATAGTATTTTACATGTCCTTGGGTTTCACGAAAATTCTGGAATGCTACTAAACATAGTAGCCGTATGGTAATCAGCCAATCAGAAACTCTACATGTAACTTTCCACTTTCTTGATGTTTCTAGCTAAACTTCAAGTGAACGCTGATTGGATGAAAGGCTTCTTAGTGTTTTTGAGCTGTTTTTGTCTTTTGCGAGTTTTCTGAATCACCACAATATATGGAATGCTTAAAACAATCAGGGCACTGTTGCTCTCTGATAATTATATTTGGTAATATTGTTGAATGATCCAAAATCGTTCAACTTTATCATAGATTTATATGTAGGAAAATCAACTATAAATACGATTGTACAGATTACATAAACGACATTATGGAAAAGGATATATTGTTAGCTGAAACCTGTTCATTTTATTTATCAAAAACGATTGTGTAAATGTATTTATATGTTAAATAAATCTGTGTCAAACTAACCTGTTACCTACATTTCTAAATCTGATCTGATCCATGTCGGTAGATGCAGACTAACTGGTTGGGGTTCGTGTGACTATCGTAACCAATGATTGGAGACTCTGGGTGACATGTATCAGAATCAATCATAATGGCTTAGGTGTATACGCTCCCTGTCTTCCCATAAACCGTGAGATTAAAGCTACTTTATATCTTTCTTTCTATCAACTACTTCTTTCATCCTGTACTATATTCTTATACACAATCTTTCTTTTGTATATTATTGTTGGGATATTCAGAAAAATATACCAAAAATGATCCTTTTAAGTCTAATGCTATCTCTGAACGTGAAATGGTGTCGTTTCCCTACTGGTCAATATTTATTCAACGTGTCATTTTCCTGTTGGTCAACATTCACGGTAGTCCTAACTGTATAAATATGCATTTGTTCGTAAATTATCATTTTTCTCCTGACCCTATAATCAATTTTCATCTGACGGTTCATGTTCTGATACATTAGAGATTTGAGAACACAATTGGGGTCGTACTGGGATATCTGCAGTTGGTCAATCGGTAGAATTTAGAGTAGCCACCACGCGGTCTACAATAATTACCACTATTGAATTAACTACTTCTATGAATTTGGCGTTCATCTTGTTATGCTAATGAGGTATGGCAAGTTGGGCCGATACATATATGTACCTGGTTCTACCTTGTAGCTGACTGACTCACATTAGAAAAAAATTCAGATTGCTTATGCAAAATAAAAGTTAATTTTATAGGATTTGATTTCATTTTTGTGTCAAAATGTATTTATGTTTTATGAAAAATTAAAAACGAATGGTTGGTTGAACTTAGACACTAACACCGTTGGATGCCAGCTGGCTCAATGCTCTCGAGGTTAAGTGTTCGCGTGAGAGTCCGATTGGGTCCTGGGTTCGAATCTCGCGAGGCGGGATCGTGGACATCAATTTAGTGTGGCCCTTTATTTAATTCTAATTAAATCCTTTTATGATTATCATCGACAGGCTTATCACATTAGTGGCCCTCGTGTATCCGACTCCAGTTTGATCGTGTGATGATCATATGAATGATTGTTATTGAGATATAAATACCGCTAACATTCGTATATAATTATTGACTTAAATCACTTTGGTGAATAACGGAATGTAATCAGTTAAATACGAGAATGAAATTTGAATACGTATATTTCGTTCACTCATTGACCTGGACAGACAGTCAAGGGAACGAAGCGAAGGAAGCAAAGAGTAGTGAAACGAAACGAAATGACGCGGAGTGAGAAAACTCAATTTAGTCAAGCGTTACTCAATATTTATATTTGGACAAAAAGAATTTACAGACACATGGTGAATACGATAAATAATTAACACACATACACTCATATAAAACAGACAAGGTTAATAAGTAAATAAGTAACAAGGTCAAAAACTGGATTGAGGAGAATGAATTGGTCTGTCTAGAAGCTAGAATAGACTATGTGGGCTTGACATAGTATTAGCCACTACTGCAAGATATCGTGAATCGAGCGAAGTTAGAAATTCTCAATCTTGGACACTAGCTTAGTGGTCTAAAATTGCACACTACTAAATATTCCCACACTAGGACGAAACGGTTGTCCAGTACTCCCAGATTCTTAATGGTGGTCTAGATAGGAACAGTTAGTGATTTAACCCATGAAAGTAATTTAAAATCAATCACTATGATATCAGTGTTGTTATCAATACCATCAGCTTTCTTTTCTATCATAACGGTTAAGTGATACTAAGAAAATTGCAAAGCAATTTCTTCCTATCTACAAATGATTAGTTTATTCAAAATGAGGATTTTTACCACCTATTGTCATCATGATGCATAACAATACAATGCTTACTACATTAAAAGTTCGACAACAGTGTAGTGACACGATAAACAGTTATAGCTGTCGATATATTGATTAGTCAGGCAGTATAAACCGAGTAATGCATCAACTAACGTAATTATAAATTTTCGGTATAAAATGATAAGAATATTCCGATCAATCTAGACAGAGCAACCAATAGAGAAATTATTCTAGTATAGTATAGTGATATATAGTTTTATCATATTTCCTTCTCTTACAGCATTTTCCTCTGTCACTACTAAATCTACTACATATTTCTAGTTGTAATCTCTAATGTTCCTCTCCACTCACTTGCATGCTTCTGTGTATTCAGCTCGTGCTTTGACTTTCTCCGTTCTTGTTCGGTCGTTGTTAATTGCTGTCTTCACCTTCTTCCCTTCTTGAATCTTCGCCAGTTTTTACATAGAGATCCATTCATTATGATGATGCTTGTTGTAACTGAGAACCTCCCGACAGGTTGAAGTTAGTGCTTGTTTGATCCACTGTCAGTTGTCATCCATAGTATTTTCTTCTTTCAGCAGATCCTATAAGGCTTGTTGAGAGTTATCTTGAATTCGCTGAGTTTATCAGTAACTCAAAGGAAGGCTGTATTGAACCTTTGTAATGCTGATTTCCCTGTTGTCCAGTGTTTCTCTAGCTTCAGTTTCATGTTGGCCACCACCAGTTTGTGGTGATATGAGGCTATGTTAGCTCCTATCCTTTTTCACACATTTTCCATTGACCTTCTGAATTTTTCACTGATGTAACTATGATCTATCTGGTTCTGTGTAGCGTGGTCCAATGAGACTCGTGTAGTTTTGTGTATATGTTCGTGCGGGATTATTGTGCCACCCCTAAATAGTTTACATTATTTACAAATCTCCTGTTCCAGTTTCAATATGCTTTTGAGTATGGTAAATTTCTGTGTATTTTTCTATATTGAAATGGGAGATCGAGGCTTTGTGCCAAGATCATCAATTATTCATTTGTGAGGTACGTGAATAGATTTCATAGTTGTTTAACCAGTTTAGTCCAATTACTACCCTCATTTTTGTGACACTGTATAGATTTATTCGAGAATGATTAGATTCTGTTTTGACTTTGTCACTTAATCAATTGTAGCGCATTTTATATATCCACAATATTGGAAAATGTAAGTATATTTAATTCTCAATTCCAACGTATGAAATAAAGATGATCAAAATCAAAATGCAAGAGCAGTATATCTGCAACTGAATAATATCTGAAACTCAAAACAACTGTCTGTCAACCAACACCAAGTTCATGATTTCCAATAAAAATGTCAAGACAGTTCCACTGTATGGGACGATAACTTGGAGAACTACTAAAGCCATCATCCAGAAGGTACAAGTGTTTATTAAGAATTGTCTACGCAAAATACTTCGAATCCGTTGGCCAGACACTATTAGCAACAACCTACTGTGGGAGAAAACAAACCAGATTCCAACTGAGGAAGAAATCAGGAAGAAACGCTGAAAGTGGATAGGACACATATTGAGGAAAGCATCCAACCGCAACACAAGGCAAGCCCTCACTTGGAATCTTCAAGGACAAAGGAGAAGAGGAAGATCAAAGTACACATCACGCCGAGAAATGGAGACATATATGGGAACAATGAACAAGAATTGAAGAGAACTAGAAAGGAAGGCCCAGGACGGAGTGGGTTGGCGAATACTGGTCGGCGGCCTATGTCCCGTTGGGAGTAACAGGCGTAAGTAAGTAAGTAATGTTAAAAATATCGTTGGTTTTACTCTGTTACTGCTTGTTATGTGTTCACATCAGTTTCTCTTAAAAATATATTCTTACATAGAGTGTTTTTATCAAATTCATTCAGATCTATCAGAGTTATTCATTAATTTGATCAATCAACTGACACTTTGATGCAGCATCATTGATATTCAAAAATGAAATTATCACTAAACAAATTGAAGACTGATCATTTCGGAAAACGTTACTGACATATTTCTTATATGGGACAACTGAAGAAATTTATCTTTAGTATATATTAGCTTTATTCTCGTCATTTCTATATTCTGTTTGTGACTTACAGTTGATGTTAAATCGTGAAAAAAACTACTGAAGAAAGCATTAGCCCTCTCGAATGTACGTAACAATATTCGTGAAAATCTACACTGTACAAATAATCTAAGGAATTCTACAAACGATAAAGCTAACGGTGTAACGACTCAAGTCGAAATAAATAGTTTGTAGTGTCTGTTATTATGTCAAGCCCAAATACCTTATTCTAACTTCCGGACAGCCCATTCTATTCAATCTACTTGAGTCACATTCTGACCTTGTTAATTATTCGCTCATCAACCTTGGCTGTCTTTATATGAGCGCGTGGGCTTGTGTACACTTCTTATCCCAATACTCATCACATGTCTGTAATTTATTTTTGTGTGCTTATAAATATTGATTAACGCATGGTTAAATGGGAGTTGACTTCCCAGCCACCTCCACCGCTCGTCAATTTAGCTTCGCTTTCTTCTCTTCGCGTCGTTCCCCCGTTCGTTTGTCTAATCAACAATTATACAAAATATATGTATTCAAAAGTCCATTCTCGTTATTTGACTTATTTAATTCCGTTATTAACTAACGCGATTTAAGTCAATCATTATATACGAGGAAAGGCGATATAGCTATTTCAACAACAATCATCATTACGATCTAATTGGAGTCAGATCAACGGGCCACAAACAGTTCTTATTTATCATTGAAATATTAAACCGAAGAACACTCAAGATGAAATTAGAGATGGAATCTTAAAAGATTTTATTTAAGAAATTCATGTAACATAAAAAGGACAGATGCTTAGATTATTTTCTGAGAGCTATATGATCAGACTAAAATTGCAGAAGAGTAGTCGTTTGATTGAATTCGATTACTGGTTCTTTCGTCTTGATGGTCTATATGACCTGCTAATCAATCACATGCTGACAAATGGATAACAACTAAAAAAATACTTAAAAATTATAAGTCTAGAATGAAGTTTTCGAATGTTCTCTTGCTTGACAGCCAGAATAGAACATAACACAATAAGCAGATATCTTCTTCCTATGTAATTCAAGTTTTTGATATATGTTATATTAGTCTTTGGTTTAACCAGATTAAATATTGTCTGTTCTTATGCCCAAAATTTGTACTTACTAATAATAAGCGCTTGTCTTATTATAAATCCAACATATGGTCACCGTTATCTATTTATTGGACTGGAATGTTAAAAGATTCATCTATTTGCATTTCAGTTTCACTTGCCATTATGGCGTGGACATTGAGACTAGGTGATAAGATGACTACATTCCAGGGCCTGGTTATCCGACCAATCATAAACCAAATGAAAAATCTCAACATGCAATCAACTAGAATATCTGAGATAGATCTTTCACTCATTCACGCTAATTGGTTGGTCAAAACAAAGTATAGATGACTTATGAAATAGGACTTTACAAATTGGTGTCATGTCAAAGTACTAAAAACCATTAGCTTGACAAACACACAGTGAAACTATTTGATACAAGTTCACCGTAAATTACCTTCAAAACAATTTACTTTTCAGATTATTCTCCCAATTTTTTGACAATTAACAAGTATCATCAAACAAAATATGCAGGACCCTCATTCAAAACTGGTTAGATTTATGACCGAATATATGATGGTAGTTCATTCGATCCAAAAAGGTGTCACAAATAACACACACATATATATATATGTGTAGATGATGTATTGATAACTATCAAACTTGTCAGGTGTATAGTAGTTGAAATTTCAGTCATTTCTACTCATTTGTTTACAAGATTGTGATGCAGAGTAATGACTAGATGACAATTAGTTGTTATGGTAACAACGAATGAGAGGAATATAAATATGCGATAATATTTGAAACGTTAGAAAAGATTTGTTACTAAAGGAAGAGGTGAGTATAACGTTGTTCTTGTTCATCCGTACTACCATTGACTTACTCAATCGTGGTATTCACTGAGCTTCTTCATTTGCGACTTCATCTATTGTCGAAATTCATTAGCTCCCCACACGCAAATGTCTGTCATAATTTCACTGTGCAACAATCGCAACTCTAGATACATTCTTAGGTTTTCGCACAGTGAATTCACATAGTATTCACTTGTCATCGACTGTGTATGCTTTTCTACTCTAGAATGACAAACTGTCCATCCCATTCATTTAACCAACGATAGAATGTGCTGTACAGGGTAGTGCAAACATTACTTGATATTCTCCGAAATTTGAGTAGTGGTGATTTTCTCAAAACTTGTATTTATGTTATACAAATCGATCAAATCTGAAAACAATCTATAACTCGAAAATTATGTATAACATTGTCAGTAATCAGTGACGTTTATACGTGACACCTCACAAGAGTACATTTAAGCCACAGTTAATAATTTAGTTGGTGTTATAGACAACGTGAAATGGTAAAATATATTCTGCATGACCACATGACCACAAAACTGATTACCTCCTACTAATATGCAATTTGAGGAAATCAAGAATATTCATGAATATTTGAAGAGGTAATTGTTGTGAAGTCACTGTCATTGTCACGACTCCAGTCCTCACTTAGAATACATCTGTTAACTTTTCTCCATGCACCACTTTGCACTGTACTCGGTAGTATGAATATTGTTTGATGCTGACGATCTTCTCAGGTACACCATAGAGTCAAACAATTTTACATAACATTTTCCTATCCACACTGTCGAACGCCTTCTCACAGTCAAGAAAGTTGATGTATAGTGACGAAATCCACTCAACTGATCGTTTATCGATGATCCGTAATGTCGCGATTCGGTCTGCGCACGATCAATCCTTACGGAATCCAGTCTCTCGATCTCAAAGTTGGGCGTCTACTGAGTCTTTCATCAGGTTCAGCAACATTCTGTTGAAAACATTCTCTGGTACAGATAGTAGTTTTGATGCCTATGTAGTCCTTAAACTTTCTGAGATTTCATTTATTTGGTATCTTGATGAGGTTCTGTCTTTCCAGTCTGTCGACACTTGTTCGTCCTCCCAAATCTTCCTGAATAGGACCTGAAGTATGCTTTCAGTTACTTCTATGTCTGATTTCAGGGTTTCGGCTGGTATATTGTCAGGTCCTGCTGCTGTTTTCCCACTTTTAGTCCGTCTGATGTCCATCCTGATTTATTCAATCGTTGGTGGGGTGACGTCTGTCGGAAGGTCTATAGGTGCCGCTTCGATGTCCGACGGATTCAATAGACCTGGTCTATTCAAGAGCTCCTCAAATTATTCTACACATCTGCTCCTCTGTCCTTGAATCTCGGCGATTAGCTTGCCTTCTTTATCCATGACTGGTCTCTCAGGTTTTCTTCCTACTAATATGCAATTTGAAGAAATCAAATTCATTCATAAATATTTGAAGAGGTAATGATTGTATAGACACTGTCACTACTTCCACAATGCAATTCTTCCCAATACCACTCATTCATCAAAGTAATTTGTTAGACATTCCTGTGATTGTTTTGTGATGAGAACCATATTCAGACTAAACAAACTTTGGCACAAAACAACTTGGTGAATTATGGTTGTCAGTACGTTAGAATTTGACTTCCCGATGGATTCCGTAGTGTAGTGTTAGGAGCCAGTGACTCGTTGAATCGGGACACTGATTACATACTGTAATGTATTACAAACTAACTATATTCGAGTTGAGAACTTGTATATAGACTGATTGATTCAAAACCTGTTGTATTATCTGATAGGTCCGATGATACTGGATGGTTTAGTGAGAGTCGACTGCCACAAATGTGATGTTTCGAATTCAGATTTATAAGAGTTTCCACTACTCTTCGACTGTATAGACTTCTACAGTCAATATTTATTGACTACTCATTGAATCGAAATCATGTGCAAATTGCTTTGTGTGCCATTTATAAATTAATATAACCATGTGTCACTTTTTGTCAACAACAATGATGATCATTGGTGCGTAAACTGTTGAGTTATATACATTACAGTAGATAAGCTTCGAGATAATTTCTTAGGCTTCGTACATCAATTGCCCTGATAGCCTGTAATATGTGATCAACCACACATGACCTTACAGATATGATAATAATAATAATAATAATAATAATAATAATAATAATAATAATAATAATAATAATAATACAAAAAGAGACAATATGTTACTGTCAGAATGGTGATTTGTGTATATATTGCAGTAATTTTAATAACTGAATTTATGAGACGATCTAATCTAGACCATTACTGAGAACCTGAGAATACTGGACGACTGTTTCTTCCCAGTATGGGACTCCACAATAACTGTTACAAGGATTGAGAGAAAGTAATTATGACGATAAATACAATGTACGTTATAAGTTTATGTATATATTTTCGAATATTACATGATCAACTTGTGTTACAACATGCGTGTGGAAATTGCTACGAATGCAACTATATACTGAATATTGATAAATAGTATAATATAATACACAAGAAACAGTTGACGAGAGAACAACGACAGAGAACACAAACAAACTTAACACAAGCAAATATGGATGGTGGCTAGGAGTGGAATCCAGGATGTGCGTTTTGTTCTATTTGTGACTCGTCAGTTGGATGTACTTGCATCATAGAGTTGATGTTCACTTCGAAGTTCAAACTTAGTACCGTTCACTTCAGACTACATGGAGTTATCCACTTAGTCACGGAGTCCTGATAACTGCTAGCTTGTGAAATGCAGTGAAGTTCAAATTCACTTGTTATGGTTTACTTGAATCTTCCCACTGACGTTGAAGTAAACAATACCAAGTGAATTTAAACTGAACATACATTGTAATCTAGTGTTTTAATGAATAACCAGTGAAATTATATGAGAAGGGGATGTTTGTGGATATAAGTGTAATTCAAATGTTGAGTTCATGTGTCAATTGAAGCTAGACCACCATGGAAAACGTGGAAGCACTGGATGGTCATTTTGTCCTACTGTGGGACCTATCAGCAGTGCGCATTATTAAAACTGCTTCAAACATTAATAATCATTATTACGTCATCACATGTATGCGTTCTCTTTTGTTGATCATAATGCAGCATTTAATAGAGCATCCATACACAGTCCCATGTGAGTATTTATTCTGTAATTAAATCGTGTTTTTATGTGTTTCTTTTCATATTCCAAGTGATCATATTGCACAATGCAAATGAACAATTTGGCTACATATAGATTCATGTCATTTCTATCCATTTACATAATCATGATGAGTTGTTATTGTCAATTATCACAAAGTATCAATTTGAATGGAATAAAAAGTGCCGTTGGAAATATAGCAGATTATGAGAAGAAATTAGGACAAGGTATTCAATTTGCAAATACTTACTTAGGATCAAGTAATCTACCCAAAATAAGCAGACGTCAGATGCAGTCGAAATTAATGCAAGGTGTACAATCATATGGTCAACAGCAGCAGCAGCAGCAGCAGCAGCAGCAGCAATCAATGCAACAGCAACCACAACAACAATCACAATCGATGCAACAACCACAACAACAATCACAATCAATGCAACAACCACAACAGCAACAACAATCGTTGCAACAACAACAACAACAACCACAACAACAATACTACTCATCCAATATGATGATGAAGAGACAAATGGGAGGGAGAAATAACTACAATGCACAACAACCAATGAACGCATACTCACAATCTTCTAATTCATACAGAGCACAGAGTGGATATGCACAACCGATTGGTCAATCACAAATGATGAAACGTCAACAACAGTTAAGACTAGAACAAGCTTACTATCCTTCACAACAAGGTCAACAACATCAACAGCAGCAGCATGGATATCCATACATGGGACATAATATGCAAATGGGAGGGATAGTTATGCAACCTGAACGATTCCCACATTTTGAACAACCTCAATATTACGATAACATAGGATTTGATGAAAGTCAAATGAACCGTTTTCAACCGATTGGCGAGTCAAATCTATATGATGAGATCGCTGAAGGACAGGTTATGGGTGATATTGAGAAACGTGAATTGAAATAAACTGAAATTAGATTGAGAATGGAAGTGTTGGTAAATATTTCAATGGAGATGATCTGAAATCCTGTGATTACTTAGATAAATATTGACTGTTTATCTTCGTGTGTTTAAATATAATTGAATAGCTGTATTTCTGTTCAGTTTTGATTTTGGTAAAGTCAAGTGGTTTCGATTTACTAATCGAGGATAGGTTGAAATAAAATTCAATATAGAACAGTGTTCCAATGTTGATGAGGAAGTCAACTAGTGTTTTAGTGTTAGTACTGTTGAACTGTTCAAACTCAGCTCGATATGGATGTAAGCTGTCGATTGTGTTGTTAAGACTTTGATTAGTCGACTCATCTCACCAAATTGATGGAAATTTAATTTTCTCTTCATGAGGAGTATTATGTTGATAAGTCACGGAAGCGAAACCAATCGATGTCAGATAGAAATCTTGAATGAATAGGGAATTCCCGTTTGAAATACAAAGGTGACAGTTATAATGACACAATTATGTTCAACATGTTTTCGTGGACATGACTGGTATGAGAAATGACAAACTTGTCTACCAAACACATGTTCACTACAAGAATTAAGAAAATTCTTTTACTAGTGATAATAATACAGTGAAGCTTAATAGAGTGCAGCCTATTGCATGTCTGATTGGTGAAAGTGTCGTTATTCCCTACAGCATGTAAGGAATTAGTTACATAAGGTATATCTAATTATTCCTCAATCATTTCTATGAAACCGTTCGGTGAACAGTGTGAAAGTGTAAATTGTTTTGATTAATTTGTAATTGAAAGAATGATGGTTGTGAATTATGAACTGTGATGTGACACACTTTGACAATCTGATGTCAATACTAATGATCACACTAAAAATAATCTAGCCACATCGGCATCATTATCAGTTTGGTGGTATGCCCAGATGAATTGGATGAACTAGGTACTTTGTAAATACCGCACATTTAGTAGTCTATTCAGAATGTGGATGATGTCTTACAAGACGAAACACCAAGTGGTCATTTAAACATAATGTGTGCTGAAGTATCACCAACTAACTATTAAAATGGCATAGGTCAATCTCCATACAAATTAAAATTACCTAGATCACACCGAACAACCTCAATAGAATCCATGTTACATCATCAACAGTGGTACTAGTTGTGGAATGCATTTGGCATACATTTTGTCAAATCATGTCAACTTGTTGAATAAATACATACTATCTGGTTTTCAATGTTTGTTCAACTAAGACCAGTTCATGATGTGAACTGTGAAAATTAGACATTTTATGATCTCAGTAACACTATGTAATAAAGAATTTTTTCAATATTCTGAAATAATCATTCTACTGACTAATCAAAACCATTATAGAAATATTCTCATTTAATCTATTATATATTTTCAGCTATACAGATGAAAAACTGTTAAGTAGTTGATAGTAGTCAACGGAAAACCTATGCTTTGTGGTATTCGTTATCTGTCAGTAAAATGTGCTATCTGACAAATTAAATCATGTGTCATCCAGCCTCACAGTTTGATAAGTATCTATTCAGTCCGTCAGTATACAGTGGTCTTGAGTGCTGTTACAGGTATGAATGTGGTTATCAATTTCAGGTTGCCCACACCGTGGAAGGGTTGTTCTGGAGGTACCTGAAAACCAAATCGGGTTAGAGGTGGTCTTAGTGACCTGAGAGCGTGACTGCAGTGCCCAAGAAACAACTGCTTGTTTTTGGTAATACATGACCTTTTTATGAGTAGTTTTCGTGTTAGCTCCTTACTTGTTGAGATAAGGCGGGGTGTTTGTTTTTAGGGTCGAAATTTTCTAGCCCCAGCCCTCCTTGTGGGAAGGCAGAATCGCTGCCATACTGGTTGTCTGAAGGAAACACCTTACTGTTGTCACACCTCTGTACAGTAATCAATGCAACTTCGTCCTCAGACCTTGGGTTTGCTGCTTTTATTCTTATCGCTCTTCAACCGACCTGTCTGGCATGGTAGGACCTTGAGGAACGATTGTTCCAGCCAGTGTAGCTCTATTGGTTCATCAGGATAGGCAAGCCAAACCAGCACATCAAGGTAGCAACAAGGTAGCACGAAGCATATCTCGAATTTTCTATTGGCTAAATCTAAATATTTCAACATAATGCTCAGATTATCAAATCATATATACTAATGACTACATAGCAACTTGATCTATAAAATCCATTTAAAAGTGTAAAAAGAAAGTGGCTAGACACAAATGAAGTCAATCATAACTGACGGACAACTAACTATTCTACAATAAGCAATTCATTACCTTATTTTCATGAATGTAACACTTATTAAAAAATTGAACTTAATTAAACTTAAATAATACAACACAGCTGTTGTGACGTTCAACTTATATGAACAGTCTAGTGTCCGTACTGATCCTTTTCCCGCCTAACCCTGCCAGTTGAGTTCAGAACGCTGATCACAGCCTCTGCGATATGAATCATGTATTTCAAAACATACTGGGTTTATGTACCAACCAAACAGATCTCATCATACCATAAAATAGGAAATAACATTTATACAAGATCATGCAAAAATGTGGCTGTGAATGTGGGGGACTGTAATTAACAGACTGGGCATAATTCAAGGATGGTAAATCATATAGTAATAGTCTATAGGTCAAAATAAAACTTATAATGAGGGGAATATAGATATACGTAATCTAATTACTGAACAGTTATACAATAGGAATATATATATATAACATGAGTTCATCAATAGTTCTTAGGTGTTACCCGTAATTTAACCTTCACTATGATATAACAAAAGCTATTTTACATCATTTTCTATTTCGAAATATGTAATACAAACGACTTGTATGAAATAAATATTCGGTGAAACTATAATTTATGGACGAACTTTGAGCTATGCTAGAGTGACCTCCAGTCAGTAGAAACAGGCACTTATATTCATCGGTCCAAGTCACCATACCTTATTAGCACAACAAGATCAACACCGAATTCACAGGACGAGTTACTTCAGTGGTAGTAATATAAAAAAGAAAGATTGTGTATAAGGATATGATACAACGTAGAAAGAATTATCAGTATAGGGGTTATGGAGATTATTGAGTATTTGATTGAGATCATAAACCGATTGATGTTAGACCACTGTTGGAAACCTGGAAGCACTGGATGACCATTTCGTTCGATTGTGGGACTTCTCAGCAATGCTCATCCACGATCCTACTCACGGGACTCGAACTCAGGGCCTTCAGTCTCGCGCGCGAATGCTTAACATACTGGAACACTGGAGATGTTATTCAAGGAGTATAATCCAGTCAAATAAATTTGGAAAGAGAAGAAAAGGGATATGAAGAATTCAGAAGATTAGAATTTAAGAGAACACAATGAGTGTATACACCGACGCAATTGTGATCGATTCTGAACCATGTCACACACAGTGTCCAACCATTGGTTACAATATTCATATGAACTCCAATCAAGTAGTCTGCATCTACCAACATAAATAAGACTAGAAGTTAACGAATTTGTAGACTGATGCCAGGGTTTGGTTTAACCACCCCTCAATTTCTTCCAACCATCTGAGAGTGACCTTGAAAGTATCCATCTAATAACCAGAACTAAATTAGGGTTATAAACATGTGTGATGAATTGCAATTATGATTAACGATTGATGATTAAGATTAGGAACTAGATTTAGGGTTTCCATCACCATCGCCAAAACTCCATTTAGCCAAATGAATGCATGCATTTGGCGCCAAAATCTAAAACCTATTATCTCATAACGGATTGGTTCGTCCATAAATTATAGTCTCGTTATTTGATCATACCATTAATTTCATACAAACAAATTGAAATCTGAAACATTGAACTATCATATTTCTTCTTAATTTAACTGATATAATTAAGTAATGTCAAATATTCATAATGATTAACTGTATAATAGAATGGGTTTAGTGGAGAATTGCTAATTTCAATAGTTGAAATCATGAATCAATTGAAGCTAGACCACCATGGAAAACCCGGAAGCACTGGACGGCCGTTTCGTCCTAGTATGGGACTCCTCAGCAGTGCGCATCCACGATCCCGCCCCTCGCGGGATTCGAACCCAAGACCTATTGGTCTCGCGCCAGGTGCCCAACCAACTAGACCACTGAGCCGACATATGGATGAATTAGAACAAAGCCATTATATAAATGTAACATTTTGTTTTGTGCGTATGTGTATGTGCGGAGTGTGTGTGTGTGTTTATTTTTTCATGCACCAACACTTGTTTTAAACAAAATGGATAAATCATTCTTTTATACCTTGTTTTAATGAAGTAAATTACACATGATGATAATGATGAAGTGAGAATCAAAATGTATCTGTTTTTTTGTTTAATATCTGATCAATATAAATTACATAATATTTATTATTTAATGTAAAAATTGTTACAGACTGATTATGGAAATATGAGATTATATGTTTTTTGTACTTTTGTTGTGTTTTTTTAAGAGGGCGGTGGGTGGGTGTAAATAAGTTTAATTTAGTGTTTTCATTCCAATTCCATAGAATTAAGTGATAGTATAGCGGGTGATATTTTAACACATCGACTCAAAAGATCTCTTGGAAGAACATTTCACAGTTTCCTCCGTTAAAATCTAGTATAAATTTCCTTGGATTTGTAGTGTGTATAATCTCCAATGTTTATTTATGTTGTTATGATTTATTAATTGAAATCATGAGTCAATTGAGTCTAGAACACCGTGGAAAACCTGAAAGCACTGAAAGGCCGTTTCGTCCTAGCATGGGAGTCCTCAGCAGTGCGCGTCCATGTTTCCGCCCCCCGCGCGAATCGAACCCAGGAACTATCGGTCTCACGCACGAGCGTTTAACCATTAGACCATTGAGCTGGCCAGCATCCAACGGTGTTAATTATTTTATTTATTATTTATTTATTTATGACTTTATTCAATATTATATTTTGGTACAATATAGAATTCTCAGCACAGTTAATTTTTAACTTCAACTATTTCACGAAATTGCGCTGCCCTCACCAGTGTCCTCAGTGAGTTTATATTTCACAACAGACCTGGTTGAACTGCATTGGTCACGGCTTCTCACTAGAACTACAGGAGTGTCTCTTGAAGTCAGTCACTAGTGAGCAGATGATTATTATCAGAAGGGGTTTTGTGGAGATTTCGTGGATTGGTTGGTATTAGACATTGACACCGTTGGATGCCGGCTGGCTCAGTGGTCTAATGGTTAAACGCTCGTGAGCGAGACTGATAGATCCTTGGTTCGAATCTCGGGGGGGGGCGGGATCGTGGATGCGCACTACTGAGGAGTCCCGTACTAGAACGAAACAGCCCTCCAGTGCTTCCAGCTTTTTCATGGTGGTCTATCTTCAATTGACTCATGATTTCAACTAATGAAATTTCTAAAATCTCCACAAAACCCCTTCTGATATTATGATATAGGACATTTAAAGTGTGAGAAATATACAATCAAACAAAGGAACGAATTGAAAGAATTCAGATCACATGAAAACCAATATGATAACGTCAAACTATGTAGTAGAATTTTGATAGTGTAATAAAAAGACAAACGTTATCAGAACTATATGATGATATATTAGCGTAATACATTTCGAATAACAAAGTTCATGCTTCAATGAAAACTAAAGAAACATGAAGACGATTGCGTCATATCCCATTGTGTTTATTAATTTGAATGTGTGTGTGTGTGTGGTCACATATACATAGAAAGGAGTAATCATGATCTCAAAATTAGTGTATATGAACATGTACCTAAATGATTGCAGAAACAAATAGAATTTAATAACCCAATAAGAGTAGAGGATAAACATCCATCATCCTCTATTGCTAAACATATAATTGAAACAGGCCATAAGATTGATCTAAACTCAGCTTTTGTGGTATTGCACAAAAGTTTAAAAGGGTGTATACTAAGGTTTATTGAAGCCATGGCTAACATACGAAAATTCAAACCCCCTTTGTGTATTTAAAAACAGTTTGTTCTTACCATAAACCTACCCTATCCAGAGTGATTAAGTTTTGAATTGTGTTCAGATTATTATTATCATTACTCTCATTATTATTATTACTATTATTATTATTATTATTATTATTATTATTATTATTATTATTATTATTATCTCCTCTTACCCCATTTCCAGTCTAGTTGACCTTTTATTTTTATATATAAATGCTCTTAACAAGTATATGTGTGATCAGATTGTTCGAAATGTATTGCGCTAATATATCACATAGATCTGATAATCTTCGTCTTCTTATTGTTATAACGTGTGATCCGCCTATTAGAGAGCAGCCTATTATCGATCGAAACAGTGACACATAAAATACGAGCGAGCAGCCTGGAGCTCTGATTGGTCCCGCTTCCCTTTCTAGCCCAGCCAATTGAGTCCAGAACACAAGTCTCAGCCTCGGAGATATGAATCATTATATTTCAAACATACACTGTTTATATACCAAACAAACAGACTACATCGTACCATAAATAGAAAGTAACATTTGTACAAGATTTAACCTTCAGGAAATGACACAAATAAATATTGACCAATAAGGAGATGACACATTGGAAGAATGTTGACCAATGGGGAAATGACACTACTTCTCATTCAGGAATAGCATTAGATAATTTCTGGGGTATTTTCTGAATACCCCAACACTTATTACACTATCGAAATTTGTCAAAGGGACTAATTGTTTTATGTACTAGAAATACAAAACTATGAATACTTAAGTTTACACAAAATCGTCATTCAGTGTTATATTTCTAAATCACTGAACTCTATCGAAAACGACTGGTCACTAGATCTAATAATGGGATTCATATTTATGCGAATGATTCACAATAGCTTTCCAGTTGATACCATTACATCATGTTAAGTATCACCATAAAATGAAAACGATAACAACTTTTATGTTCCATACAATGATTATTTCAATAATGAAGTAGACACCTAACCAACTCGTGTGTAGACATCTAATCAATGAAAGTTCAATTTCATCGACAATTTTTATGATGGATAGGATATGTGTCAGTGAACTTCAGTGTGTCTCATTCTCAGTGTCCAGTATGTGCATGCGTGTGTGCAATATGTAACACATTCCAGTTCATTCAGTGAGTGAATACTGTGTGTAGAGTATGGTTTCCATAGAGGATTTAATTTCAATCTCTAACATTCACTTGATTTTCTCTTTTCATTTGGTACTTTGGAATGTGGTAAAGTGATTTGTTTATAGAAGACATATTCATATGACGTTAGATGGTGGAAATGCAATTGTTAGTGAGAATTATGCTCTTACATGCTCTGTTGACCGACTAAATGAACAGAGAAAACGATCTAAAATGTTAGATAATTCACTTTTATTGAACGGAATCCAGGACTCGGATACCACTGCTGGTTACCATCCATCTTTTCTTATAATGCTTTTGAATTAAGGCAATATCGAGGCAATACCCACAGGATACATAAATGAAAATAAGAGATTGATCAATTGGAGTCTTAAACATGAATGGGAATTTTCAAGTAAACAATACCAAGTAAAATAAAGTCATAAAATGTCATTAATAAATTTGAGAATAAGTGGACTTAATTCAGACTGAGAAATTTTGTGCTGAGATCATATTTAAGAAACCAGATGATTATTTATTGTTCTGGCACTCAAATAATTCTGTAATCAGTAGGGAACTTGCATCTCACATCACTTTATCCTAATATCCATTGTTATTCATATTGTTATGCAAGTACAAAGTAGTTGTAACTTATCATTTTCTAATAATTGTTTTGATCATACCATTGATTAGTTTCTTGTAATATATGTGCATCCTGTGACGATTGTCTCATCCAGCTGACTAATTCCAAATAGAACGAAAAGCGTTTCCTGGACTCCACTCCTAGCCAATGTCATCCACTTCTATCTAGTTAATATTGTCTATTATAATTTTCAGTAGTTGAAATCATGAGTCAATTGAAGCTAGACCATCACAGAAAACATCGAATCACTGGACGGCCGTTTCATCCTAGTATGGGACTCCTTAGCAGTGCGCATCCAGCTATTCAACTATTGAAATTACTAAACTCTCCACAAAAACCCTTCTGATATTATAATTTTGTTTGACATCTTGACTGATCACAATCATTCTGAACAATAAAAATACAGATATTTTCAAATGAATTTTAGTTATTCTATTCCAATAACAACATGGCAACCTGCTTGAATATCTGGGCTACCTGTTCCTACCATCTGGATATTTCAACAACTTGTCTGATTTATTATTTCTTTTAACATATCATTATGCCCATTAGTCACATAATCTATTCAGAAGCGTTTGTGATAAGTTTATGACATTTCACTGTACAAGTTACAAATAAGCCTAATCAATGACATCGTGGTTCCTGGCAACAGTATATATTGAAAAGAATGTACATTATTCAAATATTGATTCCTGAACTGCTAATTCCTAACTGGCGACCAATCAATATTTATCGTGAAGAATCGACCAAGAAATAAGAAACAGAAACTTGTTGAAGTACTTGATGTTGATAGTTCTATATTGTATCAAAAATATAATTCTGATTCAGATTTCAGGTTTCTGTAGTGAGAACAGAAGGTCTACGTCCTATGTTATTCCTTTTCTAATATGTTTCTATGAGTGTCCAATCTTCTCTTGAATGAGTCAATTGAAGGTTCAGACACCACTACTTCGGATAACAGTGATGAATAAAGCCACTAATAATAATAATAATAATAATAATAATAATAATAATAACAGTACATACATCACATGTTAACAAAGAGTTTAACAACCTACTCATTTAAAATGTCTAAATGATTAATTATAGTAGGCAATGGAAAAGTATTTTTTTTTTTTTTTATAAGACTTAGTTTGATATAGAATTGCGTAGTTTGTATTAACTTCATTATGAAGTATAAATGTGTAGGAAAATCTTGATTTTAATTGATAAAGATCAATTTTGGATCATATAAACTATTGATCTATTATTGTAAATGTACTTTAAACTTTAATATACTACTGATTACTTATTAATAGAAGAATATATAATATTGATTATTAAGGTAAGATTGAAAAGGTAGATCAACCATTTTTTTTTTTTTTAAAAAAAATGTTTCAATTCATTATGATCTTTGATCATGATAGAATTTTGTTGTTTATTCATTATGATAATCACATGGAATAAGATTTGTTGATCATTCAATATAAGTTTTTTGTTCATTATAATATTAGAAGGGGGATTTTTGTGAATATTATTAGTTATTTTAATAGTTGAGATCATCATGAAAAACTTAGAAGTAATGAACCGCTGTTTTGTTCTATTGTGAGACTCCTCAGTAGTGTGTATCCATAATCCCGTCTCGTCAGATTCGAAATCATCGCCAATCAGTCTCGTGCATGAACATTTAAGCTCGAGACCACTGAGCAGACTGGTATCCAATGATGTTAATGTCTAACTTCAACTAATCTATGAAATTGAGCCACACATCTACCATTGTGTTCAGTGAGTTACTATTTCATAATAGACTCGGTTGAAATCTACTGGTCATGGCTTCTCCCTAGAACTCCAGGAATCTGCTTAACCATCCTTTAGACTGATGGAAATATTAAAGCTTCACATATACCAAAAGATACTGGTCAAATACTGTATTAAATGCTAACAACAAAGTTTCTGAAGTTTTAGTGGAAAACCTTGATCATTGTAGATAAACCTTGTCAGATGTGAAGCTGTTACTCATCAAAAACAATAGATGATATTGTGGATTGATTGAAGTTCAACATCGACACTGTTGGTCACCGACTCAGCGGTATACAGATTAGGCGTTTTCCCGCATTCTCGAATGTGGTATGTTTGATTCTGACATACATGGGCATAAATGAACACTATCGAGAAGTTCCATATTTTGACAGAATAGCTATTCAGTGCTCCCAGGTTTTCAATGGTGGTCTGACGTTGATCGTATGTGATTTCGATTATATTCAAAATTAGTTGCTATTTACCGGTGAGCTGCTTGGAATAATAGCGTGGTCGAAAGTGACTGATCGCTGACTAGGTGTAAGAAATACCGTGTTTATCTAATCGTCAGTGCTAACCAAATTCTACTGTGGTCAATAGTCATTGTTACTGTCTTTAGGTGTTAAATGGTGTGAGGCAAACACAGTAATGCCCTAAAACTATGTTCTCGTAAGTTGGTACTTATTACTTACTTACTTAAGTCTGTTACCTCTTGTAGAGCAGCATTAGCCGCCCAACAAGATACGCCACCCAACTGTCCTGATCAATCCTTTCCAGTTGCTGTCCATCATTTTGATATCTGCTTGGTCTTCGTTTTTTCCATTTCCCTCTAGAATTATAAGTTAGGGCTTGTCTCGTGACTTAGTTCAATGCTTTACATAACGTATTTCCTATCCACCTCCAACATCTTTTCTTAATTTCCTCTTCAGATGGAAGTTGAATTGCTTCCTTTCACAGAGCATTGTCGTTAATTTTATCCTTACGTAGACAATTCATTAGAAACACTTGTATACTTTTGGTGATGGTTGTAGTAGTTCTCCAAGTTTCAACTCCGTACAATAGAACTAAATGTCTTGGCATACTTAATGAAGATTCTGAGTTCGATGATGGTTGACAGTCGTTTAGAGTTGCAGATAACCTACAATTTCAGGAATGCCGCCCTTAATTGATCAATGCTTGCCTTTACGTTTCCATCAGATGCTCAACTGGGATATTAAACTTAAGGAAGAACAACCAGTAAACAATATAATTAATTATGAGCAGAGTTGGATGGTCGCTAACGATGGAATCCAGGACTCGTCACCTGGACGTACCTGCATTGCAGAGTTGATGTTCACTTAGGGACTGGAACCCAGTACTGTTCTCTTTAAACACCATCGCATTACCCACTTAGCAACTGAGTCCTGATAATCATTTTCGTTAAACTATTTTCTTCTTAAAATTTCTGTCCATTTTATCCTCTTACAAGTCATTATGTAATTCTCAGGTATATTTCATTGTAAATTTAGTTCTTTAGGTACCATATAACATAATTCATGAAAGAGAGAGAGAGCAAGTTTTAACGTATTAATTTCTGAAATACATATGACATCTGAATTTCCTTCAATGGTAATTAGTTTAGTTTTAATCTCTATATTGTATGTAGTAAGTATTTTCAGTTTTAAGGGGAGTATTCCTATAATGTACATTCAAATTCATCGAAATAATTTTTCTGGATAATGTTTATGACTATTTCATTTTGTGTATAGTATTCATTATAAACTAATGTTAACTTATGTAATCATTGAAATTCAGTGATTACTGAATAGTTGTTACAATGTCTTTAGATGCTCTGGTATGGTCGAGGGTAGGGAGAGTAAGCTCTCCCATTCGAAATGCTCTCATATGGCCACGTGCATACAGCCACTGCCAGTGAAGTCCTACTCACTGCCTTTTCGTGGCGGTGATATTTTCACGAAATTGAGAGGATGAAAATGGAATGTCCAGCGCTTTAACCGGGTTAGTGGATATGGGGAATCCAACTAGTGAAGTTGGAAAACTCTGATTCCAAACCAATGGTGTACATGGGCTCGAGGATTCTGAGATAACAAATAGCGTATGAACCAATTGTTAGTCACCGACTACCATGGGACTGCATCTTCTGACGTTGCTCCGTGTGTGGTCCCCCTAAGAAAACCACCTGCTTCGGTCTTGGCACAGCTTACACACAAATCAAGTGATTTGTGTGACGCATATGTATCTGATGGCTCCTTGTATCAATATTTATGTATTCAACTAAATAAATAAATCACAAAACAACAAGACATCGTACCTGTAACTTTTAGGTTTCAAAGTGAACACAATTAAAGAATTTAGACCAATTGGTCAACATTTCCAACTATAATCAGTTGATGATTCAATTTGACAATCATTCAATACAATAACGATTGATCGTTATGAATCATATCTCCCCCTTACAACTTCTTTTTCCACAAAAAAAAAACACATTTATTTTCAATAACTTTTTCAATTATCTTCCAAAACGTTTTGAAATTTTTAGAAAAACGAAAAGAACAAACATTAAACAAAACAAATAAATATGCCTATTTAGATTGATATCATGAATGGATCAATATTAGACGATTATTGAAAACCTAGAAGCATTGGATGATCATTTTATCGTAGTATAGGACTCCGTGTGCTGGATGCATGGATGCACACTGTTGAGTAATCTCATACTAGAATGAAACAGTCATCCATTATTTCCTGGTTTCCAATGATGATCTAACATTGATCTATTCATAATATCAATCTAGACTTTACAATACTGATAAATATAGCTATATACATAGTCTATATTAAATATTGTAAAATGAATTTCATGATAAATTCACACATTTAAGCACACCTACATCAAATGATTTTAATTCAATAAATCAGTTCCTTTTTATTGTTTCTACCCTATAAATAAATTGACAGTTTGTTGTGTATTACATAATATAGATAATATTACGCAATAACATAGTGATTCATTCATGGAATAATACTATGTATCTATGTGTATCCATCTATCTATATATATGTGCATAAACTATACACCCCCCTAACCCCAACCCCACCCACACATAATTGTGCATTTTTATAATAAATAGTGTTATGTCATCAAATTGAATATATAATTTATATAATACGAATTATTGTAGATTATTATTGTAATTAACATAATGGAGATAATTTACAGTTGGTACATTATCTGTTTATTAAATTTACTTTTAAATGGAAAAAGTGAGTAAATCAATAATTAAAAAAACAGTCAATTTTTCTTTTTGTTTTTTTCTTTTTTTTCCTTGTTTTTCTTTTTTTTTTTAAAAAATTCTTTTCATTAAATTGAATACTCTTGAATCAAACTTAATAATGATTGATATTGGGATAATTGAAGTGATAATTAATTAGCTAAATGTTTATTTATTTATATCATTTATTTCAACATATAAACATTGATACAAGAAGGCACCAAACAGATATACGCCATATAAATCATTTGATTTGTGTGAAGGCTAGGATACTGTCCGAGTGCCTATACTGAAACAGGTGGTTTTCTTAGGAGGACCACATCTGGAGCCTTTGACTTAAAAGTTTAGTTCATAAGGCAGTTGAGCAAAGTTAAAAGATACAATCTCACAGTAGTCGGTGACTAATAATAGGTTCATAGGCTATTTCTTAAAGTACCGGACATGCATTATTCGTCCTTTCAATTTCGTAAACAACACCTCCCCCACGAGAAGGAAGTGGTAGTGGTTGTATATGTGTGGTCATGTGAGAGCATTTCGAGTTGAAGAGTTGACTCTCTCCATCCTCAACCTTATCAGGGTGTTTGAACACGATCATTCATAATCTGTATGATATATATCGAGAAATTAAAGCTGTCATGTGTGTCCAAAATATATATTTAATTTCAAAAGTATTACAATGAATTATTTACCAGCTGAACAACATAAAATAAGTTAAAAGTTGAAATTAACACAACATATCAGTTGACGAATAATTCCTTCTTGGTGTCGTGAAGTTGATGATGATGATGATGACCTAAAAACGTACGTATCTTTACCTCGAATATAATTTTCTCTGTTGTCTAACGTAACACTTTAGTTTGGTAGCAAATACTAATAATTAAATTGATGAGGATTGGATTCAAGTCTCTCACTTGGACATCGACATTGAGATCAAAAATCATCTAGTTGAATGGTACTAAACTGTATGAACTGAATGTTGTGAATCGTACACTTAGCTGTTATCTGAAAATCGGTTAAATAAAATTATTGGATGATTACAAAAAAACATGAATCCAAGAGGTACTAACTCTGATCCGAGAACTATTGATTATCTTAAAAATACTTTTCATTCAATGGTATAAGTTAAGATATCACCGTATACCTAAAAGTACTCTTTGTAAATCTCTATGTGGTGTTTAATCATGATCAATATTTAGGATTAAACATAAGATTTTAAAGTCTTATAAAGAGCATAATATATTTAGAACATTCAACCGCTTCAAATTTTGAGTTACTCATTCAATATCTTCGATGTAATGAATTGCCATAAGGAAAAGTTATCATTAAAATGTCGGGTAGAAACAGGTGTCTACCTCAGTACAATGGGAGATGGTCGCGCAACTTCGTGGATAGGTTGAAGTTAGAAATTAACACCGTTGGATGCCGGCTCAGTAGTACATTAGGTTAAGCTTTCGCGCGCGAGTCTGAAGACCCTGGGCTCGAACCCCGCGAGCGGGATCGTGAATGCGCACTGCTGAGTCCCAAAATAGGACAAAACGGTCATCCTGTGCTTCCAAGTTTTCCATGGTGGTCTAAGATCAATTGGTACATGATCTCAATCATTAAATGGATGAACTTCCAGAAATGAAATGACAATACAACCTTTTTATCTTCATCTGTAACTCAAGTGAATGTCTGATCCTGAAAATGTTAGATGATTGAAATAGTCATCCCAATAGCTGATATGATGATCAAGAAATGTGCTTGACATTCAGATCTTATTTTACTGGTGAGTGAGAGATCAACAAAACTAATTTCCTCTAATCACTTAAAAGATATAGCTATGTTAATTTTTCTGGTTATTAATTTTCATACAGACATGTTGTTATACTCGATTAAAAAAAACCTCGATGCTACTAACGTCGACCGATATAAGTAGTATGTGTCATCAGTCGAAAGTGAAATGCCTGGAGATAGAAGGTTAAGAAGACTGAAGGAAAGAGAATGAGAACAGAGAATGATTACTGTAGAAGCGAAGAAACTATGAAGTCTGAGTAGATTGTTTGATATTTTGCAAATGAAGTATTTACTATATGGTTCTCAGATTTTTCTAAGACGTTCTGTAATTTGTGTGTTGATATATATTCGATTATCCCTATTTGCATTCTCGTTTACTATAGCATCCTCTTAATATTTTCGGTATTATTAAATTCTTTGAGATGAGTAGCTGAAGTTTTCAGTTGTGATTGTTGTTTTGAAGATCTTCAATTTCGATGGGTTTTTTTCTCTGAGCTGGATGGTTTGGTCACGGAGTTTTCATCGTTCTTCTGAACGACATCATCAGCAAAAACTTCAGACAGAAGTAAAGTGTTCGAATTTCTCCATATGCGTTTTACAGCTTGTTCTGTACACCTCAATGTTGATTGGCTCTTATCGACTTTAAATTTGTCATTGTTTACTTCTTTGTTTAGTCTGTGTCTCCCATTGGTTTGATATTTATTCTTATATTTGTGTATCATTTTAATGAAGTTTTGTTCTCTGAACTGGATGGTTTGATCGTGGAACTTTCATTGTTCTTCTGAACGACAATATCAGAACAAACTTCTACCTTCGCGACCAAACCATTGAGCTCAGCGAATAAACCTCCATCCAAATCTTCTCAAACATATTACTTTTAGATTTATTTAGTTTATAAATGTTATACTGATTGCATAGTAATCTTTATTTAGAAATATCACTGTGTATATAAAAAAAATTAAGATGAAATGTTTGTAAAGAGAACGTTTCAGAAAGTAGAACTATTACTGTGGTGAACGAGAACTAAAGTGAGAAACATCAACATACCAAAATATGAAAATTATACAGACACATATTTACGTTCTGCTTTACATACTCCATTATTCCTCTAATTCTGTTGTTGTTTTGATTGGTCAACGATTTCTTTTCTGTTCTCTGCATTGCAATCTTCTGCTATCAAGCATTTCACTTTCTATTACGGCTATATACTACTTAAATCTGTAAGTATAAGTAGCATACATCACAGTATTAACAATTTACATTCCTTTTTCTTATTTCAGTCGGTCAAGCGCAAGAAGATAGTAAGTTTTAATTACGATATTCTCTTAAACTTACTGTTAAGTCTCCCTGATATATATATATATATATATATATATATATATATATATATAAGTATGTACATAGAAGTACTGAACAGTTGTTTCTTATTGGTATGAAATGGAGTAGTAACATGCGTCAGTGATTCCACATGAAATCCTGATCCGGATAGCTGTACGATAATCTTACAGACTAAACCAAACATTTGAGAAATAAATGACTATTGGTGGAATAATCATGAATGTATTAAATACTACTATTCCAGTTTATTTTTTGATAGCAGTATTACTAGTTTTGGTGCTCTTTTCTTTTTTATGACTGTTATCCCTTGTGGACGAGCATGGGACTCTAATCCACTCTGTTCTAAGCTCTGCTTTCCAGCTGTTTTCAGATGCTATTCATCCCTTTGATATCAGCTTCCAATTCTCAATGCAGTGTGTTCTTTGGCCTTCCTCTTTGCCGTTTCTCTTCAGGATTCCAAGTTGGCACTCGCCTCGTGATCCAGTTTGATGATTTTCTCAACGTCTCTCTATAATTTGCTCTTCAGATGGAAGCAGATTTGTTCTCTCTCACAGTAGGTTGTTGCTGATGTTATCCAATCAAAGCACAATTACTTAGAAATTATTGTACATGTTTGATGATGGTTGTAGTAGTTCTTCAAGCTTCAGATACGTACAACAGAACAAAGTGACTTGACATTCGTATTGCAAATTCTGAATTTGATGTTGGCTGAGAGCTGTTTTGAGTTGCAGATGTTCTTCAATTGTAGGGATGCTGCCCTTACCTTACAAATTAGTGACTTCAAATCTGCATCCGATTCACCTTGTTCATCGGTGACACTCCCCAAATATGTGAAAGTTGAGACCTCTTCCAGAGCTTCTCTATTAAGTGTGATTGAGTTGGTAATCTCTGAGTTGTATTTGAGGATCTCGGTTTTTTCCTTGTGTATGTTGAGGCAAACTGATACAAAGACTGTCACTACACCAGCTTTCCTCATCTGCATTTGTTTATATGTATGGAATAGTAGAGTGAGGTCATGTGAGTATTCCATATCGTCTAGTTGCATGCAAGCTATTCATTGTGTTTCATGCTTCTCCTCAGATGTCGAGGTCTTCATAATCCAGTCAACCACAGCTTTTAATCTAATTCATTTTTTTAAAGTGTTTCCACTGAGACAGACGAGGAAGTGTTTTTGGATAAATATCATAGAATTGACTTACTATGTCTGTGTCATTACAATTCCCACAACTCAAAGTAAGAACACCAAGACTGGTACAATTGAAGATTTATTAAACGGCAAAATACCACAACGACTGAAGTCAAAAATACACTCATCATATATTAATTGTACATTCATCAATGCATTTCAAATACTGAATTTTTTTTATCTAATCGACATCTACTAAAATCTACACAAAACCTTTTCTGATAATAATCATCATATGCACACTAGCGAATGGCTTCAAGAGGTATTTCCTGAAGTTCTAGTGAGAAGCCATGACCAGTGGAGTTCATCCAAGTCTGTTTTGAGATAGTCACTCACTGAACACAATGGTGGATGTTTGGTTGAATTTTTGACGGAGTTTCGTTCTCTGAGCTGGATGGTTTGGTCGTGGAGCTTTCATCGTTCTTCTGAACGAAATCATCAGTACAAACTTCAGATAGAAGTGAAGTGATCGAATTTCTTCATATGAGTTTCGCAGCTTGTTCTGTGCACCTCGATGTCGTGGATTAGTTGAAGTTAGAAATGAACACCGTTAAATGCCGACCGGCTCAGTGGTCTGATTTCGAATCTTGCGAGACGAAATCATGAGTACACACTACTGAGGAGTCTCACAATAGGAAGAAACGGCTTTCTGTTATATTTTATGCCCTGTGTCCTTATTATTGTATAACGTAATGATACCGCCAATTAAAGAACAGTGAATTGTCGATTGGACCAATGACGCATAAAACAAGTACGAGCAGTCTTGAGTCCTAATTGGTCTTGCTTCCTGCCTTGCATAGCCGGTTAAGTGCAGAACACCGATTTCAACCTCTACAATATGAATCATTTATTTTAAACATACTCGGTTTATATACCAACTAGACAGACCACATCATACCATAAAATAGAAAACAACATTCGTACAAGATCTAGTCACATGTGGCTGTGAATGTGGTAGATAGCATTTGATAGACTGGGCATAACTCAAGAATGGTAGATTGTATAATAACAGTTCATAGGTCAACACTCAGTTTATGATAAGAGGGACACGAATTTGAACAGTTATACAATAAAAATATACATATAGTATTGGTTCATAAATGGATTCCAATAGTTACCATTCATTATTCTCATCAGGATACAACACTGTCCAGTGCTTCTAGGTTTTCCATGGTTGTCTAGCTTCAATTGACTCATGAATCCAACTATAAAAATTATTAAAATCTCCATAAAACCCCTTCTGATAATAATCGATAACTGTTTTCATATGGATATTTCTTTTCAATGAGTTTCAATTGTGATTAATATCATAGCAACTATTTATCAACAATTCTCTTGATAGATCTAAATGATTCAAAGTTCAAACATTGAATGTTGAACGAAAAATAATATTTTGGCTAAACCATAACTATTCTCGTTCGCAAACTATGTGAACCCGTGATAGCTCTCTTTTTCAAACCCTAACAGTAAATCCTTGTTATATGTCAATAATTTTAACTGAATATTAGATATATGAAACCAGAAAACATGATCCTATTTACAAACTTGAATTTAATGTGTAACTTTCTATCGTTTGCTTATGAAACAAAGCACGAATTCGTGACAATCAACGCACACACACACACAAAGATAATTAATTTATTTACATACTTACGTCTGTTATACGTCATAGAGGAGCATATGCAGTTCAGCAGGATTCTCTATCCAACTTTGTCCTGAACAATCCTATCCTGTCGCTATTGATCCTCTTCACATCTACTTCTAATTCTGTTCGTAGTGTATTGTTTGATCTTCATCTTTTACGTTTTTCTTCAGGATTCCAAGTTAGCGCTTGTCTCGTGATGCAGTATGATGAATTCCTCAATGTGTATGCTATTCATTTCCAAGGTCTTTTCTTAATTTCCTCTTAAGCTGGATGTTGGTTTGTTCTCTCCGACAGTAGGCTGTTGTTGATGGAATGATAAATAAGACTTGTGTATGTTCTAAACGTGTTAAAATAACCGTTTTGTTATCGATGTTCAATAAATCCTTTTCTTTGTTCATTTAGTGGATCAACGGAGTATATAAGAGAATAATTTTCACTGAAAATTGCATTTCCACCATCTAACGTCATATAAATATGTCTTTTATAAACAAATCACTCTACCACATCCCAAAGTACTGAGTGAAAACAGAAAATCAAGTGAATGTTGGAGGTTGAAACGAAATCCTCTATGTAAACCATTCTCTACACACAGTATTCACTTACTGAATAAAGCGGAAAGTGTTGCATATTGCAACTACATAGATCAACGTTATCTTGTTGGTTTTCATATGATCTGAATGCTTTCAATTCTTTCGTCTATGTGATTGTTTATTTATGATATTTGTACTTGATTGCACGCTTATTAAGAATTACAACTATAAAACGTTTAGTAGTGCTCATCTAGTTCTACCTGACTTCAATTGAACTATTTCAGGAATCCTAGGTTAACACATTAATTTGAATACTTCTATTTAGCATAGTATTTCTCACTGTTAAGTTATCTTAAACCTTATGGATTCAATCGCTTAATGATCCTTGAATATCGTTTATTCTTCAGTTGATGTTAACTTATTTCACTCATGTAACTTTCAAAGTATGCAAAAAATTCTGCATATAAACACATGCCTCAATAAATTTAAACTGGTATATTAGTTACTTTAATCTAATTATTTGAATGTTTAGGTTCCACAGAAGACCCAATTACTGGTAAGTCTGATCATTTCATTATTTACTAACTTACTTATGCCTGTTACTCCCAATTGAGCATAGGCCGCTGACCAGCATTTTCCAATCCACTCTATACTGGGTCTTCCTTTCTAGTTCTATTCAATTCTTATTTATTCTTCTCATATATATCTCCATTTCTTAATGTAATGTGTTCTTTGCTCTTCCTCTCCTCCTTTGGCCTTGAGGATTTGAAGTGAGGGCTTGCCTTGTAATGTAGTTGAGTACTTTCCTCAGTATGTGTCGTACCCACTTCCAGCACTTTTTCCTGATTTCTTCTTCTGTTGGGATCTGTTCATAACTGTGTATATTTCATTTAGGCAATTTTTTAAAGTTTCATTAAGACTTTGTCATACATATTTTCAATGGAAGTTGATAAATATACTTTTTTAAATCATGTCATATATACTTACGCATTTTTCTTAATTGAAATGAATTGATCGATTACATGGTTGTTTACATTTGTCAAAATGTAACGAAAATTTAGACAGAACTATCATTTTCAGTAAAATTAGAAACATTATTTTCTACTGTCAGATTCCTGGACTGAATTTCGTCGAGAACAAATCTGTCACTTTAGAACAATCATCGTCTTTATAAGTAAAGGTGTATGATGACTATTGGTGAAATCCACGATGCACGTAGTTATCTGGAATCAGTAACTAAGTGGATAACGCAATGGCGTTTGAAGCCAAACGGTACTGGGTTTGATTACCGAAATGAACATCAACTCTGTGATACAGGTACATCGATCTGACGAGTCCCAAATAGGACGAAACGTGCGTATTGGATTCTACTACTAACCACTATCCATCTTTGCTTATAATGCTTGTGACTTGAGGCAATATCGATGCATCACGAGCAGTATACACGTATACTGATAAGAGACTGATCAATTGCAGTCCTAAATATCAATGAGAAGATTCAAACAAACAAATTACCGTCTTCTTTTCTAGTATTTGAAAATGACCAAATTCTGATGATTATTTTGTAACATTTTGATCACTTTACAATTATATAGTGGACTGAAAGTGATGTGTATATGAATGAGGAGTAGGATCAGTATATTTTAAGAATAACGTTAGTGTAGTAAAATTCTAATAAATTGTAGGTCTGACTTAAGGTGCTAACGTCAACAAAGGTAAGGTCAAGGAGATAAAACAAATATCTAGACTATTTTAGATACACGATTAAAAGTAAATGACCATCTAGACTTACTCAGAATATATTTTTATTGAAATGATAGAAATAATCTGTAGCCAAAATAAGCACTTTTGATAATGCTGTGTTTCATTAAGTGAAATGTTAAATTGAAAGGCATTCATTATCATTTTGAACAATATCATCAATCTTTACTTTAAATGAAAGTGAACTTTTTAAGAACCTTTCCACATTCATTGAATTAGTCTATTCTAATGAATTTGTTTATGATTGATCGTCTTAGTAGGATTGACCATTTTCATACTTCTTTGGATTCTTGCTGTTTGCTTTGTTCTCTTGAACTCTGACCATATAACAGATAGATTTTGTCCATATGGATTGATCGCTTATATCTACTTCCATCTGTCTAATGATTCTATTTAGACATGAATGACATATATCTTTACATTCTTTAGCATGTTTGAAATTTGCTTGATCCACAATGATTCCTTACAAATAGTTATTACTTGTATACACTGATATAACTGATAGTATCCTTTGCAGTGTTTTGAATTCAGACTTTATTATAATAGTATATAATATATTGTTGTCAAGTTACTTTATTCAAACAGTTTTTTTCTTTCTCGGTTTTATTGGTATATAAAATATGGCAGATCCTACCACTTTCGGTAAGTTACATAATTCTCTTTGTAAACGAATTGTTTTAACCTAACTCCTGTATACATAAGAATTGGTACTAAAAAATAAAAGAGATACACATTAAGGTAACTGTTTTCTGGAATCAACCTTGAAAATTTATTGCTTTATAGATTACTTTCTTATTTGTTAGATCAGTCAATCACATGTCATAATCACATTCCAATTAATTAGACTTAATAGTTAAGAACATCCTTCATTTGAAGCTAGATCACCATGGAGAACCTAGAAGCAATAGATGGCCGTTTCGCCTTAGTATGGGACTCCTCAGCAGTTTGTGTACAGGATCCCGTCCCGAGAGACTCGAACCCAGGATCTATAGGTCTCGCGCGTGAACGCTTAATCTCGAGACCATTAGGTCAGCCGGCATCCAACGTTATTAATGTCTAACTTCAACTAATCCACGAAATTGAGCCACACATCCATCATTGTGTTCAATGAGTTACTATCTCACATCGGACTCGATTTCACTCACGGGTACGAATCTCGCGAGATTGGATCGTGGATGTGCACCGCTGAGGAGTCCCATACGATGACGAAACGGATTTCCAGTGCTTCCAGGTTTTCCATGATGGTCTAGCTTTAATTGACTCATGAATTAAACTGTAAAAACTACTAAAATCTCTAAAAAAACCCCTTCTGGTACTAAGTAGGTTCAACTAACTTTTTAATACTAACTTGTCTAGCATAGATCATACAACTCAAAGTTGAGTAAATAAAACTATCCTTACTAAACGAATTACATTGGACGTTTAAATCTCCTTAAGAGAATATCCAATAACGTTGTATCCATGACTTGTAATTATAATGAAGTCTTTTTCTAGGACTACTGGCACATTCAACAATTTATCGATAAATTTAATTTGCTAAGAACTCAAAAGATGATCACCTATATTGATAAGCTACATTAAATCTACACTACATAATATCAGAAGTTTATTTAAGCTACTGATGTGAATTAGAAATTACCTTTTCAATTCTATCTAAATCTTCATATTCTTTGGTTGTATCTCAAATAATCTCAGTTTATGACAACTGCAAACTAATTGATGTGACTATAAATTATGAACGACCTTTGAGTGATGTTAAAGTGATCTTGAAAATGTCCACCTACTTACTAAGACTAAATGAGAGTTATAAAGTAGTGTGAGGAATTACAAGTATGATTTACAGTTGATAATAAAGGTTAAGAACTAGATATAGGGTTTTCATCACGAACTGACATCAGCTACAATGCCAAAACTCTATTTAGCCAAATGAATACATGAATTTTGCAGCAAAATCCGAAAACGATTATCTCATATCTGATTGGTTCGTCCATAAATTGAAATTTCATCTATTTATAATAGTAATGGTTTTGCAACAGTCTTCTAAGAATTTAACACTTTCATTTAAAGGCTGTTAACATATATACATGTAACCAACTTCTTATTTAATGTAATCTTTTGTCAATCTTAAATCTAACATTTTCTTCTGGTACAAATCCATGAAGTCACTGACAAGTGGACTGAGCCATGTTGGTAGGTGTAGACTACCTGGTCGGAGTCTTCGAGATGACAGCAACCGATGGTTCGAGACCCTGAATGACATGGCTCAAAATCGTTTGCAATGGTGCAGGTGCATCCACTCTTTTTGTCCCTCCGAATTCTAATCTTCTGAATTCTTCATGCCCCGTTTTTTCTCTTTCCAATTTTATTTCACTGGATTATACTCCTTGAATAACATCTTCAAACCCTAATCCTTCAGATTACTGCTTATACTCTTATTACCTCTACCAACTGCATCTCTGTGCTAATATGGTATGACAGCTTGAACTGATACACGTACTTATGAAGTTCTACGTTGTTACTGACTGACTGACTGACTGACTGACTGACTGACTGACTGACTGACTGACTGACTGACTGACTGACTGACTGACTGACTGACTGAACAATTTCTTCATTATTATTATGCAATTAGTTTCTGAATCATATGCTTACTATTCATAATACAAACTATTCATTATTGAAATGTATCATCTAATTTAGTTGCAAAAGACTAAATAGACATAGAATGATTATTAAAGTACATTGGAATAAGTTAAGTAATCCTTAACTATTCTGTTTTCCTATTTTAAGTTTCGACTATTTTCTAATATTAAATCATTCTTATGATTATCTGGATTTATAGATAATACAACAATGACTAGTACAACAAGTGAGTTCAGTGAGTGAAGTTTTCAAGCTTCATTTCAATATGATTATTTATACATATACTTGTAATAAACAGTGAGATATTACATAATTAAGTAGTTCATAATGTTTGTCACTTCTTTTCAACTGAAAGGTTGAATGTATAAGACTATGCTTGGATTACTTACTTAAAGTAACATGTCTTATGGCTTGTTATATATCAAGTGATTAAATCGCCAATAGTATACCGACTTCTGTAACCTTATTCTTGTACTAAACCAATGATATATCAAACAGCACTACTAGTATTGAGTCAATTCTGAATCTTTTATTGATCTTCTGTTTCGTAGCTTAGTACCTAATCCAGCTTGTACAGTCCAGAACACAAATATCAGTTTTCTCTGTGTGAATCATATATTGCAGACATACTTAATTTATATACCAGCATACCAAACCACTTCACACCATAAGAGGAAACAGAAGAATTAGAAAAAATTCAGTTAAAAGTGGCTATGAGTGTAAAATACCGTATCTAATAAACTGAGAATAACTTAGTAATAGTAAATCGTATAACAGTGGTTAATAGATCAAATGAAAGCTTATGGTAAAAGGAATATATGTAATAATAGTCCATAAATAACACCTAGCAGTTACTACTCCTTTATTCTTCGTTCGGAAAGAATATAATCATACACTGGGAATATATCACCGCTTATATACTTATGGTTGTTTGTAAATTTATGTATGATCATATACTTAAACATATTACTTTTATGTAGTAGACATGAACATGGTTTACTAATGAACATTTTTATCACTTTAAAATCAATATAAGAAGGGGTTTTATGGATATTATGGTAATTTCAACAGTTGAGATCATGAACCAATTGAAGCTAGATAACCAAGAAAAACCTGGATGCATTAGATGGCCGTTTCGTTTCTTGTATGGGACACCTCAGAAGTGCTCATCCACGATCTCGCCTAGCAAGGTTCGAACTCAGATCCTATCAGTCTCGCACATGAACTCTTAACCTCGGGACCATTAGGCAGGCCTACATCCAACGATGTTAATGTTTAAGTTTAGCTAATCTACGAATTTGAGCCACACATCCACCATTGTCTTCAGTGGGTTACTATGTTACAACAGACCAGGTTGAACTCGATTGGTTTTCCATGTTGGTCTAGCTTCGATTGACTCATGATCTCAACTATTGAAATTAATAAACAAATCTGATTTCAATCCGTGAAGTAAACTGTATTTAAATTAAAGACATCTTTATTAATGACATATCTACATGTTGGTAATATTCCTAACGACAACTACGTTCGAAGTGGATCTCTTGCAGGTTTTCTAGGAATCAACGAATTTAAATGATAGACTACAATTCACTGATAATATTAGATGTGACTCTAGATATATCATCATGTATGGACTATATTTGTAAGCATATGATGCAAGATTTCTAGTCATCTGTTTAAAGATATAGAGCACTATTAGTTCAGTGAAGGTTGGAAATTTATTCATTTCTGAAGTTGTGGTTACGTATTGTTGAAACATCTGATAATAGATTCTAAATTGACTCAGAAAACTATCACTTGTTAAATCCTATTAATTGTATAAATACCTTGCTAGTGGACAAATTATTTGGCAAAATATAGCTTACTTATGTACTATGTACTGTAATCTTAATTGTTATATCTATCAAGTTACATGTAATGCTGAGTGTACTTCACCTTATTTATTTCAGCCAATAAACCAAAAGAGGAAAGTGAGTTCCATATAGGACCTTCTATTTGTTGATGTTTCTTTTGATGTTCATCGTTTTCATGGATATAGTAGTTACTACTAGAAATTTGTTTTCAATTAAAGTTAACATTAAACTGGTGGTTAAATTCAATCCATGTAGGTTTGAATCCTGCGAGGCGGGGTTGTGGGTGTGCACTGCTGAGGAGTTCCACAATAGGATGAAATGGCCGTCCAATGCTTCTAGGTTTTCCATGGTTGTCTAGCTTCAATCGACTCATAATCTTAACTGTTGAAATTATTTCTTATTTCTCATTATAGCATATAAGTAATATCTTGATTATGTTCATTCGATTTTCTTCCATATTGATATCGAATCCATTTTAATACAAATTTCGTTTACTTTAAGCCATGAATCCATGTTATAATTTCTAACTTGAGACTGTTTAGTTAAGCCAATGTTGACAAGAAAAAAACGAAATTGAATTTTTCATGAATTTCTTGTATGAAACAAATAAGTTCCCAATGTCTTTTCATATAAGTGACCACAATGAAAAACGTTTAAGCAATTCAATTAAGGGACGAGTATACTGTGGGGCAGTTCATTCTCTTCTAATTTGAAGCTGCGAAATGTGGCCATAAAGAGTAGAAGATACTCGCAAGTTACTAGTATTCGATTACAGATGTCTTAGAAATATTGCTCGCATATGCTGGGATCACCGGGTGAGTCATAGTGAGGTTAGACGCACGGTATTAGGGAATGATGGTAAATCAGTTGATGAGATTGTAAATCTTCATCAACGGCAATGATTGAGTAACGGGCTACGTATACCTGAACATCGATTACCACAACGCACAATGCTGACTCGTGTTGGAGGTGGTTGGAAGAAAGTTAGGAATGGTCAAATCAAAACATGGAATCAGTCCACAGAGTCACTAACTTCTAGTCTGAGCCATGTTGGTAGATGCAAACTACTTGCTTGGGGTCCGCGTGACTACCATAGACAATGGTTGGAGACTGTGAGTGACATGGCTCAGAATCGATCACAACGGTGTAGGTGTATACACTCTCTATCTTTCCTTAAACTATGAAACTAAAATTATTTCATATCTTTCTTTCTACCACCGAGTTCTTTCTTCCTGTAATATATCCTTATACACAATCTCTCTTTTATAAATTACTAACATTGAAGTAATTACTCCTATGAATATGGTATTGATCTTGTTGTGTTAATGAGGTAGGACAACTTAGACCGATACATATATGTGCCTGGTCCTACGTTGTAGCTAACTAACTGATTGATGATATTAATTCAAAGTCTTGGCATAGATTAATCATTTACATATCGAATTTCAAGAAAATAAAACTTAACTACTCAAGAACATTAGTTCTTTATTCTAATTATCGCGAGAGACTTTGGATAAGATCTGATTATTTTGTCGATAAACTTTTAGACTAACAATTGGGAGAGTAGTGAACTTTCCGTACTAATGAATTCCAGGAATCCTGCTTGAATATCTGGGCTACCTGTTCCTACCATCTGGATATTTCAACAACTTGTCTGATTTATTATTTCGTTTAACATATCATTATGCCTATTAGTCACATAATCTATTTAGAAGCGTTTGTGATAAGTTTATGACATTTCACTGTACAAGTTACAAATAAGCCTAATCAGTGACATCGTGGTTCCTGGCAACAGTATATATTGAAAAGAATGTACATTATTCAAATATTGATTCCTGAACTGCTAATTTCTAACTGGCGACCACTCAATATTTATCGTGAAGAATCGACCAAGAAATAAGTAACGGAAACTTGTTGAAGTACTTGATGCTGATAGTTCTATATTGTATCAAAAATATAATTCAGATTCAGATTTCAGATTTGTGTAGTGAGAACAGAAGGCCTACGTCCTATGTTATTCCTTTTCTAATATGCTTCTATGAGTGTCCAGTCTTCTCTTGAATGAGACAATTGAAGGTTCGGACACCACTGCTTCGGATAACAGTGATGAATAAAGCCACTAATAATAATAATAATAATAATAATAATAATAATAATAATAATAATAATAGTTTTGTAGTGTTATTTTAATGTTTCTTGTTTTTGTGTCTTTATCCAATTTCAGACTCTACGACAGATGACACTACTTGTAAGTTTAATTGTTCATGAAAATGAGTATATCAGTTATATCTAAAAGAGATGAAGATTCTTCTATAAAATAGATTACTTGTTAGTTTAGATTTTATACCGACTGATTTATGGTTGAAGTTATTCCCAACTGTCTGCTCTGAAAACGTGTAGTATAGCGTAGTGTCGGCCAAAGTTCTAGGAGAACGATACACATATGCAGTAAACATTCAGTCTTCAGATCAAAACCTTTATGAATATTACACAATAATATTGATATAACAATGGAATAAAAATACTTCTTTTTCAACAAGATCCTCTACCATAATACGATTATACTACCATTAGACTGTATACTTCATCGATGAGTTATACACGGACTGGAATCATGTTATATCAAATACTTGATCCATGACCAGTTATATAGTGAATCAGGGTATAGGTTAGGTTATTGTTAGACAACTTTTGAAAACCCAGTAGCCCTGAATGGCCATTCGGTTCTAGTATGGAACATCTCATCAATGGGCATCCACGCCTCGTACTTCAACATTTCGTCTCTAAACAAATGAGCCGGTATCCAATAGTGTACAAGTTGAGCTTCTATCAATATAAAATATTCAGTTGACTGAATGTTTGTTTGTCCACGCTCAGTAGCCAATCACATCAATACACAGCCAAATACAGTACATCAAATGAAAAATGATCGAATGTAATAAGGCACGTATTGTGGACGTTACGGATAACGGAGCTACGTAACTTTTGTTTAAATATTTACTCACCTAAAAGACTTTCGTTTAATCTCTCATGGTAACACATAATCTTTCCATATGATCATGATATGGACAATGTTTAGAGCGAATACATGTGACAAAACAAACAGGTAGTTGACTATAAACATCTTTTAACAAGATCTCAAAAAAGAAATGTTTCAATTAAATATTATGAAGTGAAATGATCTTAATTTTCAGTGTGAAACAAAATTTACCGACTAGCGATCTTTAGCTAACTCTCTCCTGGGCTTTCGTTTCAAGATGTTCCCATGTGGTATTCAGAATCCTAATTTATGCCTTTGATTCCCGGTGCAGTTGTTGCTCTAGTTTTCAGAAGGAAAATCAGCCTCATGATTTCCGAAGAATCCCAGCTTTCATTATTAGGCATCATGACTTTACTAAATAAAGGTCCTTCAACTCCTAGGACAGAGTTTAAATGGCTAAAATGATTCGTTCTGGTTAGCGTATATTATTAATAAATTTCTTGTTAACAGAATAGAGTCGGTAAACCCGTGCTCAACCATTCTCCTCTATCCGGGCTTGGAACTGGAAGTAGTCTTTAGTAGGCTCTAAGTGAAGTTAGTTCTGTAGTTTATAGATAGCACAATCACTCTGAAACATCAATCTCATATCCCTAATCTTTATCAAGTTTGTTGATGAATTTCATATAAGAGTGAAATATTCAATCTAAGTTAACCACAATGTCATTGATCTCTTCTTATCATCATCATCATCATCACCTACGTAAATAAAAATATGTTCATTTCATTTGTTATTCACTTTTTTACTTTGTAGATACTACAACCCCCAGTTATTCTAGTGAGTCTTATTATTCCATTTCATTTATTCCAATATATTTTGATGGAGCTGGATGGTTTAGTCGTGGAACCTTCATCGTTCTTCTGAGCAATATCATCAGCCCAAACCTCAGGTGGAAGTGATGTGTTCAAACAAACAAAAGGGACACCTATGGGATCATCAATATCAGAACTTATCACAGAAGCAGTGAAAAACTTGATGATGTCGTTCAGAAGAACGATGAAATTTCCATGACTAAACCATCCAACCCAGAAAACAAAACTTCATCAAAACAATCCACGTGAGCTATAAATCTTCTCCACTCTAATATATATTTTCACTGAATTGATTACTCAGTTGATTTATATCCTGAAATGAAAGTTTCTAGATTGATTTAGGGTTGTGAAGATAGTTGAGTTTCATTGAAATCACAAGTCGATCTATGTTAGATTCCCACTGAAAATCTGGGAGTAATTGACGTTTGTATCATTCTAGTATAAAAGTCTTCAAAGGTGCGCGTTCACGAGCTCATACGCGGGAATCTAACCCAGCTACTTTGGCTCCATATATGCTTAAACTCTAGCTAACTGAGCTGGTATTCAGCGGTGTTAATGCCAAACTTCAATCAGTCCACGATATCACACGACCGTCTCCCATTGTCTTCGGTGTGTAACTGCCTTTAGAGGTTAGGTGTTTGCGTGCGAGATCGGAGTGCCCAGGTTTGGCTCTCGAACGCGGGGTCGTGTGTGCGCACTACTGAGGAATACCACACTAAGATGAAACTACCAACTAGTGTTTTCAGATTTTCACTGGCGATCTACCATTGATAGATTCATGATTGTAATGACACTAATCATTAAATCGATTATTCTAACCTGATATTTGTTTGGTTAAACACGCTGTGTCATCAAATTAGTACACCTCATAAAACTAGATTCTTGAACAAATTTCTTAACATCGTCTACATTTGTATATTCGTTAAACATCACTTAATAGCTGAAGTCACGGAAGTAAATCTTGTCTTAATCGGAAGTCAGATGTGTCTTAATTGATATAATATTTTGAATCCCTCAAATGCCTTAGTACGGCCAAGGGTGGGGAGAGTCAGCTCTCCCTCTCCAAATCCTCTCTCATGGACATACGCATACAGCCACTGTCAGCAAAGTCCTACTCACTACATTCTAGTGGCGGAGGTGTTGTTTACGAAAATGAGAAGACGAAAAGCGAATATCCGACTCTTTAAACGGGTTGGTGAACATGGAGAGTCCACCTAGTGGAGTTGGAAAACTGCGATTCCAAACCATTGGTACACATGGACTCCAGGATCCTGAGGAGATAAATGGCGTATGAACCAATTGTCGGTCACTGGCTACCATGGGACTACATCTCCTTACGTTGCTCCACTACATTGTGGATTAGATCTTCAGGTCGAATGCTGTGAGTTTAGTCCCCTAAGAAAAGGACCCTCTTCGGTTTGGGTTTGCGAACTGTATCACAGCCCACACATAGATCAAGTGACTTGTGTGGCGCATATGTACTTGGTGCCCCTTTGTATCAAATAAATAAATAATTACACATCTATGTTCATTTTTTAGACCTTATTATTATCTCTGTATTAAAACAAAACTTTACGTCACTCTGGTCAAGTGTAATAACATGAAAGTGAATTACCGTTTTTAAAGCATCATAGTCGATTTCTGAGTATTGTACACCATTTTAACTTTTTTGAATCCAACTTAACAACCTATACACACTCAGTGAATAAACATTATCTTAAATAAATTGGCTTTTTGTTTTTTCAAGAAGAAAACCTATACCTAATTCGACTTATTTTAATGTGGACTGTAAGGGAATCGAATTTCCTCATTCTGCAACATTCTTATATAAAGCACGGAGCTTTTTGTGGTGTCCGGAACTTTTTATTGGCTCTTGAAAATTCGAGTGAGGCAGTAGAATTTTCGTGGCGAGCCTATCCAATATCCTCACCAGGTCTCCAAGGTGAATAGCCTCTGGCAATTGAACAATATAAGTAAGGGAATTCGGCAAACTGAATACGTCACTTCAGAAGAAAGATTGACTCTGAAAACCGATTTAGACAGGCCGAAATCAGATACATGTCGGTCCAGTTGACAGCTGGTGTCTTTGCTGATTTATGTGCTCTGGTACCCATTGTTATACGTTTACTGAATTCTGCATCCATGTCAGTCGTGGGCGGTTTCAGGTAAAGGATATCTACATAAAAAGAAGTAAAAGTTACGGGCTGACACCTTTCATTAGTGAAATACCCGTGAAAAATATACTAACTAAGCGATTTTTGAAATAGAACACTTTAAACAGTATAATATCCCATATGTTCTCTACACTTGATATTACGATCTATATCAGGCTGATCATGCCTGTAAACTGGCGTGAATTCTATAATTCTTATTTTCAGAATATATTATCATTATTTATTAAGTAATATATTTTAATCTACAGGTACTTTCATAATCACAGACGATGGTAGGTTTTTTTGTTGTTGATAAATTATACTTTGTATCTTCTTTACATGTTTTTTATGCATAAATCAGAACTCATATGGAGCAATTGTAATCAAAAATTTTCAATAACTATGATATTTTGGGCTATCATCCGGGTTTCATTCCGATACATATGTTTTCCATAAGCTTGCCCAGATTGGTACAGATAAATAGGGGGCTACATTAACTACAGAAATCAATTATCAAACAAACCTTAAATAACTGGGCCAATCCCTAACCAAAAAACCTATCTTTCAATAATGCTCAGTGACCATTTAGTCTTGACCTAGCACATACCTATAGGCATATGGTATGATCGGATTTGTTAAGCTTATCGAAATAACCCATTTGCCCTTGGCGTTCGTGCCGTCCTACTGTGGAACTTCTTATCAGTGCCCATTCAAGGGCACATACGCAGGAGTTAAACTCAGGATATTAGGCTTTGTACATAAGTGCTTAGCCTTACTTACTTACTTACTTACGCCTGTTACTCCTCGTGAAGGAGCATAGACCGCTCACCAGCATTCTCCATCCAACCCTGTCCTGGGCAATCCTTTCAAGCTCTTTCCAGTTCTTATTCATCTTTTTCATATCTGATTCTATTTCCCGACGTAATGTGTTCTTTGGCCTTCCTCTTTTCCGCTTCCCTTCAGGATTCCAAGTTAGCGCTTGTCTCGTAATGCAGTTTGATGATTTCCTCAATGTATGTCCTATCCATTTCCATCGTCTTTTCCTAATTTCCTCTTCAGCTGGAAGCTGGTTTGTTCTCTCCCACAAAAGGCTGTTGCTGATGGTATCCGGCCAATGGATGTTGAGTATCATGCGTAGACAGCTATTAATAAATACCTGTACCTTCTTGATGGTGGTTGTTGTAGTTCTCCAAGATTCAGCTCCGTACAGTAGAACTGCCTTGACGTTCGTATTGAAGATTCTGACTTTGATATTGGTTGAAAGTTGTTTTGAGTTCCATATGTTCTTTAATTGAGGGAATGCTATCCTTGCTTTGCCAATCCTCGCCTTGACGTCTGCATCTGAACCTCCTTGTTTATCGACGATGCTTCCCAGGTATGTGAAGGATTCCACGTCTTCCAGAGTTTCGCCATCAAGAGTGATTGGATTGCTGTTCTCCGTGTTGTGTTTGAGAACCTTGGTTTTCCCTTTGTGTATGTTGAGGCCTACTGATGCAGAGACTGCTGCTATGCTGGCTGTCTTTATCTGCATTTGTTCGTGTGTATGTGATAGGAGGGCTAGGTCATCTGCGAAGTCCAAGTCGTCTAATTGGTTCTGAGCTGTCCATCGTATGCCGTAGTTTCTCTCAGATGTCGAGGTCTTCATAATCCAGTCGACCACCAGAAGAAACAGGAAGGGAGAGAGTAGACAGCCTTGTCTTACTCCGGTCCTTACTTGGAATGCGTCTGTCAGCTGTCCTCCATGCACTACTTTGCACTGTAGTCCGTCGTATGAGTTCCGGATAATGTTGACAATCTTCTCAGGAACTCCGTAGTGTCGAAGAAGTTTCCATAACGTCCTCCTATCTATACTGTCAAATGCCTTCTCATAATCAATGAAGTTGATGTAGAGTGACGAGTTCCATTCAATTGATTGTTCGACGATGATCCGTAGTGTCGCAATCTGGTCTGTGCACGACCGGTCCTTACACAATCCAGCTTGTTGATCTCGAAGTTGAGCGTCAACTGCGTCTTTCATCCTGTTCAGTAACACTCTGTTGAAGACTTTACCCGGTATTGACAGTAGTGTAATGCCTCTGTAGTTTTCACACTTGCTCAGGTCTCCTTTCTTTGGAATCTTGATGAGGTGTCCTTCTTTCCAATCCATCGGCACTTGTTCCTCCTCACAAATCTTCTTGAATAGAAGATGAAGCATGCTTGTAGTTACTTCGATGTCTGACTTCAACGCTTCAGCTGGTATATTGTCAGGTCCTGCTGCTTTCCCGCTCTTGCTTTGTCTGACGGCCATTTTGATTTCTTCTGTCGTTGGTGGATTGACATCTATAGGGAGATCTGTGTGTGCTGCTTCGATGTCCGGTGGATTCATTGGTGCCGGCCTGTTCAGGAGTTCCTCGAAGTACTCTGCCCATCTGTTGCGCTGTTGTTGAATCTCAGTGATTGGTCTTCCTTCTTTGTCTTTGACTGGTCTCTCTGGTTTACCGTATTTCCCTGCAAGCTTCTTCGTCGTATCGTAAAGCTGTCTCATATTTCCTTCTCTTGCAGCTTTTTCCGCCATCGTTGCTAGTTCTTCCACGTATTTTTGCTTATCAGCTCTAATGCTCTTCTTCACTTTCTTGTTTGCTTCTATGTACTCTGCTTGTGCTTGGACTTTCTCTGCTCTTGTTCGACTGTTGTTAATTGCTGTCTTCTTGTTCTTTCTTTCTTTGATCCTGTCCAGTGTTTCTGTAGAGATCCATTCCTTGTGATGATGTTTCTTGGGGCCCAGAACCTCTTGACACGTTGAAGTTAATGTTTCTTTGATACCTTTCCAGCTATCCTCCATAGTAGTTTCTTCTTCCTTCAGTAGATCCTGTAAGGCTTGGAACCTGTTGTTGAGAGCTACCTTGAATTCATTGAGTTTGTCAGTATTTCGAAGGAAGGCTGTATTGAACATTTGTGGTGCTGTTTGTCCAGTTGTCCAGTTCTTCTTTAGCTTCAGTTTCAATTTGGCCACAACTAGGTGATGATCTGAAGCTATGTCCGCTCCTCTCCTGGTTATCACATCTTCCATTGTCCTTCGGAACTTTTTATTGATGCAAATGTGATCTATCTGGTTCTCTGTGGTGTGGTCCGGTGAGATCCACGTAGCTTTGTGTATACGTTTGTGTGGAAATGTTGTACCGCCTATGACCAATTTATTGAATGCACACAGATTTGCAAATCTTTCCCCGTTTTCGTTTCTCTCTCCCAGTCCATGCAGTCCCATGATGTCTTCATATCCGGTGTTGTCCATTCCGACTTTGGCGTTTAGATCTCCCATCAGAATGGTGAGGTCCTTTCTTGGGCACTTCTCTATGATTGATTGCAGCCTCTCATAGAATTGATCCTTAACGTCATCGTTGCTATCATTGGTAGGTGCATAACATTGGATAATGTTCATTGTGATACCCTCCTTCTTTGTTTTGAATGATGCTTTGATGATTCTGGATCCGTGAGATTCCCATCCTACAAGTGCATTTCGTGCTACTTTGGATAGCATTAGAGCAACTCCCTGAGTGTGTGGAGCATTTTCCTCTTCGTGACCGGAGTATAGCAGCATCTCTCCCGTATTTAGCCTTTGTTGTCCAGCTTGGGTCCAATGGGTTTCACTGATTCCCAGTACTGCCAAGTTGTATCTTCTCATTTCCGTTGCTATTTGACTGGTCTTCCCGGTCTCCCACATTGTCCGGACGTTCCATGTACCTATAAACATTGTTGCTCTGGTTGTTAGAAGGGGCATCGGCCTCGTGGCTTCCGAAGGAACTCGGCTTTCACCATGAAGCGTCATATTACCTCTAACTCCCAGGGCAGAGTTTAAATGGTTTGAGTTATTTTTTCTGGTTAGCGTTTTTTTAGCGAGTTAGGTTTCTACGGGATGGGGACGCTAACCCCATGCCCAACCCTCCTCCTTTACCCGGGCTTGGGACCGGCAGTAACTCTGGAAGAGTTACAGGCGGAGTTAAGGGCTTAGCCTACAGACAACTAAATGGCATCTAGTAGTGTTTGTGTCAAACTCCAATCAATTCAGGATATTGAACGACCATCTACCACTATCTTCGGTAGGCAACTGCCTCACACTCGATACGATTGAACTCCACCGGTCACGGCATCTCACTTATTTGTATCAGTTATTTAAATCTCATCGGAATAAAACTAATAATAATACTATTAAAGCGAGTGCAATTACTTTTATGTATTCTAAATCCCAGGTATTTATTGTAACAACCTATTTAAAAAAGGTAATCATTTTTGAAAACTTTACCTGATAATAAGTCATTTGAATGATTTTTATTGTAATTTGTTATTTCACGTTATCCTACTTCGAATTATAAGCATATCTTTGGTTAGTCATTGAAATGAATTCGAGTATACATACTTACAAGGAGGCCCCAAATAGATATAACCAACATAAATCATTCGATTTATATGAGGGATGGAATACTGCACGGGCGCCGAACCCAAAACATATGGTTTTCTTAGGGGATCACACTCGGTGCATTCGACCTAAAGATATAATCCACAATGTAGTGGAGCAACGTAAGGAGATGTAGTCCCATGGTAGCCAGTGACCGACAATTGGTTCATACGCCATTTATCTCCTCAGGATCCTGGAGCCAATGTGTACCAATGGTTTGGAATTGAGGTTTTCCAACTCCACTAGGTGGACTCTCCGTGTTCACCAACCCATTTAAAGAGTTGGATGTTCTCTTTTCATCATCTCGTTTTTGTAAACGACACCTCCGCCACCAGAATGTAGTGAGTAGGACTTCGCTGACAGTGGCTGTATGCGTATGTCCATGTGAGAGGATTTGGAGAGGGAGAGCTGACTCTCCCCACCCTTGGCCGTACTAGGGCATTTGTGGGGGGGGGCAATTAAATATGTGCTAGTTTAAAAATGATTTAGAATGACACTTTAATTTTCCTCATGAACTGATATCAACTGTAGAAGCACTGAAAACCATGGAGTGATAGAAAGGTATTATCTTTATCTACGATCTTCAAGTTGAAATACAATTTTCTATGTTCTAAACCTTAGTTAATTTATGATTTGATTACTTGACTATGAGCCAAACATCATATGTATGAACTAAGGATCCTGCCCAAATAAAAAAAAACGAATTAAATGGAACCAGATTAGAACTTATAACCCAATGGTAATGGTTTCTGTCCTTCAATCATTCATTTACCAATCGATCCTTTATGTCTGTAACGTATTTAGCAAGCTTCGGTTCGTTTACCCATCTATGGATGACACATTTTGGTATGGGGCTGGAAATCATTTTGTGAAAGATCAGTCTTGTGAGTAGTAGATTGAAAATAGAATATCCTAAATAAATATTATTTAATTTTAATAGTTGAGATTATGAGTCAAATGAAGCTAGACTACAACTGAAAACCTGGAAGCACTGGACGTATGTTTCGTTCTACTGTGGGACACCACAACAGTGCACAATCACGATCCCGCCTCGTGAGATTCGAACTCAGGACCTATCAGTCTCGTATGCAAGCGCTTAATATTTTTTAGTATAACCATTTTACATTGAAAAATTCACTCACAACATTTGTTGATTTCCTTTCTCTATCTTTTATTTCTTTAAATTCTGCTCTCAGCTACAAATTTAAAATGTCAACGAATATTCCACATGATAGTTGGATTGATCAGTTTAATGGCAATCAATTGACGAAAACAAAACACTTATTCTCTGTAATCAATGTATAACTAGTTTTATGTGTATGTTTAAATTGTATTCTTAGCATATTTTTACCATGTTAGAAATAATGCATTCTTGTGTTCATTTTCCGATAGCATAGTTAGTTGTCAGTGATCAGTAGAAATCTTTGATCTGATCAATAAGTCATGTCTGAAACAGTTCAAGTTACCGTGCTTTACATTGGTATAGTCAGTGAGAGAATTATCACGATGTGAAGTAGTTATAGAAATAAAAGTTATTCACTTGTTGTGCAACTTGAAGATCCAATTGATGTCCTGTATAAGTACTGTTGAAAATTCTTATTCTGAGGCTGAAAAGCTATTCAATCCTCTTTGGTTCTTAATACTATCGCAGCTAACATCAATCCGTCATAAATATCCCTTAGAAATATGATAATTATTAAGTCGGAGTATGTAAATCAAATGAAAGGTAGCTAACTGTAGATAGATTACAACATCTTTTATGTGTAGAAAGGATCTAAATTCTCCTGTTGTTAACATTAATCTCTGAATCTTAATCAGTTTTAGCATATGTACATTTTGAGAGAATTACCATAAGTTTTAGGTTAAGAATCTCATGCTCATTAGACAAATCAGTGATAACCCAGTCTGAGTAACTCAATAGATAATATATTAATGTTTAAAGAAAAAGGTATAGAGTTTAAGTTTTAATATGTACATAAACATTGAAGTGAAGGGGGATCCAAACGACAGGGTTCAATGAAGACGAAACGAACTACCCAGATTCCATCAATCACCATTCTATCTTGAGAATCATCTTGAATTTCGATTTGGAAATGAACATTTACAAAATAACACCATCGTTAATTAAATCCACTTGGTATTGCTTGTTTGAATCTTCCCATTGATGTTTAGCATTGCAATTGATCGGTCTCTTATTGACATACGTGCATACTGTGCGTATCGTTTTGACATTGCCTTAATTTACAAGCATTATAAGTAAAGATGGATAGTGCCTAGCAGTGGAATCCAGGACACACGTTTTGTCCTTTTTAGGACTCGTCAGCTAGATGTATCTGCATCTCAAAGAGTTGATGTTCACTCTAGGACTCAAACTCAATACCGTTCACCTTAAACGCCACCTCATTATCCACTTAGCTACCAAATGAATTTAAACTTTACCTCATTACATAAACACATGGATATCAGGATTCAGTCGATAAGTAGATAACACGATGGCGTTCGAGTCCCAGAGTGAACATCAACTCTTTGAGATGTAGATACATCTAGCTAACGAGTCCCAAAGAGAACAAAACGTGTGTCCTAGATTCCAGTGCTAGGAACTATCCATCTTTACTATCATTAATTACAAGTATTGTTTTCTATTGATTACTTAAATTTATAGATCTCATTGAACGATGAACAGTAAACTGTTAATTTCAAAAAAATGAACAAAATCAATCCAATATATTGATTTTCTTATTCTATCATTAAATAGAATAGTAAATTTTCATTATTCAATGAATAATAGTAATTTAATAGTTACCTTTCTCTTTTTTGTTTTTTTTTGTAATATCAACATTTTATTGATTTAAATCAGAGTACTTAGTTACTAAATTTGAATGATGTATATTTTAAAAAAAAAGTTTTTTTTTTCTTCAAAATTATAATAAATATCATACAATAGAAATTAATTAATATTTCTTTTCAGAAGGGGGTTTTTGTGGAGATTGTAGTCGTTTCAATAGTTGTGGATATGATTCAATTGAAGCTAGACAACCATGAAAAAATTTGGAAGTACTGGATGGTGGTTTTGTCTTATTGTGGGACTCCTCAGCAGTATGCATCTACGATCCTACCTCGCGGGATTAAAACTCAAGACCTATCAATCCTACTGATGACAATGGTGGATGTGCCGATCGAATTCGTGGATTAGTTGAAGCTAAGCATCAACACCGTCCGATGTTGGCTGGCTGAGTTTTTTAGTGGTTAAGCGCTCGTGCGTGAGAATAATAGGTCCTAGATTTGAATCTCGTGAAGCGGGGTCGCGGATACGTACTGCTGTGGGGTCCTACAATAGGATGAAACGGCCGTCAAGTGCTTCTAGATTTTCCATGGTTGTCTAATTTCAATTGACTCATGATCTCAACTATTGAAATTAATACTTATTTTGTCTATTCTGCTAATAATAAAATGAATGTACTGAATCTAATCCAAGAAGAAATTATGAATTCGTGGAATAAAATATTCAACATAATTTTGAAATTAAGGGTTTAGGAAAAACTGAGTAATCAGTGGTTTTTAGGCTATTTGGTGTTGATTTTGAACTGTCATTCAAAATCTACAAATATTGATTACAATAATTGAAAGGATCTTGATTGTGTAGTTTACGTCTACTTACTTAGATCAGAATAACAGTGATTGACTTTGTGATACTAAATTTGAAATTCATTTCGATAGTGGTTTCATCCAATACTACGATATACAGATTAGAAAACAACCGCGAGTTACAAAGTGTTAAACAGTCCGTCAGTTACAAGATAGAAACAGGCACATGTATGTATCGGTCCAAGTTGTCACACCTTATTAGCACAACAAGATCAACACCAAATTCATAGAAGTAGTTACTTCAATGGTAGTAATTTATAAATAAAAAGATTGTGTATAACGATACAGTACGGGAAGAAAGAGTTAGTTCGTAAAAGTAAGGGTATAAAGTAATTTTATTCTCATAGTTTAAGGGAAAATAGAGAGTGTATACACCTACACCGTTGTGATCGATTCTGAGCCATGTCACTCACAGTCTCCAACCATTGTCTATGGTAGTCACTCGGACCCCAAACAAGTAGTCTGCATCTACCAACATGGCTCAGACTAGAAGTTAGTGACTCTGTGGACTGATGCCACGTTTTGGTTTGACCATCCCTAACTTTCTTCCAACCATCTCCAACACGAGTCAGCATTGTGCGTCGTGGTAATCGATGTTCAGGTATACGTAACCCGTTACTCAATCATCGTCGTTGATGAAGATTTACAATCTCATCGACTGATTTACCATCATTCCCTAATACCGTGCGTCTAACCTCACTATGACTCACCTGGTGATCCCAGCATATGCGAGCAATATTTCTAAGACATCTGTAATCGAATACTAGTAACTTGCGAGTATCTTTACTCTTAATGGCCACATTTCGCAGTTGCAAATTAGAAGAGAATGAACTGCCCTACAGTATACTCGTCCCATAATTGATAGACGGATATCTCACCTTCTCCATAGGTGACGTGCGTTGACAAAAGCCAAACGAGCTTTTTGAATCCGTGCAGAGATCTCGCCAGGCACTAACCCATTGGGGTTGATCAGACTTCCAAGATTGGTGTTGTCAACGCGTTCAACTACTTGACCCAGGCCAGTCCTGGAGAAACAACTTGCATTTAGAGGGGGGGGATACGCATCCTAAACATCCTAGCATTTTTGTTTAGAGCTACCAAATGATTCTGTATCTTATCAGCATCGTCACCAAGCAGGACTGTCATCTGCGCATTCTAAGTCAATAAGTGAACCTCCTGGAAGAATATCAATTCCTGAGAATTCAGTCGACGAAGATGTTATTTCCGGCAGTCGGTCTATGATAAAATTAAACAGAAATGAAAATAATGGAAAGCCTTGCCGGAGACCACTTGAGATTGCAAAAGCAGATGTCAGTTCGCCATAAGTTCTGAATCGACTAGTAGTGTTCGAATAAATAACCATCACAAGGTTTATGCACTTCTGAAGTACTCTTTTCAATGACAGACACTGCCACAGAACCCCTCGGTCTATAGAGTCGACGCTGCTTTTATGTTAAGAAAAACCACTATTGTCAGACGCCGATAAGTATGATTGTATTCTAGAACCTGACGAATGGTGAATATGTGATCGATGCAGCCACGACCAAGTCTGAAGCCAGCCTGATTTTCACTAGTTTGCAGTTCATGAGTCTGTTATATCTTGTGATCCGCCTATTAGAGAGCAGCCTATTATCGATCGAAACAGTGACGCGTAAAATACGTAAGAGCAGCCTAGAGTCCTGATTGGCCCTGCTTTCTGTCTAGCCCAGCCAGTTGAGTCCAGAACACAAATCTCAGCCTCGGAGGTATAAATCATTATATTTCAAACACACTCGGTTTATATATCAACCAGACAGACCACAACGTACCAATAAAATATGAAACAACATTTGTACAAGAATTAGCCAGATGTGGCTATGAATGAAGGAGATAGAAATCAATAGATAGAGCATAACTCAAGAATAGTAAATCGTACAATAATAGTTCATAGGTCAAAATAAAACTCATAATAAGAGGGACATGGATATGAACAGATTAGTTACATAACAATTATACGATAAAAATATACTCGTAATATCGGTCCATAAATGGATCCCAAAAATTACCATTCATTATTCTTATTGGGATATAACAGAGTCTTAGTTAGGCGCCCGACAATTACTTAGGCTAGTATTTTAGATATTATATTAATCAAATTAATCCCTCTATGGTTATCACAGGATGATTTTGACCTCTTCTTATATATTGAGACAATAAGTGATTGTGACCAGTCAGATGGGATTACGTCCAACCCCCAGATTTTAGCTAAAATATTAGTCAACCTAATCGCTAAAACTAGACCACCATCCTTAAAGACCTCTGGGGCCAATCCGTCTGGACCAGCTGCCCTTCCTCGTTTCAGATTAGCTATAGCCTTTTGAACTTCAGCTAGAGTTGGGGGACCTACTTCAATGTTCCATTCATACTGTCTGGGAATAGAGGGTAGTTGTAGAGTAGCTGAAGGCCAACTGAACTGCTCCTTAAAATGTTCCGCCCATCGTTCTAAACGTCTGGACTGGGAGCAGATGAGAGTGTCGTCTTTTTCCGAAATAGTCTGACTTACACTTGATTTATTAATTCCAGTTTCTTTTATTAGTCTGTAGAGTTGTCTTGTGTTCCCTATAGCCACCGCCTTTTCCATCTCTTTTGCTTTCGTTGCCCACCACTGCTCACGGTCGTTCCTTAGACTTTTGCTTAACCTAGATATGATTTGTTTACGCTCTTCATCGTGTTCAGAACCTGATGGAATGAGTTTACGAGAATCTATCAGTGCAATAGACCTTGAAGAAATCCATTGGTTCTTTGTAACCCTGTGGTTTAAATCACTAGTAGATGTCACTGCTGTTTCCACAGTTGCTTGTATATCTTTCCAAGCAACATCTGGGTCAGCCTCGTTTCCAGAACTAACTGTGACCTCAGTCATTCCCGTTGTTCCTCATCACTGAGTTCAACTCTAATGAGTCCTCTTAATGTGATTTTTTCTGCACCCAGTGAGGCGCAAGCAAATTCATGCTCGTATTATAGCATGAACGAAATCTAAACATTCATTCCAGAACGAGCGGCAGCCTTCTATCAAGACTCTCCAACGATGAATGATGGAAATATGGTCTATTTGGGTCCATCGTTGGTTTGGTGAAGGGGGTCGCCATGTCAGACGATGTTTCTCCTTATGCTCAAAATTAGTGCTTGTTAAAAATAAACGATTGTCTGAGCACAGTTGAAGCAGACGATCACCATTATTTGTTCTCTGAGCCAAAATACTAAAATACTCACTTAAATGTCTTTTTGTTTGGTTTAAGCTACCTACTTTGGCATTAAAGTCACTTGCTGCGAGTACTTTGTCTGAGCGTTTAGCCTTCTGAAGAAGTTCAGAAAGCTTTCTGTAAAAGTCATTTTTCACTTCATCCGGGTTGCAGTCAGTAGGAGCGTAGGCGGAAACGACGTGTGTCCCTATCATTCCGAGTTCTTACCGAGCCGTTAAGCTGAAGAGCACATAAACGACTGTTAACGGGGATCCACTCTAAAAGTTCTCGTTCTACCCTCGTACTTAGTGCTATGCCTACATCTGCCAGTCCACGAGAACATGCCATCGGGTTGTCAGATAAATGGAGTTTATATCTCTTCGGCTCCCCGTTTCGGCGTGGTAAGGCTAATTGAATGACCACACTAAGATACTGTATGCGTGTTTTGGAGAGTGTTAACCTTATATCTCTACAGGTCGACAATCTGTCCAAGGTGTATCCACACACATATTAACTGGAAAGGTAGAACATTAAAGATTTAATTTCCTAGTGGGACATATGTTTAAAGGAGCTTGACTCATTCAACGAGAACACTGGATACTAAATCAGTCTAACGTGAAGATAACCAAGAGTGAACTTGAACCAACTTACTTTATTCCTAAAAACGAAGCCCATAAAATCATCTGAAATTATTTTAAGTGCATGAATCTTAATTTAGGTTTTCCCATTCACTGTGTTACTAGCTATACTTTCAACTGATTGGTAAATTAATAATAACAAAGTTAAAATAACCTATTGCATCATTGGATAAGAATATAAACAAGTGATCTTATTCCAGTATCCAATAAAGATCATAAGCATTTCAAAACAACTCTTGTAGACTGTTGTAATCAATATGTAAACAAAATACCCACAATTAGTCGATTACTCACAAAAGAGCATAAATCTCAATTATCTGATCTTCGGAGAAATCAGGACTTAATGTTATGTCTCCCAGACAAGGGTGCAAGAATTGTCCTAATGGATCGGCTTGACTATGTCACCAAACTATCTTCGATATTATCTGATCCTGTCAAATTTTTCCAAGAAACCTTTCAAAAAAGACGCAACTGAATAAACGGAACAGATGCTAGTTAAAATCCTAAGGAAGATGAAAGATGAGTTTGTTATCGATTGTGACCTTTATGAACATCTTAAACCATCGGATACCGTTAAGCCAAGACTATATGGACTCCCAAAACTTCATAAGAATAATGTCCCTCTACGTCCTATACTTGATATGATTGCTAAATGGTTAGCTGATATTTTGCAACCCGTTAAAAATCATATCAATAAATATAACTACCTCGATTCCTTTGTCGACTCATTTAGAAATATTAATGAAAATAGTAGGAAGATGATCTCATCAGATGTCACTTCTGTTTTTACAAATGTTCCTCTCACAGAAACTATATGTTTTTTATGTGACTATATTGACTACATTAACCTTGATATTTGTGTGGCAAAACGTCATCTAAAAGAATTACTTATATAATGTACACTCAACGTGTAATCTAGATTTAATGATGATTTCTATAGACAAACAGATGGAGTTGCAATAGGTTCTCCATTGGGTCCACTCTAGGCTAATTGTTTCATGGACAATCTAGAAAATTCGATACTTCGACCAATAATTGAGAGATTTCATTTATATAAGAGATATATGGAACTCAATGAAATTATTGAATAGTTTCAATAATTGTCACTCCTCAATTCAATTCACTTTGGAAGCAGAGGTAAACAATGAATTTCATTTTCTTGATGTCCGATTGAAAAGAAGGCCGGATGGTTTTTTACAGAGATCTATATATAGAAAACCTACTTAGAATCGGATGTACACGAATTTCTATAGCTGGATCCCACTGATTAGAAAGAGGAATTTAATTCACTCTTCATCCTCAAGGATCAAACGAATGTTTCACTGACACAATAGATGAGGAACTATTTCAAGTTCAACAGACTCTCATTAGAAATGGTTAACCACCTAGATTCGTCGATAGCTACTTGACACCTAGACATCACACTGAAAAAGCACCGACGGTACAAAAAGACTTTTTATGAATATGGAATTTAAAGGAGATAGAACTGCTGAAATCTTAAATAAACGGATTTCAAAATAATTGGATAAAACGTTCTACACCGCTAAGCTCAGAATTGTTTTCTCAGGCTGGCCAACCATTCATGGATGTGTTAAGGATAACCCTTTACTTTGGGCCACATCAATGTGTATCTATAAATTTGCTTGCTCATATGGGATAGGTTACATTGGTCACACAAAGCGATCACTTTCTAAACGCATCTCAGAACACTATGCGGTATGGCTTTTAAAAGGAGAATGTAAAACAATTACTATTTCAATACAGGAGCATTTAATCAACTGTGGATACATCACTCCATAGTAGTCTTCTATCAAAATAATCTACACAGTCAAAGAAATTGGATCGAAGGAATGTTGAATCAATATTTTATGCACTGCTAAGGCATTGGCAATCCGCGAACTCAAGCCTGCGTGCAGAAACGATGGGTCCAATCTCTCATTCTTCCTTGGCTCTGATTCCTATTAGTGGTATGTTTCGGTGTTTTTCCCTTTTCCTCTCCGTTTTTATTTGATTACTATTGGGTTTTTTTTAATTAATGTTATGTAATTGTAGACTTTAATCAGTTGTTATTATTACTACCCTCAAACAAGTTTTCTTCATTATTATTCAATTTCTATTATTCTGACCTTTATGTTTGTCGTTTTTTCTCCATATCTGTCAATTGGACAATTATCTGACCCGTAAATTACTTTCATCCTTCTATAACCCCCAGATTGTTACTCAGTCTCGAATCCATTTCATGATGTAATCTTTCTTATTCTTCTATAGACATATATTTTCCATAAAACTAAAAGTACGAATGCACAGCTTAAGTAAATGATTTTGTCGAAAAGAAAAAAATTTCCTTCGCTGAATTCTCTTTATTCTTATTCAGTAGCGAAGTTACCCGACAAATTCAACTGAAATAAGGTTAAACATCTTACTGATCATTTATATTTTTGAGTGTTATTTCTAACATATCCGTTAGCTATTTTATTTATATCAGAAGGGTTTTTGTGGATATTATAGTTGAGATCATGAGTTAATTGGAGCTAGACCACCGCGGAGAAACTGGAAGTAGTCGACGGTCGTTTCGTCCTCTTGTGGGACTCCTCAGCAGTGCTCATCCACGATCCCGCCCTCCCGCGAGATTCAAACCCAGGACCTATCAGTCTCGCGCGCGAGCGCTTAACCACTAGACATGTTTTTTTTCATATTCCGTTAATTCAAACAATTTATTATTGTTGATGTACAAGTTTGCTAAAATTCAGTTATGCTTATAATATTGAAGTTTCCTATTGTGAATTAGGATAAAGATATCTTCATTATGATGTGATATCACAAATCATAAAAGTCTCAACTTCAACTATTTCTCCAAAGTGTAATACCTGACGGATTACCCATTTCATTAACGTGAAATTAAAACCGTTTTTGATTTATAAAACATTTTAAAACCTGAGTAAAATATAGAACTCCAACATATGATAATTTATTTATCGTAATAAGCGCATGACTGCTCTGGGATTGTCTGTTGACCATGAGTATGCGGATGATACATTTATGTATAACGATACTCATGTCATGCAATCCACAATCAAACAATTAGGAATCAAGGTCCGACACTGGGACTGGTTGAAAAAAGCGAAGAGGTGGTTGGTGTATGACATGTTGTGGAATGAAAGAAAGCTGGACAGGATTGGTATCTGTTGGTCGGAGTCGTAGAGAAGTTCCAACTTAATGACTTCTAACGTAATTAGATATGACTGAGAATAGAAGCCAATGGTGGACCTACCGTAACTTTCTTTTACATGCTTCACATAAGTGAGAGAAACTTCTTTAACTGAAAGAATCCTTTGTGGTTGTAGTTTTCTTAACTAAAGTGCTACTCCCATTATTATTAATACTCTATTTCCTAAAAACCTCATCTTTATTGTGTATAGCAAACATATGTTGGTGACCTCTTACACCTATCTTTACGTATTTAAATAAATAAATAATAGGAATTAGATATCTGTTGTATTGTGAAATAACTGGCATCTCTACTTTCTATACTATTGTTAGATCCCGATAAGCATAATGAATGGTAACTTTGGGATTCATTTAAGGGCCAATACTAAACGCATATTTTTATTGTATAATTATTAAATGACTAAACTATTCATATTCCCCTTATTATAAGCTTTATTTTGACCTATGAACCATTATTATACGTTTAACCATTCTTGAATTATTCCATGTTTATTAATCACTACCTCCCTCATTCACAGCCACATTTGGCCAAATTTTGTACAAATGTTATTTTCTATTTTATGGTACGTTGTGGTCTGTTTGATTGGTATATAAACCGAGTATATTTGAAATAAATGATTCATATTGCAGTGGCTTAGATTGGTGTTCTGGACTTTAACTGGCTGGGCTAGGCGGAAAGCAGGATCAGTCAGGACTCTAGGCTGCTCTCACACGTATTTTACGCGTCCTTGGTCCGATCGATAATTCACTGCTTCTGATTGGCGGTCACAAGTTATAACAATTATAACCTATAAATGTTACAAGTCTTAATCTAGAACTCTAGTACAACAGACAAACGATATAAACCTATTCACATCGAATCCCTTAAACGGAGTTAGTATTCAAACACAACCACCACTAACAGTCAGTGAGTAACGACGTGGAACTTCGTACGTACGTACATCAGTTCGAATCGCCATACGACATTAGCACAGAGATTCAGTTATCGATTCAAATCCCATAGTGGTAGACCTGACCGTTGTTGCTACCTTGACGTGGTGGTCGGGCTTGCCTATCGTGATGAAGCAACTGAGCTATACTGGCTGGAACAACCGTTCCTCAAGGTCCTACCATGCCAGACAGGTCGGTTGAAGAGCGGTAAGACTAAAAGCAACAAAACCAAGGTCCGAAGGCGAAGTCGTACTGCTGACTGTACAGAGGTGTGACAGCAGTAAGGTGTTTCCTTCAGACAACCAGCATGACAGCGATGCTGCCTTCCCACAAGGAGGGGGTGGGGTTAGAAAAGGTCGACCCTAAAAATGCACACCTCGCCTTATCCCACGGATATCCGTCTCCGGCGTTAAGGACTCAACAAGTACGGAGCTAACACGAAAATCACTCATAAAAAGGTCGTGTGTGACCGACCTCAAGCAGCTGTCCCCCTTGGGCACTGCGGTCACGCTCTCAGGTCACTATGACCAACTCTAATCCAATTTCCTTTTCAGGTACCTCCAGAAGAACCCTTCCACGGTGTGGGCAACCGGGAAGTGATAACCGCCCTCATACCTCTAACAGCACTCAAGACCACTGTATTCATAGTGGTAGAGGTAGTGAAAGTATAAGTAGTGATAGGGAACATTAGGGTTTGATTATGTTATTTAAGGAGTATAATCCAGTGGAATAGATTTGGAAAGAAAATAAAGGACATGAAGAATTCAGAAGATTAGAGTTTGAGAGAACACAGAGAGTGAATACCTCTGCGCCATTGCAAACGATTTTGAGCTATGTCATTCAAGATCTCTAACCATTGGTTGCTATCGTCAATATACCTACCAACATGGCTCAATCCACTTGTCAGTGACTTCATAGATTTGTGCTATGTTTTGGTCTGGCCGCCCCTAGCTTTCTTCCAACCTACTACCACTAACAAGCAAACCAATAATTAGTTATTACATATTTATGACAGATGAATACAGAAATTTTTTTAACACCATTTAGTAGCTTAACAAAAACAAAAAAAAGAGAAAAGAAAACAGTCTAACGAGTAACAATACGAAACAAAAAACGAAAAAGAAAGTATTCTTGAAATAGACGAGTAATAAGAAATAGACTACAGAATACTAAAAGATTCAATAAACAGATATATAAATGACAATAATAATTTCCACAAAAACTGGTTACTACCGTTTTTCTTTTTTTTTTCAGTTTTCCAGAATTTAAAACCAAAAAAAAAAAACGCAAAACACTAGTGGAAGTAGTACATGTATTACATTTTCTAATAATCTCATTCATCTTTGTCTTCATTAATAATGAATAGATTTTTTTTTATTTATTTTGGATAATATGCTCTATAGAATCTATCAGCCAGTATTGATATACGTTTTGTATATTGAATATTATTTTTTGTAGCCCATTCTTTAAGTTTAATTTCATAATCATTTTTTAAATCTTTTGCAATATTATTATATTCCTAAAAATTGAATAAATAATATTTAAAACTATACATGTATATGTATAAGATCAACTTAATGGAATGAGACTAGCACCAATGTCCAGGACATACATTTCATCTTAGTTTGAACTCGTCAAATAGATGTATCTATATTCAGTGTCCTGGATTCCACTGCTAGTTACATTTCATTTATTCTATAAAAATTTATAACGTAATGCCAATATCAGTCAGTCAGATGCAACGTAGGACCAGGCACGTATATGCATCGGTCCAAGTTGCCATACCGCATTAGCACAACAAGATGAACTCCGGATTCATAGAAGTAGTTAATTCAGTGGTGGTAATATATAGAAGAAAGAGTGTGTATAAAGAGATAGGACAGGAAGGTAGAATTAGTTCCTAGAAAGAAAGATTGGAAGTAATTTTAATCTCTTAGTTTAAAGGAAGACAGAGAGTGTATACACCGACGCCATTGTGATCGATTCTGAGCCATGTCACCAAGAGTCTCCAACCATTGGTTACGATAGTCACGCGGACCCCAACCAGGCAGTCTGAATCTCCCAACATGGCTCAGACCAGAAGTTAGTGACTTCAAGCACTGATGCCACGTTTTGGTTTGGCCGCCCCTAACTTTCTTCCAATCATCCCTAACACCGGTTAGCATTGCGCGTCGTGGTAATCGGTGTTCAGGCATACGCAACACGTGGCCCAACCATCTCAGTCGATGAAGATTCATAACCTCATCAACTGATTTACCATCATTCCCTAATACCCTGCGTCTAACCTCACTATTACTTACCCGGTGATCCCAGCAGATACCCGCAATATTTCTAAGGCACCTGTGGTCAAATACTAGTAACTTACGAATATCTTCCACTCTTAAAAGCCATGTTTCGCAGCCGTATAGAAGGACGGAACGAACTGCCGCGCAGTATACTCGTCCCTTAATTGATAGACGGATATCTCGCCTTCGCCATAGATGACGTAAGTTGGCAAAGGCCAAGCGAGCTTTTCGAATCCGTGCTGAGATTTCGTCAGACACCAACCCATTAGGGCTGATCAGACTTCCAAGATAAGTGAAGTTGTCAACGCGTTCGACTACTTCACCCCCTATCCTTAGTTCAGGTGTTGATGCAGACCAGTCCTGAAGCAACAACTTGCATTTAGAGGGAGAAAAGCGCATCCCAAACATTCTAGCATTGTTGCTCAGTGCTACCAAAAGACTCTGCATTTCATCAGCGTCTTCACCAAACAGGACTATGTCATCTGCGTATTCTAAGTCAAAAGAACATATGCCAGATAAGACTGATCGGAATCCAGTCGAACATATCAATAATGGGATGATTTGAACCATAACAAATTAAATTAAAGAACTATGTACAAATTGTCAATCTAATATCCTGACTTATAAAAAAACAACAAGCAGAATAGATACTATTCTTAGTTGAATGTTCATTTTTGCTAAACAAGCGGATTCACACCGTATATTGATGACAGTAGATTATCAACTTATCTTGATAGTTTCATCGACTTTGTCAGGTTAGCGATTGGCGAAACCCCGACAAGAAATCAGGAAGTTCGTTTGATAGTGCCAAATTAAATAAACTCTGATGTAGGCAAGACGTCTGTCTGACAACGAAGGCGCAACTATACTGAACAGTAGTTTTCTCTGTTTTACTTTAGAGTTATGAAACATGGCCTATTATAATGAGATATATTAGTGGATCACTGGTACTTGATTATAGGCATCTTTGAGTGATTACTCATGTATGCTCGTGGAGCCAAATAAACAATGCTGAGGTTAGGTGCGGGTTAGTAGTCAAAGATCCCAAGTTAATTGATAAGGTTATGAATCTGTATTAACTGAGGTGGTTGAACGTATTGCGTTTGCTCGACCATCCTCTACATAGACAGGTAATGTTAACTGGAGCAGGAACTGGGTTGGAAGTAAGCTAAGAGGGAAACCGCGATATGGCATCAATATATAAAGTCCCTGACCGTTGGACTGAACCACGCAGATAGGTGGAGACAACCTGGTTAAGTTCCGTGAGATAACCGTGATCAGTGGTTGATGTCGGATGCAATAATTCACAGTCAGCAACAGTAGCGCATGAAGTTACATTCATACTTTTTCGTCCTTTAGATCCTGAGTTTCAAAATTATTTGTACAATTTATTTTACTAATCCATTCTTTTTCTTAAGCCTTATTTTTAATACCTAATCTTTTTTACTATCACTAATATCAATACTAATACTGCCAAGCATTCCACTTTCGACTGGTGCTACATACTACTTATGTCTGTCAGCATAAGTAGCATACACCATACAATGACAAAATCAACTGAAAATATGGAAAGTGGGCAGAATTAGCGAGTACCACTCGATGTAGCCAATTCAAATGATAGTTCGCCTTAAATTCTGACTTTAAAGACAGTGGATTGTATAAAAAACAATCAGCTGGCTTATTTACTTCTTTGGGAATTGTTTCAATGACAGATACTGCTATAAGAAATCACTAAAGATTTCCCCGAAAAATTCAATATTTATTATGCTACTTTCAAATTCAATTCATAATGCTACACTCCCAAACAATAAGAAGTCTATCAGATGTTAATAAGAGTGCGCATAGACACTGATAAAAGTATTTAATGTTACAAACAAGACAAATGTTTAATCAGCTAACTGGTCACAATAACTGCAATAAACATTACTAGAACATTACCATTTTAACTACAGAATAACGATGAAAAATACTTGATGCATTAACTTAATTGTCTGCTAAGACAAGGAAGGCTTTAGAGTTATTTAGACTAAAGAAAGGAATTATGAGAATTCTCATAGTATTAACTTATGACTTTGTGTTACAAGGAATACTCACGAACACTTTTTTTCTACATAAAAATGAATAACTAGACTTGTTGCTTCCCTTCTGACTCCTAGATATTTTTAAGTCCAACAGCAAAAATGGTATTAACTATTATCAGCGTGGTGTATCAGTTGATCAACTTACCAGTTGATCAGATTCAGGCAGCGACATCCATTGTTTTACGGTATCTTTAAAGTCATTTCGCATTTGAGACACTGGTGTACCCTGAACAAAAATAAAAAAATAACCATGAATAGATCATCATCTACACACATTTGACAGTAGTTAAACACTAATAGTCACAGAGATGGGCTGAAGCGGAGAAGTTAACTAAAATTTTGAAAAAAAAACGATATCAGTAAGCTATTACCACCAGAATTCTAAAAACAAACATGGGTGGTCATTTAGATGGTGCCAATTTCCCCTAGTTTGTACAAATAATGATACTGTAGAAAAATTTATTCGTATTGTGATTAAGTTGAGAAGCATCTTGATCGTTAATAAATCATTTGAACAGTGACTCTTGATACCCATCAAGTAAACAAATGACTACAAAATAAGTCACAAAGCAATTTCCTGTGATAAATGTTGTATTTGGTCGTCATAAGGATCACAGGTATTATTATTATTGTTATTATTATTATTATTATTTTAACACATAGGTATAGGTACAAAGAGGCACCAAATACATATGCGCCACACAAATCTCAATTGATGTGTGTGAGGGCTGTGATACTACCCGGGTGCCCAAACCGAAGCAGGAGGTTTCCTTAGGGGGCCACACCCTGAGCCTTCGAACTGAACGTCTGACACACAAGGAAGTGGAGCATCGTGAGGAGATGCAGTCCCATGGTAGCCGGTGACCAACGATTGGTTCATACGCCATTTGTTCCTTCAGGATACTGGAGCCCATGTGCACCATTGGTTTGGGGTCCGATAAAAGCGCCAGACATTCGCTTTTCGTCCTCTCATTTTTGTAAACAACACCCCTGCCACGAGAAGGCAGTGAGTAGGACTTCCCTGGCAGAGGCTATATACGCGTGGCCATGTGAGAGCATTTCGAGATGGAGAGCGAACCCTCCCCACCCTCGGCCGTACCAGGGCATTTGGGGGCCCAGACTTACAAAGTAAAGTAAATTTAAAAGTCTTCCATACACTCCAAATTTACTTCGTCTTTAAATCAAAATCGGTGAAAATTATGTAAGCCTCAGTGGCCTGAAAATTATATACTCATGATAAGCCTGATACACTTTAACTTGAAGCAAGCAGCCAAGAAGTAGGAGGAATTAAACGAATAAATATTCACAGAATTTATCGTAAACAATAACTGAAAACATTCAAAATCTAGTATGTATATCTATTTATTTTTTATTTATTTTAACACATAGGTATAGGTACAAAGAGGCACCAAATACATATGCGCCACACAAATCTCAATTGATGTGTGTGAGGGCTGTGATACTACCCGGGTGCCCAAACCGAAGCAGGAGGTTTCCTTAGGGGGCCACACCCTGAGCCTTCGAACTGAACGTCTGACACACAAGGAAGTGGAGCATCGTGAGGAGATGCAGTCCCATGGTAGCCGGTGACCAACGATTGGTTCATACGCCATTTGTTCCTTCAGGATACTGGAGCACATGTGCACCATTGGTTTGGGGTCCGATAAAAGCGCCAGACATTCGCTTTTCGTCCTCTCATTTTTGTAAACAACACCCCTGCCACGAGAAGGCAGTGAGTAGGACTTCCCTGGCAGAGGCTATATACGCATGGCCATGTGAGAGCATTTCGAGAGGGAGAGCGGACTCTCCCCACTCTCGGCCGTACCAGGGTATTTGGGGGCTAGGATCACAGGTAGACACATTAGATGCACTGTTGTCTTTTGTTCTTATGCGAATCAACAAGTATTTAATATGGGAACAATTAGTTAGAATTTACAATGATATGGCAGTGTTCACTGACAGATTTACGTGCATGGCAAACAGTATTTATGAAATCCATGCATAAACTTTTAATTATGGCACCACAAATCAATTAGATAGAACTTAGCAAAAGAAATGTTAAATCACTAAGCGAGAAGTCTAGTTAATAAGTTCAACAACCTCGACCGATTAGCAACACTCAGGAAACCAGTAATGTTAGAAAACATTTTTTATTCGAAAGGTTCACAAGGATATACGCAAAACCGAAAATTCGGAGATGGGCATGAGTAGATTTGAGATTGATCATAGTTGAAAATGGACTCAAATAAAACATATCTCATTTTTGAAGTACCTACTACAATCATGCAAATATCCACATCCCTATAGATTCGAGTGTAAGGGACAGAGAGCTGAAGTTTCCCTAAGACCGTTTCCAGCACCAGATCACGTGTACATGTATGAAAATTGTTAAACAAATATTGTCATGATTTCATCTGAAATATTTAGCCTGCTATTAAAACAGAAGTAAAGACATGTTATAACAGAAATTTCCCAAAGATGAGGAGATCGTTTCAGCATCGTACCAATTTATCTAAGTCCAAAAACGTATGCTAGCAGAGTTCGAGATGATAAGTTAGGATACGTGTAAATTAGTTAAGGCTGTGGGCAGATAAGGAGAGACAATAATTACACCAGGCTGGAAAACGCGATGGTTACTAAAGCTATCACCGAATATGGGTTACTGATAGCTTCTTGGAACAGGTACATAAAACATGAGCGACCTAGTCAAAACCTCAATATGATAAAATCACACCCTGTCCCAAATATGCAGCGAAGTTAAGAAGGCTGTGGGAAACCAAAAAGGTGAAGCTAAATGAACAAAAGATACCTTTTGGCTCATTTTTGAGAGTGACGCTCCAGAAATTCTAGTCAGATTAACCGAGAACTGTCCCAATAGATTGATCTCGATTATCGATAGTTCCGGTTTCTGTAGAAACCGAAATTTTCTTGTAATAGTGACAGAATAACCAGTTCAGTCATCCGAACATCGTTTACCGAAGAGCCTATGAGTACCAAATCTATTATTTACTTATTTGAATACATAAATACTGATGCAAAGGGGCACCAAGTACATATGCGCCACACAAGTCACTTGATTTGTGTGTGGGCTGTGATACTCCCTGGGTGCCCATACCGAAACAAGTGGTTTTCTTAGGAAGCCACACCAGGAGCCTTCGACATAAAAATCTAATCCACAAGGTAGTGGAGCAACGTAAGGAGATGTAGTCCCACGGAAGTCGGCGACCAATAATTAGTTCATACGCCATTTGTTCCCTCAGGATACTTGAGCCCATGTGCATCATTGGTTTGGAATCAGGGTTTTCCAACTCCACTAGGTGAACTCTCCGTGTCCACCAACCCGGTTAAAGCGCCGGACATTCGCTTTTCATCTTCTCAATTTCGTTAACAAAGCCCCCGCCACTAGAAGGAAGTGAGTAAGACTTCCCTGGTAGAGGCTATATACGCGTGGCCATGTGAGAGCATTTCGAGATGGAGAGCGAACCCTCCCCACCCTCGGCCGTACCAGGGCATTTGGGGGCCCAGACTTACAAAGTAAAGTAAATTTAAAAGTCTTCCATACACTCCAAATTTACTTCGTCTTTAAATCAAAATCGGTGAAAATTATGTAAGCCTCAGTGGCCTGAAAATTATATACTCATGATAAGCCTGATACACTTTAACTTGAAGCAAGCAGCCAAGAAGTAGGAGGAATTAAACGAATAAATATTCACAGAATTTATCGTAAACAATAACTGAAAACATTCAAAATCTAGTATGTATATCTATTTATTTTTTATTTATTTTAACACATAGATATTGGTACAAGGAGGCACCAAATACATGTGCGCCACATGAATCTCATTTGATATGTGTGAGGGCTGTAATACTGTCTGGGTGCCCAAACCGAAGCAGGTGGTTTTCTTAGAGGGCCACACCTCGAGCCTTCGACCTGAAGATCTGATCCACAAGGCAGTGGAGCATCGTGAGGAGATGCAGTCCCATGGTAGCCGGTGACCAACGATTAGTCCATATGCCATTTGTTCCTTCAGGATACTGGAGCCCATGTGCACCATTGGTTTGGGATCCGGTTAAAGCGCCGGACATTCGCTTTTCGTCCTCTCATTTTTGTAAACAACACCCCTGCCACGAGAAGGCAGTGAGTAGGACTTCCCTGGCAGAGGCTATATACGCATGGCCATGTGAGAGCATTTCGAGAGGGAGAGCGGACTCTCCCCACTCTCGGCCGTACCAGGGTATTTGGGGGCCTGTATATCTACTTATGGAGTTCGTACGAGTTACCTAAAGCGTATGTTGCTGAAACTTATGATATAAGCACACCCTATCAATTTTTCTTAAATAAAACATTTTCACTTACAATACACGACATAGTACATTTCATTTCAACTGTCCAGAGTAAAATAAAAACAGGTTACTATCGACCAACAGTAAAAACGTATGTTTTCTTAATACTCATACAATCATAAAGGCCTTTATCACTCAATTCCAAATTCACATACATGCTTTTAGACTACAAGATTACAAGATGAATTTGGTGTTCATCATGTTGTGCTAATGAGGTGTGGCAACTTGAACCGATGCATATATGTGCCTGATCCTACGTTGCAGCCGACTGACTGACTGACAAGAACCTAAATGTTACAATATATACAGGATTTTTAATCTCGATTAAATGGCTTGATCTAAATAATAACGGTGACTTACCTTAGAGTCCTTTAGTTTTTCTCTCATGAAAACTTTGAGTCCAGAGTTTGGTGGACTTCTTGGCATTCCATTACGATAAGCAAACTAAAATTGCAACAGTGAAAAATTATTTCATAAAATATGGCAATAAAAATACTTCATAAAGAAATTGAAATGAAAAACAACAGTGTACATGTGTTGGATGAAATTGAGAAACAAAATACCATGTTCGTGATTGGATTTTAACTAGTGATGTAGTTATTTTCAATCTCCGGTTTTGTTATCTATGCATACAGAAATCAATCTACTGATCGAAACGATGCTACATAATACTTTTAAAGCTTCATACATCATACTACTAATAAAAAAAGTGATTACTCAATGAAGTTGAAAAACATTTTAGTGACACACAGAAATGTGAATGTAGAATAAACGAGAAATATGAGTTACTGATAAACAGAGTGATAACTGATTTCTGAAAAGTATTAATTATATCACAGTAATTTCAAAGGATGAATCTAATGTTCACGTTACAGAGACACTGAATATTTTAAATCCAAATTCCCATTGAGAAACAAATATCAATAATTCGAATAAAGACTTCATATATTGTGGACGTAGGTATTACTTACTATTGTTTCATACCAACCTTGTTTCACTGACCGATGATATTCGAAGCATTTGGTATAGCCATATTGCGATTGTGAGATAATATGACTAATTATGAGAAAACATACTTGCTATATGAGTTTTTCTAGGAAAGAAAACTCTTTTAAGTTTACAGTATATATCACAAGAACACTACAAACACTAAAACCTATTTCCCACAACAAGAACAGAGCCACGTCATCATTTACATCCTCAAAACCAACGATAAGAGGAATATTAATTTCTTTCAAAAAAAAACAAATCAACAAGTGATAAATCAAGAGAATCAACAGTTAAAAATATAACCTTGGTCGCCTTTTTGACATGAGATTGATGTTCTTTCGCTTCTAATTTTAACTTTTCTATCTCTTGAACTGGAAGTGTTTTGTACAACTGTGCTAACTTTTTGATCACATCAAAATTTGATAGCTCCGGTTTTGCGGACTTGACCTCATGAAATCTCGAGTGAATGAAATTTGTAAATGCATTACTGTTGTTATGAGCTGAAGTTGATGTTATCTGTCGCAAAATTATAAAGAAATTGCTACACAATGAAAAGAACTTTGGCTTACTTGATTGAAAACGGAGAAAGCTGCATGTAACTGGAGCGAAAATAACTTTAAGTAGCAGGTTCAATGCTGTAACAAGAATTCATAGACTGGATTTGAATACCAAAATTAGAAGGTTCCGTCAATTCACAAACCGATGTGTAGTCATCTCAAATAACCCCAGAATCCACTGAACTACATGCACCAAAGGCGGAAGGAGCGAATTCAAAGAGGTCTGTAAGAAATAACAACCTAAGAAAGGTTTTTTCTGTGCGCTGCACTCCAAGTAGGAGCAGTCCGGAGACACCTAAAAAACCTAATCCGTAAGGCTAGGTTCGTTTCCGGCACGTAAAACAACCCGATCACCTAAGTCATCGACAATCATTGGGGATCTTACAGTATGTTTAACGCAACTGTGATTGTAACTCTAGTGAAAGCTGATGGATGGATACAAATCATGAATAAGAGACGACCTAATATTGGTAAAAGTCAGTCTCCTGAACAGTAATTGAGAAATCAAAGGCTGATCATCATGACAGGGCATTCATCTTTGAGAGTAAAGGAGAGTGAAAGCTCTGAACCTAGAAAATGCTTTGAGCATGACATTGAGTTGATAAGAAGTTTAATTAACCAACTAGTGTATGAAGATATTTCTGGGGTCGCCTTACCGAAAGTTTATAGACTAGGTAGCCAAGCAGACTTGAAATAAAATCAAACTAGGCTGTTGAAAGTATTATTTCAATACCAATGAAAAGGACAAGTAGGGTCCACCTAGGGGAGTTGAAAAACCCTAAGTTTAAACTGATGGTGCACATGGGCTCCAGTATTCTGAGGGAACAAATGGCGCATGAACCAATTATTGGTCACCAGCTACCATGGGACTGCATCTCCAGACGTTGCTCCACTACCTTGTGGATCAGACCTTTAGGTCAAAGGCTTCGGGTGTGGCTTCCCAAGAAAACTACCTGCTTCGGTTTGGGTGTGCGGATAGTATCCCAGCTCTCACACAAATCGAATGACTTCAGTCAGTCAGTCAGAAACAACGTGGAACTTCGTACGTACGTACGTACATCAGTTCGAGTTGCCATACCACATTAGCACAGAGATTCAGTTATCGATTCAAATCCCATAGTGGTAGAGGTACTGAAAGTATAAGTAGAGATAGGGGACATTAAGGTTTGATGATGTTATTTAAGGAGTATAGTCCAGTGAAATAAATTTGGAAAGAAAATAAAGGACATGAAGAATTCAGAAGATTAAAGTTTGAGATTTATTATTTATTTATTTTAACACATAAGTATAGGTACAAAGAGGCACCAAATACATATGCACCACACGAATCTCAATTGATTTGTGTGAGGGCTGTGATACTACCCGGGTGCCCAAACCGAAGCAGGAGGTTTCCTTAGGGGGCCAAACCCTGAGCCTTTGACCTGAACGTCTGACCCACAAGGCAGTGGAGCATCGTAAGGAGATGCAGTCCCATGGTAGCCGGTGACCAACGATTGGTTCATACGCCATTTGTTCCTTCAGGATACTGGAGCCCATGTGCACCATTGGTTTGGGATCCGATAAAAGCGCCGGATATTCGCTTTTCGTCCTCTCATTTTTGTAAACAACACCCCTGCCACGAGAAGGCAGTGAGTAGGACTTCCCTGGCAGAGGCTATATACTCATGGCCATGTGAGAGCATTTCGAGAGGGAGAGCGGACTCTCCCCACTCTCGGCCATACCAGGGCATTTGGGGGCAAAGTTTGAGAGAACACAGAGGCATATCTGTTTGGTGACTTGTACCAATGTTTGTGTTTAAATAAATAAGTACAGATAGACTATCGTTTCGGGTGTAATTCCTGTTACATAAACATGGCTGACTCAACTTGTAGACAGTATGGAACTTGATTTTGAAATTTCTATATTGGTAAGAGCTGATAGAACCCAGAAGCATAAAGGAGTAGTTTTGTTCACTAGAAATATTTCCTTTGCCGTCGTCGATAACATATCCTATGAAAGTGAAATGGATTAGTTAGTTGCTGCTTGAAATGCAAAGGACAAGAGCTGCTCATTGGTCTACCGCAGTCCAAACTTTGAGGCAAATGAGGTCTCACTAGACGGTTCTAACACTTGATCATAAAGTGGTCGATGTTTAATCTTAGGAGACTTTAATGCACCCACAGTAGACTGTAAAAATATGAGGACTGAATTGTCAGAAAACTCTTACTAACAAAAACTAGTTGACGTGGGTTTTGTATGCCCCAGTACATGCGAAAGAAGTAACTATTTACGACGCGGACTCAGAATCATCCTCGCTAAGTTTCATTTTGACCTGTTATGAGGATGATGTCGCAAACCCCCAATATATGGAACCCCTGGATTCGCAAAGTACAGATAGATACACAGTGAACGACACTGAGCTACCTGTTGTCCAGACACACAACGACCTAAGAGTCATCGTCAGCCAAGACTTGAAAATTACCGAACATTGCCGTGAGACATGAGGTGAAGGTTCTAAAATCCTATAGTCAATACGTAGAGCATTTAGTGATGTTGATACAAAAACCTTTTTGACTTTGTAAACAGTATTCATTCGTCCTAAACTCGAATACTGTATACAAGCAGCTAGCCCATATCCAAAAAGAGACAGTAAGCAGTTAGGAAAGGTTTATTATTTATTTTAACACATAAGTATAGGTACAAGGAGGCACCAAGTACATATGCACCACACGAATCTCAATTGATTTGTGTGAGGGCTGTGATACTACCCGGGTGCCCAAACCGAAGCAGGAGGTTTCCTTAGGGGGCCAAACCCTGAGCCTTCGACCTGAATGTCTGACCCACAAGGCAATGGAGCATCGTGAGGTGATGCAGTTCCATGGTAGCCGGTGACCAAAGATTGGTTCATATGCCATTTGTTCCTTCAGGATACTGGAGCCCATGTGCACCATTGGTTTGGGATCCGGTTAAAGCGCCGGACATTCGCTTTTCGTCCTCTCATTTTCGTAAACAACACCCCTGCCACGAGAAGGCAGTGAGTAGGACTTCCCTGGCAGAGGCTATATACGCGTGGCCATGTGAGAGCATTTCAAGAGGGAAAGCGGACTCTCCCCACTCTCGGCCGTACCAGGGCATTTGGGAGCTTAATATTACTACTAGTACTGTAGTGAACAAAACACCAATGGGAACAGTAATTAGGCTGGTTCTCAGAATCGTAAAACTCCCGTATGATGATAGGCTGGTTAAACTAAATCTTCTCTTGTTCCTGATAACGGTAATGGAGCATGCTTTAGTACAGCATGTATCCGAACCCACACGTCTCGGTTCAAAACAAAGTTTTTTTCCAGACTTGGTAATCACTCATGAAACTGAGGCTATTGCCAATCTAAATATTCTTCCACCGTTAGCAAATAGCGATCACTCTGTTTTGTCGTTCATGTTTAGAGATTGTGACTTGATATACGATCAGGTTAAGCCTCACCCAAATGTACGAACAGCTAACATACCCGTCATTCAGAAGTACGCTACTAAGACAGATTAGGCAGTAGATACTAGATCATCAGTTGAGGCATGGTCTATATTTAAAGGTAAGCTTAGTTCAGTTACATCCTCGTTTATACCATGCCTAGCACCATGTAGACCGAATAACTGTTCACCATAAACAATTAAACAAATCAAGAAACTTTAGACGTAGGAAAAGGCAACGAGGAACGACCAACGATCAAATGTGATTGGTGCTGCTCGTCGATTGATCCTGTAGTTATTGAGAAAGGTACTGTCTTAAGACTACTTCAACATCTCAAACCTGACAAGTTCAGTAGTTCTGACGATATTCATCCTAGGATTATGAAATCCCTGCCAAGAGACTGGAAAGACGCAATAATTAGTCCGGTGTAGAAGGAGGGGAGCAGAGACTTAGTAACTATCGTCCCGTTAGTCTAACCAGTGAAGTTGTAAAACTAATGTTAAAGATTATTTGGATGGCTGTTATAAACTGTGCTGAAGGGCATAATATTTTATCCAGGGAATAACACAGTTTTTGAAAAGGCCTATCATGCTTGACAAAGCTGCTAATTGTAAGAGAAGATTGGGCTACAGCAAAAGATCGAAGTATTCCTATAGATGTAATTTCCATAGATCTAAGTAAAACCTTTGGCAAGCTCTCCCATCCGGGTCTTAATTTAAAACTGGAAATGTTGGAATCTATTATAAGGTTATAGATTAGATAAATGACTTTCTCAGTGATAGGAGACAGCAGGTAAGAGTAAATGGAGCTCTCACAGCATAAACCTCTGAAAAGTGGAGTTCCCCAATGTACAATCCTTGGTCCCCCTTTTTTTAACTTTATGAAAGTGAATTACTAACTGTAACAAAGTAAACCGTCCTACTCTTCGCAGATGACATAAAGATTTTGAGACCCATAAACAGTATGTCAGATAGAATAGTATTACAGGATGATCTCAATTCATTGGTGGCATGGAAGGGCGGGTGGCCACTAGAAGTAAGTTTTGACAAGTGTGATTATGCAATTAAGTAACTACGATGATTCATATTACTACACAATACGTGGAGTTGTGTTGCCCAAAGTAATGGACTATAAAAATTTAGGAGTCATAATAAGCAGCGACCTCAAAACTACGAGCAACTGCAAGGCTACTGCTGCCAAAGGCTTTAGAGTGTTATGGGCTATTCGTAGGTCTTTTCAGTACTTGGAAGAATTTTACAGAGTATCATACCCGACTTTCATGAGACCCCATTTAGAATATGGGACTCAGGCAGCGAGCCCTTGTTTCAAGTATGGGGCGGATATGCTGGGACGAGTCCAACGATGACAGACTGAAAAGGTAAAAGGTCTCTCTGGCCTATCCCAATCTCCCTATTTTGAGAAAAATTTTGTCTATTTTGGGTAAATTTTGAGAAAATCGCGGCAGGAAACTTTGATGAAATGGCGCACAAACTCCAAAAATTACCGAGAATCGTATAACACTTTGAGGTTTCTCCCCAAACTTTTTACAACTTTTGGGAAAACCCCAAAAATTACCCAAAAGACTCCAAATTTTCCGCAAAATAGGGATTCGAATCAGGAGACCGAGAGCTAGTTCTCATGCAGTGTTACAAACGAGCCTTTCAGAGGAAAATTTCCTTCTGATCAGATACATTATAAAAAATTTACAACACGTAGTCAATTACTAAGAAAATAAGTGATTTAGAGGCACTGTGTGAAATACCGACAATAACACACCCCTTCGTACCAATCAACTGGATGACCTACACAGAACCAATCATTGATTTAGTAGGACAAACAAAGTAGCGACAAAAAAGACTTGGTGTCCTATTTTTGTAAGCAGTTTTCATGGTACTATGATGATTGTAATTCTCTTTCAAGACGTAAATTAACGTAAATCCTTGATGTAATCTGTGATTCCAAGTATTGCTCTATGTTAAAGTCAAGTGAATATCTAATTAAACACAGTATAATTGGCCCATAAGCTTTTATCATTGTAAATGTTTAGTTAACTAAATACATGGCATAATTGTATTTGCTTCATCACTTTCCACGGCCGAATCGATTTGTAACGGTAAACAAATCCCCAAAATAAATAGCTGGATGGTGACCGCACGAGTTTGAATGGACTCACCTAGCTGAAGGCGCTTGGTCGTGCATCCGCACCAGATCACGAGTGGGAACACCGTGCTCAATATCCACTGCTATTACTAGCCAGATTAGATCAATCGATCCACGATATATTGATAGCCTATCAAATATATCTTCGAACCTCCTTGCTTCTGTATTTTGATTTCACTTTGTGGGTACGAATCGTAGTAGGCGTTACTTGTTAAAGCGTTGTCTAACTCCGAATACGTATGGCATTTTTACTGGTGAGCTTGATGTGACCTGGTACGCCAAATTGCAAACTGTGTGTCTGTTCCTTCTTATATGTTGTGATATTTTTTCGTGCTTTTGGATAAATATATATTTCCCTTTCGTTCAATCTCGTACTTGATGTTTCACCATGACTGAACAGACACCCAAGGTATTTAAGTTAAAGACTGTGTCCCCACCTTTGTTCCAACTAATGCTTTTCTGGCCAGATAACATCGAAGCCTGGTTCGCTACTCAGAAGCCGACTTCTACGAGCACGGCGTGAAAGACACAGATGCACAATTCCTCGCAGTAGTCAAGGCACTACCTCGCGAATCCAACAGGTACGTAACACCCAGTATGTTTACTAGTGATGTCTCTAAACCATACGAAACTCTTAAACGATCCATCTTCAAACGCGGAGATCTAACCAATCGACAAAGTTTAGACCAACTCCTTAATAACATCGACCTGAGACGCGGTTCTGCCACGGACATGTTGAAAAGAATGAGCGAGGTTATCGGCCAAAGAATCTTCGATGATGGCCTGTTGAGGATTTCGGATTATACGAAAATGTGAAGTCGGCTACTCTTTGGAGGAACAGTCATACACCGTAGCGCCTAGACTGTGTTTTTACAAACGAAGAATTTCTGGTCGACATCCTCTCAATTCTGGCTCCCTTCGGGAAAAGCGATCACGCCGTTATAGCCTTCAATTTTGTCGAGAAAACTGAGCTAAGATATCCCAACCACAATAGGCGCTGGAATTTCAAACGGTTGAATATGTCAGCTCTACAGGGCTATCTACCACAGGTGGATTGGAATGTTTACCCTCAACTTGATGTGAATGCTCATTGGAACTTGTTACTGCACACGCTCTTATGTGCTACAAAGCAGTCAGTTCCTCAAACGGTCCCCAAAAGCCACAATCAAACTAAAATCACCAAAAACCCCAATCTTTGTTTGCTAAGCTTCAGAATGCACTTTTGGGAAGAATACAAACGAACTGACAACAATTGTGCGTACAGGCAATACAAACATATAAGAAACATATGCACGAAGGCTATAAGAGGAGACAGGTCTCAGTACCAGTTAAAGCTTATGGATAAATTTATTTCCAATCCAAAAACCTTATTCCGTTACGCAGCCTCTCTTCGTCAAGCCAAAACTAAAGTTTCTCAACTGCTAGGTCCTAAAGGCCAGACCGATAACGACGGTGATACCACTAATCTTTTGGCTGAGCAATACTCCGAGACATTTTAACCGACCCACATCAACTATACTGACGGAAGCTTCATCTGCAACTGTACAGGACTTTCCGTAATGAACCTGAGCGCTGACATGGTGTTTCGAAAACTGTAGCACCTAAGAAAAGACACTTTCCCCTGTCCGGATTTGATTCAATCTGCTATACTGAGGAAAGCAGCTTCAATCCTGGCAATACCGCCTAGCGTGATGTTCTCGCACTCGCTAAGTCGAGGCAAACTACCGAATATTTGGAAGCCGGCTCATATCACACATATCTTCAAAGGAGGTTGACGCAGCAAACCTTCAAGTTACCGACCGGTGGCTCTTCTCTCTATACCTTCAAAGATCATGGAGTCCCTGATATACAATAGTATACACGATTATCTTCTGTTCTTAAATTTTTTCTCACTCCAGCATCATGGATTCAGGAAGGGTTACTCCTGTATAGCGAACCTGCTGACTGCGGTGGACAGATGGACGAGCATCCTTGATCGCAAGGGGAAGGTGGATATCATTTACCTTGATTTTTTAAAAGCTTTTGATAGGGTTACTCATATATGTCTTATCAATAAGCTCAGACAATTGGGTATCAGAATACCTCTAATTGATTGGCTCAGTTCATATCTGACAAATCGACATTTTAGGGTCAGGTTCAACCTCAAATTATCACAGGCCATGGAATATCCTGGTGTGGTTTTCAGGGCTCAGTATTAGGACCTCTTCTCTTTCTGATTTATATAAATGGTCTTCCTCAACAGGTAACGTCAGACTTATTACTTTTTGCCGATGATGTGAAACTTTGGAGAGAGAGATACGCAGCTAGGAGGATATACAGGCATTTCAGGAGAATCTGACTTGGCTTCAAAGTTGGGCAGATGACAACTGATTTACCTATAACACTTCAAAGTGTAAAGTAGTCCATCTGCGACACGTTGCAGACCACAGTTACAACTCAGAAAACTCCTCTCTAGTAATATCCCGAGTCGAAAAAGATCTAGGATTCCTGGTGCCCTACGACTCAAAGTCCTACGCTAACTGTGACAGAAATGCCTTTCGAGAAAACCTTGCACTGGTAACATTGAAACACATTTTTGGTCAGTTTGATGGAAGAACTTTCCACATAATCTTCAAAAGTTTTATTCGTCTCCATTTAAAGTACGTAAACATAGCATTTTCTCCTACACTCCAAAAGGATAAGGACATTCTGGAGCGTATCCAACGGCGAGCCACGAGATCTGAACGGGGACTCAAATTTAAACCTTACGATGAGCGCCTCCGATTACTTGACCTTGATCCATTAGAGTATAGGCGTCTTAGAGGCTAACAGTATACTTAACACACCTGGACATCCTCTTAAACACCTTCTTAAGCTTAGTCCCAACACTAACCTAAGGGGTAACGCCCAGAAATTAAAGGTACAACATAGTAGAACGGACTGTAGGGACAACTTCTACTCCTTAAGAGTTGTCAAATGCTAGAATTCGCAGTCGGCTGAGCTAATACAAGCGACTTCTCAGGAGTCGTTTAAGAGGCGAGTTGATCTATTCTTAAGGACTAAAGATATTATCTTACTATGATTTACCAATTTCCTTTTTTCTCTTTTGTCGTTAGTATACCTAGGTTCTTGTTTGGAGGTATTGATGATCCCGTGCTACTAGACACGGAAGCCTGTTAAGCGAAAGCTTCTTTTATTCCCAATTGATTGATCACTGGGTGACCAATGTCATATTTGTCTAGTCCTTATTATTAGTGCAGATCGAATGCCATCGATCATGTTGCAATGTGGCCACCAGTCTAGGTGACTCGACACTGCGGGCACTATTGTGAGATTAGATGGTGATTGGAGGTAGTCGACAGGAAACCCTGGACCCGGGTTTCGTGCTACTTGGCACTCGTCAGCAAGGTGTACCTGTAATCTTTGAGGGAACTGGTGCTCCCTGGCGGATTCGATCCCGTGTCACCCAGTGATCAATCAATTGTGATTACATGTCAGTCCTACAGGAGGTCGGTCGCGGCCCGGATAGCTCAGTGGTAACGTCTGTGACTGTGAAGCTGGGTGACACGGGATCGAATCCGCCAGGGAGCACCAGTTCCCTCGAAGATCACAGGTACACCTTGCTGACGAGTGCCAAGTAGCACGAAACCCGGGTCCAGGGTTTCCTGTCGACCACCTCCAATCACCATCTAATCTTCTTTTATTCCGTCCACAACCAATAGAACCATTTGTTCAAACTTCCTCAACAGGTGCAAGCTGTGATGGTCTCGTTCCAAAACAACGCCGTAGACGAGCTGGCTGCATCTGCCGACCGTATCCTCGAAATCACAAAATCTTTTGGTGCCGAGGTTTTTTCAGTCAGAGAAAAGCCTCAAACGACCCAGAATGACATTACAAAGTTATGCCATACATTTACGCGTTATTTCAAACTTCGTAACAACCGTAAACGGTCACACATCCCACGAAGAAGTACTTCAAGTAGGCGATCTCTCTCTAGATTACGAGGGACGGATAACCCTGACTGGTGCTTGCATCATAACCAGTATGGAAAGTCCTCCAGAAATTGCAGAAAACCGTGCAATTTTCACAACTCCCAGCTGGCACGCGTTAACGGCAACCGTAGCCGGAAAAGACAGCCGTGTGTTGTACGCCACAGATGTGATAACGAAAGTTCCCTACCTCGTCTATACTGGCGCAGAAGTCAGCGATCTTCCAGTAAATTCTAACGATTGCCTCCACGAATCCGTTTCAAAATTACAGGTGTCAAACGGAAAGTCAATAGCCGCATATGGTAAATGCTACGTTTGCCTTAACGAGGGTTTACGCAAACCTATTCACTGGATTTTTGTTGTTGAAGATGTTTCTACGCCAAACATTGGTATGGACTTCCTACAGCACCACAATTTAGTCATCGATACGCGCAAACGGAGGCTAGTAGACGGAAACACTAATTTATCTGTTTGCGTAAATTCTTTTTCCAGTTGAAGATTATCTCCTGTTAGTTAGACGCACGATAGATCCATTCTATCAACAATTACCCGAAAAGTATTCTGGGACATACCGACCGCAGCCGAAATTGACGTGTATAACCAGCAACGTTACACATCACATCACGAATACAGGACCACCTGTGTTCTCGAAAGAGCACCGACTGGCTCTCGAAAAGCAGAGTTTGGCCAAAAACGATTTCGACCACATGATAGACTTAACAATCATCCGACCGTCAAACAGCCCATAAGCATCTCCCTTGCACATGGTCCTCAAAAAATAAAGCGATAACTGACGTCCAATTCGTGGTTATCGACGAGTGAGTTTCAAAAAGCACTCTAGATCATTATCCCTGACACACACTCACAGTTTGACGACTACCCTTAAATGTACAACTCTTTTTCCTAAAAGCGACCTGGCTAAAGCATATAACTAAATTCCCATGGCTGCAAACGACATCCAAAAAAGTTTAATAATTTTTTGCATGCTTTTCAGCTTAAGAAATGCTGCACAAAATTTCTGGATACCCATCGACGACATCCTTCGATTTGTCAACCTCTTAAACACATGTGTATACGGCCGCTTGATCTCAAGTCAAGACAAATAGTCTCATCTCCATCATTTCTACCTTGGTTTAGAACGATTGCAAAAACATTTCATTACTGTAAACATTGAGAAGTGTCTAATCGGAACCGACTCTACTTATATTCTTAGACATGTTATTGATGCTCAATGTATTCGCCTTCCAAAAAGCAAAGTGGTGGCCATTCCGGATTACCCAGAACCGATCAAAGCCAAGTAATCACGTAAGTTCGACGGCCTGGTAAGTATCAATAGAAGGTTGATACGGTACTGCGCGCCTGTCTTTAGAATTTTAACAGACTGAGAATGCGAAACTCATGAAGTTGGAGGAAAATACGAATAAGTCATTCTCTACCGTAAAAGTAACAATCTTGAGGGCATCTATGGTCTCACGTCTAAGCGCCCACTAATATTGCGTCAGACACATCCGACTCAGAAATCGGAGGGACCTTACAACAATGGGTAAATGACACCTTACAACCTTTGGTATTCTTTTCACGATTGTCTTTCGGACTTCATTTGGGAAACTGGATAGCTTATATTTTTGTGACTCGAACTTCTATATTTACTGATTAATACAGCATACATCCACACCCTCTTTAATCGTACGAATACCGAGATGTAAGTCCTTGTTTTTAATGAGAAAGGAGGAAATGCTTTTCTTAATCCAAGTGAGGAGGAGAATGTTATCAAAGACGAATGCTAAGATTACTATTTTTCCATGGATTTATGAATGACTATCGCTTACCCGTTGAAGTTGTTTTGCGTTTAGATGGTGATTGTTTGCCTACTCTTATACAGTTACCGTAGCGTGGCACGAGAGTACACTGGATTATAATCTCACTTGATCACGATACGGAAAAGTGATCGACTTTCAAACTTGGCCGCCCTTTGTCTACTAAGAATTTGAACGGTCTGTATGACAGCAAGCATTCCGTATTCACAGTGCATGAGGTTGGTTGCGTGCAAGTAGGCTAACGTGGCTCCCAAGTACCCGCATATTTGTAGTGGCATCGGATCATAACCACAGAATCGTCAAAGCTGAACACGAGACTACTCGGAAAATAGATATTCAATATTTAACGCGGAGAAATACAGAACAATGGAGAAGGCGGGAGAATGAATTAAATTAATACGTGTTGGTCAGATGGCATGGCTCGGCCTTGCAAGCGTGGTCCCAGCTGAATGTTATCTTGTATCTTTTATTCATATTAAATATATTATTCTATCCGTAGACTAAGCTTGTTCTCTATCACGTATTGGTAATTGTTACAACGCAATGAGTTGGTGTAGATGATGATGTGACTTCCACGTAAGATCTTATAGATTAGGCAGTTACATCATAACAAATCTACAATTTTAGGATTAGGTCTATTATTAGAGCAGTGCTAATATCATAGTAAACCATAATTCTACATATTAACGTGAGCCGTTGATGTCTGAAAACCACCGAATTCGTAGACAGCAACATAAACTATGTTCTTTTTAAGTGCTGGTTGCCGCTACGTAATATGTTCTGAACAATATTGGTTAAATAATTTTCGGGGGAGTTTGTCATAGCCAGGTAAGTAAATGATGTGTTTGAAGATAACCACACACGATCCTTTGGATTGATAATCCGTGTAATCCATCGTTCAATCCAAAATTAAAGGATAGGTGACTGACGATCAGTGAGTTCTGAGCTATTATCGTCTTTCACTTGTGTCAGTAGTACTTTCTGCACTGCAGTTAGTACAATTTCTCCTCAATGATAAATTTTTTGTTTTGTTTTCTACTAACTTAGTCCCATTTGTCATAGCTCTTGTTCATGAAGCATATCAGTCTTTTGGGCATATCATACTGAACAGACGGTTCATGAGTTTGGCGAAACTCGAATCAGCGTTGAATGGATTACGGAACATAGGAGATACATATTCTTATGTGTTTTAGACTACTCACACTCACCATATACATAAAAAAAGGAAAGTAGACTCAACTACACTTTCGTTGTTTTTAACTGAACGTTCGGCCAAAAACGTGAACTACAAGGTTTGGAGATATCTAATAAACAGTGGTGACTGTAAAGTGATATTTCAGGTCTAGGTTTCTGAGTGTTTGGCCACTGTTCTGCAGCAGAATGAGCATATGATAAAGTTGTGGTGGACGATATATGATCATCCTTGTGAATGTTTGTCGATTATTCTGGTCGGTTAACGAGGGGATCAGCCTCAAGGGATAAGGGAAATGTGAGGCCAGTACTGATCCAATCATCATCTTTAGATCAAGTTGTCAAACGTATTGGAAGACAGTGAAAACGTAGATGTCTACATGTTAACATGATCTCTTATACTTTCAGGCTGTGGTAGCCGATTGCAAGTCGTCATTTTCCTGAGACAAAGAGGCGAACTGAGAAGACGGACTTGTTACTAGAATCTGCTTTGGCAGCTACAATCAGATGGCATCGTATTAACAATATATCTAGAAGCTTTCGATATGAATTCTACTTACAATACCAACGACAAGAAGTGAGGGTGCAGTTTGATAACATTTGTTTTGTAGGTATTCATTGTATAGAAAAGAATGGAATAAAGAGTAAATGTAACATGAGCCTTCTCGGTAGATTTAAGTTAATCCAGTGCAATTGTCGAGTGTTTTTAACATGCACATACGTATGTTAGCACATGATTCCTGAGCACTTGAAGAGGCGGACATTTACAGGTGTCTCTTCTCAATCACGAGGCAAGAAATCCGTTTCATTAACTTGTAGTGTGAAAAGGAGTCGCGATTGACTATGAACATCACTACAAATTGAGTGCGTACCAAACAAATCAGAAGGCGAGAACAGATTGTAGCCAAGTTTATTCTTTAGCGATCTCGTGGTATCGAACGAATACCCAGATCGTGCCAAAATGGGTACAATGGGAATCGGCAAGAAGGAGTACGTGCGTGCATAGTCACAAACAACGCAGAATGTAGTGGAGGCCAATGGAAGAGCAATATGGCTGTCATTAGCACAGTTAAACAAACGAGCACAGTAAAACAATCAATTGATTATAATAATAATTGTTTTCATTAAACCAATCGCGTTCTCTTGATAGAAGTAGGTCACTACAAACTAGTGAACAACGGACTATCACTTCCTTATCATCTGATGTACACATACGCGATTACATACACAGTACTGAGAATTGTTCTTAATAATTTCTTTAGAAATTCGTCAATCCCGTTTTATATTACATTATGTTGTGTAGTTAAACTGTTTCGCGTAAACAATATCTCTTTTAGATACCACAATACGGAAAAAAGACCTTTATTGCCTACTGTAAGTGCGTACAGCGGTTGCATGTTAAATAGATTATTGAGCGGGAGATGTTAATTGACGGGTACTACGGAGGTAACTGTCCATGCATTCAAACACTACGTCTGTTTTAAGGTAATCATGAAAACCAATGCAGAAATCGCACATGTAAATAATTACGGTTCCATGATTTCACAATAACTCTATTTTGGAGAACAACTGACTGTCAATCTTTGCCAGGCTCCATCAACCACATTTCTTAATAAATTAGCTGAAAAATTGAAGAATCTGTAGAGGTGCTGGTTCCTGAATACACGATTCTCAAAGCTAAACATATGTTTACCGAGATGAATGACATTCGACATGTATTGATAAATCGTTCTATTATTCCAAGACTATAAAATGTCATTTGGTAGATTTCTTGTTAGAATAACTCCTAACTGGAAAGTAGCAAAACGATCTTTGGCATCAACGATATGCGTTCTATTTCGGTATTAGTAGTAATACAATGATAGATGTAATCTGTAGCGTGGTGTCGAGTCGCGATTGACTATGAACACCACTACAAGACTACGTGCCAATTAACCAATAAGATCCCCGTAGGCCAATATCAGAAAACAGATGATGGCTGTAGTCGAGATGTATTTGTTGGCGATCTCGTGGTATCGAAAGAATAGCAAGATCGTGCCAAAGGAGTACAAGCGTGATTACTGAGCATAACCGAATTCGTACAAGTTCAATGTCAACGGGAGTGTAAGTGTAATGGCTGCCATTAGCATAGTTAAACAAACGGGCACAGTAAAAGTCACTGGTACAATTGGTTATAATAATAATTGTTTTCATTGAACCAATCGTGTTCTGTTGACCAAAGTAGATCACTAAAAATCCTAAAATTTTAGATATATCATGATGTGGCTACATAATCTATAAGACATTACGTGGAAGTCACATCATATTCTATGCTGACTCGTCGCATCGTGACAATCAGCAACACAACTTCTAACACTTCGGAGGAACACGTTTTGGGCTGGGTATAGAATGATGTATTCAATACGAAAACATGAGGTTTTCTTATTTTTGTTACTATTATTATTATTATTATTATTCACAAACAGCTTGTGGGTACATAAGGGTTATGAATAAACCATTTCGCGTTTCCTCGGATATGCAACAATACACAAGTTTCAATAATGTTAGTATAATATTTGTCATATTAAAAAGGAACAGATTCTGTGCACTTGAGAAGAATATTGAATTGATGTTAAGAAAGGAAAGGGAGAAAATAAGAGAATAGAAATGAAGGAAACGTAAAATACGTAAATAGTTTAATAGGAGTGTATGTGAACACAGGATAAGAATAAACGATTTTGTATATATCGCCAAATGAATATAAAAAAGAAATGGTTAACAAATAAACAAATAAGAAAATAAATCATTATTTCAGTAAGATGTGAAGGTAGAATAAGTGTTCGTGCAGTAATAGTTTAGATTGATGCTAAGAAAGTCATAATTAATTACAAAAGGATGATCAAATATCAATATATATGTATGATATATACATGGTGAAAATACAATCAATCTGAAAAGGTAATTTATTCAAATATAACACAAGATGTTATCTTAATTACACACTTCAGATGCTTAAGGAAAAGAGTAAGAGTGAAAAGAAATAAACAACTAATGACAGGATTCAATCATGATAACAAGAGTGTGATGAATATTGACTTTTGAAGCAAAACATTATTTTTAGTACACTCAGGTGAATACATTTAAGTTTATGTGATAGGATTCAGAGTAAAACTTGATATTAGTATAAACTTTTGTGTAATAATAATTTAGAATGATGCTAGTTGTAAAAGATAATCAAAAATCTGTTGCTATGTGTTATATATATAATGAAGATAAAACGGATCTGAAAGGTTAATTCATTTAAATGTAAAACAAAATAATTTGTTTTTAGTTATCGACTTTGGATGTTTAAGAATAAAATATGTTTAGAAGGAAAGCAAAGAATATGTAAAGTTACGAGGGACCTGTCATGATAATAATAGCACTAATAATCGTAAATATGAACATAAGTAAACTGCAGATATTAAAATGAGCAGTAAGAAAACGAGGTAAAATAAACGATAAAAGTTCCAAAGGTTCTGTTTTGCTTTTCAGTCAGCTAGATAGATGACGGACCTAGTTTGCATAAATCATTGTTAAACACATTGATATCCAGTAGGTGACATAATCCACATTCGGAAAGAAAATCATCAAGGAGACTTATTAACCGGGTTATAGTTTCGTTGCAAAAAAAGTTCACTGGGAGTCTGTTCCACATGGTTAAGTAGTGAATGACGAGAAAAATCTGGAGTGAGTTTCTGCAGGTTCTCGGAATTGATTGAATATTCTCTTTATTGTGTAGGTTGTAGATTGGTGTCGAGTTGACCTTGAGTATGAACACCGCAACAAGACTACGTGCCAATTAACCAATAAGATCCCCGTAGGCCAATATCAGAAAACAGATGATGGCTGTAGTCGAGATGTATTTGTTGGCGATCTCGTGGTATCGAAAGAATACCAAGATCGTGCCAAAGGAGTACAAGCGTGATTACTGAGCGTAACCGAATTCGTACAAGTTCAAAGTCAACGGGAGTGTAAGTGTAATGGTTGTCATTAGCATAGTTAAGCAAACGAGCACAGTAAAACAATCACTGTTACAATTGGTTATAATAATAATTTTAATCGTTTAAATATCCCAGTCATATTAAAAGACTAGTATTTGAACGAAGAATATTCTTTTCGATAAATTCTCTTCAGGTTCTACAATTATATATCCAAATTAATAATCCGAAAAAATGGCCAGTTTAAGGGTAAAGTACATCGTTTAAAGCATGTGAATTTAGGATTGTGATAAATAAAATACAATAAAATTGTGCATGTTGTTATGACTCATAAAGAATGTTAACTTGAATCTGAGTTTATGTTCAGTGAGATTTTAAGATCTATGATCAGAATAAATATGGGTCAAGTAGGGTGAGAAAAATAATAGTGCAATTACCATTCGATCAAATAGATAAGACGTAATAAGGAGGGAAGAATCATGTATAGGGGAGATTAATAATGAATACGAAAAATAATAATAACAATAATAATAATAATACAATGATTTATGAATAAAGATAACTGAGAAAATTACAATTGACTACGAAAGGTCATAGTCAAATTACGTCATTCAATAGTTAAGATTACGATTGATTAATTGGCTATGTGTACAGAAGAAATATATTCAACCACTCCGGTTGACATTAGATGGACGGCTATTATGGTTCCCTACCACCCATGTCTTAGAAATTGTAGGGTGTGAAAGTTAAATTTATTGATCGGTTATTGGTGTATTGGTTTTGCAAGTGTGTACTCAGTTGAAAATCAACAAAAATTTTGTCACCTTTAATAATTTTCTAATTGGTGGTAAACTGTTCATCTTAGCAATCTGATTAGTTGAAATCGAAATAGCATCAAGTGCTTTGATTGGATGTCAGAATTTGCATTTTTACATTTGATATGTAATAATAATGAATAATTGTTTTTGTGTAATATTGGTCTTGAAAAGAATGTAGACTTTTGAAGAAAAATACACCAATTTAAATTCACTACCGTGCAATGCTACTGTTAGTGAATGTGTATTGGGATATATTTTTGCTATCCGATCAAGTAGACCTTGAATGGAAGTTGTTAGTTATCTTGACACGATTAATTAAATGTATCTCATTAAAAGGAAGTATTTGGAAAAAGAAATGAAAACTGGTTTGAATATTTGATAATAGTGATTACTGAATTAGGTCGGTAGTCAAATGTTTAATACCCAACTAATAAAGAAATTATCACCTAAGTGTGTCCATAAGTTCTTTCTTAACACATGGTATGTTAATTTTTTAAAAAAATCCACATATCAATAGACCGTAATGATAAAATACTGATTAGGGCGTGTATAAAACACTGGAACGATTCGTAAACCATCGGTTGATGAAGCGACTTTTACGTTATCTCAAAGAAGTAATAATTTCTGAGAAAGAGGCAATTAATATTTATGAATGGGTTATTTAGTAAATAATAATTCTTAATACAAAATAGTTGTTTACTTTCACTTTATAAACGTCTTCGTTAATAAAACGTTAGATTTCAATAGGGTTATTTTGCTAAATCATTAAAAGCTTTAATTGCTTTTACCTGTACATTCTTTGTAGTTCAGCCTTTAAAATAACAATGAAAATGACTACTTGTGTGTTTAAGCAGTCATGTAAATTTTTTATTGGTCTTGGGAAGTGCGCGTTAGGTATTTTTCACGTTCTTTCAATAGCCCATTTTTTATAAGAGTTCAGTCTTGCAAAATGTTTACATGAGTTAGTAAATGTCATATGTCAACGACATTGCAAACGTTACTTATTTATAAGGTATGAAATGATATTTGATAATCATCAACTAAATTTTTGGAAACATAATCGAGGAATAATAAAGAACTGTATGTACATTTTCGTCATGTGTGAATATTGTTCTTCATAATATGAAAGCTGAAATATCTGTACATTATGAATATAAGCCATTTTTAACAAGCATTTGAAATATTGGTTGTATTAAGTGTAAATGAATAAGCCTACGTCGTCTGACGAAAATAATTTCTATTTGCATTATACAGATGAACATGAATTAGGTCACCAGTATACATTAACATTTAGGTATAATGACGTTTAATTTCATTGTAATAAGTAAATGTACCAATGCAACGATAAGACGTACTTCTATGTACGCATAGTTCTGGTTTCCGGTACTTTTAATATAAAACAAGAATATAATATTCTTTTAATTTTTGTAATCATGAAACGGTAAACATGTTTATTTCTTTTTACACCTATATGACCTTTAATCACATTAATCATCTTATTATTTCGATAATGTAATAAGAAGACGGAGATTATCTCCGTCTTCTTATTACATCTTATTATTATATTCACTTATAAATGAAATCCTCTATTCATTGACCTTACAACCAAATGACAATGTTCACTATATTGAAATATTCCTATTAAAATGTACTATTATTATTATTATAAATAGATTACAATTGTGTTACTAATACATGAACGGTAATCACATTATTTTAAATCTAAAATTATTAGATTAGTGTTCATTAGATGAGATATTGTTCTATAAGATTTCTAAACTTTTATATCACATAAACCTTATAAAAAAGTTTACGAATACATGAGCAATAATCGCATTATGATTATTAATCTCAAATGAATATCTAAATTCATTTAACATTATTAAGTGTTTCATCATTTGACCTTTGCCATAGAAACAAGAGATGGAAACGAAATAATTTAAATCAAATTGTGGGTGGCCCTGAATAGGGCCTTTACTCGTTCTCTTTTATTAATGCAGATGTAGCTGTATAAGGGCGTAACTATGAGTTGGTTATGGCGCCACACATCGGACAGTTTACTGCACGTACGTTTGGTGATGGGTCGTAAGCACAAAACCGATGAAACATTGCTGAACTGCATTGTTCCTCAGACAGTTGCCTGACTAAGGCATGCACCGAATTCCTGAGGCTTGGCTGTCTTAATTGCACTGGGAAGTAATTCTCAATCGCAATATGTGTTAGAGAAATCTCCGACTGTAACCACCTGTCACAAATTGACTGTACGTTCACATCAGTATTACTGTGTGCGCAGTAGGCCAAAATGTGACGACATGGCATTCCGTTTTCAATATTAAAACTACACGAACACTGAAAGGTATTGCGGTTGACTGTGTAAGTGCCAGTTGCGTCCACAGCCGTGAAGATATCAGCAGACATCAACAGACGTATCAGTAGCACTAAATATAGATCTCAACACAGGTGTTTTTCGATTCAGCTTATGCCTCTTCAAAATTCCATGAGTTGTCTCAACGAAGTTGGTATTATCTTGTCGAAGTAGCGTTGCTGATGGTCGAAAAGCAGTAGACCACTTTTGTTTTCTCGGCAGTAAGTGGTCTCTTACATATCGAAAAAACGTTTCGTCGGATATTTCGATCAACGACAAATAACTGTTAAAACTACAAAATAATGTTATGAAGATTTTTATTTACCTTTCAACAGTCCGAGTGAGCATCAGCCGAAAAAACAGTTGTATCACTTCTGATCGTACTCTCTACAATGACGGTAAATGGGTCAATGTTTTGACGTACATTCCCACGTACAACAGTCCAGTAACCTTCTGTAAACTTAAAAAAGATGAAGGCCGGACAGGGAGTGTTCATGGAAGTCCTTCGTGAAAAAAAAATGTAATAACACTAATCAATTTACCTCCTCCGTCTAATCGGCTGTGACGAACCGCTAGATCTTCTACGGCCAGTTCTCCAACATACAAATTTAATATAAGATTTCTGATCTCTGTCCAAATGAGAATCTCTCACCACATAATGACAGTACGTAGATCTTTCATAAGTTCTGATAGCCGACTTTAACGCTTCAACTGATTGGAACGCAACGAGAAACAATATAGTCAAAAATACATCCTCCGTTTCTGTGACAACGTGAGAAACAACAGCTGTTGCACATGGCACGTCACTCTCCTCCATTATGATGATGAAAATGTACTTTTTCGACGAGTGCTGACATTTTATAACACTTTCAAGACATAACTAACCAATTATAACGAACTTAAAACTAGCAATTTAATTGGACGAAACGTGGTGAAAAATTTTGGAAAATGGGATGAAAAAAACTTTTTTAAAGGGGTGAAAAAAAAATTTATCAAAAAAAAAAATTAAAAAAAAGCCGGTCGCTGAATGTTATTCAACCACTCCTCCTCCCCTGGCCAACATTAAGGCCAATTAATCAATCGTAATCTTAACTATTGAATGACGTAATTTGACTATGACCTTTCGTAGTCAATTGTAATTTTCTCAGTTATCTTTATTCATAAATCATTGTATTATTATTATTATTGTTATTATTATTTTTCGTATTCATTATTAATCTCCCCTATACATGATTCTTCCCTCCTTATTACGTCTTACCTATTTGATCGAATGGTAATTGCACTATTATTTTTCTCACCCTACTTGACCCATATTTATTCTGATCATAGATCTTAAAATCTCACTGAACATAAACTCAGATTCAAGTTAACATTCTTTATGAGTCATAACAACATGCACAATTTTATTGTATTTTATTTATCACAATCCTAAATTCACATGCTTTAAACTATGTACTTTACCCTTAAACTGGCCATTTTTTCGGATTATTAATTTGGATATATAATTGTAGAACCTGAAGAGAATTTATCGAAAAGAATATTCTTCGTTCAAATACTAATCTTTTAATAATAATAATTGTTTTCATCGAACCAATCGCGTTCTGTTGACAAAAGTAGGTCACTACAAGGTTATGAAATGATATAATAGAGTACGAAGAGGTGGATGCCGAAGAGTAAGAAATACTATTTATAAGCCGGTGGATGAAGATAAGGTTTGATTTAATGAGCTTGATCCAGAGAGATTCTAAATTGAGTTGTTGACATCTTAAGTGGTAATCCTTGTTGTCGGAATACCTTAAACAGCTTTAGTGAGCCTTCTTTGAAGATATTCAGCTTCCATCAAGTCATTATATCTGCAATTACTGTATACTAGAATACCATATTCAAGGATGTGTATGATACATTTTTTTATACAAGAATAATAATAATCTCGATTCCATGTTATTGAAATTTATTCTTATGAGTCCAATGAACTTTCTTGCTTTGGACACTTGAGATGGATTGCGCTTTGAAAAGTTCAAATTGTTGTTGTATCTCAAACCCAAGTCACAAACAATGATAAGAGGTTTCAGCATATGTTTGTGTATAAACCAGATTTAGGTTAAGGCAGCTATCAATGTGAATAAATGAACTTTTTACACATAGTTCCCTTTATTATTTTAAAGAGAGCAACTCAAAGGAGCGATTAGTGAAATGATGTATTATTCGAGGTATGTTGATGATACCTTCATCGTATGTAATAATCAACAACATGCAACAAATCTGCTAAAATATTTCAATGAAGCTCATCCCAATATTCATTTCACTATGGAACATGAAAAAGAAAATAAGTTCCATTTTCTCGATATCGCGATGAAACGAAGAAAAGATGGTACAGTTCAACGCTCAATTTATAAAAAAGACACATGGAATGGAATTTACCTCAATTTCAACAGCTTCTGTCCAATCAATTATAAAAAGGCACTTGTCAAAACATTGTTTCACAGAACAGAAAGAATATGTACTGCCGATACAATAGAAGAGGAAGTTCTGAATATTAAAAAGTGTTTAAGGAATAACGGATACCCGCTGAAATTTATTGAGAAATACGGAAAACGTGAAGATAAAATACCAAAAGAAACTACTGTAAATAAAAAACCTGTTTTTATTGAACTCAAATTCAAAGGTGATAATGTCACAGGGTCAATCAATATGAGACTAAACACTGCATTGACAAAAACATATCCAGCAGCTAAATTGATTGTCCTGTCCAAAACAACATGTTCTTTGACACAATCAAAGGTCGACAGGTATCCCTTTCATGTTACCATCAACTGTGTATACAAATTTACATGTATCTGCCAAAGCAGTTACATTGGTAGAACAGAAAGGAGAGCCTACGTCCGATTCAAAAAAACATATTCCGAAGGGTTTGAGATCAAACGGACCAAAAACATTCAGCAGCGCTATCGCAAGACATCTTCTTGACACAGGACACGAAATCGATATACTGAAGTCCTTCAAGGTGATCAACAAACAATCAAATTCCAACCTTTTAAAATTTGCCGAAGCGATAGCAATCAAACGTTTAAAACCAAATCTTTGTATACAAAAAGAAACAGTAATAAATCTTTCTTTGCCCTGGTAACATTAACCCCTCTTTTATTTATTACGTCATTCCAACTCTTTCCAAAAAAATTTTATAATTACATCATTCATAACTGACCAATTTCAATTCATATCTCTCTTTATTACCATTAATCTATTTTCAGTTACTTCATCACATAATCATCTAATGTGTTTTAATTCCATGAGTTCTAATCACTATTTCTATGTTATGGAACCTTCCCTCCCAAACTATATATATTCGAAACAAAATTTTTATAACCTCATTATTTCTAACAGCATCTTTGCTACATCATGTTACTTATATTCATCCTTCATCACCCTCTTATGTCTAAGTATGTCAATATCTGTAATAACGTTGAATTTCAAATATTTTAGGTTGTAAGCAACTGATGAGAACCTAACGAAATAAAATGAATTTATATTATTTTATGCACCAACCTTTGTTCTTGCTCTCTTTAAAATGAACTTTTGTCAACATTCAGTGGCAGATTCGACGGCACAGTCCGTTTGTATAAATTGTTTATTGCTACTTGGATTACCGCTGAAATATAGCTTTCTTTGGTGGGAAGAGAGAATTAAAAAAACCAGCTTTAGGTCAACGGCAAAAAGAAAAGCTTTACTGTATTAAAAGAACGAACACACGTCATTGATGAGAAGGGGAAAGAGTAATGGGCTAATCACACCCATTCTCTAACTTTTCAAAACCAATGTTTGTGTTCAAATAAACAAATCATTGGTCTATTGTAGTTTCTGTTGATCAAACAACAAATAGTTTTGTTGATCATGTCAAATGTTCTGGACTTTTATGTGCCAAAAAAACTGCTCGAACGATTTATCCTTCTCCGTATATAACTGAAACCTTTCTTCCCAAATCATGGCAATTTGGTTCGTGGTTCGTTGCCCGAAACAAGAACGGGTTAATAAAATCTATCAAAACAGTGTTCGGATCCCACGCAAACAGTGATTTCTACTCCACTTACGCCTGTTACTCCTCGTGGAGGAGCATAGGCCGCTTCAGTTAACCAATTAATTGAAGGTTTTCTGTAATTTATTGGACAGTTGGCATTTAAGTGTTTAACTTAACTCTCTGTATGCCTGTCTAAATTTCCATTGCTTAACACAATTAAAGAACTTAAGAAAGTTTTAATTTCACTGTCCTAGACTATTGTTGTCTATGTAATGGGGGTCATTCTTAGTACTTATATATTGATTACGATGACATTTTTCCGAATGTGATCGTTTTGTTGGTACTTTGTCGTATTGCTATAAACCGATTATTAATCAGAACAATATTACCCACTGAGTGTCAAATGGAATATAATACCTCCGAAGGAAAAATTTCAATTAGTGCTCGATTTAGTTTGTTAAATTTAATACGGTTTGTTTAGTTGTAGGGAGATTCTCTCAAATTTATTATTGCTCAATCGTGACAGGATTTAATAAAAACCACTAGTACATATTAACTTTTACTAAAAATTCATTTAATATGTGAAAATAATAATATTCATGTGAACGTCGAACAGATAGATAACAGCAATTCGTCAAACATGAGTGGATTCGTGAGAGACATTCTCTGGACTCAATGCTTTGGTGTACAACAGACCAATTTCTTATATTCACACTAACTGGCTGGTGGTGCATAGAAGTTGGCTGCAAATATCGTGTTTAACATGAGACAGAAATCAAATTAATTGAAATAAAGTGATTATAAGCTGATTAAATTGACAAAGTTTATGTGCCACAAATATAGGTGATATGGTGTTGTACGATGCTTTTGGCTAAATCAAACATTATGTACTGCTCATGTGATTATCAAGGAGAGTATAAGTTGTAACCAATGCGAGTTCAACTCACAACTCATGCCTATGATAATGTCTTGAACCTTTGTCAGTATTGGGGTAATTCGATAGTGATGTCTTCAGTTTGCAGGAGATTTGCTCGACTGCTTATAGTGATGATTTGCATACATGATTATGTTGCTAAATCTCTAATTAGGCTGAGCAAGTGATACGGAAACACCCCAAAGTCATCGATAATAGACAAAGATAACCACAAGAAAATGATACCGTTTAGTGATAATTATAAGTCAATTTAAAGACCAAGTTTATGTTAGAGGATTAGTCAATTTTATCAATCATATTACATGGTTTTCAAGTCCAAACAATGCTTTATGACGATTCCCAGAAGCCATTATGAATAACCAGTTATCGTGTAGTGAACAGAACACCAGTGGGGGACAACCATACATTAAATCGTTAATTTGCAAATTGTTCATCAATTGTCTCAAATGACTCAGAATCCCTTTGTTCTTGCATTTTCATACAAATTGCATTCTTTCTTTATTGTTCGATCTTCTAGTCTCTCTGCTGCCAGACATTCTGTTCAGTACTCACGTCATATACTACTTATGTCCACATAAGTAGCGCACACCACAATAGTATTGATAGGGGATCAGCTAATAAAAATGGTTATTATTGTTCTATGTGCTTCGGAAATCTTACAAGTTTGTGGCATAAACGAATCCAAGCTGCCTGATTATATCATAAATTGCGATCCAGAAATATTCGTTCGTTTGGTATTAGTTTTAGTAGTAGGCTCGCGATATTTTTTTATTTCAAATGCTTGTTTGACTAACAACTACGTGATAAGCAAAGATGGATAGTGGCTAGCAGTGGAATCCAGGATGCGCGTTTCGTCCTATTTGGGACTCGTCAGCTGGATGTACCTGCATCTCAGAGTTGATGTTCACTCTGGGACTCGAACCCAGTACCGTCCACTGCTAGCCACTATCCATCTTTGCTTATAATGCTTGTAAATTGAGGCAATATCGAGGCGATACGCACAGTATGCACATATGCCAATAAGAGACTGATCAATTGCAGTCCTAAACATCAATGGGAAGATTCAAGTAAAACAATATCAAGTGAATTAAACTACGTGATAGTTTAATTGTTGTACCAGTACAGTACGATAATAAATTCATGTGGTGACTTTATTATCTGACCTATGTTAAACACCTTTTTAGCTAACCAATATGATAGTCCAATTAATGAACCCAAATACGCATAACAATAACGAATATGATGGGTTTAGTGAAAGATGTTAAAGGTGGTTCAAGTAATTCTTAAATTTAAATGGCAAAGAGACCGTAGTGTCAGTTACTATGGTAAGCCCAAATACCTTATTCTAGCTTTCGGACAGCTCAATCTATTCATTCTACTTGAGTCACATTCTAACCTTATTAATTATTCGCTTATCAATCTTGGCTGTTTTTATATGAGCGCGTAGGTATGTGTACATTTCTTATCCCATTACTCATCACATGTCTGTAACTTACTTTTGTGTAACTATTAATATTGATTAACGTTTGATTGAAGGGGAGTTGGCTTACCCGCCATCTCCACTGCGCGTCGTTTTGCTTCGTTCTATTCCATTCGCTTCATGTACAAAATAAATGTATCCAAAAGTCCATTCTCGTTATTCGACTTATTTAATTCCGATATTGACTAACGCGATTTAAGTCGATGATAATATACGAGGACAGGCGATATATATATTTCAATAACAATCATTCATATGATCTACTTGGAGTCAGAACTCAGGCCATCAAAGTGGAGAGCCCTTTGACAAAATCGACCGATCTAAATGACGACAAAATAAAGGGCCCCACAAGATAATATGATACAACGTATGTACAAGCCACGCCAACCTGTATGTTGATGAGGAATATGGCAACTAAAAAAGAAGCTGTGCCAACAAATATTTAAAAGGCGTGACTCGAGGAACTAGTTAGAAATATGACGGGTTATAATATAGAGGTTGCTATAGTTAGCCTTGTAAATTCGTGACTATGTAGCAATGATGATCAGAATTAGGAAATGTCAAATCAATGTTGAATCTAATATAGTTCTTCTGAAAACAACACACTTCCGCATAGTAGGTTGTCATTTGAAGCCATGAAATATACCTTGTCACATGAACAGTCTTGGGAGTAGTTCATATGAAATATATTCAGCTAGTTCTAAGTGAAAATATATGCATGCCTAGAAGTAGCAAAATCATGGTAGATCGTCCAGCAAAAAGTAAAACTCTCCTGGATTATTTTCGAGATCTAGATCATCTGGTGTATTTGACGCATAAAAAAACAGTTGTGGCAAATAGTATAGGTCCGAAAGAAATCTGAATAAACACGCAGCGTTGCTACCAATTCCTGGATGTGAGAGATGCTTTCGACTTTTCCATTTGGTTGACTCAATGCAAATCTGAGAGCCCAAATAAATACTTGGCTCTCACCGTATGAACAATCTAAAACAAGCTTAAGTTTGCAGAAACGTTATAGCTTTGATCCACCGTAAGTTTCTGGAATACTATCTTCGTTGTTTGGCACTGGAACTCGAAAATCGGAAATTAAGCAGACAGTGGTCGAAATAAAAGATATTAGGGGACAGTCCATGGTTTGAAATAAAGTAAAGTGTTAAGTGTAGAAACAAGATGAAGAATTAGATGATAACTATCTAATCCTTGCTTGCATTAATTACCAGCTTATGTGTATTTATGTCGATCAAGATCCATATTTCCTAGTGGTTGATGTTTTAACAAGTATATTTCACTGAAGCGTGTAAATGCTATTTAAGCTGGTTGATGAACCATCATAGCTTAACTTAAATTGAGTTAATCAGTTATTGGCATCAATCAAGATATTAAGTTGAGTGCTAGTCAATATTTACAATACAGCAATACATGTAAGCATTATTCAACAGATGATTAGAAAAATCGGTTAACATAAGTAAAAATCGATCGGTCAAGTTAAAGCAAATATGTGAATTAATAACACGCTGTGTTTCTTTAGACCTTTTCACCAATGTAGATCACTAGCGTAGATGATCTGTATCGAATGATTAGAGACCCACTGAAGTTGGACGAAAATGGTGTGACCAACCAGTTAACTTCGAAGTTAAACCTTGCGATTTCTACTTAACGTACATTATATTTTCATCGTATCAAGGTACTATGGCTGTTTCGATTACCGTACAACACAAACGAAGTTGTTACAGAAATATAATGGTAAGACAAGGTACAAAGAAAATAGTGCGATCACTGCTGCATGAGCCAGACCATGGAGTGCAATTAATTGCTAGCCTATGTTCATTACGTAACAATCTTCGTTGATGACCACACAGGAGCGAATCAATGTGCTACAGAAAGTTGCAAGGATCCTGTATAAAGTCAGTGCTTATCAGCGGTATCTGGTCGCGATGTGATCATTTTGAGTCTATACTTGAGATACAGTGGGAGTGAAGTGGTATCGGCTCCTAAACACACGATTCTCGAAGATGAACACACGATTACTGAGAAGATTGACATTTAACATGTAACACTTCGAGAATATCAGTAATGGTGGACGCAGGGACTATGAATCGAGATGGCATGACTCGGTCATGCGGGTGTGGTTACTCCATGTAACCTCGTGTTTTTGTGTTGAATATATCACTCTCTACCCAGCCCAAAACGTGTTCTTCAGAAGTGTTAGGAGTTTCTATTCCCTTATTTTTTTCCTTTCCTTCCTTAACATCAATTCAATATTCTTCTCAAGTGCACAGAATCTGTTCCTTTTTAATATGACAAATATTATACTAACATTATTGAAACTTGTGTAATACTGCATATCCGAGGAAACGCGAAATGGTTTATTCACAACCCTTATGTACCCACAAGCTGTTTGTGAATAATAATAATAATAATGATTAATAATAATAATAATAGTAATAATAATAATACTAATAATAATGGTAACAAAAATAAGGAAACCTCATGTTTTCGTATTGAATACATCATTCTATACCCAGCCCAAAACGTGTTCCTCCGAAGTGTTAGAAGTTGTGTTGCTGATTGTCACGATGCGACGAGTCAGCATAGAATATGATGTGACTTCCACGTAATGTCTTATAGATTATGTAGCCACATCATGATATATATAAAATTTTAGGATTACGTCTATCATTGTATTAGTACTAATACCGAAGTAGACCACAATTTTACAGGACGACGCCACACAGCACATCGTCGATGCCACAAATCCCTTTTCTACTTCTCAGTTATAAGTTACTCTAAAAATAAATCTTCCAAATGACATTTCGGAGTCTTGAATTGTTGTTACGAACTAGTAATAGTCCAAATTGAAACCTACCATAACAAATACTAGAATTTGAGGTTCTCTGGCTCGAACTATATTGTATGACCATTACAGGTTTAAAACAAATGGCATGAAGCATTTATTTTCGAAATAATTGTATTAATTATTCATCGAAAATTCATCTGAAGAGATTAAAACAGGGTTACCTTCTAAATAAACTGGACCTGTGTATAAATGTATTTACAAACATTGGAATTTTAGCGTTCCATTTGTCTGACCTCGATTTGATGGTATGCTAATATTTACTGTGCATACTTTACATGCCAGCTACCTTCGCATATAATTATTGACTTAATCAGATAAGATAACGGAATTAAATAAATTAAATACGAGAATGGATTTTGGATACGTATATTTCATACATTCGTTGATCTAGAAAGGTAATCAGATAAACGAAGTAGACTACAGAAGACAAACATGCCAACTCATTATAATACCCACTCATTACAAGCAGTTATATGGCACAAAATAGATAATGTGTAGTGTGGCAAAGATAGGGATTAGATAATATAATGAACGACAGACAAACACACATGTACATACGAGGCACATAAGTGTAGAGATATACAAGAGCATGAAAATAAAAATGTGTGTGCTGAAAGTCACAATGTAATATGAATTATGAAACAACAGTTATTATGTAGGTAAAGTGACTCAACTGTCACATGTTAATTTTCTAGGGCTTCTTCAAAAGATAAGATGAATCATGTGAGCATTTATTCGTAATAGACACTACAGAACCAACATAATAAATAAGTTACGGAGGCATTCACAAATCAATGGAAAATAATTATTTAACTCGGATAAATGTAAGGTACAATGGATGTGAAAATTCTTTGAGTAAACACAATAACCCATGCTTTGGGTTTAAACTATGAATGATATGATAGTGAACGAGTAAGGTTGATTTTATACTACTGAAAGAATCCTTTGAGGTTCAACTAAGTAAATTAAGACTCATTATCGCATATAAGGGCCTATGGTTATCTTATCAGAAAACATCTGCCACTAATGGATAGTTCTATCAGTGAACCGTAACACTAACCTGAAAAATTGGGCATTTATTGGCTTAGAAATATTGATGCACAGCATGGGTCATATTTGTTCTGGCTACAACTTCTGTACTAGTTATCTATATTGACTTTGATTTATTTTTTGTTTTTGATTGAACTATCATACAAGTGTCTCTAACCCCCTTACTTATTTACTTTTGTCATTCATGGTGTTAAGGTCAATTATCATTATATTTGACATAGATTTTTTAATACTACTGAATTATGGAAATTATCAGTTAACAACAAGCTTTATAGTCATGATTAACTATTTCGGTATGAGAATTACATCATATTCAATGTCTTCTAATATAAAATAATATGAAATTTTCATTTCACCATTCAATCATTTTAGCCTATATGTTATTCATTATATTTTTGATTAAGATCATGAACTGATTGATATTAGATCACCATTAAAAACCTGGAAGCACTGAACGACCGTTTTGTCCTATTGTGGGACTCCTCAGTAGTGCGCATCCACGATCTCGCTCGCGGGATTCGAACCCAGGGCCTTCAGTCTTACGTGCGAACACTTAACCTCTAGACCACTGAGTCGGTATCCAACAGTGTGAATGTCTAGCTTACTTCCAGGTTTTCAATGATGGTCTAACATCAATCAGTTCATGATCTCAATTAAAAACTTAATAATCTCCACAGCTCCACACTGATGATTACCATGTGCTCACTAGTGACTAGCTTCGTGAGGGAATTCTCGCAGTTCTAGTGAAAAGCTTTGATCAGTGGAGCTAATGCGTGTCGGTTAGTGACAGATATCTACCTCAGTACAATAGAAGATAGTCACGCAATTTTGCATATTGGTTGAGGTTAGACATTAGCACCGTTGAATGCCGACTCAGTAGTCTAAAAGTCAAGCATTCGCGCGCGAAACCGAAGGCTTTGGATTCGAATTTCCCAAGGCGGGATCGTGGATGAGAAATTTTGAGGAGTATCACAATAGGACAAAACGGCCGTTTAGTGCTTCCAGATTTTCAACCGTAGTCTAACATCAATCGGTTCATGATCTCAATTAAAAACTTAATAATCAACACAACCCCTTTACTGAGAATATTCATTAAATTCCTATAAAAAATTAAGCAATTATCTCACGTTTTAACATAAATGTTCACTATAAAAGATGTTATTTATACATTGTGAAAAACTTCTATAAAATAATTAAGATAAACAAAGTATTTTACAAGTAAATACTTATACAAAATGAAAAATAAGTGAAAATAGCACAGCACAGCACAGCACAGAACACCACAACACAACACAACACAAGCATAAACACAAACACAAGCACAATAATTTCAAAGAAATCAATAATTCTAAAACTTAACAACATTATCAAATCTTTATTCCTAAACATTGTTTTCTTTTCCATCAAATTTCGAATCTCAAAAAGAAAAAGAAAAAAAAGGAAAAATACATATGACATTAAAACTTGAAATGTTTAATCATGATAATGATTAATTGAAAATAATTGTGGCAAATTTTTCTATGATAGAATTGTTGTGTTGCAGACAAAATGTCGAAATAAAAAAAAAGAAGAGAAGGAAGCGAAAATCACCATGGTGATCATGACAGATAACAATCAATATGAAATACTGATATCAGTGACAAGGAAACATTAAAAAATAAATAAATAATGTGGAATTAAATGAATAGAAATCAGTTTAAACAGTACCGCATACGTACGTACGTACGTACGTACGCGCGCACGCACGCATGGGCGAGCACTCAAACATACACACACACACACTTTTACATATAGAAAAGCATATCTCTTTTTGTTGTTGTTGTTGTTGTTGTCGTCGTCGTTGATTTTAATTAAACTCTAGAAAGTTGTTTTAAAATTAATGGATATAATAATTTGCCAGCATTTAAACCCCAAACAAAATCTAAATGATTATATTGTGGAAAATAATGTATTGATGAAATAGTATAATTAATTTGTTTAATAAGTTTATGAATATCTTTATAGGATGCAAGCCAATCTTGACCACCGTAATAAATTATAATAGGTATTTTAAGCTGAGATATATTATATAATGGTGGATAGGATTGATTGTAAATTTGTAAGTTTTTTATAGGACCATAATCGTATTTTTGAAAGCGATCAGTAACTATACCCTGTAAGAAAAAAAGTTTTCCGAATTAAAAAGGAATAACATATTAAAGTAAGTAAATTGATTGATGATGTTTAGTGAACTATATCTAGTATGTTTTGTATTTGTTTTTGTAAACAATCAATACACTGTGCTTGCAACATCAAGTGGTGGACACATGTTTTATCTTGACTTATTGATAGGGTTTACATATTATGATGATCTAGTCGAGCTATATTGGCTGGAGCGTTTACTATCAAATCAGCCAGGTTGGTTAGAGAGTGATAAAGCTGAGAGCAACAAAATTATGGTGCGATAGTCAAGTTGTACTGCTCACTGTATAGAGCTGTGACGGTAGTAAAGTGTTCTTCTTAAGCTACTGACACATGCATCTGTATTACATCCCCACAACAGAAAGAGGGGTTAAAAATTCAACTCTAAAAATGCCATGTCTTAATTTTCAACGCTTTTGGTAAGCAAAGATGGACAGTGGCTAGTAGTGGAATCTAGGACGTGCGTTTCGTCCTATTTGGGACTCGTCATCTGGATGTACCTGCATCACAGAGTTGATGCTTACTCTGGGACTCGAACCCAATACCGTTCGCTTCAAACGCCATCACATTATTCACTTAGCTACTGAGTCTGTAAAGCTTTCAAGGTGCGGAAATAACAAATTAAAAAAACACTCAAAATAAGACTACATGTGACCGGTCTCAAGTGGTTGTCTTTTGAGCTCTGTGGTCACGCTTCCAGGTTTTTAAGACCACCACCAAACCAGTTTCTGTTCCAAGCCCCTGAAAATAATCACATTTCTTGGTGTAAATCATCAGAAAGTGGTAACTAGTGTATGAGGAAACATTGCAAATTTCTCTGAACTATATGATTTAACTGGTAACTTGACGTTAATTTGTTATTATCATTCAGACTCATTTAGAAATATTATTACCAATGCTTAACAGATCCAACTTTGTTTCATGTTTATAATTTACTTAAAACCTGGAACACGTTTACAATTCACTGATATTTTCAATGATAACTTATCTATGTTTAATCGAATGAAAAGAAAAACATTTCAAAACAAATTAGTTCACGAAGAAAGTTTAGTTTCCATGTAACTTGAAATCAACAATGGAATCAATTATTTCTATTCAATGAGTTCTGAATTGAATACAAAGTGAGTTTTGGATTCTAATTCTAATCAAGAATCCAGTTATTAAGTAAAAAAATACTCCTAGCTGTAGTCATTGTTAAATAATCTATGTACGGTTCACATAAGTAAACAGAGAATGAGAAAAAGTCACTCTTGCATATTAACAACTTGAGAATATTTATCTGCAGATATGATGTAAGGATTTGTGGAAAGTTCCTTCTGTTCAAATATTCTCCAGAAATTTTGAGTACCCTTTAGTGTATGAATCTTATTGATGATCAGTCTAATAAGAAGGTAAATGGGTGAGACTATAATTTATGGACGACATTTGAGCGACACTAGATTAACCTTGAAGATGTCCACCTAATCATCTAGGACCAAATGAGGGTTATAGACCTGTATGAGGATTTTGAATTATCATTTACGGTTGATGGTTAAAATCATGAATCACATTTAAAGTTTTTTATCACGAAGTGATATCAACTATAATGCCAAAACTCTATGTAGCCAAATGGATGAGTGGATTTCGCGCCAAAATCCGAGACCTGTTATCTTAAACCTCATTGGTTCGTCTAGAAATTGTAGTTTCGCCAAAAATGTAAAAATATGATTTCCACGAAGTATTGAACTTCGTAGAAACATTGATGGAATATTATTTTTCTACACAAAAGTTTGAATGTATTTCTAACTACACTATATATTGCAGATTGAACAAGATCAAGTGTTAAAGAGAACTTGAGTAAAGTGAAAAAAATATTCATCATTCAAAGGGACACATTAATTTACGCTTTAAGGTCATTAAGTTATGTAGAGCGACCAAATGACAAACCAACATCTAAGGCCATTGGAATATAATCCAATAAATTTTATGCTACAGGTTTTGATACATGCAACTATGTGGTCTGAATAGTCTTACTGGACGATTTATTGTGCTGTCGGACCAATCGACATAAAACTATACAGTCTTTATATCATTTTAATTGTAGGATAATTCAAAAGTGTGGGTAAATAGTTTGTAGGGGCTAGTTCTATGTCAAGCCCACATAAGTTATTCTGGCCTCTATAACTTATTTTTGCTTAACTATAAATATCGATTCACGCTTGGTTAATTCGAGTTGGCTCTCCGATCCGTTTCGCTTCGCCCTCTCCTCTTCGCTTTCTTCGCAACGTTTCTCTGATCACCTGTTTGGATTAATAATTGTATGAAATATACGTATTCAAAATTCATTCTCGTATTTAACTTAGTTAATAACACTGTTCACTAACGCATGTATGTTTCGATAACAACCAGCAAACGACTGAATTGGAGTTGGATACCAAGCCACCAAAAGTTAAATACTGTACAAAAAAAATATTTTGAAAAGAGCAAGAACAGCAGAATAGCATGAGTTCATTTTATTTCGTCGACCGAATTTCCGGGCATTGATCTCCAACCAGGAGGTCCACTTATCGACATAGTCCTGATTAATCAAGACGCTGATAAAATGCAGTCTTTTGGCAGCGCTGAGCAACAATGCCAGAATGTTTAGAATACGCTTCTTACCCTCTAAAGGCAAGTTGTTGCTTCAGGACTGGTCTGCGTCAACACCTGAACTAAAGATAAGGAGTGAAGTAGTCGAACGCGTTGACAACCTCACTTATGTTGGAAGTCTGATCAGCCCTAATGGGTTGGTGTCTGACGAAATCTCTGCACGGATTCGAAAAGCTCGTTTGGCTTTTTTCAACTTACATAACCTATGGCGAATGTGAGATCCGTCTATCAATAAAAGGACGAGTATACTTCGTAGCAGTTCGTTCTGTTCTACTTTACGGCTGCGAAACGTGGCCATTAAGAGTAGAAAATATTTGTAAGCTACTAGTATTTGACCATAGATGCTCTAGAAATACTGCTCGCATCTGCTGGGATCACCGGGTAAGTAACAGCGAGGTTAGACACAGGGTATTAGGGAATGATGGTAAATCAGTTGATGAGGTTATGAATCTTCATCGACTGAAATGGTTGGGCCACGTGTTGCGTATGCCTGAACACCGATTACCACGACGCGCAATGCTGACTAGTGCAGGGGATAATTGGAAGAAAGTTAGGGGTGGCCAAACCAAAACGTGGCATCAGTGGTTGAAATCACTAACTTCTAGTTTGGGCCATGTTGGTGATAGATGCAGACTACTTGTTTGGGATCCGCGTGACTATCGTAATCAATAGTTGGAGACTCTTGGTGACATGGCTCAGAATCGATCACAATGGCGTAGGTGTATGCACTCTCTGTCTTTCCTTAAACCATGAGATTAAAATTGCTTCATATCTTGGTTTCTACGAACTAATTCTTTCTCACCGTACTGTATCCTTATATGCAATCTTTCTTTTATATACTACCACCATTGAATTAACTCCTATGAATTTGGTATTCATCATGTTGTGCTAATGAGGTATGGCAACTTGGACCGATGGACGTATGTGCCTGGTCCTACGTTGCAATTGACTGACTGGCTGATTTCGCTCGGTTCTGGTCAAATGCTTACAAACTATGGTATTTAAAACATAATTACAAAGTGGGTTGAAATTACTTACATGAAAGAGTTTATTTGCAAGTTATGTCGAAGACACATTAGTATGGTATAGCAAAGGTACAAATAAATCTAAGAGTTGTAGAATTTTCTTTTACATTAGGTATATATTTATAATATTTTATTCAGACCATCAAATTTATATACACCCATGCTCTACTTTATTAATGTGTCTTCAATATAACTCCCGTTTAATCTCTTTCATGTGAGTAATTTAAACCTACCATAGTTTGCAAGCAGCTGACCAGAACTAAACTGTTAGGGAGATCCATAAAAACTCGAAAAAAAGTCATACAGGGCTCTGAAAACTCTGAAAAGCATCTTATCCAATCAGTGTTTTGTTAGAAACATCAAGAAAGTGAAAAGTCACATGATGATTTTCTGATTGGATGATTACTCATACTGCTATTAGGTTTAGTAGCATTACGAAATTATCCGAAAACCCAAGAATATTGAAAATACTATAAAAACCCTAGATTTTCTACTCATAAACGAATCTTTGGAGTAAAGTATTTCTTACATATTTCGCACCTTTTCTCTTGTGTTTTAGCCTTGGGGTTAGTAGATTAGCTTAGGAACCAAATCTAGCGTTCAATTAGCAAGACTTATCACAAAAGAAATTAAATGAATTCATGCTATTCTGTTAGAATCTTTGTTCTTGATCTTTTCAAAATGATAAGATGAAGAAAATGTAAGAAAAAAAGCATTTTTTGAATGAAGTAATTACTGATATTGATTAGTTTTTGTGAAATAATCGTGTTTTTTTTCAAAGTAGCAGATCAAGTTTTGTCTTTTGATATTTCATTTTTCAACAAGACAACGAAATGAATTGAAATGTAATCAAAATTATTAATGTCAGTTCGTATGTGTTGTTAGTTGAAATTTGATCTTATAATCGTACTAACCTGTTCAGTCCTTTTCTTAAATATTATCAACGTGAATACAAACCACTTCAACTGTCAAGATAAAAGTTTAATAATTGAGATTATGAGTCAATTGAAGCTAGACCACTATAGAAAACCTGGAAGCACAGGACAGCCGTTTCGTCTTGTTGTGGGATTCCTCAGCAGTGCGCATCCACGATCCCATGCGTGGAACTCGAACTCAGGACCTTAACCTTTAGACCATTGAGTCGGTATCAATAGTGTTAATACTAAAGAATCCCATAATAGGATGAAACGGCCTTTCAGTGCTTACAGGTCTTCCATCATGGTCTAACTTCAACTGACCTATGATCTCAACTATTGAAGTTACTATACTATCCACAAAAAACCAATTCTGATACAGAAGTTTAACTTTATTGTCATATAATATTCACGTTAAACAGGATGGACATATACTAATAGTGATTGATCCATTGGATTTCTCAATGAAAATATGCAAACCTTTGCAAACCAACGATTTTTTTTAATGACTCACTTGACAATAATGTACCATATTTTGAACTGATGTTCCAGCAGGTGTATGTGCAACATAAATTGGTAAACGACTCTATTATCCGAAAAAAAAATGCATGAATGAATGAATATAATGAAATAAGACATTAGATATTTAGAAAATTATTAAAACTAAGAAAAATCTGTCATTTTTCTTTGGGGGGGGGGAGAGTACAGTTATGACAACTAGGCTTGTTAATACATCAACTTCATTAACTACATTTTTTTTAAATAAAAAATAAACGATATTGTAATATTCGGCTGACAACAATTACTCGTTTGTTATAAAGCTAAGGATAACATGGATATTGAATGATTGGTTTGTATATTTGAATTATATGAGAATTGTTATTTGAGTGATACAAAAAAAAAAAAAAAAACGAACAAACTTCAAAATGGTGACAGTGTTACAGTTACGTCAATTAGATTTATCGACATTTCACTAAAAAAAAGTAGGGGGGGGGAGGGGAGTATTTTGCTTTCTAAATTAAAAGTATGTAAATAAGTTAAAGTTTTTTTTTTGATTTTTTTTTTGAATTAGTTTTATGCAACCAAAAAAAACCTCTAACTGATAATGAAATCTCAGATCTAGAACACATTAACTGAATAAAAAATAGTTACAAGTAGATTAGATGTAATTCATTGTGAATTTCGATGGTAACTTCAGTTGATTAATTATATTTTCCTTAGGAAATATACTTCTATTGTTATTCATGATATGTTGTTACTTTCAATTATATATGAAATAACACTAATACATCATTTGTCATATATGAAGATTTTATTAAAATTATATATTTGGAAGATTTAACATTATAATCTAGTTATTAACAAATTTTAGTTTCATTTACTCAGGTTTAAGTTAAACTTATTGTTAGAATGGGGATTTTTGGAAATCGTAGTAAATTTAATAGTTCAAATTACGAATTGATCTAATGTAGACTACCAATGAAAACTTAGGAGAAATGGATGGCTATTTTGTCCTAGTATAAGACCCCTAAGAAGTAAGTATTCATGATCCTGTGCACGGAACTCGAACTCAGAACCTTCGACCTCTCGAGCAAACACTTGACCTTTAGACCAATAAGTCGGCATCAACAGTATTAATGCTGAGGAGTCCCATACTAGAACGAAATGTTCTTCCAGTGCTTATAGGTTTTCAATGGTGGTCTAGCTTAGATCAATTTGTGAATACAACTATTAAAATTAAACTTATGCATTAGATATGGGCATATCACAGTAGCTAAATACAGATTTAAATATACAACAGATGAAATTATAACGCTTTAACCAATGAGCCAATGATCCTCAAGATTATAAGTTATTTTTGACTACATTTCTTCAACAATGTACAAAATATATTTAGACTCTTCTTTAAATGGTTTATTTAAAAAACGCTGTTAATATGTGAAAACAAATCTTATCATACTCAATCAGTTTAGGATAAATGGTTCAAATTAGAAAAAAAGGAACTACCAAATTATAACTGGAACTTCAGATAAATATTGAACTTTGATGGAAATAAATTTTCTATATAAGTCAGTACTTGAAAAAACCTTTTATGGTCAGTCAGTTAACAGCAACGTAGAATTTCGAATGTACGAAAATCAGTTCAAGTTGCCATACTACATTAGCACAGAGATACAACTTGTCAATTCAAATCCCATAGTGGTGGAAGTAGTACGAGCACAAGCAGTAATCGGAAAGATTAGGGTCCGAAGATGTTATTCAAGGAGAACAACCAAGCGAGATAAATTTAGAAAAAGAAAAAAGGGACATAAAGAATTCAAAAAATTAGAATTTGGGAGAACACAATGAGTGGATGCACCTGCGCCATTGCAAACGATTTTGAGCCATGTCATTCAAGGTTTATAACCATTGGTTGCTATCATCTCGCGGACCCCAACCAGGTAGTCTACACCTACCAACATGGCTCAGTTCACTTGTCAGTGACTCCATCGATTTGTACCATGTTTTGATCTGGCCGCCCCTACTTTTCTTCCAGCCTACTCCTTCACCATAAAACATAGCTCGTTGGGGCATTCGGTTGTTGGGCATATGTAACACGTGTCCCAGGCATCTCAAATGATGAAGTTTCACTACTTCATCAATTGATTTCCCATCCTTACCTAGTACCCGTTTCCTAAAAACTGCATTACTTACTCGGTGGTCCCAGGATATACGAGCAAAGTTTCGAAGACACCTGTGATCAAATACTAGTAACCTACGAATATCCTCTACTCTTGTCGGTCATGTTTCACTGCCATAAAGTAGGACGGAACGAACTGATGCGCAGTAAACACGTCCTTTGGTTGATAGACGGATATCTCGCCTACGCCACAAATGACGCAAGTTGACAAAAGCTAGTCGATCATTGTGTATCCGTGCTGAGATTTCGTCACACACTAGACCACAAGGGCACATGAGACTCCGAAGATAAGTGAAGCAGTCGACACGTTCAACTACTTTACTCCCTATCATTAGTTTAGGTGTCAATTCAATCATTTTTTAATGGTCACAATCGTCAATTATTTATCTAAAACTCATCACTTAAGAAAAAATGTGTTACTTACAGAATAAACAATACAATTTTTTGAACATGAGTATGTTTTGAATATGAACTGATAAATCTAATGTTTGAATGCTATTAAAATCTTCAGTAAGAATGTTTTCAAGCCTACAAATGAAAGTTTAATAATTAATTTGCCGACTTTAGATAATGTAAAATCATAAATGCTGTCTATCTAAGCCAAAACTTCTCGTGTCATCAGAATGTTAACATCGTATAATTTGTGATTTTTATCAATGATTCTTTCTGAAAGACTGGATTGTGTAGTTTTCTACAAAACTATATTAACATATTTTTCCCCATTGATATACATCAACTCTGAGATGCAGGTGCATTCAGCTGACGAGTGCCAAGTAGGACGAAACTCGCGTTCTGGATTTCACTGCTAGCCACAATCCATATTTGACTCATTATTCTGTTAACATTTTTTCAACTTCCAATTTAACTCAATGCTAAATTTGGAGTATTTCGAAATTTTCTTGATTTTTATCGTAACAAATCTTTTAACTTCTATTTTAATTTTGTACACATAAGGGGAGTTTAAGTTTACGAATAGCCAAGGCTTCAACAAACCTTAATATTCGTCTATAACAATTTCTATACAACGTTTTGAAAGCTGTGTTAATGTTTATTTTGTGTCCCGTTTCAAGTAGATGTTTCGCTATCGATGAACATGGTTTTCTACCTCTCACGTTGATTGGACCATTTGACACTAATTGGTTTTGAAGTAATCTAGGCACATGCTCAACGACCCTTGATTGCATTCTTTGATTACTCCTCCCTATGTATGTGTGTACACACAAACATATAAATTGGTAAATACAATGGGATGTGACATAATCATTTGTGCATTGTCTAGTTCTGTGTAGAATCATGAGCTTAGATATTACAACCACAACCAATTTAGCAGTATAATAGGTTTTCTTGATGGCTGCTTTCAGTTTCTGTCTTAAAACTATATTATTGGATTCACCTCTGTATGGTAGATAGATATAAACTTCTTTCTTTGGAACCGACAAAATGAGAGGTCTTGTCGTTAACTGACTTTTGCACTCATTAATAAACTTTAGTGGATAACCATCTGATATTAATGTGTCAGTCAGTAACTTTTTTCTTTTTTCAATCGTATCGGTAGTGTAAATTCTTTGAATCTTATTAAAGAGATACTTAATCAAGCCTCGCTTGTATTGCAATGTAAATAAACTACAGAAGTTCAAGCATTGCCCCGTCCATGTTGGTTTCCTATAAACTGATCGTCTTATGGTACCATCCCCCCTTCTATTCAAAAGTATATTTGAAAAGGACGATCGGTCACTTTCTGCTTCATAAGTTATTACGATGTCGTTTTGAGCCGCGTTGAGTTTATCTAATAACTGGGAAACCTCAAAATCTTTATCACATATAATTAGTATATCATCCATGTATCATTTATACATAGTTGCCAATTAGTGTCAAATGGTCCAATCAACGTGAGAGGTAGAAAACCATGTTCATCGATAGCGAAACATCTACTTGAAACGGGACACAAAATAAACACAGCTTTCAAAACGTTGTATAGAAATTGTTATAGACGAATTTTAAGGTTTGTTGAAGCCTTGGCTATTCGTAAATTTAAACTCCCCTTATGTCGTAACCTTGAATCTATTTACTTTTGCTTAATTTCTCATATAGATCAATTAACTGCTAATGAATTCATAAGTACTTCATTTCAGACTGCTTTGATAATATGTAAAATTCTATAACTAACCAGTACATTCATTTATTTTATATAGTCCATTAACAAAATGGATAGAATTATGTGTTAAATTTGATATGTTTGTTCAAAGCTTTCATAAAAATAAATATTGTTTTTGTCCTTTATATATATAGAGAGAGGGGGGAGGGAGGGAGGTAGAGAATGAGTGAGAGAAAGTAATAATTAGTCTCACATTACATGTAAAACTAAAATGTCCAAAATGTCATAATACTAATTACAAGGTCATGTAATTAATATAAACATGCGAGTACAGAATTTTACATAAAAAAAATATGATTATCATTGTATTGAAACTAATCAGTTAGTGAAATTATTGTAAAGTATTGTAGTGAACGAGAACACAAGTGAGGACAATCGAATGTATTTGGACACTAAATTACAGAATCTCTTAGTAAAATCTCAGAACCATACAGTAAATGCTTCCTTTGCGAAATATCAGTCAACCATCTGACTTTACTGTTCCTTCATTTCCACATCAATCAATCTCTTTTCTTCGATCTTCTTAATCTTCTGCCGTCAGGCATTTCAATTTCAATTGATGATACATACTACTCATATCTGTCGACATCAGTAGTACACACCACAGTATGTCTTCTGTCCAACATAATAACCCTAACTTAATTATCGGGTACGAGCTTCTCACATTTTAATGCATCAGAAAAGTTATGAGTTGTTAAGCCTACTAACCATAATTACAATTGAAAGAACTGGAACTAAACATTCTTCTTTATCCCTATCTTAACAAGACCATAGAGATAAATAGGAATGGTCAATATTTTTCAAGGACACTGTTTATTAATGATAACTCAAATAACAGATTTCCATAAACGCGTGCTTATTTTCATGGGTTTAAATGAAAAGCTTTATATTCCTTTCTTCACTCTCTTCAAATTTTAAACATGGGATTTTAAAGACTAGATTTTTCACACTAAAATCATCACTTAACAATATAGGGGTTGTAGAAATTATTAAGTTTTTGGTTGAGATCATGAATCGATTGATGTTAGACCGCTGTTGGAAACCTGGAAGCACTGGATGGCCGTTTCGTCCTGTTGCGGTGCTCCTCAGCAGAAGCCGTGACCAGTGGAGCTAATCCGTGTCGAGTAGAGACAGGTACCTACCTCAGTACAATGGAAGATGGTCGCTCAATTTCGTGAATTGGTTGATGTTAGACACTAACACTATTGAATGCCGGCTAAGTGGTTCAATAGGTTAGGCGTTCGCGCGCGAGACTAAAGGCCATGGGTTTGAATCCAGCTAGCGGGATCGTGGATGAGCACTGCTGAGGAGTCACACAACAGGACGAAACGGACATCCAGTGCTTCCAGGTCTTCAACAGTGATCTTACATCAATCGGTTCATGATCTCAATCATGTCACTTAAGTTAACTTACTGATTCCATAACATGAGAACAGTGTATCTATGATAAACACGAGGGAATACATGTGATCTGTATATATGCTTCTATTTCATTGAACTGAAAAAATACAGAACTTCATAAAGCAGACTACTTCGCAAAGAGACTATCATTATATTAACTTCAGAATGCTTATCCAACGATATAAGAGATGTAAATAAGGGAGCAATAAATGAATATTTTGAATATATTTAGAGATAAAAATACACATAACAATACTTGTTAAAGTGCAACTTACCACATTTGTATTTTTAGAATCATATCCAGCAATTAAATACATTATATTACTACATACAAAGGGAATATGATTTGGTTTGCATAAGAATAATGCTAGAAATTGCATAATTTTACCTGAAGGTAAAAATTCACCATTTCCAAACCATTCAACAACTGGTTCGACTGTTTTTGCAAATGGTGCAATATAACGTATAGGACTTTTAATTGAACCAAGGTAAGCAGCTGGTGCTAAGGCGATGAATAAATCAATAAATGATTGCATTATAGGATGTTCATCAAAACACGCCAAGATAATTTGACAACCCTATAAGAAAACAAAGAAACAAAATTTTTAATGGTTGAATTCATGAGACGATTTAGACTAGATCATCTTGAAAAACCTGGTCTAGCTTAAATCGAATGATGAATTCAGCCATTACATTATTACAATTTCCACAAACCGTCATTCTGACGAAGAAAGATTCATTGGTAGTGAGTTGGCACTGTTACGAATAATTGCATAATTATAATTAGTTTATGAAAAAAATATTTGAAGAACCTTATGGAACCTGCTTCGATGTCACCCCCCATCAACAAATGAAGAAATCAGGATGGCTATCAGACAGATCAAAAGTGGGAAAGCAGTAGTAGCAGGACCGGAAAATATACTAGTTGAAGTAATGAAGTTAGATATGGAAGTAACCGCAAATATGCATAACGTTTTATTCAGGAGAAATTGGAAGGAAGAACAACTGTCGACAGACTGGAAAGAAGGACACCTTATCAAGATGCTAAAGAAAGAAGATCTGAGTAAATGAAAGAACTACACGGGCACCACACAACTATCAGTACCAAGAAAGGTTTCCTACCGAGTGGTGTTGAATTGAATGAAAGATTCAAAAGACTTCCAACTTTGAGACCAACAGGCTGGATTCTATAACGATCGGTCGTACCCAGACCAAATCGCGACACCAAGGATAATCGTTGAACAATCGATTGAATGAAACTTGTCACTATACACAAGCTTCATTGATTTTGAGAAAGCGTTTGACAGTGTGGATGGGAGAATGTTATGAAACTTTCTTCGACACTATATAGTGAGTAGCTGAGAAGATCATCAACATAACCCGGAATTGATACGACAGACTACAGTGCAAATAGATGCATGGAGAACAGCTGATAGATGCATTCTGAGTGAGGACCGGAACCATACAAGGCTGCTTACTCTCCCACTTTATCTTTCTCCTAGTGGTCGACTGGAATATGAAGACCTCCACATCTGACGGGAAGCACAAAACACAATACATAGTTTGCATGCAATTAGACTATTTGGACTTCGCAGATCACCCAGCCCTTCTATCTCATACGCAACATCAAATGCAGACGAAGAAAACCAGTGTAGTAACAGCACCTGCATCAGTAGGCCTCAACATACACAATGGAAAAAGCAAGAACACCAACTCAATCACACTTGATGACAAAGCTCTGGATGAGGTGGAAACTTTCATAGATGAACAAGGACAACATCGTCGATAAGCGAGGAGGATTTGATGCAGATGTAAAGGCAAGGATTGGCAAAGCAAGGGAAGCATCCGCACAATAGAAGAACATATAGAACTCAAAACAACTGTCAACTAATATCAAAATCAGAATTCCAAATACGAATATCAAGTCACTTAATTCTATTGTACGGAGTTGAAACTTATAGAACTGCTACAACTATCATCGAATAGTACAAGTATTTATAAACAGTGAGTTATGCAAGATACTGAATGTCCGTTGATGAGATACCATCAGCAACAGTCTACTATAGGAAAGCATAAACCAAGTTTCCGTTAAAGAAAAAGTTATTAAAATATGTTGGAGATGGATAAGACATACATTTAATTTTCTTAAAAATAAGGTTTTCATGACATGGTTAAAGAAAATCCAAGTGTTAAATGAAAAAAAAAAACAATATTGCAAAGAGGATCTAGAAATCTTTTTTTTCCCGACGACGAAAGTTGCCTCATTGGATAGTGATCTTCGATAATATATAAAGAAAGAGGGAAATACAAAATTTTAGCTGTGATATGTAGGATTTATTCGAAAAAGAAAACCTATGGCATAATTTATTCAAATAATAAATTATTTTAATGAAGTTTTATACATTGAGCTGGATAATTTGGTTGTGAAACTTTCATCATTCTTCTGAACAATATCATTAGTACATAATTCAGGTAGAAGTCATGACAAATCAGTTGTTAGATAAAACTTTGTTATACATTTTATTAGATTTATGATTAAAGGTATGTTGTTTTCTAGTCATTTATAAATAACTCATTTTCAAGTATTTACATATGATCATATAACTAGATAAATATTAAAGTATTAAGTGTAATAATACATTAAACTTGCACAAGTATGTATGTATTTATACACAGAATATATGAATAACTTCCTAGTACAAACACTTTGTACAGCAGTATTATTGTTAGGTCCCGATAAACATAATGAATAGTAACTGTTAGAATCTATCTCTGGACTAATACTATACATATATTTTTATCGTATAATTGTTAAGTAACTAAACTGTTCATATTCATGTCCATCTTATTGTGAGCTTTATTTTGACCTATGAACCATTATTATACGTTTTACCATTCTTGAATTATGCCCTATTAGTCACTGCCTCCCATATTCACAGCCACATTTGGCCAATTTTTTTACAAATGCTGTTTCCTATTTATGGTACAATGTGGTCTGTTTGGTTGGTATATAAACCGACTATGTTTGAAATAAATGATTCATATTGCAGAGGCTGGGATTGATGTTCTGGACTTTAACTGGCTGGGTTAGGAGGAAAGCAGGACCAATCAAGACTCTAGACTGTTCTCACGTGTTTTACGCATCCTTGGTCCAATCGATAATTCACCTCTTTCTAATCGGCAGCCATAAGTATAACAATTATGCAATGAGAATTACTAGTAAATATATCACGTTTAATCTTATTAGAAAAGACATACTACCTGATACAAGGATGATATAAATAATAATGTTGGAAGAAAACAAAAGTACATTTCATTCAATATATCAACTATATAGATATACTCAATATGAAATGCTTTTTGAATTGTCCGGTTGTTGATATTCTCGACTGGGTTTTGATCAATCATGTGCAAATTGCTTTGGTATAATCATTGTGACACACATTACCATAAAATAAATAGAATGCGGGTAACGCTTGTTATATCCCGATGAGAATAATAAATAGTAACTTTTGGGAACCATTAATGGATCAATACTATGAGTATATTTTTATCGCATAATTGTTACGTAACTAAACTGTTCATATTCATCTCCCTCTTATTATGAGCTTTATTTCGACCTATGAACTGTTATTATATGATTTACCAGTTTTGAGTTATACCAAGTCTATCAATTACTATCTCCCACATTCACGGCCACATTTGGCCAATTTTTTTACAAATACTGTTTCCTATTTATGGTACAATGTGATCTGTCTGGTTGATATATAAACCCAGTATGCTTGAAGTACATGATTCATATTGCAGAGGCTCGGATTGGTGTTCTGGACTTTAACTGGCTGGGTTAGGAGGAAAGCAGGACCAATAAGGACACTAGACAGCTCGCACGTGTTTTATGCGTGACTGGTTCGATCGATAATTCACTGCTGCCTAATTGGCGGTATCATTACTTATCCATTAACAGGGCACACAGGCCATAAGTTATAACAACAGTGAAATGCAAAATGTAAGTTTCATCTCATTTCGAACTCATTAGCTAAAATTATCTGCATCACCGAGTTAATGTCCACTTAGGGATTCGAACATAGTAGCTTTCGCTAGAAATTTCAATAAATATATCAACAAAAAGATAATGCAAGCCATTATAAATTAAATTGAGATTCATACACGTTTTACAAGTGAATAGCTATCTGTACTCAATTGCTCAGTGGATAACGCGCTATGCATTTGAAGTTAAAGATACAGTATTCGAATCCCAGAGTTAACATTGAATCCGACGCAAGTATTTCTAACTGATGAGTACCAAGTAAGAAGAAACAGGCCTCCTGGATTTCATTGCTAGCCACATCCTTCTATAATACATGAATATATATAATCATTGTTTTCATTTTTTTATGTGAAATAACAATTCTCTTCATCATTCATTTTTGAATTTATTCAACACATTCTGAATTCTACGAATGGCTATTGTCAAACTTTGCTTAGAACTAATTGAATAATGAATGATTGGAAAGTCAGTTAGCGTATAATACTAAGATGAGATTATAATAACCGCTAAGACTTTTTTAGCCTGTTCTTAACCAGTCAGAAAGTAACCTTATAAATAAACAGTTCAAAAAAAGGTCTACATAATATTTTATAAATTTATTCAAGACCTCTACAGGTTACTTTATCAGCAAATTGAATAAGCCAAATATTCATCAAATTAGTCTATATAATTATGGATAATCTGTTTACTGGAACTTTTATAAAAACTCAAATAGATTTATTAGAATATTTTTGGTTCAAGTTAAAAATTTAGATTTTTATCACAAAATGACATGAACTATATTCCAATTATGCTCTGTAACAATATGGATGAATAAATCTCGCCAAAAACAAAAAACAACCCAAAAGATAATACTAAATTATAATTCGTTCATAAAATATGCTACCAGTGAGTCAAGGTTTGTCTTAGAAACAAGCGTTTCAGTTTACCATTTATGGATAATATCAAATCACCTGTTATATATATATAATTGAATAGGGAAGAACTAACCATCTGATATGTTTAACCCTATCAATTGTTTCTATGATGAAAAACAATAACTTTATTTTAAGTGTTCTGAGAGCATAGTAAACAATTATTTCTCTTGTACATTATACGTGTCATTGGTGAATTTCACACAAAAGTCACAAAGTTCCATTCTCGTATTCTGATTGGTTAAACTGTACAATATTTCTTTTACTAAACTTCCAACAAGATAAATAATGAAATCGAATAATAAATAGCTTGAGTATTACAATGAACTATGGTTGTAAATAGTATTAAGTAAACAATGTGTAATTTATGTGAATATTATTTATTTGTGTAGTAAAGTTATTTCAGTGAAACAAAAAATAAAAAGCAAACAAACATAAACAACCAGACTACCGTATTGACTCAGATAATGAGTTGATTAGAACTATTTACATTACACCGTGTTATCTGGTATTATTAATAATAAATAATAATAAATAATAATAATAGCAATAATAACAGTAATAATAATAATAATGATAAAAGTTATAATAATACTAGTAATAATGATAATAGTAATAACAATAGTAGTAATAGTGATAATAATAATAATAGTAATAGTAATAATAGTAATAATGATAATGGTAATGACAATAATAATAGTAATGATAATAATAATGATAATAGTAATAATAATAATAGTAATAATAATAATAATAGTAATAGTAATAACAGTAATAATAATGATAGTAATAATGATTATAGTAATAATAATAATAATAATAATAGTAATGATAATAATAACAGTAATAATAATAATGCTAATACTAATAATAATGTTGATTACGTAAATATGACAAAAACAATGAATCACAATTACAAATAAACGTAAAATACAAATCATGTTAATAATGTACCCATAAACAAAACATAGTATATTGAAAAATTTTTGTCAATAGTTTATCAGTCTCATAAAAAGACGAAAAACATTAAGTTTATGTCCAATAAACTATCATCAGGTTCAAGGTGGTTACAAGTAAGAATTAATGATACAAAAAGTGATGTTTGGTAGAACATAAAAAAAAGTGAAGTGTAGCTAGTAGTGGTAATATCTCAGAGTTATTGTTCACTTCAGAACTTGAACACAGTGACGCTCATTTTCAAGTGGCGTTGCGTTATTCACTGAGATAATGGATTCCACTGTTAACCACATTTCATTTATGGTATATAAATTTATGCTATAATGGCTATTTTGAAGCAACCTGCATCAGATGATCATACACCAACTAAGACTTATCGAATTTCAGTAGAAAATATCAAAAACGGGATAAACCAAGCCGTTTCAAGGTAAATTAAATGATCGGTTAAGTTTAAGTCAATCAAACTATTGGGTATAAATTGTTAGTTACCATTTACAAGTGCTGAGCTTACTGGTGTTTATGTATAAGTATATTATTTACAAAGTAAGAAGATTATTCTTCTGAGCTAGCAGTCCTATTTGTGATATCAAGTCATACAGGAGTATGCCTCAATAATTCTGTATCGTTAGCAGCCATTACACTGACAAATCGTATCACCGCACTCACCAATTAATCCGTTCCTATTTTTTGACTGAACAATCGTCAAACATCCTTTATTATTATTTATTTGATGCTAAATAAGTGTTTCATCCTAGTTAGGGGCTTTATAGAGTAGGATCATAGGTATACACTTCTGAGTAGTTCCAATTTAAACTAAGACATATGTCTAGTGCTTCCTGGTTTAATATGAGACTATCAAACCGACGATAAGTTTATGTTTATGGTTAATTTCCGGATTAAATAACTCAGTTACTACGTACGACAATAACACAAAAGATATGGGACAATAACAATTAGCCTCAAATTTTAAAGATCAAAATTCGGGGATTCTAACAGTGTTTCAGTATGGATAAACAAAATATATGCTATAAATATACATTATTGATACATGTAGTATTAAAAAAGGTTAGGATGTGACTACTTGGGTGTTATAATTTCTCTCTTACGGCTATAACCCAGCTATTCCTATTGCTTAGTATTCTCGGACACCAATTCACTCGACAAGTCCCCAAATCAGAACGCGGTTGAACAGGAAAGAGATTGTATTCCAAATAGCAAGGTTATATGGAAGAAAGAAGCAAAAAAGGAAAACCGTTAGTGTATTTATAGTTTTTACATAAGAAGAATCTAGAGTCTTCTCCATGTATTGACTAGCGCTGATTGGATAAAAATCAGCCAATCAGCGTGCACCAAAGCATTCGTGGATTGAGCATGCTTAAACCCAATCCATGTCCCACTAATATTTGGATATAATGCAGTTCCTCAGCCATAACCTGACGGTCAGTTGTCGAGGAATTCCAGTTAGATCAAATGAACAAATGGTCATAAATAAGGAAATTTCTGTATTTTAAATGAGCCCACATATCACCATACAAACTCGACCGTAGAGAATTGTTTTAGCAGTACTGGTAAAGTCATGAAGTCAATAGTGTGATGTTCCACACTCTTTTTTTACATAACCCATCTTAACTATTTTATTTTGTTTTATATCCTTATATTACATCACAAATAATAGTTAAATGGAGTGGACTAATTGGAACTGTGTTACTCGTTTGTATTTTTTTAGTTAAACAAGCAAACTATCACAATCGGTTAAAAACAAATTACTACGGTTGAATCAACTACATACTTTTCCATTTATCTCTTATAATACAACACTAAACTGAAATGCCTTGCATACACAATCAAAAATGTGACTGTTAAACATTTTATACCCAACAAATGATAAGAGGTATTTGATTGCCCTATGGAGACAATACTGCATTATCACAGACGAGAAATGATTTTGACGAAAGTTAGGTGTATTTAGACCGTATAAACAATGTGTGTGTGCTTGAACCATTTTCCACGCATACACCGAAAGATACGTCTTTTAATTGCATAGTAAATAGTCCTGACAAAAAAATAATAAAGTAATAGACAAACCGTAGCCTAAGATATTAAAACATCTTGTTACCTTCATTGTTAGACCATTTAACTTATATTAAAAGCCTTGAAGTAAAATCAGACCACCATGGGACAAGAAAAGAGCCATTTAAGACTTATTCTTAAGATGAGTATGGAACAAAAAGTGAAATGGTCTGTCCCGCAAGACTGACTAGCACGGTCGTCTCAACCCAATGGAATAATGATTGTGAAAAATTGTTTGTGCACTTAGATTAAAAGTCAATACATTCTGAGAAGCAACACTGTTTCAGAACAAACTATTTCCTCTCGATAAGTTCAATAATGGAAAAAAAGCTCGTTTATTTTTAAAAGCCGAAAACTTTCTCTACAGCCTACTATCACTTCCTATGGCTTAAGTGTTTCGTTAAAAAAGGTCAGAAGGACCGTAGGTATTTTAATTCTCAAAACCTCAAACATTTTTGGTGATTCTGAACCAGAAAGACAAAATCTATTTCCCAATATCACGCAGAACGACTGGATGTGACCTGATTACTATTTCCAACTTTTTAAGTGATAATTTCAAATTTGTCATTACCTTATTTTTGTTACCCTGAAAGACAGAAAAAAATGTGTTCAAAAATACTCAAACAATTCATTCAGCAAGTGATATTTTTTGTTTAGTTACTTGGTTACAGCTCCTTAAGTTGATGTTTTAAAAAGGTCGGGTTAGCTGAGATATCCTCATTAAGAAGACGTACAGTATACGTTTTTCAATCTTTTTTAAACCAAAATAGTTTCATATAAAATCAATAATTATTTGGTCAATTAACAATTTTAGCAACAAATAGTTGGATTGAACAAACTATTAAAGAACAAATGACGTCTTTTCTTGTGAGACAATGAAAGATATCTTATTCACGCAAAGAATAATAAACGTTTACAAGTCCAAACATGTGATATGAAAAAAAACCAACCACACGGATTCGAAGTTCATATACGTAAAAGACCCAAATAAACGTTGAGCTAATCAAACGAAGACTCCACATAGCAAGATCATATTCCAAAACCAGTGTCAGTGAACCTTTGTTTATTCATGAACTAATTTATTAAAAAGACCACTTGACGCTCGTGTGCAGATTTTAATTAAAACTAAAGTTTCGCAAAACGCAGTTTGAAGTTGAAAACAATCATATCAATTTTGTGACAAACATTCTTAGCCTACACCGGTTAATACTGATTATTTTGTCCAGACAACTGTGTTAATGAATAGGAATGTCAGATTAAAGGCTTTTGTGTATCCGTACAAAATCTCTAGTTGGATTCCTGGAAGTCAAATGACACAGTGACCCGAGAAGATATTAGAAAAGGCTTAAGTAAAGGTCAGTGACGACCATAGTGGGTTCCCTGCACATTCATTATAGATACTGCCAGCTAAATGCCCTTGGTCAAGCAACTTTATGAGACTGCGAGTTGATCCGATTTGGGACGCTTCTTCTTATCTAGATCGGTAGTCTTGGGGCTTTGTGTCCATATATCACTTCATACAATTGAATATGCTTTACTTCGCAACAATTATCGCCTTTTTTCTTATTAAATTTCCGAGCAATCTTCAGAAAGGTACTGGGGAACCTCTGATGCCCAGCTATTTTTTCTACCGTATATCTATACAAATACATCCATATTATTGGAATCCAGGTAATGTTAAGAGTGACCACACCAAGAAAGGGCATCAGTTAATGAAGTCACTGAATGTTAATCTGAGCCATTTTGGTAGGTGTATGTTAACTTATTGAGGTCCATATGATAACCACAACCGATTTTTGAAGATTTCAGGCAACGTAACCTAGAATACGTCACAGTGGTGCAGGTTTACTCTGTTTGTTTTACTCTTGATCTTGTATTCTAATATTCCTTCATTTGTACTTTTCCACTCTATCTTTACGAACCACATCCTTAATTTTCACTTTTTCTTCATACGATTGCTACTACGTTGTTCCGAGTGCTTTGTCAGGGTTTTTGTGATATAGTAACTTGAACCGACGTACATAAGTGACATGTTCTATGTTTATCATAAATGAGTTACTGATGGATGTTGAAGCCTATGGTTAAATATTACTACTGTAAACCGTCCTATTTGTTCACTAAATCACAAGAAATAAGGTTTTATCCATTTAGTAAACAATTAATTTAAAATATCTCTTTGAAAGGTGAGGTGATAATTTAGACCAAAGGTAACCAAGCACACACTGACCTGTGAATGACCGATGTAGCTCAGTTTTTCAGCATTAGTGTAATTAAGAATGTAGATCAGTGTTGCTGGGAGGTCGTATTTTCCCATTTCATCCCAAGAGAACTCCCAGAACTCTTTGTCATCGGGCTTTAAATACAGATGATTTGATGAATAAGTGCTTCCGCGACTATTACCAAGCCACACATCGTAGCAGTTATCAGCAAGTATAAATCCCAGACTTTCGTCTGGTAAATTGTTAACCCAAGTATGTGAGGAATCTAAAAGACCATGTTGAAGGAATACAACTTTTTGCCTTCCTAAATGGATTAGGAATAAAACCATTTTACCCACAGTACAAACCTGAAGCTTCGTGACATCTCGATAAAATCCTTATAATACACAAAATAAAACCATCTTTGGTAGTAACATAGTGTTCTTCAGATTTGTAGCCTTTAGAGGAAATTACTTCTGTCTAAAAATGTTCATTGAAAATTATGAAGATGAAGTAAATTTAACACACTATGTTTTGATATACTTCCGGATCAACTCCACTTTCGAATGCTTGGAGTACTTTTTTAACTGAAGAAATAGTATTTATTTGTGCTTCATCGACAAAGACATTGACAATAAGAAACCACAGAAACCAATACAACAAAGCGTTCCTTTTCATTTGCCACTCGAAATTATAAGCTATGAAACAAGCCAGAAAAACAAATATATTTCGCTGAATAACATTTGTTGAATCAAACAAGTATATACTTGGAAAGAAATATTGATTTTTGTTTTAAGTACATGGAACTCTTCCATCAGTCTTCAATAATGGTTCTCGTCACTTTTTCACATTGATCATGTTGTCCTCAGTCTTCAGTAATACGGATATTACGTTGAAGTACCTGTGTTAATCCTGACAGTTCGCCTTCCAGTGAAGGTCCAGCTTCTCCTTGAAAATATCCACTGATGAGGCTGATACCACTTGTTCGAGTAAGGCGTTCCAGTCATATACCACTGGATGAGAAAAACGTATCACTACTTTAGGTTTATTAGATCGCGATTTGTGAACTTTCTTGCTATGATCTCGCATATTATTATTGTCGAAAGCAGCAAAAAGATAAGAAATTTTAACACCCAAACCGTAATTAACGATACGAAATGCCAATATAAGGTCACCTCGAGTCCTACAATACGACAAGGAGAAAAAAGCTTTGGGCATTTTGAGCGCTAATAGTAGGGGAGTATAGAAGGACCCTTCACTAACTTTGTCCCTACATGATGAATACACTGAAATGAGTTAGTATCCTTATTTATACATGGACCAGCTGCTTTAATGGAGTATGCTAAGTGCGATCTTACATAGGTGAGATATAAAATTCGAAACATCTCATTAGCGCATTTGAATGCTAGGAGAAATGACCAAAACGCACGAATCATTTTATCGGCTGTTAAGTTGCAATGCGTAGTTGTTTTCAAGTACTGATCTGTTATAACTCCTAATTCTTTATGTTCCTGAACTCATAGAAGAGATGTACCATTAATAGTATACTGGTAACTAATACCGTGTCCGATGTACATGAGCACAGTCTGTCCAGAATTAACTTCTAATCCCCGACCTTAAACCCATCCAGTTGATTCGTCTAGGTCAGTTTGAAGATCAAAATGATCAGCCATACTTCTTGTTGTTCTTCAGATTTTGATGTCATCGCAAACAATGTTGACGACTTAGTCAAAATCGGTAATTTATTGACGGATGGAAGGAAGAGCAGGGAACCTCAGATGGTACCTTGAAGTACACAACTTTTGACCGGCTCCCATTCGGATCGCGTCCCATTAACCCTCACTCTCTAACTGTGGCCATATATGAAGTTTCCTACCCATTGCAGCACTGCACCTGTTATTCCGAAGCTCGAGAGCTTCTGTATAAGACTTGAGTATGAAACTTTGTCAAACGCTTTGGTAAGGTTTATGAATATTATATCAACAGACAGATCTTTATCTAGTGTTGCTGTTCAGTCATTTCTCGCGATAAGTACGTTAGTCAAACATGAGTGCTTGTTTCAAATCCCGTGTTGCTCGGGAGTTAAACAAATTGCACGAATTTATGTGACTACGACTATGCCGTTATACTAACGGGTTGGTAGCTATGTGCTATCTATCTCTAACTATCTTTAAATATAGGACTGACAATGGCATATTTCCAATCTCTAGGTAGTTGAATGAGTAAAAGGGACATTTCAAAGAGCATTGCGAGTGATTTTGAAATAATGTTCGCAAGAGATGATAGCAGTCGTAGATGCAACACATCAGGGCTCTGTATCTTTCAAGGCTAGTGATCAAGAGAAAAACAGTTTCCTCAGTCACATGTACAGGTCCGATAGCTAATATCTCTGCGACGTGATAAGGACAAGTGTTTTCAACAATACATGTAGAGTAGACTTCGCTAAAACAATTTGATAAAGTCCCAGCTTTCGTCAGATCTAATTCAGCTAGTAAATTTGAATTTTCATGTAACATTGATGAGGGAATACCATCACTACGTTTTGTTCTCTGATTAACGTACGAAAACAACCGTTTCGGACAAATAAGGCTATCACAAGCCAACTGTCGTTAATAATACGGCATCAAGCCATGGTTTCTTACATACGTTCAGGATTTTTCGGCATTAACGCTTAAATGATTCGTGTCCTGTTGACAAGAATAAGTGCGAAGAGTGTTTCCTGCGCTTCAACAGCTTTCGGGTTACTTTATTATATTACAGAGAGCAATGTGATAGCTTACGTACTGGTCATGGGATAAACAGCGACCTTACGGACTCGAATGCAGCCTTAATTTATTCTATTTGTCTTCTATCGGTCCATCCTCATCAACCGACCAGTCAATAAATAATAGCAGTCTTCTATTTCCGGAATGTTAGCTCTCTAGATTTAGGGGCTGGTTGGACAGATATATATTGTATACCGTGTGTCCAAAACTTAAAGTCAAGCACCACGTGAAGTGGTGGAAGGCGCTGAATGTAGATTACATCCTCACAGTACCGTGTGAGGACAAAGTCCGACAATGAGGGATAATCCTCCAAGACAAAATATGTCGGTTTTGCGATACACTCTACATGTGTACACCGAATAATGGTTGACAGAAGGTCGCTATCGAAACCTCCAACTGGTTCTGTAAGCTCCGTGTAGTTGAGAGGCGGTGAGTTGAAACCTCTAATGGTGAGACAACATCCGGCTTTACCCCAAGAACAGATGTGACTTATGATCCAGTAGTCAGCAAGACAATACGGACTACGATATAATCCTTCAATAGCCACTATTTATTTATTTATTTTAACACATAGATATCGGTACAAGAAGGCACCAAATACATATGCACAACACAGATCACATTGGATATGTGTGAGGGCTGTGATGCTGCCCGGTTGCCCAAACCGAAGCAGGTGGTTTTATTAGAGGGCCGTACTCCGAGCCTTTGACCTGAACGTCTGACCCACAAGGCAGTGGACCATCATGAGGAGATGCAGTCCCATGGTAGCCGGTGACCAACGATTGATTCATACGCCATTTGTTCCTTCAGGATACTGGAGCCCATGTGCACCATTGGTTTGGGGTCCGGTTAAAGCGCCGGACATTCGCTTTTCGTCCTCTCATTTTCGTAAACAACAGTAATGACACGAGAAGGCAGTGAGTAGGACTTCCCTGTCAGTGTTATATCCGAGCAAAGATTAAATCACGAGTAACTTCTGAGACATTAATTGACTAATATTATCTATATTTTCTTACGGTGTAATTATTTAATAGTTAGATTATGTATATTTATATTCCCCTTATCATAAGCTTCACTTTGACCTATAATTTATCATTGTACGATTTACTGTCCCTAAATTATGCTCAGTTTATTAATTACTGTCTCCCACATTCACAGCCACTTTTTGGCCTATTTGTGTACATATGTTATTTTCTATTTTATGGTACGTTGTGGTCTGCCTGATTGATATATAAACCGAGTATGTCTGAAATAAATGATTTGGTCCGATTTGTTTGATTCGGAAGCTGCTTTTGTGTTCTGGACTCAAGAGGACGGGTTAGAAGGACGTAGGACCCAATAGGACGCTAGACTGCTCAGACCGGTTGAATGTCATTGGCCTTGTCATAGTGCGAATATTCGTATAAGCCGTATTCTGATTGGTGTATAAGTCACGTGATCGTAAGCCGGACATCAAAATCATAACAGTCAGAGGCTGTATATGTGTGGCCATATGAGAGCATTTGGGAGGGAGAGCGGACTCTCTCCATTCTCGGCCGTATCAGGGCATCTGGGGGTAAGACAATATGGACTACGATATATCCCTCCAATAGCCACTAACCGGTTCCTAGACTTAATGTACAACACACTACCTGATATGCACCACTAACATTAACCTATGATATGATTGATTGTACACGAAAGGGATCACCAAACCATAACACTATGCTTCACTTTTTGCGAATTTTAACCCTATCACTTCTAATACAAATGTGGCCTGTAATAAGGGTAAGACAGATTCAAGTTTCTGTGACAACAGTGATATTGGGAATTAACTTATCCAACATCAAACTTAGCCATTTGATCCGACCCTCAAGCTGCCAATCTGGTCAGATAAAAATATTTGAATTACGAGTTTAGTATGTGTTATTCTGCTTTTCCAGTTCTCTTCGGGATTTCAAGATAGGGCTTGCCTCGTGATGCAGTTTGATGATTTCTCTAGTATGTTTCCTACTCTACTGTCCAAAAGCATCATTGCGGAAAATGTTTCGCGCCATCCCGCTGTGTTCCTTGATTACTACTGGAATTGACTTGTGCGTTTATCCTGAATATGATAATTGAATTAGACAATAACCATGAATTTACGTAATCAAGATATCCATTTTTAAACAGAGCTGCGAATAACAATTAACAGAGAGTATGGTATTTCTTCTTAGCCAAGTTTGAACTGTTGGCCATTAGGGACAAATGCGTATATTCGATTCAGAACGCTACAGCTAAACGTGCTATGAGTCTGTTAGATTTGGCATGTAAGAAGAATGATGGTGGCTTCGCTGATAACACGAGTACTGACAGTGAAGATTGTGTCAATGTAGTACGTATTGTTACGGGACGCCTTAAACACTCGACTGTGATTGCCGGAAAAGTAAAATTTCCGTTAATACTAACGAGGAGTGAAGTGTCATTTGATATTAACATAGGTAGTCATGCATCTTCAATAGGAACTGAAGACCTGAATAAAAGGTCAACCTTTCTTGATAGTCTCGATGTGTCTGAGATGTGGAAAATGGACGACAGTACAGAGAAAAAGAAGTGAAAGGATAAAAAGCTATAAGCGGTACACACTTGGTTGGCAAGTCATTGGTGAACTCTCATTCTGAGTCACAAAATGCACTACAAAAGTCTAATAGTAAGACAGCTCCATCCTGGCGTTGTTGAGAAGGTTTTATTCTCATCGAATATTATTGTGAGTAATTTGCTAGAGTCAAACGATCCTGATCCCAAAATTAGACACGCTCATGGTTAGTAAAAGCTTGGAGAATTTATCTGTAGTATCTTAACAGATAACTCTAAAAGAGATCAGGTCAAAAGATTGATAGGAATAGGTAAGAGGATCGACGACAATGCCGAAAAGCAATGTTATCTTCTATTAAGTAGCGTGATATGCCTTTAGAAGACAGAATGAAAAGGAAGTCAGCACTAGCTGCATAACTTGATCCTGAATATATTTCTAAAATGTCATACTTTCATATTTTATATTATTAGGCCCTAAGAACGTATTGTCATTCTCTTAAATTCTTCTTCTTTAGAACTAGCTAGCGTTCTCTCGAGTTGTTCGTTCATCTGGTAATTAATTATAATAATTAAACTACAGTCGTAGTTGTATAAACGAACATCATCATCCAGACAGGGTACTTACTAGTTTTTCTGCCAACAATTTTTATAAAACAAGTGTTTCTTGATCCGTCGTATTCCCTTTGTTACTGTTGACACAGGGTTAGATTGGCGAGCCTGCCATATTTTCGTGTGAGAGGTTATTACAGCACTAGACTGTCTAATCTAACTAGTAGCCTGTCTAGTACTTCAAGTCATGTATCTTGATCACTAAGCCAACATTTCAGTGGCCATTATGAACTGTGATATGATTTTCATCATTTTTATGGAATTGACAGCCCGTTAATTCGATTGAACACGAATACGAGAATTCAGCAAATTCTTTGATGAGTAGCTAAAAGTGACTGCGACCCTCCCATGTACATATCTACATGCTAGAAAACTATTAGGTATAAGTTATTCACTTGTCGTGGAATAATGTTTGAGGCTGTATAGTGGTTGAAATGGTTCCTCTTTTGCTTTCTTAGTTACTCAGTCCCCTTTTTCTGATTTAGTTGAAAGCCCATTCACCAGGTATCAATATAGAGGAACTGATATCTCACAAACATTTAATCTTACAGAGCGATTGTAACCAAAGTATTTCATTCTCACAAACTTTATACCATATATTATGTCTCCTTTTAATTTAGTTATATCTTTATTTTCAATAATAATCATTATCTCGTAATGCAATCTATTTAAGCGGTGGGGTTAGACAAGGTTACCCAATCTCACCATTCCCCTTCAACTTTGCTATCGACGACGTTCTTGAAACAGCTCTGATGGATGTAAGTAATGGCGGCGTGGATCGGTTGCATGGAGAAACTTCTCGACCTTGAGTATGCGGGTGATATTGTCTTACTGTGCGATGATACCTAAATCGTGCAATCCGCATTTAATCAGTTGGCAATTAGTGTCCGTAGGTCTGGTATGTGCTTTGCACCTTTTAAGTGCAAAGTACTTCTACAAGACTGGCAGGATTCTAATCCTGTGCTCACCCTGGATGGTGAGCAGATAGAAATAGTCGTGAAGTTCGTGTGTTTGAGTATCTGTGTAAGTGCTGGTGGTTGCGTAAGTGATAAGATCTATTCACGTATAATGAAAGCCAGAGCGGCCTACGCCAATCAGAGCCATCTTCGGCGCCTTCGTGATGTTAGCCTTGCTGTAAAAGGTCGGATCTACAACGCATCGATGAGAGCAGTTTTGCTCTATGCTTGTGAAACCTGGCCTCTCCGAGTGGAGAATGTTAGACGACTGTGTTTGGTCATCATTGGCTACGAAGGATTGCTGATATTTGGCGGTAACACCATGTTAGTAAGGCAGAGATTCGGGCACAGCTACGAATGTCGTCCCAGAGAATTCCACGTCGTGCATCGTTTGCCGACGCTGGGATTGGTTGGAAAAGGTGGAGAGGTGGTCAGTGTATGATAGTCGCACAGGACTGGCTTCTATCGGTCCTTCACGACTCACTAGTTGAAGTCCTAGAGATTGTGCAACACTGGCTAGAGACGTTATCGGATGTAGCTCAGAATAGAAGCCAGTGGCGATCCTGCAGTAATTTTATTTTACTTCATAAAGAGGACGTAACTTCAACTAGAATTCTCTCTAGCTGTATTTTTGCTAATTAAACTGCCTCTCCCATTATTACCACTTCACTATCATACACTAATTTCTGTTCGTTATTGTTCCCCTTTTTCTTATACGCACCTTAAATTTTTTATCACTTCACATTCTCATTATTGTTGTGTGGCTCATCTGGTGCCACTTTGTACCAGTGTTTATGTGTTCAAATAAATAATTAATGCAAGTGCAGCAAACCATGTGGCTTTAGTAGATCAATCCAGTTGACTAAGACTGATTAGAGTCTTGGATTGGCCTATACGTATTCGATTTAGATGCTGGATATAAGTTTGTTTCAAAGTTTTTCACATGGCTTCATTCTTACTTGTTTGGCATTCTACCACATTCGTTTTCATTGCTTTTTTCAGTGTTTGCTGTTGTTGACTCATCGATATATATTGATTCGTGTGGTTTTCATCTATAACGAGTTGGATAAATTTTGCTGTCTACAATCCTGGACTGCATAGAATAAAGTATCTGAATAATCATGAATCGGCTGTTGTTGCTTCAAAAGGTTACCTCTTCCTTAGTCAGCGTTTCTCAATCGTTGATTTGGAAAGGAAGTATCTTTGCTCCAGTATTTTCATACAATTGGGTTTTACACCCAACAGTACGCTGGAAATCTAAAGGGGCACATGTGAAAAACGTTAAAAAATTTGATCGGAATGATATCAATGCAGAAATTTTATCACTTGTAAAAGAGGATAAAATGAACAAAGAATTTCAGAATATCTTGTCACGTTTTCAAAACTCCTTAGTCCAGCGTTTAAGTTTAAGAATGACTCCACAGATATTTTTCGACATTATGGTAAGTATATAGTTTTATAATAATTTAAGATATCCGGTCATTTGATTCTACTCTGTTCACAAATGTTGACCTATTAACCCACAATTTAGTTCTCGGTCGCTTTCGGTTGAAGGTATATTCTTTAGTTTGCACTTTGGGAGTGGAAAAATTTAATTACTGTCATTCGCTTCACCAGTGTACATAGACTCGACCAGCCACTAGTATTATACAAAAAATGTCGTTCATACACAACACTCCGCTTAGTCGTATAAACAAAAAGCAGAAAACTATCCGTCATATCACTTCCGATTACATATATCGCTTTGCATGTATATGGAAGCACAGAAAACTGAGCATTCACTCGTTTCGCTCAAAGTATTCCAATGAATCTACATCTCCAAACTCAAAATGACCTTCTTAGTTCAATAGCGCATCAGCAGCTGGACATATGGCATGACGTTGACGCAATGAACTTATACAAAGTGATTAGTTAATAGTCCAGTCCGATCTTAGGATTCTCGAGGACCATAGCAGTCATAAGGCTTAAGCTTGACCTTTGTATTCTCAAGGAGTTATTGGTTAGCACTCATCTGCCTTAGTAACAGAAGCGAATTAAATGTATTTGTCCCCCCCCCTTGTAGTCACAATCTAGTGAGCTAAACTCACACATCCTCACTTTCATTCTACATTTTTTAGGAACCCAATTTTTTCATTATCGCATAGTGATATTATTTTAAATAGCTTAAGGTTATAACGTAAACAGTTAAAAAGTTGAACTCCTAACTTCGTTTGCGTTACAAACAACCTATTCATTATTGACGCTTCATTTTTCGAATTGAACATCATGCTAATAATTAGTATGTCGCTGATGAGGAGGCGACGAGGTACAATAAATTCATTGTATTCCGCAAACGATTTTGCTCTTGCTTTGTTCACATTATTGTATTGTTATTGACATGCAACATGTATAAGATATTATTCACTTCATATTTCTAAATCCCATATTTTTCCATTAGATGGTATATTTGCAGAGGTGTCACTTATATGAAGAGTTTACTATATATACGGTGGTGTCATTTTTCCATCATATTTTTTAATAAAGTAGAGAAATGTATATCTTTACTTATTTTCATAAAGTGTACTAATAGAAGAACAGGGTTTATATCATATTCCCGTTAGCTTTTTATATGAAAATGCTTAATTCGACAGTCATTCACTATAATGACCTCATGAAGTAAGCAGAAAATGAATATATTAATTACATCGTTCTCAGCACGGATACAAAAATCTTGTTGATGTTGATGATGAACAGTGATACGATTGGTCAGTTGTTTAGTGCTAATTTAACCAGATTATTAGCACTGGTTTTTAAGTGAAATAATAACAAAACAGCATCACAACTGACCAATAAAACAGTGCGCTAAAGTATAATACAATAAAATTGAAGATAATTCGAAGTAATTTTAGACATAAGCGATAGGAGACTGAAGGTTTTGTAGATTGCTAATATAGCAATGAAATTGTGATTGAACTGCTAGACTGAATTCTTGACAATTATGTCAACGTATATGTACAAATTATCCAATAGACAATCAGTTACTTAGTTCTGTTTAACTGATGCTAACTATAAAACAGTCATAAGTAAATTCTTCAGAACTCATCGCTTTTGTTAATTAGTTACAATAATGTACTTAATTTCTTCTGCAAACTAATACATGGTAGATATGGCATAGACAAGTTTGCTATTATTTTAGATGTAAACATCTAATCCATTTTTATGCTATTTGATTCCCTCTATGTAATCTTTCCATTTTATAGCTTCCTGAACTAAATGTAAAACTTGGTCAAGTGGCGAATATAATCCAGCAAAATAATATGCACCAAAACATGACCTCAAAGAATTCTCATAACAAAGCAAATGTAGGAAATCACTATCTTCTCGTCGATCTTGCTGGCAGACCTGAACTTTTTGTTTCTGCTCGAAAGGCGGTAATTTCCTTTTTAGATCCATGCAAAGATGGTTCTGGGGAAGACAGAGTCCAATCAGTTAGTGAATGTGCTTTTACCATACAATTAAATACTGTTATTACCCAGGAATCTCGTCAAAAAGCCCTGCTTCAAGGTTAGTCTATATCCAAAGTACTCATTAATAGGCAACTTAAAAAACTATGTTAACAGAATTCTGAATATTATATTTTTACCTTATTTAGTCACGTTTACTAAACGGTCCCCAAATACCTTGGTACGACTGAATGTGAAGAGTCCGCTCTCTCTGTCTCTTGAAGTACTCTCATACCACCACTCGTTTATAGCCACCGCCACAGAGGTCATACTCTCCTTCCTTCTCACGGCGGGGGTTTCACTCACGAAATTAAAAGGACGAAAAGTCAATGTTCGGCTCTTAAACAGGACTGGTGGGTATGGAAGTTCCACTTAGGCGAGTTGGGAAGCCCTAATTCCAAACTAACGGTCCACATTCGCTACAGGATCCTGAGGGAACAAATGGCGTACAAACCTATTGCTGACGGTCAGCTACGATAGGATTGCATCTCCCAGCGTTGCCTCACTCCCTTGTAAATTAGATCCCTAGGTCAAAGGTTCGGGAGTGTCCTCTAAGGCAGACCACCTTCGGTCTGGGTACATGGGTAGTATCTCAGCCCTTACACAGATTCACTGATAATCGTAACTTGAAAGATCTCAAGTCGTGGTAGTCGGAAGTTGAAAGCCGTCATCGAATACAAATTCTCAATCAGCCTTTTTGAAACCACGTATGCCATTCAAACAGGCATCCCTCAACGTTCGCACACAGATACAGATCGAACGACAGCTAGGGTTGGTCATGTCTTCATCAAGTCCTGACGTCGATGTCTGCTGTATATCCGAGACCCATATTCAGAACTAATGAGGCGCTATAGATTAGCTCTTCAGCTGTTACTTCAAACCAAGCGCTACAGTTGAGGCAACACTAATAGATTAGATTCCCACTAACGGTCGATTATACGCTTTCAGATTAGAAAGCTCCTTCAAAGTGAGAAAAAGTAGGTATGAGTAGCGATAAATTTTCGTTATCTCCACCCACGTTCGACAGGTTGCAACCCGGATACAATCAAAGATAAATGATGCCACCAGTCAAATGATCTCCAGAAAGCCTGTCCAACAGATATTATAGTGCTAAGTGGAGGTTTGGGTGCATAGGTTGGGTGTCAAGGCAAAGGGAAAAGTCGTTTGTGTAGCCTATGGGGACTTATTGGTTGTAGGTCGGATAACGATGACTGTCTATTGCAGCTTTGGGCAGACTACTTGTTTCTCAGTCAGTCAGTCAGTCAGTCAGCTGCAACGTAGGACCAGGCACGTATATGCATCGGTCCAAGTTGCCATACCGCATTAGCACAACAAGATGAACACCGGATTCATAGGAGTAGTTAATTCAGTGGTGGTAATATATAGAAGAAAGATTGTGTATAAGGAGATAGTAAAGGAAGAAAGAATTAGTTCCTAGACAGATATGAAGCGATTTTAATCTCTTAATTTAAGGGAAGACAGAGAGTGTATACACCGACGCCATTGTGATCGATTCTGAGCCATGTCACCAAGAGTCTCCAACCATTGGTTACGATAGTCACGCGGACCCCAACCAGGCAGTCTGAATCTCCCAACATGGCTCAGAACAGAAGTTAGTGACTTCAAGCACTGATGCCACGTTTTGGTTCGGCCGCCCCTAACTTTCTTCCAATTATCCCCTGCACTAGTCAGCATTGCGCGTCGTGGTAATCGGTGTTCAGGCATACGCAACACGTGTCCCAACCATCTCAGTCGATGAAGATTCATAACCTCATCAACTGATTTACCATCATTCCCTAGTACCCTGCGTCTAACCTCACTATTACTTACCCGGTGATCCCAGCAGATACCCGCAATATTTCTAAGGCACCTGTGGTCAAATACTAGTAACTTACGAATATCTTCTACTCTTAAAGGCCATGTTTCGCAGCCGTATAGTAGAACGGAACGAACTGCCGCGCAGTATACTCGTCCCTTAATTGATAGACGGATATCTCGCCTTCGCCATAAATGACGTAAGTTGGCAAAGGCCAAGCGAGGTTTTCGAATCCGTGCTGAGATTTCGTCAGACACCAACCCATTAGGGCTGATCAGACTTCCAAGATAAGTGAAGTTGTCAACGCGTTCGACTACTTCACCCCCTATCCTTAGTTCAGGTGTTGACGCAGACCAGTCCTGAATCAACAACTTGCATTTAGAGGGAGAAAAGCGCATCCCAAACATTCTAGCATTGTTGCTCAGTGCTACCAAAATACTCTGCATTTCATCAGCGTCTTCACCAAACAGAACTATGTCATCTGCGTATTCTAAGTCAATAAGTGGACCTCCTGGTAGGAGATCAATACCCGAGAATTCAGTCGATGAGAGCGTTATTTCCATCAGGATGTCTATGATAAAGTTAATCAAAAAAGGAGAAAGTGGACAGCCTTGACAGACGCCACTTGAGGTTGCAAAAGCAGATGACAGTTCGCCATAGGCTCTGACCCGACTAGTAGTGTTCGAGTAAAGAGCCTTCACAAGGTTTATGTACTTCTGAGGTACGCCTTTCAATGACAGACACTGCCACAGAACCTCTCGGTCAACAGAGTCAAACGCTGCTTTTAAGTCAAGGAATAACACCATTGTCGGACGCCGATAAGTATGCCTGTGTTCTAGAACCTGACGAATGGTGAATATGTGGTCGATGCAGCCACGACCAGGTCTGAAGCCAGCCTGATTTTCACGTGTTTGCAGTTCACGAGTCTTAGTTAGGCGTCCGAAAATTATCGAAGCTAGTATTTTAGATACTATATTAGTCAAACTAATCCCTCTGTGGTTGTCACAGGATGATTTTGACCCTTTCTTAAATATTGGGACGTTAAGTGATTGTGACCAGTTAGATGGAATAACGTCTAACTCCCAGATTTTAGCTAAAATATTAGTCAACCTAATCGCTAAGACTAGACAACCATCCTTAAAGACCTCTGGGGCCAATCCATCTGGACCAGCTGCCCTTCCTCGTTTCAGATTAGCTATAGCCTTTTGAACTTCAGCTAGAGTTGGAGGACCTACTTCAATGTTCCATTCACACTGTCTAGGAATAGAGGGTAGTTGTAGAGTAGCTGAAGGCCAGCTAAACTGCTCCTTAAAGTGTTCCGCCCATCGTTCTAAGCGTCTGGACTGGGAGTGTCGTCTTTTTCCGAAATGGTCTGACTTACACTTGATTTATTAATTCCAGTTTCTTTTATTAGTCTGTAGAGTTGTCTTGTGTTCCCTATAGCCACCGCCTTTTCCATCTCTTTTGCTTTCGTTGCCCACCACTGCTCACGATCATTCCTTAGACTTTTGCTTAATCTAGATTTGATTTCTTTACGCTCTTCATCGTATTCAAAACCTGATGGGATGAGTTTGCGAGAATCTATCAGTGCAATAGACCTTGACGAAATCCATTGGTTTTTTGTAACCATTTGGTTTAAATCACTGGTAGATGTCACTGCTGTTTCCACAGCTGCTTGTATAACTTTCCAAGCAACATCTGGGTCAGTCTCGTTTTCAGAACTACCTAAGTGTGACCTCAGTTGTTCCTGGAACCTACTTTTGGCTTTCTCATTACTCAATTCGGTTCTAATGAGTCTTTTTTGTGTGGCTCTTTTGCGTCCAGTGAGGCGCAAGCAGATGCGTGCTCGTACTAGGGCATGATCAGAGTCCAAGCAGGTACCCCAGAATGAGCGACAATCTTCTATTGACCCTCTCCAACGATGACTGATGACAATATGGTCTATTTGAGTCCATCGTTGGTTTGGTGCAGGGGGTCGCCATGTTAGACGATGTCTCTCCTTATGCTTAAAATTTGTGTTTGCTAAAAATAAACGATTGTCTGGGCACAGTTGCAGCAGACGATCACCATTATCTGTTCGCTGTGCCGAAATACTAAAATACCAATCTAAATGTCTTTCTGTTTCGTTTAAGCTACCTACCTGGGCATTAAAGTCACCTGCTACGAGTACTATGTCTGAACGTTTAGCTTTCTGAAGAAGTTCAGACAGCTTTCTGTAAAATTCATCTTTGACTTCATCAGAACTGCAGTCAGTGGGAGCGTAGGCAGAAACGACGAAAAGGCAACGACATGTGTCCCTATCCTTCCGAGTTCTTACGGAGCCGTTTAGCCGAACAGCGCATAGACGACTGTTAACGGGGATCCACTCTAATAGCGCTTGTTCCGCCCTCATGCTAAGTGCTATGCCTACACCTGCCAGTCCACGAGAACTATCCATCGGGTCGCCAGATACACGGAGGGTGTATCTCGTTGGCTCTCCGTTTTGCCGAGGTGAGGTCAAGTGAATGACCACACTAGGATCCTGTATGCGTGTTTCGGAGACACAGCATACATCAATGGTACGAGATTCTAAGGTTTTAGCCAAGGAAGCCTGCTGACCGATTTGGCATAGTGTGCGTACGTTGAAGGCTCCAATGTATAGTTTGGAGCGAGGTTTCAGTAGACCTGGGACAGTGTTTTGAGCACTAGAATCGTTGGCTGTGGTGACACTTGAGGAGGAAGCTAAAAGAGGAAGTTTAGTGTATAAAGTCGATGTAGGAGGAATAATAGGAATTGAAGAGGGAGGTTGACTATGAATACAGTGGTCTTGAGTGCTGTTAGAGGTATGAGGGCGGTTATCACTTCCCGGTTGCCCACACCGTGGAAGGGTTCTTCTGGAGGTACCTGAAAAGGAAATTGGATTAGAGTTGGTCATAGTGACCTGAGAGCGTGACCGCAGTGCCCAAGGGACAGCTGCTTGAGGTCGGTCACATACGACCTTTTTATGAGTGATTTTTGTGTTAGCTCCGTACTTGTTGAGTCCTTACCGCCGGAGACGGATATCCGTGGGATAAGGCGAGGTGTGCATTTTTAGGGTCGACCTTTTCTAACCCCACCCCTCCTTGTGGAAAGGCAGCATCGCTGTCATGCTGGTTGTCTGAAGGAAACACCTTACTGCTGTCACACCTCTGTACAGTCAGCAGTACGACTTCGCCTTCGGACCTTGGTTTTGTTGCTTTTAGTCTTGCCGCTCTTCAACCGACCTGTCTGGCATGGTAGGACCTTGAGGAACGGTTGTTCCAGCCAGTATAGCTCAGTTGCTTCATCACGATAGGGAAGCCCGACCACCACGTCAAGGTAGCAACAACGGTTAGCACTAACTATCGGGACAGTGCGTGGCGTCCTCCCTCTACATACCAAGCCTAGAATCAGATTGATCATATCGCGTTCAGCCACCGTTTGCATGACTGTGTATAAAATTGCCATTCCTTTTGGAGTACTGTTATGGTCTCGTTGAGGCATGTTGGTCTCCTGTTGGTGACCGCAATTTTGATGGTAGACAAAAATTGTTACCTAATGAAATTGTTCAAATCCTGTGTAAGGACCTGGAAAGCTGGTGTTTGGAGCGTGTTAACGAGTTGAAAGCGGCAGGAGCATCTGGGTGGCTCCTGGAAGCCTTCTAAACTCATCCAAGACTCTGGTAACAAGAAATTTGTTGTGAGCGAAACAAACTGTGAAGCTGATAGGATGACAATCAACACCTACCGACGTCTTAAACGGTGGGCTTAGTTTTTCGAGGAACAGTTAAGTTGGTCTTCTACTCCAGCGTCATCAATCATACTATCCTTTCCTCCACTGCTTGTTCACGTAACGAGGCTAAAGTCCTCAAGGAATTTCAATTCATAAAGCACGACAAATCACCAGGCCCAGATGACTTATCTCCAACCCATTTTAAAGATGGTGGCGACCTTCTAGTTAGTCAATTGACTGATATGTTTACAAAGGTCTAGCAATTAGAGAGTGTTCTAACATCATGGAATGATTCGATATTTGTCCCTATCTTTAAAAAGGGTTCGCTTCGTTTCTGTAACAATTATCGAGAGATAAGTCTACTTCCGATTGCGTCCAAATAATTGGTTTCTGCCATATTCCATATACTGTTCAAAACTGGAGGAAGATTAACTCACGAGGAGAGACTGGTTTTCGTTCTGGTCGTGGATGTATTGATCATATTTTCATCCTTCGCTGAATGTTAGAACACCGTCATACTTATTAGAGTTCAACAATTGCAGTGTTTCTTGACATCAGGGGCGCCTTGGATTCGTTGGACAGGACTGTTCTCTGGGATTGTTTGTTGAAGAAGTGTATATCTGAAAAGTTTATTAGCATCTTGAAAGCCCTATGTTATATCTGTGTAAGTGCTGGTGGTTGCGTGAGTGATGAGATCAATTCATGTATAATAAAAGCCAGAGCGGTCTACTCCAATCAGAGCCATCTCTGGAGCCTTCATATTAGTCTGGTTGTGAAAGGTCGTGTCTACAATTCAACAATGGGCTCAGTCGTACTCTATACTTGGGGAACGTGACCTCTTCGATTTGAGGATGTTTAGCGGCTCAGTGTTTGACCATCTTTGTCTTCCTATGATAATAATAATTATTATTATTAACCGATTTCATTGATATCGTTACTAAAAAGGTCCCAAATGTATGTTTTTCAGCCTTCTAAATGTACTCCTGTACAAATATGTATTAGGAAGTTAAAACTGTTATTTGTATATGTGTTGAACAAAAATATGATATTGAATTATTTATCAGTTAACAAGTACTTAGTTTCTCCGATAAGTAAACGGAGGTATGTCATAAAAACTTTATTTTGCTAGCTTTAAGGTACACTAGTCTTATCCTTGTCAAAACAATCGCTGTTTGTAGCACTACACTTTTCCTGTATTCGTTTTCATTGTCCCTCAATTTTCTCAGAAGTCAGACTTCTTAGCTATATTATTGTTACATGTTTGCTAAAGCCGTTTGGCTCACTTGCCTTCTCCACCGCGCTTCATTCCGATGCGCTTCGTTTCTCTGATCATCAGTCTGAATCAACGATTGTACGAAATATACGCATTCGAAATCCATTCTCGTATTTGACTTGTTTAATTACGTTATTCACTAACACGATTGAAGTCGATAATCATATATGAAGTTATTCAGGATGTATATTTCGGTAGAAATCATCATACAATATAACTGGAGCCAGGTATCGGGCTACAAAAAGCGTTAATTGCTTACTAGAAGACATATGCTCAATATTTTCATCATGGCAGGTCGGTGTTGGTCCTAGCTTTACATCATTTGTTTATCTTTCACGGGTCTCATTCAGACAGTTGTTCCATCTGAAAATTTCTATTTTCTTCATTGCGTTATCCCCATCAATAGAGCTCATTATTTTATGAATTTCCTGACTTCTTTGATTTTCACCGAAAACCATGGATATCCAACTTGTACTTGTTTCACAGACCTTGAATGAATAATTAAGGATGAACAATGGAGTGAAAACAACCATTAACGATTCACTTCTACCACATCGTAACAGGCATAATAAAATCAGTTTTAAATACTGTACGTTTAAGGTATACAAAAAGCGAATAAAGTGGTTGATTATAGCCGAAAAATATTAATTACGTAAACTAATAAAATATAGAACAGATTTTTGACTAACCTACTGAACATGAGCATCAAAAACAACACAAATTAACAGATACTCATTAGTATTATACATATAATACATCTGATTAGAAAGGATTATAAGATTTCTGATGATGAACAGGCCTTACATCATGAAAATAAATAGATAAACTGCTAATAAAGCAGATGATATGCAACGATACAATGTTCACAAGATATATTTGTCAAACCAAATCTTTGATTAAATTGATTTCGATAGACGTAACGACTAACCGTCAGAATAAATTTCTAATCTCTGGTAGTATTTCTTGCACGTGTATCTAATAGATATCCATCGTATGAATAAACATAATTAGCAATGTCATTTAAAACATGAATCATTTCAAGATACATGTCCCGTAGGTAGGTCACTCATATACACGTGCTAGTGAAATTAAAATATAAGTAATCAGGCTTAATTCTCTCATCTTATTGTAGTGAATAACAACACGAGTGGGGACAACCGAATGTATTTGAACTCGAAATTACAGAATATCTCACTAAAATATGAGGATCATACAGTAAATACTTGATTTGCAAAACATCAATCCATTGTCTCAAACTTGACCGTTCCTTTTACAAATATCAGCACATCGTCTCAGATTTCATTGTTCCTGCATTTTCATACCGATTGCTTTCCGTTCCCGTTATTTTCTTCTCGATCTTCTACTGATATACATTCTATTCCTGACTATCGTTATTCGTAGGTTGCTAGTATTCGATCATAGGTGTCCTCGAAGCATTGCTAGTATAGCCTGGGACCGATGAGTAAGTAATACAGTTGTTAGGACACATGTACTAGGTAAGGATGGCAAATCAATTGATGAAGTAGTGAAACTTAATCAGTTGAGATGGTTGGGACACGTGTTACATATGTCCAACCACCGACTGCTCCGACGTGCGGTGTTTCATGGTGTAAGAGTAGATTGGAAGAAAGTTATGAGTGGCTAGACTAAAACATGGCACGAATCCATGAAATCACTGACAAGTGAACTGAACTATGTTGTTAGGTGGAAACTACTGTGGTTGGTATCCGTGAGATGATAGTAACCGGTGGTTAGAGACCTTGAATGAAATGGCTTAGAATCATTTGCAACGACGCAGGTGCATCCACTCTTTGTGTTCTCCCAAATCCTAATATGCTGAATTCTTCATTTACCCTTTTTTTCTCTTTCTATATTTGTTTCACTGGATTATATTCTCTAAATAACATCTTCAAACCCTAATGTTTCCGATTACTGCTTATACTTTTACTACCTCTACCACCATGGGATTTGAATCGACAACTGCATCTGTGTGCTAATGTAGTATGGCAACTTGAATTGATGTACGTACATACGAAGTTCTATGTTGTTACTCACTAACTATTGTTATATACTACTTATGTGGCTCAGTCAGTCAGTAACAACGTGGAACTTCGTACGTACGTACATCAGTTCGAGTTACCGTACCACATTAGCACAGAGATCCAGTTATCGATTCAAATCCAGTAGTGGTAGAGGTAGTGATAGGGAACATTAGGGTTTGATACTATTTAAGGAGTATAGTTCAGTGGAACAGATTTGAAAAGAAGATAAAGGACATGAAGAATTCAGAAGATTAGAATTTGAGAGAACACAGAGAGTGGATGCACCTGCGCCATTGCAAACGATTTTGAGCCATGTTATTCAAGGTCTCTAACCATCGGTTGCTATTATCTCGCGGTCCCTAACCAGGTAGTCTACACCTACCAACATGGCTCAGTCCACTTGTCAGTGACTTCATGGATTCGTGCCATGTTTTGGTCTGGCCGCCCCTACCTTTCTTCCAACCTACTCCTACACCAGGAAACACCACACATCGGGGCAGTCGGTGGTTGGTCATACGTAACATGTATCCCAACCATCTCAACTGATTAAGTTTCACTACTTCATCAATTGATTTGCCATCCTTACCTAGTACATGTGTCCTAACAACTGTATTACTTACTCAGTGGTCCCAGGATATATGAGCAATGCTTAAAAGACACCTATGATCGAATACTAGTAACCTACGAATATCCTCTAGTCTTACGGGCCATGTTTCACTGCCATAAAGTAGGACGGAAGGAACTGCTGCGCAGTAAACACGTCCTTTGGTTGATAGACGGATATCTCGCCTACGCCACAAATGACGCCAGTTGACAAAAGCTAGTCGAGCCTTTTGTATCCGTGCTGAGATTTCGTCACACACCAAACCACAAGGGCTGATGAGACTTCCGTGATAAGTGAAGCGGTCGACACGTTCAACTACTTCACTCCCTATCACTAGTTCGGGTGTCGACGCAACCCAATTCTGAAGCAACATTTTGCATTTCGAGGGAAGAAATCGCATCCCGAACATGCCTGCATTGTTGCTTAGAGTGGTCAGCAGACTCTGCATTTTGTCAGCGTCTTCACTAAATAGAACGATGTCATCGGCATATTCTAAGTCAACAAGTGTGTCTCCCGGTAGAAGTTCAACTCCTGGAAATTTAGATGAGGAAAGTGTCATCTCTAAAAGGACGTCAACAACAAAGTTAAACAAGAATGGAGAGAGTGGACAGCCCTGACGAACACCATTTGAGGTAATCAATTCTGATGACAGTTCGCCATTAGCTCTCACTCGACCATTTGTGTTCGAGTAGAGAGCCTTTATAAGGTTAATGTACTTCTTTGGTACTCCTTTCAGTGACAAACACTGCCATAGAACCTCACGATTGACAGAGTCAAATGCCACCTTAAGGTCGAAAAATACTACCATTGTGGGGCGTCTGAATGTGTGTCTATGTTCTAGGACCTGACGTAGTGTGAATATTTGATCAATACAACCATTTCCAGGTCGAAAACCAGCCTGGTTTTCTCTAGTCTGCTCTTCACGAGCTTTGGTTAGACGTCGAAGTATTATTGAAGCTAATATTTTAGACACTATATTAGTCAAACTAATTCCTCTGTGATTGTCACAGGAGGACTTTTGTCCTTTCTTATAGACTGGTACAATCAGTGATTGAGACCAGTCAGATGGGATTACGTCCAGTTCCCAGATTATACCTAAGACCTCAGTCAATTTCGCTGCTAATACTGGACCACCATTCTTAAAAATCTCAGGGGTAAACCTGTCAGGGTTTGCTGCTCTCCCACGCTTCAGATTTCCTATAGCTTTTTCAACTTCGTAAAGAGTCGGAGGACTTACATCAACTTGCCATTCAGGTCGACTGGAGATCGTGGGAATCCGAAGTGTGGCTGAAAGCCAGTTGAACTGATCCCTAAAGTGTTCTGCTCATCGATCCAATCTCCTGGATTGAGAATGAATAATATGTCCATCTTTCTCTGAGATTATTTCGCTAACAGTTGGGTTCCTTATACCGGTTTCCTTAACAAGTCTGAACAGTTGCCTACTGTTACCTATTGCCTCTGCCTTTTCCGTCTCTCTTGCTTTCGTTACCCACCACTGTTCACGATCATTGCGTAGGCTTCTAGTCAGTTTACGCCTAAGCTGACTCCGCTCTTCGTTATGTTCAGAGCCAGATGGAATGAGTTTCCGAGCATCTATCAGTGCGGTAGACGCTGCTGAGATCCAGTGTTTCTCCCTAACCCTATGGTTCACCTTACTTGCAGACATCACTGCTGTTTCTACAGCTCCTCGGATGTCATTCCACGCTGCCTCGGGGTGGGCATCAGTTACATGGCTGCCTAACGTATGCCTGAACACCGATTACCACGACGCGCAATGGTAACCGGTGTTAGGGATGAGTGGAAGAAAGTTAGAGGCGGCCAAACCAAAACGTGGCATCAGTGCTTGAAGTCACTAACTTCTGTTCTGAGCCATGTTGGGAGATTCAGACTGCCTGGTTGGGGTCCGCGTGACTATCGTAACCAATGGTTGGAGACTCTTGGTGACATGGCTCAGAATCGATCACAATGGCGTCGGTGTATACACTCTCTGTCTTCCTTTAAACTAAGAGATTAAAATCACTTCAAATCTTTCTTTCTACGAACTAATTCTATCTTCCTGTACTATCTCCTTTTACACACTCTTTCTTCTATATATTACCACCACTGAATTAACTACTCCTATGAATCCGGTGTTCATCTTGTTGTGCTAATGCGGTATGGCAACTTGGACCGATGCATATACGTGCCTGGTCCTACGTTGCAGCTGACTGACTAAACTGTTTCTCTAGTTGTTCCTGAAATATACTCTTAGCTTGACTATCATTAAGTAGGACCCTAAGGGGTTTCCTTGCAGCATGTTTCCTACGTCCAGCAAGACGTAGACAAATACGCGCTCGCACTCGAGCATGATCTGAGTCTAAGCATGTGCTCCAAAATGAGCGACAGTCTTCTATCGAGCCCCTCCATCGGTGGCTGATAGCGATGTGATCTATTTGGGTCCAGCGTTGGGACGAATTAGGGGGTCTCCATGTTAAAAGATGTTTTTCCTTATGCTTAAAGTTAGTGTTTGCAAGAAACAGGCGGTTATCTGAGCATAGCTGCAACAGACGGTCGCCGTTATCTGTTCTTTGAACCGCGACACCATAAGATCCACCCAGGTGTCTTTCCTTTTCGCTTAGTTTACCTACTTGAGCATTAAAGTCATCAGCCACTATTACTACATCTGAACGCCTAGCTTTTCGGAGAAAACTCCTACGTGTAGTTCGGAGCGTGGTTTCAGGAGACCAGGAATGACATTCCGCGTACTCGGATCGTTTGCACTAGCGGGGCGAGGTGATAAAGGGACGTAAGAAGGGTTAGTCGTGGAGATAAGAGAGTTATTAGGAGGTGTAGGAAGGATTTGAATGTGACCAACTTGGTCTCGTGTGCTGTTACGGGTATGAGGGCTGATGTCACTTCCCGGCTGCCCACACCGTGGAAGGGTATTTCTTGAGGAACCTGAAAAGGAAATCGGGTTAGTGTTGGTCTTAGCGACCTGCCTGGCATGGTAGAACCTGCAGGAACATGTGTTCCAGCCAATATAGCTCGGTTGGGTCATCATGATAGGCAAGCCCGACCACCACGTCAAGGTAGCAGCTACGGTCGGCTATAAGTGGCTCACGCCACAATATCAGTAAAATTGTAAAAAAGTTCCATCTACTATAGTATTTTCTTTTATCTTTTTTATTACCCCCCTTCTTTTTTTCTTTATTTTATCAAATCAATATAGGACAAGAATTATTACATCAAACAATTCATGAAATGGATAAAATTTATCATACTCATAATAAACTATTGCATTCTAAAGAAGTCAAAGAAAAATTAAGTGAAGATGATCTATTCATAGCTCGTGAATATCTACGTACAATAATTAAAGAACAACATAAATTAGCTGAATCAATGTGGAATCCGAAAAAATTAGAATTAGAAGGTGAAAAATGATTAAATTTATAAAGTAATTTGTAAAATTAGCTTGTACATATTTTATTCCCACCTTTTTATACATAGATATATGTGTATAGTTTGTAACTAATAGAGTTTTGTTGTCTAAACTGGATGATTTAATTGTTTTGTTTTGAATAATATCATCAGCACAAACTTGAGGTGGAAGTTTTGAAGTATTCGAATTTCTTCACATATAACGGACAGGCAGTTCTGTCAACTTCAATTTTGATTATATCTCTTTTTGATGTTATTCTTGATCTTATATATATCCATGATTTTTCTGATTAGCTGATCGATTGGATCGATTCCGATATGTTTTTGTTGATTACTGATTGTTTTGAGTGCTAAGTTTTTTTTTAAAAATTCCCTAGTGTTCTTAATATTTCTTCTATCCAAGATCTTAACATTTCTTCAGTAGGATTCAAAGATGTTTCGTGGGGTTTTACCGTTAATTGATATCCATGAAGGCGAAAATGAAAGGGGCATCTACTTTGTCTGATGTAGTTTTTTGCAATTAGAACATTATACTTTCTAGATGATGTTCGCTCTTTCTTATTTTGTCATTTCGTCTTTTGGTCTGTATAGGATTGATTGAAGTGATTTTGTTGGTTTGTATGATACACCTATTCCAAACGGCTCCAATAATCTCGTTTTAATTTTTGATATGTCTTTTATATATGGTAGTATGATCTGTTTGTAGGTTTCTATCTTCGATTTAATTTCTACTGATGTGTTGGATTAGTATTTTTTTTTAATGAAACTGGGTAGATAGTGGGTTTTTTTAGAAGGATAGCCATTAGATACTGTCCTTCATTTTTCTACACTACAACAGTGCTGCGTTGTGTTATCTCCATCTTAAATAAAGTTTATACCCAGTTGATTTCGTGACTTCTTGGGTTGTTGCTACCGTAGTTTTGACAATTTGATTTGTATGGATTAGTTTCCGATATAGGACCAATGTGATAGTTTAAGTGGAGTAGGTTAATCGGTTAATCCTATTAAGAATTAAAGAACTATCAAAATAATCAGTACTATATGTCATTACTTGTAGTGGATGGTAGTGTAACTGAATACCTAATGCTAGATTCTAACGTTTATGTAGTATACTTACTTACGCCTGTTACTTTTCATGGAGGAGCATAGGCCGTCCACCAGCACTTTCCATCCAACCCTGTCATTGGCAATCCTTTCCAGTTGTTATTAATCCTTTTCATATCTCCACCTGTGGCTCTTCTCGAGTTACTGCCCGTCCCAAGCGTGGGTAAAGGAGGAGGGTTGGGTATGGGGTTAGCGACCTCATCCCGTAGAAAACTAACTAGCTATAAAACGCTAACCATAAAAAATAATTCAAACCATATGTAGTATAGGCTGATATTTATTCTCTATTGTCATTAAATGTTAATTTGAACTTTTAATTCTTGACTGTAATGTGTAAAATGTTAGAAAAATCCATTAATCACGTCTAGATAAATATACATCGTTAAATCAATATAATGAATAACCAAATTTGTAAGTAAAATGGGAAATTGATTCATTCATGTCACCATATTCAATAAGTCACAAATTAATGATTAACATAGAAACCTATCTAATTAATTCCAATGATGATAGACAGAAAATGATATCATAGCATTCGTTGAATTATATATATCGTAACTCAATGTTTAATAAGTAGTATCTATAAACTGAATGTTGCTTATTAATTTGATATATTCAAATTGATGGAAATTGTACATCGTCTCAGAAAGATGTAGCAAGTTAGTGGTTGTAAACATGACCATAGTTGATATCACAGTCACTGATAGTATTTTTGGTGTTGTTCTTAGAGTTTACGTATATAGTATAGTGTTTGTTTGAGAGAACTATAAGTTACTCTATCTAGAATGTATCATACAACATGTAGAACTAATTTCCTTTCATCCATTTTTGAGAAAATGTTCCAAAAAGTCTCAGAACAATTTATTTATTTATTTTAACTTATAAATATTGGTACAAGAAGGCACCAAATATGTATGCGCCACACAAAACAATGAGAATTTGAAGAGAAGAGCATAAAAAAAAGAACAATTACGAACAGATTAGTGTAAGGTAGTGTAATAATAATGGGGGAAACGGAAAGGTGCAACCAGAAAAAATTCTTTCAGTTAAGGAAGATACAACCACTTTTTATGAAGTAAAAGAAGGCTACAGCAGGATCGCCACTGGCTTCTATTCTGAGCCATATCTGATAACGTCTCTAGCCACTGTGTTGCACCATCTCTAGGACCCCAGCCAGAGAGTCGAGAAGGACCAACAGAAGCCAGTACTGTGTACCATTCTTTTATACCACGACACCATGTAATACACTGACCACCTCTCCGCTTTTTCCAACTAGTCCCCGCGTCGGCAAACAGTGCACGACGTGGAATTCTCTGGGACGACATTCGTAGAACATGTCCAAGCCATCGAAGTCAGTGTTTTAAGATGGTGACACCAATTGGATTATCGTCTCTGTGCCTGAACAAACGATGCCGAATCTCTGCATTACTAACATGATTTTGCCATTGGATGTCAGCAATCCTTCGGAGACAACGATGATCGAACACAGGGAGTCGTCTAACATCCTCAACTCGGAGAGGCCAGGTATCACAAGCATAGAGCGGAACTGCTCTCAACGATGCGTTGTAGAAGTACTTTGCACTTAAAAGGTGCAAAGCACATACCAGACCTACGGACACTAATTGCCAACTGATTAAATGCGGATTGCACGACTTAGGTATCATCGCACAGTAAGACAATATCATCCGCAAGGGGAAGAAAGACTCAAAACAGTACCATTGTAGTGAACAAGAACACCAATGGGGACAATTGAATGTATTTAGGCACATAATTACTGAGCATCTCAAAATCTGAGAACAATATATTAAATCATTAATTTGCAAAATATCAATCCATCATATCAAACTTGACTGTTCCTGTTGCAAACATCAATCCATTGTCTCAGATTTCATGGTTCATACTTTTTCATATCAATTTCATTTCGTTTCCGTTCTTTCCTCAACGACCTTCTACTGAAATACATTCTATGCCTGACCACCGTCATATACAACTTGTGTGGATATAAGTAACCCGCGCTACACAATCACCAAACATCTTGATACAGGACATCAGGTAGTTACCTTGCAATCCTTTAAGGTGATTAGTAAGTAGCCAAATTTCAGTCTTCTGAAGCTTTTGCCATCAGGCGTCAAAAGCCTGACTTCTGTGTTCAAAAAGAGATGGTTATTAATCTTTCCTTGCCTTGGTGACAAATATTCCTTTGGTGTATCTTAAAACTTCTTTTTCTTTATGTTTAAACTCTTTCTTGCATATAATACATCGTTGAGTTTTATTTCAACTATCTTCCAAATTGGTAATCTTATTTTATCAACTGAACTCTACTCATTTTATTCCTATCAACGTTTACTGATTATTTAATCACTGGTATTCTAGTCGTTTGAACTGTTGTCACAATCAATGTTGTAGAATGTTCTTTCACACAAGGAATATATTTACAATATTCAGTCTATTCATTTTATTTACACCTTTGCTATACTATACGAATATGTTTTCAATATAACTTCCAACCAATATATACATCATTATGTAATTATGATTTATAAATATCACAGGTTGTAAACAGCTGATGAGAACCAACGAAATAACAAGTTATGCATTCCCAAATGTGTACTTTTCCACAATGGTAACCGGTAATCTTTTTACTGCTAATGACAGTGATTCACTCAGCTTAATAACAGAAAAGTTAAGTAAACAAAAACATAAAAAATGTCATACTTATTAGTAAGCTGAGGATGCAGTTGTTAATATACTGAGGATTCATCAAGAAAGTCACAGAAATTAGATGGTGATTAATAATCATGAAAGCCTCTTGCACAATACGATATGGTAAAATGTCGAGATTAAAATGATTTTTCAGGAAGGATTTGCAAACAAGTAAATCGGTTAGGTGTTTAAAGGCTGACTGAACAAGAGAGAAGTAGATGACGACATTCAGAGACCATTTGCTAAGATCAGGATGGAAGAATAAGTTGAGTAACTTCCTCTTGTATGCATGTTTCTGGTTTCTCTAAATGTAAGGTGGAAGCTTGCGTAATAAAAGGAAACGGAAGCTTTCTCATAAGTTTTTACTCATCTAATGAGTGACTTGAACGATTTTTACTTTTACTTTACTTACGCCTGTTACTCCTCGTGAAGGAGCATAGGCCGCTCACCAGCATTCTCCATCCAACCCTGTCCTGCGCAATTCTTTCAAGCTCTTTCCAGTTCTTATTCATCTTTTTCATATCTGCTTCTATTTCCCGACGTAATGTGTTCTTTGGCCTTCCTCTTTTCCGCTTCCCTTCAGGATTCCAAGTTAGCGCTTGTCTCGTAATGCAGTTTGATGATTTCCTCAATGTATGTCCTATCCATTTCCATCGTCTTTTCCTAATTTCCTCTTCAGCTGGAAGCTGGTTGGTTCTCTTCCACAAAAGGCTGTTGCTGATGGTATCCGGCCAATGGATGTTGAGTATCAGGCGTAGACAGCTATTAATAAATACCTGTACCTTCTTGATGGTGGTTGTAGTAGTTCTCCAAGTTTCAGCTCCGTACAGTAGAACTGCCTTGACGTTCGTATTGAAGATTCTGACTTTGATATTGGTTGAAAGTTGTTTTGAGTTCCATATGTTCTTTAATTGAGGGAATGCTATCCTTGCTTTGCCAATCCTCGCCTTGACGTCTGCATCTGAACCTCCTTGTTTATCGACGATGCTTCCCAGGTATGTGAAGGATTCCACGTCTTCCAGAGTTTCGCCATCAAGAGTGATTGGATTGCTGTTCTCCGTGTTGTGTTTGAGGACCTTGGTTTTCCCTTTGTGTATGTTGAGGCCTACTGATGCAGAGACTGCTGCTATGCTGGCTGTCTTTATTTGCATTTGTTCGTGTGTATGTGATAGGAGGGCTAGGTCATCTGCGAAGTCCAAGTCGTCTAATTGGTTCTGAGCTGTCCATCGTATGCCGTAGTTTCCCTCAGATGTCGAGGTCTTCATAATCCAGTCGACCACCAGAAGAAACAGGAAGGGAGAGAGTAGACAGCCTTGTCTTACTCCGGTCCTTACTTGGAATGCGTCTGTCAGCTGTCCTCCATGCACTACTTTGCACTGTAGTCCATCGTATGAGTTCCGGATAATATTGACAATCTTCTCAGGAACTCCGTAGTGTCGAAGAAGTTTCCATAACGTCCTCCTATCTACACTGTCAAATGCCTTCTCATAATCAATGAAGTTGATGTACAGTGACGAGTTCCACTCAATTGATTGTTCGACGATGATCCGTAGTGTCGCAATCTGGTCTGTGCACGACCGGTCCTTACGGAATCCAGCTTGTTGATCTCGAAGTTGAGCGTCAACTGCGTCTTTCATCCTGTTCAGTAACACTGTTGAAGACTTTACCCGGTATCGACAGTAGTGTAATGCCTCTGTAGTTTTCACACTTGCTCAGATCTCCTTTCTTTGGAATCTTGATGAGGTGTCCTTCTTTCCAATCCATCGGCACTTGTTCCTCCTCCCAAATCTTCTTGAATAGAAGATGAAGCATGCTTGTAGTTACTTCGATGTCTGACTTCAACGCTTCAGCTGGTATATTGTCAGGTCCTGCTGCTTTCCCGCTTTTGATTTGTCTGATGGCCATTCTGATTTCTTCGGTCGTTGGTGGATTGACATCTATAGGAAGATCTGTGTGTGCTGCTTCGATGTCCGGTGGATTCATTGGAGCCGGCCTGTTCAGGAGTTCCTCGAAGTACTCTGCCCATCTGTTGCGCTGTTGTTGAATCTCAGTGATTGGTCTTCCTTCTTTGTCTTTGACTGGTCTCTCTGGTTTACCGTATTTCCCTGCAAGCTTCTTCGTCGTATCGTAAAGCTGTCTCATATTTCGTTCTCTTGCAGCTTTCTCCGCCGTCGTTGCTAGTTCTTCCACGTATTTTTGCTTATCAGCTCTAATGCTCTTCTTCACTTTCTTGTTTGCTTCTATGTACTCTGCTTGTGCTTGGACTTTCTCTGCTCTTGTTCGACTGTTGTTAATTGCTGTCTTCTTGTTCTTTCTTTCTTTGATCCTGTCCAGTGTTTCTGTAGAGATCCATTCCTTGTGATGATGTTTCTTGGGGCCCAGAACCTCTTGACACGTTGAAGTTAATGTTTCTTTGATACCTTTCCAGTTATCCTCCATAGTAGTTTCTTCTTCCTTCAGTAGATCCTGTAAGGCTTGGAACCTGTTGTTGAGAGCTACCTTGAATTCATTGAGTTTGTCAGTATCTCGAAGGAAGGCTGTATTGAACCTTTGTGGTGCTGTTTGTCCAGTTGTCCAGTTCTTCTTTAGCTTCAGTTTCAATTTGGCCACAACTAGGTGATGATCTGAAGCTATGTCCGCTCCTCTCCTGGTTTTCACATCTTCCATTGTCCTTCGGAACTTTTTATTGATGCAAATGTGATCTATCTGGTTCTCTGTGGTGTGGTCCGGTGAGATCCACGTAGCTTTGTGCATACGTTTGTGTGGAAATGTTGTACCGCCTATGACCAATTTATTGAATGGACTTGAACGATTAGCCAGTTATAATCAAATAATGCGTGTCCACAAGGTGTTCAGTTGGTGAGCTTCTCTTTGATTTATTTCTGTGTCATTCCAACTATTCCGAATAATGTTTCTGAATTGCCTTGGATAGAGCGCTAACCAAACGACACATATATTTAGCACCTAAGAGATGTGTAGATTGATGAGTGAAGGATCTTATTCTTCAGATTGTTGATAAATATACGTTGACTGAAGAACATTAACCTCAAAGTTGATAGGAAGAATGTTTCTTTGAAAGAGTTCGAAATGCTCATCTTGTATATATTTTCAGTTTTGTCACCTGTGAAATCGATGCTTATGTAAAGCATTTTATATGACACACAGGTTATCGAATCCCTAAGATCTGAACTTTAAATTCTTGTTAATAGATCTTGACGGATATTCATTTTCGATATGTATTTCTCTTAGAAGTTTTAAATAATTCTTCGTCTATAACGCAGACTGCAAATGTGTTGGTTATAGCAGTGATATCATCCCTTAGTGATGCAACACTCACACATTCTAGACAATCTGTGTAGTTATCTTAGCAGAGTATCCTTGAAAGATTCTGACAGAATGCAGTTTGGTCCGCCTTTTTTGTAGATTTTTTAATTACCGTTTTGATCAATATCAACTAATCATGGAAAAAATGTCTAATCGAAGTTACTAGGGATACACAATAGACAAACTGTGTTTTCAAAACACTGAGTCCGGCGTTTCTGACTGTTAACGACTACGCTACCAGTTGTCTCATTAACATTATACTTTTTGGTCTTGGTGTCTCCAATTAGTTGAAAGAGTTTCCGTTAGTTATCAGCTCTTACATATTATATTGTAAACCGAAGTCTCATACACTAATCTGAACTTGACTGTTACGTTTCAAGCAAAGGTTATATGCAAAAATAAAACTGTGTACGAGTATTTTAACATTCTAGTAGTTCACACACATTATTAAATAGGCTAAGAATCAGTGTTAGGTAAATTGATATTTGAAGAGTGATTCAGTGATGAAACGTCTAAACGCAAGAGTCCTTATTTCGCTACAGGTCACCACATGATTTGATTGTATTTAATTAAATAAAGCATTCATAATGAGGATAGCAATATTGAGTGGTATATCGTAGTGTGGTTTCTATCAGTTGTTGACCAACTGTGAACAACCAATGAGAAGAATAAAGCATTGAACAGATGTTATGTTCTATTTTGATACTCTTCAACAGTGTACACTTAGGTCTCGTGGTAGCTACAATAACATTGTACAACTGGATCATATTTCAGTGATTGACTTCAATCAATTCTTTTTGCACCATAAGTAACTTCATCGCACCTTACTTGGTTAATTGACAGATAATTCTCATTTAAACATTAAAGATAAGAAGTTCAGCGAAGGGATCTCTTTTCAACGAATTTATTATCAAGCTGTACAATCGTATCTATATGAAAAATTATTATTTGTTAAAGTACTAGTTCCCTGAAGACATGCGAACAAGGAATAACCATAATGATGCAATAGAAACATTGTAATACTAGATTACGTATTGTGGATAATAACAACAGATTTAAGTTAGTAACGAATTATAGCGTGAATATAATATAATGATGAGTCAATTGAAGCTAGGCCACCATGGAAAATCTGGAAGCACTGAACGGTCGTCTTGTCCTAGTAGGGGACTCCTCAGCAGTGCGCATCCACGATCCCGCCCCCCACGAGATTCGAACCCAGAACCTATCAATTGACTCATGATTTCAACTAGTGAAATTTCTAAAATCTCTACAAAAACCGTTCTGATAAAATGTTTTTGTTGCAATAATTAAAGGTAATATAGGTGCGAAATAAATGAAGTGATATCATGTGCAATTATGATCACAAAATTAGGGTGTGTGAACATGTACCAAAATGGTTGCAGAAACAACTAGAATCAAGTGACGCAATAAGAGTAGAGGATCAAAATCCATCATCCTCTATTGTTAAACGTATAATTGAAATAGGCCATAAGATCGATCTTAACTGAACTTTTGTGGTGTATAAAAATGTAAAAGGGCGTATACTAAGGTGTATTGAAGCCTTAGCCATATGAAAAATCCAAACTCCCTTTGTGTATTGAAAAATAGTTTGTTCTCACCTTAAACCTACCGTGATAATATTGACTTATTAACCAGAGTGATTAGGTTTCAAATTACGTTCACATTATTATTACTCTTGTCTCCTCTTACCCCATTTCCAGTCTAGTTGACCATTTATTTTTATATATAAATGCTCTTAACAAGTATATGTGTGATCAGATTGTTCGAAATGTATTGCGCTAATATATCACATAGATCTGATAATCTTCGTCTTCTTATTACATTATCGAAATTATGAATAAAATAATGAGACATAAGTAAAGGGAGAAATGCAATAATCATGAATTAAGGTCAAGGTAACGATAACAATAGGATGTACTGGCGAGACTCTAATTTAGGGACGAGCCAATCAGAAGCGTTTGAGCCATTTCAAGGTCACGGAGCCAAGTTTAACTCATGATGCTGACATACGATCGGTTTACGGCGGATTTTAGAGATGAGGTTATTATTGAAAGGCTACAAGAGATGGGACTACTACGAAGTTCTTGTATGTGTGACTGCGGTTCTGAAATGACTGCAATGAAGTCTGAAGACCACCACGGCGAGATTATGTTCCGTTGTCCTTCATGTTGGAGGAAAAAGTCCGCTTGAACAGGGACTTTCTTTGCTCGATCGCGCCTGAGATTGAGACAAATCATGATAATAGTTGCTAATTGGGTTATAAAGACACAAGTGACACTGGCTGCGGCTTTCGCAGATGTTACCGAGACCTCAGCAGTTCAATGGTATGAATGCTGCCGTGATATATGCGCAGTTAAAATGACTAGCATACACCAATTATTTGGAGGGGTAGGACTTATCGTAGAGATAGATGAAACGGTTGTGAAAAAGAGAAAATACAACAGGGGACGTAGTGTGAAAGAAGATTGGGTAAGTAGCATTTTCGTAAATATACTTAACAGGCACTTGGTATTTATGATAGACCAAATCGTAAAAGACATTTCCAGAAAGTCACAAACCGTCAAGCAAGAACAATAATACCAATAATACAGGAATATGTGCTGCCTAGTACCACGATATAAACGGTTGACTGGAGAGCATATAGATGTCTTCATCGACTTGGATACGACCACCACGTAGTAGTCCACAAACGTAATTTCGTTGACCCAACAACCGGCGTTCATACGAACAACATTGAAGCCATGTGGTCACGATTAAAGGAATTTTTAAGACCATATCACGGCTCCAGAGGTCGACTATTATGGAGCCATATGAATGAATTTTTATACCGCACGCACTATGATTTTAAAACATCTGAACCTTTATCAAATCTTAACAAGTTTTTAAATCATATAAAAGAAGTATATCCACTGTAAATCTTAAGTTTCTTCTAATATATTTTTACTTTATACTAACTGTCTTCTGATTGGCGCATATTCTCAAGGTCACTTAAAATTCGTTCAAAGGTCGTCCCTAAATTAGAGTCTCGCCGGATGTACTTCTTTTGTGCACATATTTCTGGCTTAAGCTCATGGATGGTAAAAGCTTCAGCTATTTTCACGAGTTGAATACGAAGAAATCTAGGTAGATTTGAATGAATCATATATACAACCTTAAAATCAATCAGTGGATCAGCACGATGTTTACAGTCGATTAGATGTTCATGTATTGAACTTCTAACTACTTTCCTATCACCGTTGTAGAACCACATTGGGACATATTCCCGTATCTGAGTTGATTATGTCTATAGATTTATAATTTCCCAATACTTCCTGTTTATACTGCAAACCATTTTAAACAAATTGTACTCAGTTTTCATGTATAAAACTAGTTAAATCAATTATGAAGTGATTTAGTTAAACTAGAGCATAATTACTTTCACGTCTATACATGAAATGCAAGAATTAATCGGAATATATTAAGAAATAAGTTGAAGTTAAACATTAACACCGTTGAATGCCGGCCAACTCAGTGGTATTGAGGCTTAGCGTTCTGGCGCAAGACCGAATCTCGTGGGGGGGGGGATCGTGGATGCTCACTGCTGAGGAGTTCCATAGCAGGACGAAACGGCTGTCCAGTGCTTCCAGCTTTTCCATGGTGGCCTAGCTTCAATTGACTCATGAATTCAACTATTAAATATGTGATCTTTAAAAATTTAATGAATACAGTATCTGTTTAAGTAATAAATATCTTTTCACCATCAATCAGTGGTTAAAATTAGACTGGAATAACTTTGTTTTACACTGCGTATTTTCTGTCTTCGCAAAAATAACGTCTTAGTCTTCTAACTAGACGACTTTCTATGACTGCCAAGATTCTAAAAATTATCTAGATATTTGAATATAGCAAAATAGTCATATTGGATAACATCACCTACATTAGAAGCATTTTACAATATTAACCGCAGTTAATGCTGTATCTGTAAACGTTGTATAACAACAATCTATGTGACATCGATTATTTCAAAACTTTTATGATCTTGTAGTCATGTCACTTTCTTGGCATATTAAGAGTAACCTTATGGTTATAAGATTGATGACTATTAATGTATATTGTTATATCCTAACGATGAATAAATGAATGTTAACTGCTTGGAATTGTTTATGGACTATTATTACATATAATCTTATCGGATAACTAGAACTATTTTCCTTATTATAAGCTTTCATTCGACCTATTGGTTACTACTATACGATTTACTATTCTTAAGTTATTCTCAATCGATTAGTTATTGTCTCTCACACTCACAGCCACTTTTGGCATAATCTTGTATAAGTGTTATTTTCCATTTCATGGTGTGTTGAGGTCTGGTTTGCTTTTATGTAAACTGTGTATGTCTGAAATACATGATTTATACAGCGGAAGCTGTGATTATGTTCTGGACTGAACGGTAAAAGCAAGACAAAGTGAACCAATAAGGACTTAGAGTTGAATGTAGGCTCCCCGTACTAGTTATTGGTTTGGCACAGTGCCAAGGTCATATAAGTCAGTTTCCTAATTGACGATTTAGTCACGCGATATTTGACGGGCCTTTGAACATAACACATATATTCCGAAAATAATACTATGCTCTAAAGTGATGTCAGTTATGACCAAACATGTATCGCTAGTTTAACATTATTAACATTTTGACAAATGTTCCAGTAGAATAGTTAATTAATAACGTCTTTCTAAATAATATACTCTTACTACTTGCAAATGTTGCCTTCAGTTTATATCAACGTAATTACGACTGTAAATTTACTATTTAAAAATATCAGTTTTAAATTCACTTGGTACTGTTTGTTTGAATCTTCTCATTGATGTTTACGACTGCAATTGATCAGTTTCATATTGGTATATGTGCATCCTGTGCGTATTGCCTTAAGTCATAAGATTTACAAGCAACGATGAATAGTGGCTAACAGCGTTTCGCTCTAGTTGGGACTCGTTAGCCAGATGTACCTACATCGTAGAGTTGATGTTCACTCTGGGACTCGAACCCATTACCGTTCGTTTCAAACACTATCGCATTATTCATTTAACTACTAAATCCTAATAGTCACCTTTAATGCAACCTATAAGCTTATATCAACCAGTTTGAAACGAATAGTACTGAGTTCAATTCTCAAAGTGAACAACAACTCTACGATTCAAGTACATCCAGCTGACGAGTCCAAAATAAGATGTAACACATGTCTTGGATTCCACTACTAACCACCATTCATCTTTGTTTATTATCAATTTTAGTTATTAGAATTCTTCATATATATATATATATATATATATATATATATATATATATATATATATATATATTTCTACAGTAGAATCTTATTTAAAAATGTTTAATAGTTATGTAACCATAGTAACTTGTACTTTTGAACCGAGTAAAGTAAATAACTAATATTCTATTCATTATATCAATGTTATTTTATTGTTTAGCTCATTATTAATTGATTGTTTTATTATTATTATTATTATTATTATTATTATTATTATTATTGTTTAATTCACTATATAAATACATAATCAACCTGTAATTATCCGTATACCATTCAATTTGAATTCTATCTATCTTAGTTTATCATTAAAGAATCTTATTTTATAATTATCATCTACATAAATGTACATGTGATATATATATGATGATGATGATGACGGAATTAGAAAGACGAAGACCTTTCACTGATTTACAAATTAAAAATCGTTTATCAAAATTACCAGTTTTTGAACAGGTCAGTTAATAGTTCCTTTCTATTTGTTTTGTTTACTATACATAGGGGTTATGATATTTTAATGTGTTGTTGAATGAATTCCATAGAGACATGATATGGTAATATTGTTATACATTGATTTAAAGGATTTACATTTGTAGTTAGTTAATAGTATAGTTCTGATATGTTCAATCATTATAGATAAATAGAGTGAAATGATGAATTGTGCATACTGATTGATTGTCATTAGTTGTATTATCGTTAATACAAATGATCAAAATTGTATTGTAGTGAGGATCGATCTTTGACTTAAACAATAATCCATTTATATTTTACATCTCATTCTAATGTTTACATTAGTATTGTTCTATCTCACGTCAAGTAAAGATGGCAAATTAGTTGATGAAGTAGTGATACTTGACACGTGTTACGTATGCCCAACCACCGACTGCCCCGACGAGCGGTGTTTCATGATGTAGGAGTAGACTGGAAGAAAGGTAGGGGCGGCCGGACCTAAACATGGCACAAATCAATGTTGATCGATGTAGACTACCTAGTTGGGATCCGCGAGACGATAGTAATCGTTGGTTAGAGACTTTGAATGACATGGCTTAAAATCGTTTGCAATGGCGCAAGTGCATCCACTCTTTGTGTTCTTCTAAATTCTAATCTTCTGAATTCTTCATGTTCCTTTTTTTCTCTTTCTAAATTTATTTCACTGGATTATACTACTTAAATAACATGTTCAAACCCTAATGTTTCTAATTACTGCTTATAATTTTGCTACTAATACCACTACGGGATTTGAATTGAAAATTGCACCTCTGTGCTAATGTGGTATGGCAACTTGAACTGATGTACGTACATAAGAATTTCTACGTTGTTGCTGACTGACTGTCTGATCTCACATCATCAATGTTTTCTTTATGCTTTTGGTTAGTTCTCTTTTAAGGGTTGGTATAGCAGACAACAAAGTTTCTTAGTTTTTATGTAGCATTTTGTATTCACAGTTAGTATTATGACCATCGTTAATTATTACTGAGAATCTATATTCTTATTTTTTATAGCTAAGTTGAACTACTGTACCAATCACCCACTCAATAGCTTTCAAATTTATTCTGAATGTCAATGATATTATCGTAGGTTTTCATGACATAAATAGTTAAAAACTAACAAAATTTATAGTGAGTACCCGAATTATTAATTCGTTGTAATTCTCCAACAAGTATAATGGTTCGACAGGAAAGCTTATACATTAAATCGTACCGATGACTGCATGTTGAATAAAGTATATAAGTTGATCAACGGATTTCTATGATTATTGGGAACCAGACACTATAACATTGATTACTAATCTGTGATTATTTGATATAAACTGATAGCTTGCATCACAAACTGATCTTTGTCAGACAACCAATGAAAATCAGGGATTGCTTGACATCTATTTCACCCCATTATGGAACTCTTCAGCTATACGCACCCACGACCACACTCAACGCTTTGAGGGATAAGCGCTTGTCACTAAATCTGAAGGTTTTGTGCTTGATCGTGTGATAGGTCCACTGCTCCTCTGTTTTACGTGGTTCTCTAAGACGAGTCAGCGACAAAAAGTGATTTCAGAAATCCCTAAAATAGAGTGTAGTAGTGATAATTCGAGATTATCAGGGATAGTAAACATCTGCACAATGTCAGTCAGCGATGATGGCTAACTGGTACTAACTGGTTTTTATCTTTTACAAATATTCTTATGTGGCTACTTTATTTCCACATAATAAATCAAATTGTTTTCTTTGAATTACATTAATTTCTAATTGCACATTTATTTGGTCTCTATTTTGTTCTTCAGTTTGATTTCCTTCGTGGATCTGATATTTTACTTGATAGAGAGTCTGAAATCACACTTTATTTATATCGTAAGCTAAGAGGGGATTTGGATAACCTTCTGGCAAATATTAAAAATGAATTATTATCTACTGATGTGGAAACGGAAATTGTTGAGGGTAAGTTTTGATGTAAATGTCAAACTACTTATTACAAAAATAAGTACTAAGAACTTATATTTGAAAATGTCTGGTTCTCTGTCACCAAATAAACTCAACTTAGTTACGGGCCGATTTCTAATGCAAATTCTAAGTTTACTTCAGAAGCTAAATTTTAATGAGAGATTTATTATTGCTAAACATTTTGTGATCTACATATCAGGAAATTCATAGTTCTTAAATTTAGTAAACGAAATATAAGTAATCAGCGATAAGCTTTTATATATCACGATGCGATTTATGTAAGTCTGATTATCATGTGTCAACTTTTATCCCTTATACGTATTAAAAATAATGTTGGATGTTGTATGACAACGGTGTCCAGGACGTACATTTCGTCCTACCTGGGACTGATTAATTGTAGTCTTAAATATCAAATAGGAATATTCACGCAAATTATCTATAATAGTTTGTTTATTACTTGTTAACTCATTTGACTGAATACCATCTTGCCGGTTGTGTGATCTATAGGTCTTGAATTCAATCCTATGTGAATTGACAATTACTCACTGTTTTTACGTCTTTAACTTGAAAAATACAACTGTCCACATGGTCTCTAATCTTATCTGTTCATTAGTTGAAGTTAGACATTAACACCTTTCGATACTGACTGGCTCAGTGGTCTAGTGGCTAAGTACTCGCGCGTGAAACCAGTAGGTCCTGGGTTCGAATCTTGCAGGGGGAGAGGTCATGGATGCGCACTGCTGAGGAGTGCTATAATAGGACGAGACCGCCGTCCAGTGCTTCCAGGTTTTCCATGGTGGTCTAGCTTCAACTGACTCATGATCTTTGCCATTGGAATTACTACGATCTCCACAAAACCCCTTCTCATTTTAAATTAAGTTTGTAAACAATACTTATTGGCTTCAATTTGATATTTCAATACCGTTTTATAAAATATAAGACAATATTTGAAGCCATATTCATTCTTAGACTATTGTCACTAAATTTAAATATCGTATGTATTTACACGTTTTAATATAATAAATTTACACTATTCTGTCATTTAACTACAGTAAAGTATTGAAACGTTTTAGTGGGGCCCTTTTATTTTGTCGTCATTTAGATCGTACGACGGGCTCACCTATTTAGTGGCGCGAGATCTGACTCCGGTGAGATCGTTTCTGATTTCTATTGAGATATACATATTGTCATTCCTCGTATATAATCATCGACTTAAGTCGCGTTAGTCAATGATGGAATTAAATAAGTCAAATATGAGAATGAATTTTGAATACGTATATTTCATACAATCGTTGACCCAGACAAAATATCGGAGAATAGAAAAGAAGAGAGCAGAGCGAAATGACGCGCAGTGGAGTAGGTTCGTGAGCCAACCTCATTTTAACCAAGCGTTAATCAATAGCTATAGTCACACAAAAATAAGCTACAGATTTGTGATAAATGGAATAGCTTCCTATCCTTGCTTTCAGTTTAAGCTTACCAAGAATTAATACAATTACGAGCAGTCATACTTAGTGATTCGAGAATAGAAATCGATAACAGATGGGGGTGAGGATGAGGGTGGTAGTAGTGGAGAAATCACATATTTAATAGTCAATAGTCTATGTGCTTGCTTGTTCAAGCTCAACGATCAATCATATATCACTTTTAAAACTAAAGAATATATTTATACACATAGATTATTAACATGAACACTACAATTCTGTTAGTTGTCCAAAAGATAGTTGATATTTAGCAATTATTATCAAAATGTACCTGTTTCCTTCAAGGAATTGATCAACTACAATTGATTTATTATTTGAATGGAGTTTTGTTCTCTGAGCTGGATAGTTTAGTTGTGGAGCTTTCATCGTTCTTCTGAATGACATTATCAGCATAAACTTCTACCTGACGTTTGTGCTGATGATGTCGTTCAGAAGAATGATGAAAGCTTCACATTCAAACCATTCAGTTCAGAGAACCAAACGCCATCAAAATTATCCATCTGAGCTACAAATCTTCTTCATAATCTCAACTTCATTTATTATTTAATTTAATTTTATCTTTTCTTGGTTAGAAAAATCATTACCATTTGACACCACAACAAAAATTGGGCAAAAACTAGCAGGTATTGCTAAAGTATTCATTGGGAATTTGAAACGATCAAAAGAGACCAGTCCTATTATTGAAGATCGTGTTAAATTACCGACAGAAAAAAAAGATTTAGGAAAATCAACAAGGTAATGTTATATAACATAATTAGTAGTATAGTTCTGGTGTTAATATTAATTGGTATGTGCTCATTAGTGATTAACTTCAGGATATGATTCCTGGAGTTCTAGTGAAAAGCTGTGACTAGTGGAGTTACCTACTTCAGTCAATGAAAGGTAATCAATTTGCATCGCGAATTACTTGAAATCACACTTGCATACCATTGAATGTCAAGTCTGTATTATAGAGGTTAAAGGTTTTCTGGAAAACTGAGTTCTGCATTCAATCTCCTCCGGGTCGTGGATGTGCATCACTGAAGAGTCCCATGCAAGAATGAAACCAATGTTTGGCGGTTTTTGGTTTCCAGTGATTGTTCACTTAAGATAGGTCAATGACATAAACTATGAATATTATATGATTGTCAGTTGCTTATGTATTCATATGTACATAAATAAAACAATCATTTTGTATGGTTACTAGTGTTGTAGTGTACGAAGACTTGGTTGGGCCAACCAATTTATTTTTTAACACGGAATTATACAGTAGCTTAGTAACATTTGAAAATCCTACATTAAATACATCATTTGCATATCTTCTTTGTGTTGTCCCTTACACACTCCATTATTCCTCCAATTCTGCTGTTATTTCGATTGCTGTCTGATTTGCTTCCTGTTCTCTTCATTGTAATCTTCTTCTGCCAGGCATTCCACTTCTGACTGGTGCTACAGACTACTTGTATCTACCAACATAAGTAGTATGCACCACAGTGTTACATGATAGGATGATGATCAATGGTGATCAATGTCATACATATCAGGTCCTTCTTAGTGAAGATCGAATCCTATCAACTAAGTTGCTATGTGGCCACTAGTCTAGTTGACTCGATACTGCGTGCAGTTCGGATAGCTCAGTGATAATGTCTCTGACTGTGAAGCTGGATGTCACGGGATCGAATCTTTCAGGGAGCATCAATTCCATCAAGAATAGAACATGTACACCTTGCTGACGAGTACCAAGTGGTACGACACTTAGGTCCATAGTTTCCTGTTGACTACTTCCAACCATCATCTTTATCAATAAAAACTCCTATTACATCATATTACATCAACATACCGAAGTGTTCATCAATTATAATACAGTATTATCTCATATCGTCTCATGAAATAAATCCATGTTAGAAAAGTAGATTTACATAACATTTCCCTAGTTACTAAATAGTAATTCTGAGTATTATATAATCTGAAGATTATGGAATAATTCTTTATATTGATGATAATTTAACACTTAAATGAATCCATACCTAAAATAGCGAATCTATCAAAGATCAGATCATATTCATTGAATGGGATATGCTTATTTAGTCATAATGTACATTTGCGTGAGAAGTAGTGACCAGTGGATTTCGACCAGGTCTGTTGTGAGATAGTAACTCACTGAAGATAATGGTGGATGTGTCATTCAATTTCGTGGATTAGTTGAAGTTAGACGTTAACACCGTTGGATGCCGGCCAGCGCAGTGGTCTAGAGGTTAAGTGCTTGCGCGCGGAACCATTAGGTCCTGGGTTCGAATGTTACAGGGGGTGAGGTCATGGATGTGCACTGCTGAAGAGTTCCGTAATAGGACGAGACGGCCGTCCAGTGCTTCCAGGTTTTCCATGGTGGTCTAGCTTCAACTGACTCATGATCTTAACCATTGAAAATACTACAATCTCCACAAAACCCCTTCTGATATTAAATAATTTTATATTCAATTACAAATCAGTGATCATCATACATATCGGAAACAATAAGAATACACTCTTCGAGATACAAGAAATAGAAATAGATTGATTCAACGAAAAGCTTTCACTTTAGTGAATTCATTTTTAAAGTACATAATAAATAATTGTGAAGAATAAGAAGTGTAATTGTATTGTAGTGAACGAGAACACAATTGGGGACAATTGAATGGATTTGAACACAGAATTGTAGAACATCTTAGTAAAATCTAAGAACCATGCAGTAAATACTTCATCTCAGGCTTCATTGCTCCTTCGTTTCTACACCAATCACTCTCTATTCTTGTTCGCTTTCCTCCGATCTTAACATTCTGACGCCAGGTATTTTACTTTCCACTGATGATACATACTACTTATATCTGTCGATATCAGTAGTACACATCACAGTATGATATAATAAGAAATAGAAATTAAATTGGTTATTTGAGCAAAACATCCATACAGAAAAAGATAGAGAGGAATATGACTGATTCGGCTACATAAATTCTAAATATATATCTATTTATATTATATGAATTAGAAAACTGATTTCTTCACACTTTATTTTTCATTTCAGAGAAATAAAGCCTAGTCGAGATCAGAGGGTTTCCAGAATTAAAAAGTCTGGTAAATTCGCTAATTTAGTGTAAGCTTTCATTTGTATAAATTTTGATTTTTCATATATATATATATATTAGTATGGGTTTGTGGAGATTATTACTTTTTTGATTGAGATCACGAACCGATCCATGGGTGGGATCGTGGATGCTCACTGCTGAGGAGTCCCACAATGGGACGAAGGGGTGGTCTACACCATTCGGTTTATGATGTAAATCAATAGATATATATATTAACTATAAACATAGACTTCTGAGACTATAATTTATGGACGACCTATGAGCGACACCGAAGTGACTTAGAGAATGGACACCTACTAATTAAGACTAAATGGGGGTTATAAACCAGTTAGAATTATAATTTACAGTTGATAGTTAAAATTAGAACGTAGATTTAGGGTTTTCATCACGAACTGATATTAGCTATAATACCGAAACTCTATTTAACCAAATGGATGAATGAATTTCATGCCAAAATTTAAGATTCATTATTTTATATCTGATTGGTTTGTTCATAAATTATAATCTCGTCTTCAGACTGAATAACTTTGAAGATTATGGATACTATATGTAGCTTAAGGGAATATGAGCACCATCGTGTAATTTTGAAATATTGATTATTTTCCTGGACAACATTATTCGTACAAATGTTAAGCAGAAGTGATCTATTCTTACTTTAATGATTATATTGTCCAGAAGGAATAGTGAAATTTTTTATGATTAGATTATCCATGTTAGAGAACAAAACTTCACTGAGATATTCACTTTATACGTAAGTACGATAACAAAGAAATTAAGAGAGTGAATATTTTTATATACGTTAATTATATTGGGTACTCAAGAAGAAGAAGAAGAAGAAAAAAAAGAAGAGAAATACACCCTTAGATCTTACTAATCACTCTGGGATTCATCAATAGATGCTGGCTTAATGTATATTTTCTTTATTTTCTGATATAATGAGAGAGTAAAAATAATTTTCGTATTTGCCACGTTATGCTACGATAATATAACTGGTGATTGACATTATGTTACTACTGGACTGGATACTCTATATCAATATACTTTACACATATTGCATCATATTAAAGAAGATAAACGATTGACTACTAAATATAGAGAATCAAGGAATAAGTTAAGCATTACTGTATTCAATAAACTACTTTCGCAATAACTGACCTCGCCTTATCTAGTTTGATAATGACAACAGTTTTATAAGGTTTTGATTGAGATCATGAACCGATTGATGTTCGACCAGCATTGAAAACCAGTACTTCCAGGTTTTCAATGGTGGTCCAAGATCAATCAGTTCATGATCACAATTATAAACTTAATAATCTCCACAACCCCATACTGATAATTATCATGTGTTCACTAGTGACTAGCTTCGTGAAGGAATTCTCAGAGTTCTAGTGAAAAGCCGTGATCAGTAAAGCTAATCCGTGTCAGGTAGAGACATAGATCTATCTCAGTACAATGGAAGATGATCGCGCAATTTCATGGATTGGATGAGGCTAGACATTAACACCATTGGATGCCGGTCGGCTCAGTGGTCTAGAGGCTAAGCGTTCGCGTGCGAGACCTAAGGTCCGAATCTCGCGACCGAGATCGTGGATGCGTACTGCTAAGGAGCCGCACAATAGGACGAAACGGACGTCCAGTGCATTCAGGTTTTCAATGTTGGTCTAACATCAATCGGTTAATGATCTCAGCCAATCTCTACAACCCTATACTGATAGTTCTATAAGCTTTTCAGTCATCATTTAATAATCTTATACTTTTTATAATGATTGTTTTACAAAATACATTATAGTACATCATTAAAAGATCCGAAACAACTTTCTGCTATTCAATTAACTCAAATTGCTGAATTACCACAATATGAACAAGATATAAAAACAAGTTCATATTTAAAAGAAAAATTATTTGATGATTTAGGTGAAGCAGCTAAAACAGAACAAGTTAGTTCATTTTTATGATTATTCATGGTCTCTTTTATAATAAGAAGACGGAGTTGATCTGAACAATGTGATATATTTGCGATATACACTTCGAACAAACTGATCACACATATACTTATCAAAGCATTTTATATGAAAATTAATAAACGTCAATTAAATGAAAGATCAAGTAAACAAGGTAACAAAGGGGATTGAAACTATTTTACATCGTATAGAAACAATAACAAATTGTCGCATCATCCTAAGCCATAGAATGACTTAAGGATTACCAAAGTAAATTCAAGGTTACGACAAATTGTTCCTGTACATATAAGGGGGGGGGTTAATTTACGAATAGCCAAGGCTTCAACCAACCTGAGAATTCATCCTTGACAATTTCTATACAACATTTTAAAAGCTGTGTTAATATCGATTTCGTGATCTATTTTAATTATATGTTTTGCTATCGATGAACATGGTTTTCTACCTTCCACGTTTATCGGACCATTTTTCCACCGTGTCAGAAGTAAAAATTCTTTGAGCCCACTTAAAGAGACACATAGCCAACCCTTGCTTGTATTGCAATGGACAGAAACGATGGAAATTTAAGTATTGTCCCATCCAGGTTGGTTTCCTATACACTGACTATCTTATAGTACTATCCTCCCTTCGACTTAAAAGTATGTCTAAAAAGGCCAATCAACCAATATTTTCTGCTTCATATGTCGCCACAATATCGTCTTGAACCCCATTAAGTTTATGTAATAACCTGTAAACATCAAAATCTTTATCACACTACTGAAGTGACCTAATAGGTTTAAAATTTTCAATAATAATCTAGTGGATGTTAATCCATGGGGGGGGGGGTAACCGTATCCATACTCAATTAAGCTCTGTAAACGTTTTGAATAAGTTATAACTGTATGTTTAGTAATCACAAGCTTTAAGATGAATTTCCGAAGTTATGAGAAGTTGTCATCAGTAAAGTTCATCCATGCGAAGGTTGAGATAATCATCACCTATGACAACCAGTGATTGTTCCGGTAATTTGTCAAAGTGAACTAAGTTGAAAGCATTGATCAACTCAGTTATTCAAATGTAATGAGATCTCCCAAACAACTGACTCTGCTGTTATACAAAATCTTTCGGGGTCTTATAAGTGTGCACCATCTAGGATTCTCATACTAAGACAAAATATTTACCAGTTGCCCTTTAGTATCTAGTATCATTACGACCAATACCACTCCGTAATGAAAATCATTTAGCAACACAATGATCTCCAGAAATAACTTCACAAAACTTTTCTAATGTTACTGTTGAGAACAGCGGATGTTTCATTAAAATGAAGATTGAAATTAGATAGTCTACTGTATCAAAAATATCTGTGCTAGGAAAACCGTATAGATGCTTTATAATCTTGAAAAACACAATGTTTGATCGAGATGAATATATGAGTCGTACCCAAGTCATGCCGGTATAACGATTAAGAAGGAAATTATAACCGGTTAGTATTTCCGGTTACGAGGTTATCAGTGAGTAATGCAGAAAAGTCTCATATAAGGATTACACAATCATCAATTGCTTTCGAGTTTTTAATGATTTTCTAACTTAGATCAGTTCATAATGTCAATAAAAGTCAGTAATTATGTTAAAAACCTAGGTTTTGTTTTAAAAAAATCTCTTCTAGTTAGCCTTAGATACAAATTCACTGTCATTATTTTGGCTAATTTGACCTTGGTACGGCCGGGAGTGGGGAGAGTCAGCTCTCCCTATCGAAATGCCCCCATATGGCTACGCGTACACAGCCACTGACAGGGGAGTCCTACTCACTACCTTCTCGAGGTAGGGGTGTTGCTTACGAATCTGAGAGGACGAAAAGCGAATGTCTAGCGCTTTAACTGGGTTGGTGGGTATGGAGGATCCACCTAGGGGAGTTAAAAAAACCCTGATTCCAAACCAATGGTGCACATGGGTTCCAGGATCCTGAAGGAACGAATGATGTATGAACTAGTCGTTGGTGACTGGTTACCATGGGACTGTATCTCCTGACGTTGCTCCACTGTCTTGTGGATCAGACTTTTAGGTCAATGGCTCCGGGTGTGGTCCACTAAGAAAACCACCTGCTACGGTCTGGGCACCCGGACATTTTCACAGCCCACATACAAATCAAGTGACTTGTGTGGAGCATATATAATTGGTGCCCCTTTGTACCAATATTTGTGTGTTCAAATAAATAAATAAATAAAATAATTTCAACATGCAAATGTATTACTTAAAAGTAAAATTAGTAGTAAAAGTGGTTTGTTTCAAATTCCTACCTTTAGGAAATACTTCTGGAAAAAATGAAATTACATGCAATGAGATTCACATCGGAATCAGCTAGGCAGCAAGATAAAATTGATGAGATGATAACTGAAGCTAAAGGTCGTAAGAAAACAAGAAAAGAAGAAACTACAGATATAGCAGTTAGTCAACTTTTAGATAGAAGTCATCAGTTAAATGAAATGTATGTGATATTTTTATTGAATTGTTGTGTATCAAATTAGTTTTAAATGTAAATCTGCTTTTTTTCCATACAAAATCAGTAGTAAAACAAGATTTTAAAATGCACTTAGGAATTATATCCTTCATATGTAAAGTCAGACATCGAAGTAACTACAAGCATGCTTCATCCTCTATTCAAGAAGATTTGGGAGGAGGAACAAGTGCCGATGGATTGGAAAGAAGGACACCTCATCAAGATTCCAAAGAAAGGAGATCTGAGCAAGTGTGGAAACTACAGAGGCATTACACTACTGTCAATACCGGGTAAAGTCTTCAACAGAGTTACTGAACAGGATGAAAGACGCAGTTGACGCTCAACTTCGAGATCAACAAGCTGGATTCCGTAAGGACCGGTCGTGCACAGACCAGATTGCGACACTACGGATCATCGTCGAACAATCAATTGAGTGGAACTCGTCACTCTACATCAACTTCATTGATTATGAGAAGGCATTTGACAGTATAGATAGGAGGACGTTATGGAAACTTCTTCGACACTACGGAGTTCCTGAGAAGATTGTCAACATTATCCGGAACTCATACGATGGACTACAGTGCAAAGTAGTGCATGGAGGACAGCTGACTGACGCATTCCAAGTAAGGACCGGAGTAAGACAAGGTTGTCTACTCTCTCCCTTCCTGTTTCTTCTGGTGGTCGACTGGATTATGAAGACCTCGACATCTGAGAGAAACTACGGCATACGATGGACAGCTCAGAACCAATTAGACGACTTGGACTTCGCAGATGACCTAGCCCTCCTATCACATACACACGAACAAATGCAGATAAAGACAGCCAGCATAGCAGCAGTCTCTGCATCAGTAGGCCTCAACATACACAAAGGGAAAACCAAGGTCCTCAAACACAACACGGAGAACAGCAATCCAATCACTCTTGATGGCGAAACTCTGGAAGACGTGGAATCCTTCACATACCTGGGAAGCATCGTCGATAAACAAGGAGGTTCAGATGCAGACGTCAAGGCGAGGATTGGCAAAGCTAGAGCGGCATTCCTTCAACTGAAGAACATATGGAACTCAAAACAACTTTCAACCAATATCAAAGTCAGAATCTTCAATACGAACGTCAAGGCAGTTCTACTGTACGGAGCTGAAACTTGGAGAACTACAACAACCACCATCAAGAAGGTACAGGTATTTATTAATAGCTGTCTACGAATGATACTCAACATCCATTGGCCGGATACCATCAGCAACAGCCTTTTGTGGGAGAGAACCAACCAGCTTCCAGCTGAAGAGGAAATTAGGAAAAGACGATGGAAATGGATAGGACATACATTGAGGAAATCATCAAACTGCATTACGAGACAAGCGCTAACTTGGAATCCTGAAGGGAAGCGGAAAAGAGTAAGGCCAAAGAACACATTACGTCGGGAAATAGAAGCAGATATGAAAAAGATGAATAAGAACTGGAAAGAGCTTGAAAGGATTGCCCAGGACAGGGTTGGATGGAGAATGCTGGTGAGCGGCCTATGCTCCTTCACGAGGAGTAACAGGCGTAAGTAAGTAAGTATATGTAAAGTGTTTACATGCTTAAATAATAACAATCAAGCTAGTAATAAATAAATGTGAATGAACGTTTGCGCAAGATTATGGATCGACTGAAGTTAGACATTAAAATTTTTAGATGCCGGCTCAGTGTTCTAGAGGTTAATCGTTCGCGCATGAGTTTGAAAGTCCTGGTTACGAGTCTCGTGTGTGGGCGGGATCGTGAATCCGCACAGTTGAGGAATCCCATACTGGGACGAAACGGCCGACTAACGTTTCCAAGTTTTCAATGGTGGTCTAGCTTGAATCGACTGTTGATTTCAACTATGGAAATATCGTAGTGTCGGTTATTATGTTAAACCCATATATCTTATTCTAGCTTTCATACAGCGCAATCTATTCATTCTACTCGAGTCATATTTTGACCGGGTTAGTTATTCGCTTACCAGTCTTGATTGTTTTTATATGAGCGCATATGTGTGTGTACATTTCTTACCCTATTCATCACATGTCTGTAGCCTATTTTTGTGTGACTATAAATATTGATTAACGCTTAATTAAATCGAGTTGGCTTACCCACCATCTCCACTGAGTGTTATTTCTCTTCGCTCTATTCTATTCGCTTCATATACAAAATATATGTATTCAGTAGTCCATTCTCGTTATTTAACTTATTTAATACCGTTAATCACTCAACGTCGATTAAGTCGATGAAGATATAAGAGAATAGTCAGCATATATATATATTTCGACAACAAATATTCATACGATCTAATTGGAGTCAGGTATCGGGCCACTAAAGTGGAGAGCCCGTCAACAAACATCGTCCAATCTAAATGACGACAAAAAAAGCCCCACAATATAAACGTGTTTTGAACACGTTAGGATAGTACAAGTCATAAATTATGGGGAAGCAAGAGAATATTTAAAATAGTAAAGTCTTTATTTAAAAAAATTTTGTGGCTTAGTCTATTACTATTGTCAGATCGTTTCATCTGTTTGATTGCAGGGATTGTTTTCTTTATTTTTCTTATATAAGCAAATACTCATTTCAACAGTAACTTACTGAGTAAAATGGTCTAATAGAATTAAAATAGTAAAACTAAGAACTGTATCACTGTTGCATGATTTTGAGATGAAGAATGTTTGTAACTAAGGTTAGAAATGCTGGAGATATTGTAACTTCTGAAATAGATGGATTGGTTGTGAAACTTTGATTGTTCTTCTAAAAAACATTATTATCTCGTACTCTAAAAAGAAGTGAGTGATTAGAATCTATGGGTGATTCAATAAGGGCTTGTTTCAGGTGTTTTCTCTTTTGACCTGATAATTATTTATCTTTTTTCTTATTGGCTAGTAGATTTAATCGATTTCGATAAGTCTATTGACTGATTTATGATTAAAGGTCCAAGCTACAAAAGATCCTCTATCTTTTTGTTTTGTATTTCCTCTTCTTAACAATTCTCAGGTGAAAGTTTAAGTTATGACAGAAAATAATCGAAACAAACATATTAACAACAACCACATAGTTATAGATAACAATCAACTATATTTAAGGTCAACAGAATAAGCTATTATTCAATTATGAATAAATTCTAATAGCTCACTTCGCTTTGAAGTAAGGGGTTATAATGTTATTCAGAAGAACAATAAAAGTTTCACAACTAATCAATCCATCTCAGAAGTCACAACATCACCATCATATCCCGTTGTTTCTTCGTCGATCTTCTTGAATTTCTGCTATCAGATATCTATTCTCGGCAAGTTTATATACTACTTATATCGATATAAGTAGAACATACCACAACATGATTCCACTAGAAATAATTATTTATACATTGAAACAGATTTAAAATTAATGTATTGTTTTTGGTAGGTATCAAAAAGATCGTAAAGAACATGAAACAGCCTTAGCTGAACGTTTACAACAACAACAACAATTAAAGTCGGATGATAAACAATCAAGTGATATTGACAATGATAAAATGGAAGACAATAAATCAAAACTATCAGATGCTAAACGTTCCAAAATGAAACAACGTCCTTTACCACGTCTTTAGTAAGTTGGTACATATTCATTATTATTGTTCTCAATAATAATAATCAATTAATTTGTCTTTTAATAGTTGAATTCGTGAGATAATTGAAGCTAGATCACCATGGAAAACCTGGAAACACTGGACCGCCATTTCGTCTTAGTATTGAACTCCTCAGCAATGCGCGTAATAAATTGTCTATTAATAGATATATTTCTTAGTATATTTTAATCAATAGACAAATTGTATTTCTGACGTTTCGCAACTTAATATAGGCTGCTTCTTCAGTGTAAATAAATTCAATTAACACAAGTTTGAATGATGCAAAGGAAACAGTTTAAACATATGTTAACTGAATTCGTTTATTTATTTACTCTGAAGATGTAGCTTACATTAAATCACGAAACGTCTGGAATACAATTTCTCTATTCATTGTGATATAACAAAGAAATATATTTATTATTAACTTTCTACTCAATTCTCAATTTATTTGAAGCTATCAGTCAGTCGGTCAGTCAGTCAGCTACGGAGTAGTACCAGGCATCAGTCCATGTTGTCATACCTCATTAGCATAACAAGATAAACCCTAAATTCATCGAGGTAGTTAATTCAATGGTAAAATATATAAAAGGAAGATTGTGTATAAAGAAAAAGTACAGGAGGGAAGAATTAGAGCAAAAGGTATAAAGTAATTTTAATCTTACAATTTTAAGGCAAGACAGAGAGTGCATACACCTACACCATTGTGATTGATTTCTAGCCATGTCACCCACAGTATCCAATCATTGGTTACGATAATCGTGTGAACCTCAACTAAATAATTTGCATCTAACAACATGGCGCCGATCAGGAGATAGTGGCTTTAAAGACTGATTCCACGTTTTGGTTTGACCTCTTCTAAGTTTCTTCCATACATCTCCAGTACGAGTCGGCGTTGCGCATCGTGGTAGTCGGTGTTCAGGCATACGTAACACGTGTCCAAACCATCTCAGTCGATGAAGATTCACAACCTCATCAACTGATTTACCATCATTCCCTAATAACCCGCGCCTAACCTCACTATTACTTACCCGGTGATCCCAGCATATGCGTGCAATATTTCTGAGGCATCTGTGAACAAATACTAATAACTTACGAGTATCTTCTACTCTTGATAGCCACGTTTTGCATCCGTAAAAAGAACAGAACGAACTTGAAACTATCAAGTTCAACTTTGACATTGATACCTACAAACTCATTACTAATCGAATCAAATTAATTGTCTATCATTCAGCTTAAATATTATCTTCATATAAATAAATCTGAATAAACTTAAATATAGTTTTTTATGGAGACGAATGTTTGAATAGTGAAATAATTCTTCACTTCCTATCAATAGGTTGCCTAGTTCCTTGAGTTAAGCCATATCACTTCTGTTTGAGTGATGATGTTGTAAACAAAAACATGGGGGGGGGGCGAACAATCAAAAGTATAGTATGAGAACCATACACTAAATACTTCATTTGCAGATTTCTATCGTTTGTATTTCTATTCAGTATGAGTGTTCAAATCCACAATTCTTTTCCTTTTCCATTGCTGTTTTCTTCAAATTGACGTTCATAGCCTTTTGCTGTTAGGTTTTCCACTACCGATTGATGTTACATACTACTTATATTTGTCGATATAAGTAGCATAAACCACAATAACAATTATACGATATGAATATATTTGATTTCCAGGATTTGTTTTCAAATTTCCATAATACTTATCTTTTGAAAATAATAAAAAAGACTTGAATAGCAATAATGAGAAATAAAATTGATCCCCATTTATCCATGTAAACGTGTATGCACACAACACCCAAAACATTTTTTATAGTATTTTGAGTCATTTTTAAAAGTGTAACTGTTATGTCTAGAACTTGGATTCTTATTACAACTTAAGTAATCGAATGATTGGACCGTCCAAGTGTCAAGTTCGAAGATAGAAGACAAGTGGGAAGGAATCCTATTCCAAACACTGTCCAATATGATACAAAAACTCTAGGGCATTTATAGGTTTTAGTAAAAACGAAATGATCATTAAAGTCATCCAGTCCGCGTGCAGTAGTTTTTAGCACTTGTCTAATAGGGAAGCTACAGGTCGATATTCTGGAATATTCTTCTAAACGATGACTGAGTGGAATGCCTTTGAATCCTTCAGAGCTTCCTTGCGTTCGCCGGAAATCATCGCCATAGTAACAATTACCGATTTTAATCGTGATTGACATAGTTTCACCAAAATTTCAAGCTGTTCATTAACAATCAAAGTATAACTACTTAACTGATGAGTTTATTTCGGCGGACAGTTTGTGAAGATTAATGGGATTTGAAGCTAAATTTCATCACAAACAGAAGCTAAGCACTAGATTAATTGGAACAGGACTTACGGTGAATTCTGTGAATATGTAGTGAAAAGTCATGATTTATCAAACTAAAAAAGAATTATTTAATCTTACCATATAGCAAAATGTCACTGAAACTGTAAAATATGGGTCAGATTGACTGTTCTAAGAATATTATGTTCTTTGTCAGATCTGAAAATTATGGGTTCGATCCCATAAGGGCTCATGGATAAGCACTGCTGTGAATTTCCAAACTAGGATGGAACGGCTAATCAACAATCATTGATCTCTAGTTTCCCTCTAAACCATAACAATCCTTTGCGAAAGCTATTTTTATAATCGATTCATTTCAAAGGTGTCTGAGTTTCGATCAAGATTACTTTGAAGTATAGATCTATAACAACTACAACTTAGTAGATCCAGTTTTCAATTACAATATCAACTACTACTCCCTGAAGTAACTGAATTTGTAACAGAGGCTACTCGATCACATTTCTAACTCCTTTGTTAAATAAATAGATAGTGAAAGAAGAGCAACTAAATTTTCAGAAGTGAATCATTCTAGTAAAACATTTTGTTTAATATAATCTGTTTTCTTCCTATTCTATTTTAGGGCATCGAACAATTATGAGGAAGGTAACGATAAAGAGAACTTGTAGATTATTCAACCCAGAGAATAAGAATGACTAGTGATCTTGAAATAAAAAACAATCTTCAGTTATAACTTAATAATTGAATTAACAATATATTTTTCATATTTATCGAATATCATCGTTTTATTCTTACTAACCAAGCGGGTTTACTGCTAAGGAGTTCGTTTTGTCCTACTTTATGGCAGTGAAACATGGCCGGTATGGGTAGACGATATTCGTGAGTTACTAGTATTCGATCATAGGTGTCTTCAAAGAATTGCTCGTACAGCCTGGGATCAACGAGTGAGTAATGCAGTCGTTAGGAAACGGGTATTAGTAAGGATGGAAGAAAACTAGAGGCGGACAGACCAAAACATGGCACAAATCCATGAAATCACTGACAGGTGGACTGAACCATGTTGTTAGGTGTAAACTACCCTGGTTGGTATCTGCGAGACGATAGCAACCGGTGGTTAGAGACCTTGAATGACATGGCTAAGAATTATTTGCAACGACGCAAGTGCATCCACTCTTTGTGTTGATGAATAACTGACTGACAATCATTGATCAGAGCAGATATAATCAGAGAGGCACAAGCGAGCCAATTCGATTTAACCAAGCGTTAATCGATATTTATAGTAAATAATTAGCATACATACACTTATATAAAAACAATCAAGGTTGATAAGCAAGTAATTAACAAGGTCAAAATGTGACTCAAGTCGAACGAATAAATTGGTCTGTCCGGAAGCAAAAATAAGCCATGTGGGTTTGATGAAAGGTTCAGTTACTACATATTTATAATTTAAAAGAAAACAAAATTCAGTTTTCTTTTCATATAATTTAAAGATAAAATCAACAAGTTACATTTGATTATTTCTGTTGTTAAAACAAATAATTAGATATGCTAAATGAACTAAGTATAACTGTCCATATAAATCATTGGTACGACTATTGTTTTTGGAAAGATGAGTAAGATTTAGATTCTGGCGCGAAATTCACTCATTCAAAAGGTCAAATAGCGGGACAATAAAAAAGTTAAACCATGGGTTCTCGCGAACATGTTACATGTTGTCGAGGATTCTAGATATCGTTACTTATCCGCGATAAACAGCATTTTTTTTTCCGTCACATGTCAAATTTTGTAATGTTTGTGCTTGTTGCATAGATTTTATTCTAGTTTATTAGTAGTTTGACATATTTGTTGCTCATAACCTGGATGATGGTTTAGTCAGCCTAATGTGGTTATTTATAAGAATGCAAACTTAAGCAAGTGAAATTCACCATTTATCAAGTCCAAAATAGACCGCAATCAGAGTTTTAGGCAAAAATGAACAGTAAAACCTTTTACATTTGGGCATTTTATATGACATCAGTTAATGATGAAAACTCTTAATTGAATTTCTACCCCTAAATTTTAACTCCGAATTCTTAATCCTAATTCTTCAAATCAATTTATAGCTCTCTTTAAATCCTGTTAATCAAGAGTTATTTCAAGGTCACTTCAACATCGTTCAAAAGTTATGGTTTCCGACACAGTGAATTAATCAGATATCGAAAAACCGATAAGCCCAAACTTTTGGTTAAGATGTTCCTTTTCTATTTAAGGAACAAAGCACATTCCATTAGTAGAAAAATATGGCAGGATATTTATGAAGGATATTTATATAAATGAATGAATGTGTAAAGTTATTTCTCGAATCAATTAATTAATAAAAATTTTCTTTTTCATTCAAGTAGCCGGTTGAGTTGGTGAATAGGAAGAATATTTGACGGTGCCAGAATCAGACACCATCCAACACAAAGTTCCATTATTTATTTTCCAATAACTAATTAATTTTATAATATACTTTCAGTGTTTAGGTGCGCGTTTTGTAGATTTATGTTCGGTTCAAATAATTTATTGTTGTGACCTCTATTGTCTTAACAGAAGGAAACTCAGTGATCTAGGATCTAGAGATCTGCGCATAATGAAGAATACTGAGCTTTTGTTGACTTAGCTGTAAATCGCCACCTAATGAGCTGAGGTCAGTTTTATAACCAGTGCTTCCAGGTTTTCCATGGTGGTCTAACTTCAATTGACTCATGAATTCAATTATTTAACTACAATAATATCCATAAAACCCCTGTCTAATTATAATCATCATATCCTCACTAGCGACTGTCTCCAAGAATTGTTTTCCAGAGTTCTAGTGAGAAATCATGAGCAGTGGTGTTCAACAGGGCCTGTTGTGAAATAGTAACTCACTGATAACAATGTTAGACGGTGGCGCAATTTCGTGGATTAGTTGAAGTAAGACACTAACATCATTAGATGCCGGCCAGCTCAGTGGTCTAGAGGTTAAGCGTACGCGCGCAAAACTGATAGGCCCTGGGTTTGATTCTCGTGGGGCGGGATCGTGGATGAGCACTACTGAGCAGTTCCATACTAGGATGAAACGGCTGTCCAGTGCTTCCTGATTTTCCGTGGTGGTCTAACTCTAATCAACTCATGAATTCAATTATTAAATTACTACAATCTCCACAAAACCCCTGTCTGATTATCATCTATTTAAATTATGATCTTTGTTATAGAAGAGCATTGGTATCTGGTTCCTGTTCTCTTATCTGGGTTTGTGATGGTAAATGGTGCTGAGTCCATTTCGACATAATTTTTATCATCCCCATTTACACACTTTGACTGATTCTTTCTATGTATGTGTCCACACTCATTAGTTAACTGATAAATTAAATTAAATATGAATTATTTGGTTCAGCTGTTTAGAAGATTTTTTTTGAATCTACAGTACCATACATATTCTCTAATCGAATTCTCAATGTAGACAGGTTAATATCAGTAGAGGTGCTACTGAGGTGTTACTGACAGTATCTGAAAAAGTTCTATTATTGATCTATGTAAGTTAACTCCTCATTATTTGAATTGCTCTCTCCATATATTTTTTAAATATACTACTCAAATGCATCATATCTATCTGGTTTTCTATGTTCAGTAGTGTTGTAATATAGAATTAATCATTTGTTATTTCATTCAATTCATAAAACTGTACTATTTAGATACAATAGTAAAACTTACTTATTATATTATCACAATAATTCTAAGTTTATACAAAAAGAAATTAAATGACCTTACTTTATTGAAAATGAACTTTTCATTCACTATTTACTTGAATTGTAATAAAAGAATAGAACAATAGTTCACCATAGTGATATTAATATAGCCTAAGCAACTATAGCAACTCACGTGCAATTAAGTTTGTTCATATCTAATTTGGTTAAGCCCTTTTTGTTAACAGATAAAGTAGTCATTCGTACAATAACAACTTATCTATACCATTGTATCTTTATTATTGTTACACTTGTATGAATATGTATGCTTGAGTATTGCTTATTTACTGCCTACGCATATATTCATTCTGCTAGCCTTATTATTAGTCGCTTAATTGATTCGATAGTTGATTCATTTCTCTATGTATACATATATGTGCATTTTAATCCTGTTCATTGACTCGCCGACTCGTTTTCATTCAACTCGCACGCTCAATCGCTTGCTTGCCTACCAGCTTTTGATGGCTGAACAGCATGTTTTAGTGGAAGTGTCATGACGCTCGGTTTTACTTCGTTTAATGCTACGACGGTTGGGTTTTAACGTTTAAACGTATGGGACGTTAATTTTTTTTTTTTAAATGTGACAGAAATGTCTTGTTGTTAAGTATAAATTAGGAGAAAACTTTAGTTCTCAAGAATTCCCATTAATTACCCCCACCTACCCCAAGTAGATACAAAATTATACAATCATGACATGACAATTTCGCGACTTGATTGGTTTTGAAGATGTTTTATTCTCTCACTTAAATATTTAATTTATAAGGCTTTTGCTGTTTTCTTCAACGGAACATCATTAGTAAATACTTGAAAAAAAAAGTAAGTTAGTTCTGACAACCTGGAATCTGAATGGGTGTCGTTCATCATTGTGTAGAAATTATTTGCATATTGGCTTTGGTCGATTTCTCCTCCTACTTGATAACATTTTTTCCCTAATATTTTATAGACTGTGTTGATCTTGATATGTTTATCGGCTGATACTTGACCATAATGACATGCTGCTAAAAATTCTCTGGTTTTGTTTGTGTTAAAGTTTATCCGATATTTCTAAGTTATCTTAGTCAAACTCATGTTCATAGTTGCCCACATACAATAGTAATATAAGTGCAACTATATCGTCTCGTTTATTAGCTACCTGATGTTCACATAAGTCTTGACAAGGAGGGGAGGGCCACTTGATCCTATCTTATGTTGTGCTACTCACAGTTGATGTAGTTTACCCTCCATTAAATCACCCAGCTCAAAGAGAACTCGTCATTTTCAAAATCCTCATCATAATTTACAAACATTCTCTATCATCAGTTAGAATCAATTAGTACCAAGTACTAGACAATATGACCATAGTCCCAACTGAATACGTGATTATTAAGAAGTAACTAATTCGTTGAATGTCATTAGCTTTTCGTTGTTTTTGGATCATTTATTGATTACTACTTTCATTATCTTGAACATAAAAGTTTTATTTTTGTGTATAAATGTATATAATTCTCCAGCATCTCATAATAATAATATTCCCTTTGATATCGATATCATGTCACACTGACAAAGTGTAAATAATCTCAAATTGATAGACAACTAAACATAATAATGAACAGAACAATTAAGTTGTAAAGTTTCTTTCTAAGTCATGAAACAGAGAAATTTTATTTTTCAGAACACTGACTTCTAACATATTCTGTAGGTTAATAATGTAGTAAGTATCAGAAGGGGTTTTGTGGATATTATAAAAATCTTAATAGTTAAGGTCATGAGTCAATTGAAGTTAGACCACCATGGAAAACCTGCAAACACTGGTCAGCTGTTTTATCCTAGTATAGGACTCCTCAGTAGTGTGCATCCACGATTCCACTTCGCGAGATTCAAATCCAAGAACCTATCAGTCTCACTTGCGAACGCTTAACCTCTAGACCACTAAGCTGACCGGCATCCAATGGTGTTAATGTCTAACTTCAACTAATCCACGAAATTGAGTAACTAAAGTTAACTCTGCCTATAGCTCTCCTAAAGTTACTGCCCGTTTCAAGTCCGGGGGTAAAAGAGAAGAGTTAAGTATGGTATCAGCAACCATATCCCGTAGAAAACAATCTTGTTAAAAAGATTAGCAAAGAAAAAGATCATTTTACTTTTAATTTGACCACAAAGAACTTTCAACTTTTTCTTCTTTTATTTTCACATGATAATCACATGTCTTCAACAATCTTGATTAACAAATGTATTAAGTAAATTATTTTAGTTTATCAAAACTTTACACTTAATCTTAAATCATTCACTTTATGATTAAATTCTAAACTAGAAATACTTCATTGAGAAGGATATTTGAATATCTGTTTACTTATGTTGTTTCTTTTCTAATTATTATAGTTCATAGTCATATAGTAGGGTAAAGAATTTCTTTTGATTAATCTAAAGAATAATAATCTATATTTCATAGACAATAATACTTTCATATTGTAGATGTGATTTGTTAGTAAAATCATACTTACAAACTGAAGTTAAAAGAGTGTACAAAAATTGATGTTAATTGATTGTTACAATTCTATTAATACTAATGTCAAAATAATACAAATAAATTCAAATCCACATCTGATTTCAGTGTATACATGAAGTGTGTACAACAGTGAAATCCAAGAAGCGCTAATCGTCCCACTTGGAACTTGTTGACTGGATGTACTTACATTTGAGTTAGCGTTCATTTCGGTATACAAACTTAGTATCTGACTCTTGGCAACTGGGTACAGACAGTCACTCACTTGAGTCATGAGTATGAATTTTAACTAAATTGAAATGATTTAAATTATTCTGTTGTTGATATTTTGATTGAATTTTGTTGAGAAAGCTGATGGGTCCAAGTCCTGGATTTAACATAAACTGTGGGATGAGGGCACATACAGTAGATATGTCCAAAACAGGATGAAACGCGCTTCCTTGATTCCACTATTAGCTACATTCCATTTATCTCGTATAAACTTGTGTCATAATGGTTATATTGAAGCAATCCGCACATAATGGGCAAGTAACAACGACGTCAAAATATGAACAACAGGATAATCCAGTAGTTTAGAGTTAAAGCAATTTCACTGTAATTTAAATTCATACATGATGGCTGTTTGAATTTTCGTATTGCTTTTTAAAACTTCCACAGATCAGTTTCTTTTCATATACAACCACCCTGTGTGGATTGTTTGAGTATCGACACTAAGTCAAAAGCATTTTAAAGAGATGGATGTCTCGAAGTGGAATCTAGGATGTACGTTTCTTTTTGTTAGGGACTCTTAAGCTGAATGTACCTGCATGCCGTAGTTGCTGTACATTCCGGTACTCGAATCCAACACCTTTCGCTTCAAATGCCATCACACTATCCATCTAGCTACTAAATCCAGGTAGAAACTAGCTTGTGCAATTGTATGAACTGAGATTTTAATTCATATATAATGGTTGTCTGGAGCTTCCCATTGATGTTTAGGACTGCAAATGATCAGCCACTTTTTGGCTTGCTGGCTTATGGATGATACGATGAGGTTTGGAGCGAAAGTTTCTGAGTTCGAGTTCACAGATTGAATATCAACCCGGATGCAGATACGTCTAGGTGACGAGTCTCAAATGAGACGAAAGTCATTTCGTAAATCCGGCTGCTAACTACCATCCATCTCAGTTTGTAATTTTATTTTAGTTTGAAAGTTCCCCCCAAAAAACACGAATTTCTAGTCGACTCAACAGGACCATACAAGATGTTTCCATTATTTGTTAATAATTAACAAATTCAAATGTAGTCATCCATAGCTATATTTACAACTTTGCTGACAGGATTCGACAATCTTTGGAGAGTAACCAACTTAGTTTAAGTAACTATTTTATTTGTGACAAATACTGGTATGAATGCCTTTACCACTCACCAATACTGTGACAAACCAACGGTTATTGGACCTACCTAAATATGGCCTTTTAAGAGATTTTAATAAATTATTGTTAAAATAAAATTAAGTACTTTGTTCACATTGAAATGTTTCCATTAGCAACGTAAAGATATGGAATTTTTTTAGGTAATTAATTATTTGTTCAGAACACAATAGAATAAATAATAGTAATTCCCAGTTCTTAAATTTAAATAGCGAACTACTTACCAGTCCCTAACTAGAGTGAAACACTTATTGACATTCTTTAAATAAATTTAGTATTTACAGACCCTTTAGTTGAACAATAAGTTTACAGGTAGATAATATGAAATTCTATTGAGAAGTCTTGACTTACACAATTTACAGTAGTGGATATGATTGCGATTGCTTTTACTATGTCACAAAGAAAAATAATACCAGAAAATATACACCCTCAAATTTTACAACATTAAATAAGTGAAATAATACATATTCGAAGATGAAAGGACTCTGGATTTATTCTTGTGTCCAATCAAATAGAGATATCTTAATTGAAGAATTTAAAAATATGAAAACTAACAGAAGTTTATCTAAGCAAAGATGGATAGTGACTATCAGTGGAATCCAGGACGTGTGTTTCGTCCCACTCGGGACTCTTCAGCTGTGTGTGCTATCAGGATTTGTCAGCTAAGGGGATAACAAGATGGCATTTGAAGCGAACGGTACTGGGTTCGAGTCCCGGAGTGAACATCAACTCGGAGATGCATGTACATTTAGCTGACGAGTCCCAAATACGATGAAACGCGTGTCCTGGATTCCACTGCTAGTCACTATTCATCTTTGATTAAAAAGTTTGGGACTTAGGGCAATATCGAGACAATCCTCAAAGGATGCACATATGCCAACAAGAGACTGATCATCAATTACAGTCCCAAATAACAATCGGAAGATACAAGTAAAACGGCAGCAAGTGGATTTACCAGAAGTCTAGTTGTTTTTTATATTTAATGTCTTAGATGATATTGAGCTTCAATGATTAAAACATAGTTTTAAATAAAAAATTCTACAAACCACTTTATAGATAGATTTTCTATTAATCATATGAATAATTGTACGTTTGCATGTAAATAAAATTGATTTATTAGAGATTATAACTGACCTTAAATATAGTTAAACACACCACTTATTGCTAGTTGAATTTATTTACAGATAATCTTTTTCAGGACATGCGATATGGCCAAATAAAGAAGAACAAGTTTATTCAATAAGAAATTAATTATTTTAATAAAATGTTACGTAATTGATTAGCTTAGTCACAACTTCAACTAACTGCTTAGGAATCAGTACCCAAGTCTGATTTCATAACTTCGAATTAATTGAATAATAGGTACATTCCAAGTTTAGCATAGTGCCATGGTAGGACGAAAATGACTCCTTAAACTAGATAGGATTAAACTTTACTATAAAACAACTACTAATCTATGAAATATTTTCATAAGAATCAAAGAAAAATCCTTCACACCTCAAGTACAGAACTGTGTCTACAGATTAGAATATGTAGATTGTAATGCCTACTATATTCGACAGTCATCTCACGAAATCATAACTAATGTCAAGGAACATTTAAGTTAGACTAAAAGATCTATTAATCCTGTAAAACTCGAGAATCCTTGAATTAAATCAGCAATAGCAGTGCATACTATTGTTTGAAAATACCAAATGGATATTATGAATATCAGAATAATCCAGAATTTTGTTTTTCAAAATGTAAAGACAAATTTTAAACGTTTCTCAAATATTGCCAAACCTTACTATGCTCAAAAGAGAATAAAGCATTACTGTCCATCCAAATAGTCATATTTAATGCCGTTCTTAACACATAACATTGAATGAAATATGTCAAGTTTAATTTGATACGTCATATAAGCTATTTTCTGTTCACATATCATAAGTAATACAATAAAGTAACTTGAAAGAGGTTAAATTATATTCTATAACGAGCCTGAGGTTTAATACACAACATATTCCCTAAATTACTTACTACATATACAATCTTCATTCTCATATAAGTTTGTATTGTTACACTCTTTGTTTAAACAATTTTCGTACTTTTGATCAAATATGTCACCGACTACTACACATTTGATTAAACGTAATACTTTCAAATTTCCCACAGAGCAAAACACACATTTAGATCACTGATTTAAAATTCAGTTATCCTTATATCCAACCCCAATACATTTGCAGTATGAGGTATATAATTTTGTGAAGTATCAAGAGAATACTTCCCAGGTTTTTTTTTCCATATAGTATCGTTTTTGAGATAAAGTAACTTGAACTTCCATTACAAGCATTAATCTTTAGTATTTTACAACATTGAAATGACTTTCTATTTGAGTAAGAACAAATCCACTGTTATAGTTCTCTTCATAGTTTTGAAGAGTAAATATTATTTATTTATTTATTTATTTTAACACATAGATATTGATACAAGGAAGTACCGAATACATATGCGCCACACAAATCTCATTTGATATGTGTGAGGCCTGTGATACTGCCCGGGTGCCCCAACCGAAGCAGGTGGTTTACTTAGGAGTTCACACCCTGAGCCTTCGACCTGAAGGTCTGATATACAAGGCAGTGGAGCATCGTAAGGAGATGCTGTCCCATGGTAGCCGGTGATCAACGATAGTAGTAATAATAACAGACACAAATTTTCGTGGTTAAAAAATACAAGAGCCCATGCACAAATAGATAGATTAGCGAAACTACGTTTATATTTATACCAATAACCAATAAAAGAGAATATTCAATGAAAGGGGAATGATAAAATAATTAAGTTGGATTCAGAATATAATGAATAGATACATTAAATTCCATTTTTCATGTAAGGTAGATAAGTGACAAAAGTTCCAATAGTAAAACATTTGAAGGCAATTATAGTGTTATTCAATTTTTAACCAAATCTCTGCATTGCCATCTTCACCAGTTTTTAATGATGGATCATATATAATCCAATAATATGGTTCTGGCATATAATTAAAATTACCTTCTGATAATTGTTCAATAAAATCCTTTGTTTCATCCATAAATTCATCTTGTTTAATAGAATTTAAATGGAAACGTCTGCGCGTATATTCAAAAGAATCCAAGATGGAAATGTTTTTAGTAAATAAAATATAAATTAAGTCATTGAACAATGTTTACTATAAATAATGTGAGAAGAGTAAAATCTACTGCATAACATGAATTCATTACACTTCAAGCTTAATTATAGGCTATCAAGGCCTAAAGTTACCTTAATAATATTTATAAATTGAAATTAATAAAATTTAGTTAAAAGTGACATGCAAAACAAGAAGAGGGAACAACATATTCCATATAAAATTAATCAGTATTTCATCTGTTAAAGATGATATCATCAAAGGAGAGAAGGGGTTGAAGTTGTAAATGGTGATAAAAGGGACATTGAATAAAAACAAATGAGCAATAATCAAGCCACATAGCTGATATAAAATTAAAGTCAACAATGTAAATGAACGTTAACAACAAAGAGATAACGTAATTGACAAAAGCTAAAATCATATAACTATTTGGCCGTGTCAACGAGAGGTCTACCACACTTTCATTATTTGTACAAAGGTTAAGGCGAAAGCGCCCCTTCATGATGTTACTTCATCTTTAACAAATGTGTAACGTTAATCATGCTGTTTCCTAAATTTATTTCTTATGTTGCTTTGAAATAAATTTTATTGTTTATGGTACATAAATACTACCAATGCAACTTTAGGTTGTTTGTAGCTGACCATAAACCTTGATATATAATGAATTCATGTTATACCACAAATCTTGTTCTTCTCGCATCATTTAAATTTACCAAGGGATCGGGATGTACAAAATGTTCAGTGTGTACTATCTGTTACATTTCAGTAACCAGTGTAGATAATATTTACTGAATACAAATATATATATATATATATATATATATATATATATATATATATAACGTGTAGCGTTTAACAATACTAATTAAATTATTAAAATGAAGTAGATACACCAAGATTCGAGTGTTTATGATCGAGTAAACTACTTACCGTATTGTATACACCGGGAAAAAGTAGACCTGTGATAACCAACACAACGTACAAATAATTAACCTGTGTGAAAGTCCCGGGTTTGATCCCTGGTCGCGTGGTTGCGAACGCACATTACTGAGGAATCCTATACTAGGACGAAACTCCCTTTCGGTGCTTCCAGTATTTCAAAAGTGGTTTGGCCTAGATCTACTCATGATTTCAATGTAATTCAACAATATTCATAGCCTCTTACTGATAATAACCAAGTCAAAAAAGCTATCGTAAGAGCTTAATAACAAAGTTGAAAAATATTCGTTAAAATTATCCTAAAACTATAGAGGTAAATTACAACTTGTTTGCTAAACAATAGAGGGAGATTTTTGAAAAACTGACTGCACTTTATATAAGACGCTAACGAAGCTATAGCAACGATATAACTACCCAAGGGAGTTTCAAAGATGTATCCTCATTTACAAAACGACGATTTCCCGTTCTTTCTTCCAGAAATCATAATTCTAAAAGAAATCCAGTACTTATATTTTCGAAAAATACAGGAACGTCTAGCAACTTCAAGGTCCTATACAAATGGTCCGTTGATAGGAACGTGTTGTGAGCGGGAACACAAGTGGGGACAACCAATGTATTTTTAATACAAAACTACAGAATATTTTGGTAAAATATGAAAACCATAAATTGAATACTTAATTTGCGAATCGCCATCATTTGCACTTCACACTTTCTGTGATTCTTCCAGTTCACAACTTCTTCCTATTTCCTCTTCTATTCTCTTCAACTCGATCTTCTTGGCATTCTGCTGCCAGTCATTCAATTTATGATTGGTGTTACATATTACTTATGTCTATCGACATAAGTAACACACACCACACATGTAGAGACAAGGGTACTATACAATCGTATTATAAGACTATGAGTTCAAACTTTGTTTCACCTGGTATGATGCAAGTATTTTATTCACGGGCATTAAGTTTATTACACACATAAATTTGCAGAATGTACCAATAATATACATGAAATTCTTACTTTATATAAACGGAGAAATTAGACCAATCGCTTTGGAAAATATCAGCTGATTTACCACACGCTTTCATGCTAATCTGATCATCTGTCATGTGTCGAAGTACCGTGAATAATGATTCGCAAGCAGGTCCTCCACTTGGTCTGATTTCCACAACAGTTGGATATTTATTGCAATCTTTTGAGCCTAATTAAAATACCGTATACAAAAAATCGTTCAAAATAAACTCAATCAAGTCAAGTTTTAAACACTCGCATTAAATTAAATCTATTAAATACACTGCATTTAGCTTGCTTTTGATTTGTCTGGTTTCTTTATTTGTATTACGACTAACACAAATCAGCATAATGTATAGTTTTAACCAAAGTGGATTTTTATACATTTATGTAGCTATTGAAAGATATGTTATGTCGAGACAATACATATTGCTTGCTTAGGTTTTGATGCATAGCTGAGCTGTTATGACAGAAAAGTAGTTATATGATCTCTGTAGTTTGATTAATGACTAGTTTACCCGTTAGTATAACTAAAGATCTATTTACCAATTGGCACACCGATCAGTGAACATCAACAAAGATTAACGCTTATTGGTCATCAAGATCCTAACTCAGTGATCAACCATAAAGCGAAGGTAGAAAGCAGACCAGTTCTCCATTGTATTTGAGTCAGTCATGAGTCAAAATTAATTTAATAATATGATTAAAATATTTAGCCACACGGCAAAACAAATATTAAATTACAATGTGAACATAGGTTAGTCACAAGCTGTACAAAACTAGAGTAACAAGTAAATAATTAACCATGGAAAAACCTGGGACAATAAGGCAAATGAAAAGTTCACAAGTCAAACACCAAGCTATAATCTTTGAAGCGGTCTTATTTGTGGTTTAGATACTCTAACAAACTGATCACAATATACTGATCAAAAACAAAGTGAACGTGATGGTTTTAAAATAGACAAGTTATCTTTTAGATACTCCAATTTTAACTGCATATCGCAATAAATAGCAAAACGTAAGACTAAAGCTTTAAAATGCTTTCTAATGTACAAAAATGAAGCGAAAATCCAAAACCAAAATATTTTACACATTAACATATAAAACAAGAAAAATTACCGAATTTTTCGGCAAAAGCAACTTCAACTTGTTCCATAATTTCATCAAATGTCATACTCTCATTTCTGTAACCCATCCACTTACTCGCTCGAACAGATCCCTTTTTGAATTTCTGCTAATTCGCGTAATTTTCCCATTTAACTTACCCCAGATTCATAGGATTCCAAAACATCATACAAAGGGCTGCACATCTTTCAGCAACGATATTTTAAAATACCTGCAAAAGATGTGTTATATATATATATATATATATATATATATACTGAAGTGTGAGAAACTAGGAAGTACAAGAATATCTAGTGTATTGTATACTGAGAATTACACTACACGAGATCTCGTTTGGTTGTATATATGCACTCACACTTAAACTCACCTCAAAAATTAATATAATCCAGTTGTCAACATTACCTCCTACTCATCTTTATTATTTTTATTTTTATTTAAAACGAATATTAAACATGTTAAAATGAACGTAATTCGTGTTGGTAATAAAATAACTTATCAGGAATAGCTTCTTTAGGTAAGACGCAAGGATTTATTTCCAACTATTATTCTGCCTAAGACTTGAATTAAAAAGAGAAGACGAATGTAATATATTTTGAGTTTTCTAAAGTTTTTGATAGAGTCGATCATATACATCTATCAATAAGCTTAACAAGAAAGGTAATTTGTCATTGATAGACCAAATTAAACATTTAAATAGTCAAAATTTTAAGGTGAGGGGGGGAGACTCCACAATCTCCCAATCCACAGAAAGCCCCAATGGGGTCTTGTACAATGATCCGAAAACTAATGTTCCTAGCGGCCTCATTTTCCTAAGAATAAGTCGATCAATAATCACCAAAACAAACCTAATCGTAACCACCTGCCAAATAGATCAAAGCCTTTCTAGCTAGACGTTTCCAGAACCAGTGATCAGTTGGTGACAAAGTTGTTAGTTCGCCATACCGAACTACGGGACTATATGCCATGGCGTAGCCTGACTTAACTTAATTTCAATATTAGTGTGAAAGCGATTCCGGCTGAGATATTTTGCCAACTACACATACAAATTAGACAATATTGCGCTCTAGAAGTGTCGTATGGTTGACAGAGTTCCAGAAGTTTTGTTATATTATATTCCGAAGTCCTTAGCTGACCGGAAGAAAAATGCCTTTACAATAAGCCCTGTAAAAGTAAATTTCTGAGGCACCTTATTCCAGTTTTATAGTAGAACGTTTCATCTATATCCTAAGATTTACTAGACATCATGATGTTTAAGTGAATTTAGAGTACGAAAATAACGAGTGTTCTCCTTCTCTTTAAGAGATCAAAGACATTTTACCTCTGGCCTCGACTGAATATTCAATAAAAACGAATAAATAAGGTATTATAAAAATAAATATGCGAAACTGAGGCAACTACTGCAATGAACTTTGGTTCACAGTACTTGTCGTTTGGGACCATGGATTATCAGTGTCTTCATCATTGAATTAATGTTGATAAAGACATACCGTTGGTATATTTAATGCATTCCAAATGAATTGAAAGTCAATGATCTTATCATCACACTATAATATTTTCTTACCGTTTCCAACGGAAAGTGTCCGCCAGGTTAAGGTCGAATGTGTTTTCGCTGATTTAATCCAAAGTTCAATTAGATTAAAATGGTTCAAATGGTTGTCTAGTAGCAGGGGATCACCTATACTTCCAGGCATAACCTAGGTATTTTAACGATAAAAGAAGAAAATAAGAAATTGGTAAATCAAAGTAAGATACTACCCTTAGTCCTTAAGAATAGTTGCCTCTTAAAGGACTCCTGGGAAGTCGCTTGGACTAGCTCAGCTGGCAGGAAAATCCAACATATGACAACTCTTAAGGAGTAGAAGTTGTATCTACAATCCGTTCTGCTATGTTGTGTCTCCGATTTCTGGGTGTTACCCCTTAGGTTAGTATTGGGACTAAGCTTAAGTAGGTGTTTAAGAAGATCTCAAGAAGTGCTAAAAATACCGTAAGCTATCAGAATGTCAGATCTGAGACGCCTATAAATTAATGGTGGATAAAGTTTAAGTGACTGGAGGCGCTCTTCATAAGGTTTAAATTTGAGTCCCCGAACTGATTTCGTGGCTCGCCTTTGGATGCGCTGCAGAGTGACCTTATCCTTTTGGAGTGAGGCAGGAAATATTATATTTCCATACTCTAAATAAGGACGAATAAAACTGCTGAAGATTATGTGGAAAGTTCTTCCATCAAACTGGAAAAAATGCGCTCCAATGTTACCAATGCAAAGTTTGCTCGAAAGGCACTTTTGTCACAGTTGGCGTAAGACTTCAAATCGTAGGTTACTAGCATTCCTAAATATTTTTTAACTTGGGATTCCTTTAAAGAGGAGTTTCCTAAGGTGTAACTGTAGTCTGCAACATGTTTCAGATGGACTACTTTACATTCTGAAGTGTTAAAGGCAAGTGTGTTATCGTCTGCCCAATTTGAAGTCGAGTCAGACCCTCCTGAAGTGCCTGTATAACGTCTTGGTAGCGCATCTCCCTCCTAAGTTCCACGTCATCAGCGAAAAGTAATAAACCCGAGGATACATGTTGAGGAAGATCATTAATATAAATCAAGAGGAGAAGAGGTCCTAGTCCTGAGCCATAAGGGACCCCACTAGGACATTCCATAACCTGAGATAAACCGAAGTTGACCCTAACCTTAAAGCGTCAATTTTTCAGGTATGAAATGAGCCAATCAATTAGAGGTATTCTGATACCCAATCGTTCGAACATATTGATAAGACATATATGGTCAACCCCATCAAACGTTTTTGAGAAATCAAAGTAAATAATATCAACCTTCCCTTTGCGATCGAGGATGCTTGTCCATCCGTCCACTGCAGTCAGCAGGTTGGTTATACAAAAGTAACCCTTCCTGAAACCATGCTGTTGGAGTGAGAAGAAATTCAAGGACAGTAAATAGTCGTGGATACCATCGCATATCAAGGACCACATAATTTTCGATGGTATAGAGAGAAAAGCCACCGGTCGGTAACTTGAAGTTTCGCTGCGTCGTCCCCCCTTGAAAATTTGCGTGATATGAGCCAGCTTCCGAATTTCCGGTAGTTTTCCTCGACTTAGCGAGTGTGAGAACATCACGCTAAGCGGCGTTGCCAGGATTGAAGCTGCTTACTTCAGTATAGCAGAATGAACCATATCCAGACCAGGAGAAGTGTCTTTTCTTAGGCGCTGCAGTTTCCGGAACTCCATGTCAACGCTCAGGTTCACTATGGAAAATCCTTTGCAGTTGGAGATGAAGCTTTCGTCAGTATAGTTGATGTGGGTCGGTTGTAATATCCGAGAGTATTGTTCAGCCAAAAGGTTAACGGCGTTATCGTCGTTATTGGTCGGACCGTTGGGATCTAGCAGTTGGAAAACTCCAGTTTTGGCTTGAAACCTGTCTTCTCTTATAGCCTTCGTGCATATGTTCCTTATATGTTTGTATTGCCTGTACGCACCATTGTTGTCAGTTCGTTTGTATTCTGCCCAAAAGTGCATTTTGCAGCTTAACAAACAAAGAGTGAGGTTTTTGATGATTGTAGGTTGATTGTGGCTTTTTGGGACCATTTGAGGAACTGACTTCTTTGTAGCATTTAAGAACGTGTGCAGTAAGAAGTCCCAATGATCACCCACATCAAGTTGAGGGTGAACATCCCAATACACCCGTTGTAGATAGCTCTGTAGAGCTCACACATTCAACCGTTTGAAATTTCAGCGCCTGTTGTTGTTAGGATATCTTAGATCAGTTCGCTTTTCCCCAGGGGAGCCATGATTCGGACGTTGTTAACTAGAAATTCTTCATTTGTAAATACGCAGTCTAAGCGCGACGCTGTCTGACTGTTTCTCCAACAAGATATTATATTCGTAAAGCGACGCTTTATACTGAGTAAGTAATATTGACTTCTCTGACACAGAAGGAACTATGATAAGGATGTTGGTATCATCCATCTTTGTTTTTATTATAGAAGACCCCTCAGAAATTTTGACTAGTCTAATTGAATTAGTTTCAGTGTATTTGATAGGTACTCAGTAGATAATAACATCTAAAAAAAGAATTGTGGTTTCTGAGCTGTAACCATTTTTGATCATGGCACTGTAAAGTTTCATACTACGAACACACTTAACAGAAGAAAAGTTTGGACATTAGTTTTTTAAATTTTCAGAATAATTGAGATTGACCTGACAATAAGTTATTATTGTGGAGAGGTTTTTGGAAAGGAAAAGTGGTAGTGAACTCTAAATTAAGGAAATAACTGGCACAGGGTGGGTAAGCAGCAGACCAAATTATAGACATCATGTAATCTATCGGTACTTAATCGAAACCATCTTTTTAAGTCTTTAGACATCCTAAAACTGCATTTTCGATGTGTATAGCTGGGTTTAACATTTGCTTTACTGCTGAACGATTTTAGAAAACCCCTGAAAGTTACAATGCAGAAGACCAGTCAGTCTCCAACAAAATAATGTTCATGAATATTGGAGGTAACATATGAAAGTGAAGGAATTTTCGAAAATTCTGAAAATCTCGTACAACTCGACAGCTTCAAAACTCGTATGGAAGTCCTTCTAGGGGATGGTACAAATCAAAGATGAGAGGTTAGTATTCATAAAACAACTTATTGTTAGAATGAAGGAATTATAGCTGAAAATAAGATTGTTTATCTTTTTATTCAATGTAAACATAACATTGCCTGTTTTCTCATACCAATTGATGAGACGTTTGCGTATTTATATCGTTCAACGAGTTCTCCGTATAGTAAGATGAATTGTACAGTGAAACTGTTTAAGTACCCCGAGTTAACTATAACAGGGCTCGGTATTTAATTATTTTTAATAAAGAATGTAAATTCAACCACTTGGATTAGCATTTTACCCGACCTATCTATCAGGTTTAATGAATAACAAGTGTTCCAATTCCCTTTATATACAGGTTTATGCTAGTACATGACATATAATCTTTAGTCTAAACAAATAATGGCATGTGACGGCAAATAAATGCCAAACAAATAGTTGGTGATGCTCCTATATTATCTGATTTCCTAGACGATAAACAATGAGTTTGTCTCTTGTCATATATATATATATATATATATATAGATATATATATATATATTTACACGACTTGACATAATTTCATCATCACTTGCTGGTCAGTCAAGACGAAATTGAAACTCAAGAAGCACTGGACAACGGGGCGAACAATATCACAAAAGTTTAATACGGCTTTTCATCGAGATACTGACGAACTCAACAAATTCAAGATATCCCTCAGCAATAAGTTCCAGGCCTTTCATGATCTACTCAATGGAGAAGGAACTACTATGGAGAGCAACTGGAAAGAGATGAAAGAGACAATCACTTCAAAATGTCATGAGCCAAAAGAAGCACCATCACAAGGAATGGATCACTGTCGATACACTGGATAAGATTCAAGAAGGGAGGAACAAGAAGCCAGCAATCAACACCAGTCGAACAAGAGCAGAAAAAGCCAACGCACAATCTGAATACACAGAATTAAACAAGATAATGAAGAGGAGCATCAGAACTGACAAACATAAGTATGTGGAAGATTTAGCAATGACGGCGGAAAAGGCTGCAAGAAAAGGAAACACGAGACAAATGTATGACACAACAAAGAAACTTTCTGGAAATTACCATAAACCAGAAAGACCAGTGAAAAGCAAGGAAGGCAAGATAATCACCAACATTGAAGAACAACGAAACAGGTGGGTAGAACACTTGAAAGAACTGTTGAATCCCCCAGCCCCACTGAACCCACCCAACATCGAAGCTGCCCTCACGGACCTACCAATCGATGTTAGCCCACCAACATTTGAAGAGATCAGCATGGCCATCAGACAAATCAAGTGTGGCAAAGCAGCAGGACCAGATAACATCCCAGCAGACGAAGCAGTTACTGCAAGGATACTCCACATTCTCCTCAGTAAGATTTGGGAAGAGGAACAAGTACTAAAAAACTGGAAAGAAGGACTTCTGATCAAAATACCAAAGAAAGGCGATCTCAGCGACGGTGATAAGTAAAGGGGAATCACTCTTCTCTCAATACCAGGAAAAGTCTTCAACAGGGTATTGTTAAACAGGATGAAGGACTCCGTAGACACACAACTTCGAGACCAGCAGGCAGGATTCCGTAAAGAAAGATCGTGTACATATCAAATCGCAACTCTACGGATCATTGTGGAACAATCAATTGAATAGAATTCATCACTCTATATCAACTTCATTGACTACGAAAAAGCATTTGATAGAGTGGACAGAACAACCCTATGGAAGCTTCTTCGACACTACGGCGTGCCTCAGAAGATAGTCAATTTCATACAGAATTCCTAAGAAGAATTAAACTGCGAAATCGTGCATGGAGGACAGTTGACAAAGTCGTTCAAGGTAAAGACCGGTGTCAGGCAAGGTTGCTTACTCTCACCCTTTCTCTTTCTCCTGGTGATCGACTGGATCATGAAGACATCAACATCTGAAGGGAAGCACGGGATACAGTGGATATCTAGGATGCAATTGGATGATCTAAACTTCGCAGATGATCTGGCTCTTCTATCGCATACGCAACAACAAATGCAGGAGAAGACAACCAGTGTAGCTGCACCCTCAGCAGCAATAGGTCTCAATATACACAAAGGGAAAAGCAAGATTCTTCGATACAACACAGCATGCACCAATCCAATCACAATTGACAGAAAAGATTTGGAAGATGTAAAATGCTTTACATATTTGGGCAGCATCATTGACGAAAATGGTGGATCTGATGCAGATATGAAGGCACGGATCGGCAAAGCAAGAGCAGCATATTTACAACTGAAGAACATCTGGAACTCAAAACAAATGTCTGTCTACCAACACCAATGTCAAGATTTTCAATACAAATGTCAAGAGAGTTCTGCTGTATGGGGTGGAAACTTGGAGAACTACTAAAGCCACCATCCAGATGAAACAGGTGTTTATTAACAGTTGTCTACGCAGAATACTTCGGATCCGTTGGCCAGACACTATTAGCAACAACCTACTGTGGGAGAGAACAAATCAGATCCCAGTGGAGCAAGAAATCAGGAAGAAGAGATGGAAGTGGATAGGACACACATTGAGGAAAGCACCGAACTGCGTCACAAGACAAGCCCTCATTTGGAGTCCTCAAGGTCGAAGGAGGAGAGGAAGACCCAAGAACACGTTACGCTGGGAAATGGAGATAGACATGAGAAAAGTAAACAAGAATTGGATGGAACTAGAAAACAAGGCCCAGGACAGAGTGGGTTGGAGAATGCTGGTCGGCGGCCTATGCTCCACTAGGAGTAACAGGCGTAAGCAAGTAAGTAAGATATAATTTCGCTTTCTCAGGGTTTTGCCCATATTTATATATTTTGTTCTTATTGTGTCGGCCAAGGGACGAAAAACCTACCACATCTTCCATTGCTTCTTTATCAATAAGATTAGGTTTGTGTTCTCTACGTTGTATTTCGGAGACTTGCTTTTTCTTTTAAGCATGTAGATGCTAACTGAAGTAAATGCTTAATTAACTGTATGCAGACTTTCACGTTCTGCCTCGTCACGACCAAACATATGATCGACTTGAACTTTCAACTGATATCCGATAAGTATCTTGAACTTCCTATTGTTTCCGTATTTGACATAAACTACCAACACCGTTGCCCCCCCCTTTCTCGAAAGCGCGCCAGAATCCTGAAAAAAGGAACTTGCCGAAAACGAATTCAATTGCATTATAAATTTAAAAATGATCTAGCGTGAAACGTTTTTAGCTGGACTCATGTAGAGCTCCAAATTTCGACTTAAGGTGGAATTCATGGAATGTACATCTTCAGTAAATGTGGGTATTATTTGTCACAACAGTATGCTCACAGATTCAGTGCGTTACGTTAAACACTTTCCCGCTCGTCTGTAAGCAACGTCAACACACTGTAACCATTGTCTGGGTTGATTTTCACTAAACAATGGAAAAATACATTCCTCCCTACTCAGATAAACACCTCGACATTAAACAACCAGGCGCAACTTGGCTACTTCCTTACAATGAACTCGGGAAGATTGTGGTTTTCGGGAGCTTTGGAAAATAAAAGAGTCTAAGACGATAACATGTCTCAAAAACAGAATGTGCGAAATGATCACTTTCGAGACCAGATAGTAGGAGATTCTAACCAGACGATGAATTTGCGAATAAATCGTTCTTCTTAAGGTGCTTGTCCATGAAGTTTGCACTAAGGTGTGCACAACTCGTGTCAGAAAAAAACCACATCGTTATCTTTCAATCCCAGTTTTTATGCTTTGACGACCACCTTGAGAGACGATATGCCGTTTTTTGAAGCCTAAAGCATAAAAAGTGATAATCCAATGTTGTGCTTTTTACTGTATTTGTTACCTTTCAATATTTTAATTAATCGATTTCAGATTAATGAGATCTATGTAATTGGTCTACCTCAGTAGGGTTACCATGTATAAAACCATTGTAAGAAATGAAAGGCAAATTATACTGTCATTTAATAATATCTTAACAATAAATCCTGGCGTGTTTATTTAGTCCGAATGTCTGCCTAAACCAGTAGCATGCTATCATGTTACACATATGAAACATTTCGTGATATGATAAAGATTTATCTCAAGATTGAATTTTTTTGTGAATTAACCTACCTTGATGCTCGATATATATTGTTAATTGATTCCCGCAGTAGTTTGTTTTTGTATATCATAAGTATCAACTTCTTTATTTAAAGCCGCTGAAAATGTGTTTGTGTATGTGATTCTGTGTAAGTTGATTCTGTTCATATTTGCTGTAAGCTTTCAGTTTTTAATAAGGTTAATATGCAATTTTTCATGCTTTGCTAATGTGCGGTGTGTTCAAAACAGTTTTTCCCATCTCAACACCAAAACATTTTCAATGTTTCAATTTTATTTATAAATTTTCCGTTTCTCCAGAATTATAGTTTCGTATTTGAAATTACCTCAATCATTATCTACTCTGACTAAACCGTGTCTGTTGCATTCATGGAATTTTTGTATCACGTTGACATTAAGGTGAATAAAACGTTGTGTCGACCTATGTGCGGGTTAGGCTTTTGTCATGGTTACTGATGTTTTATTTGCCTGATAAGAGAAACAGAATATCGATTTTCGTTAGAAACGCTTTAAAGTTTCATATTTGGTGTGCTTATTATTACAATTGACAGTGTTGCTGTCATTCAAATTAATTTTTATTTGATAATTAAAATGAGTTCATGGATCTTCGTTCTTTAGGTACAAAAAGTCTTTTGATCTCCTTTTTCTCAAAGTTTGTACACTGACCTTCTACCTGACAGATATATATATTCACAGATATAAGTTCAATTGCACCATGTTTATATAGGGTAGTGATTGTCCTTCTTATTGTTTCTTTGCATTTATTCTTATTACAAAAATGCCTCCAAAAACAAGTAAAGCTTGCTAAACAAAATAAAATCTTGTGTGAAAAACTCAATTTCCTGTATTTTAAGATGGTTATTTTTCAAAATTGTGACGTTCTCCTGGATGACTTTCTGAAACATATATGGTTATTGAAGTATATCAAATCTGTAACCCACCATTCGAGTGTACATTTTCGGTAATTCTTTAAAATGTTTGCTATTCAAAAAAAAACGTTCATCAATCATGGAGACAAAATGCACAAGTCTTTCGCATTTATCACGCGTTGTCCCATCAAGTTTATTTTGCGTTTGAGTTAAAATAAACCTATTTATGTTTAAATAATAACCTGTGAAACATGAATACTGATTACTAGAGCATGTGCTTACGGTCTGTTTTTTAAGTTGCAAAGGTTCATGCAAAATCTTTTTAAATATATCAAGGATATGTAAAAAACATGTCACAAATCATGGTTATATGTACGTTAAAGTCTTTGGAAAAAAGTTTGAAAGCGTTTGAAACTTTAAAGATCGTAGTGTATACTAGCAATCATTGTAGATTAACAGTATAGCAGTGCTGAATAGTTTCTGATTCAGTAATGTCGTCGGTTAATGTCATCATTCTCGCAGGAGGATGGTATTATTTTGATGTTTTATGAGTAACTTCGTTGTTTTCAAAAGATATTCCGGTTTTACAGTACCGTTGAAATCTTATTTTAAGTAATTCATACTCTAGACAAAGCAAACCAGTAAAAATATTCTGAACCCGCCAAATTTTTTTAGTCACTAAATGTGTCTTGTAGAAATAATAAAACCTACAGAAAGGGGTTCATGATAAAATTTACTTACATCATTGTCCTTTTTGTTCTTTTAAATTATTGTTGCATCTTTAAATGATTGTTCACCTCGTAAAAACTTATTCAGGCATTTACTTTGTAAGGTACCTGTTATTAACATATTTTTAAACTGTGTTTTTGTGCCGATTTTTTCTACTCCTATTATTTCGTAACGAAAATAAAAAAATTGAAAAACATGAAAAATTGAAATGTTGACCAAAATGTCTAATCTTCACTGCGCTTTGACCAGAGCTTCTTTTCAGAAAATATTCTATACTTCTTACTCAAAATGGTGTTTTATTTTTCCTCTACATTTATATCTATGATTAATTAGACTTTTCCTTAGAGAGATTATTGTATCTATAATGAAACCATAAAATTACCGTTCAAATACGACGAGTATGATGCTTTTGCTGCAACTAAACAAGATAGGCTAAGTGTTTGAATCTTTACAGCCTTGGAAGACATGTTGATCAATTCTGCTCACTTACTGTTTAATAATGTAGAGATTCTGTAAGCTCATGTCATACATTCAGACTCTCATGACTGTTATCCAAAAACTACTGTAAGCGAAGCAAAAAATATCCATCAGTTTTGAGACCGAAAAAAATTTAATTTGAAGGATATCTGACATAATAAAGAGAAAAACGATAACAAAATATCACTTCCTGAAAGATAAAACCGTTAATTAATAGACAGAAATACTTGTACACTATCATTCACATGTTTAGGGAACTCAGTCTGTCATGTTTTAGTCTAAATATTCCACTGAGAACATCATTCGTAAATTGATGAATAATTTACAAATTTACATGCGTATTGAATATTTTCGCAAATACATATACTTCATAAAATGCAGTACGCCTTGTTTAGAAAAATGACCTACGTTTTCAGTGATTATACTGACCACATTTACATCTTGGTTCGTGAACAACAATCAGTCATGTGTTAAACAACAAATTCAGATTTAGAGACTCAGTTAGTTTTTACTGAGTATAAAAATGAGAAGTAAATGAAGGTTACTGATTATAAGCAAATTTATTCCTAGTGCAAAGTATCTAGTATTTTATGATGCAATCAGGTAAACCCCTAAATATTTTGTGACTAAAGTTTGTGAGACTCAGAGTATGCTTTAACGATGAGAGTTCATTCTTGCATCTTCCATAAAAACGAATAATGACCATTTATTAAACTTAATAAGGTTACGGATCTTTTGCCTCAGAGGTATTACATTAATAAGAGTATACATCAGCCATCTTACTTAATCTATTATCTGTGGAATCAATCAGTTATTGCCAAAGTACAGCGTGAGGCACCTGTACGTTGGATGAATTTACCATACTGCAGCACCATGACCTGATAAGATTAACACGATGAATTCAAAAGACCTAGCGCAAACTAATAGTTGATATTGACAGGCATGAAACATTGGTATGATTTAATGAGGCAGAAAAAAAGTTATGCTGGTTTTTTTGAGTGAATCGGTTTACTTGAAGTATTCATTAGTAGCCAGTGAATTCTGGAACTCTGTTTTATCCTAGAGTGGAACGAAATTTTTATCTTCTCTTATAACTGTTTTTAACTAAAAACTTCAGTGCACAAATTGTTCATTTTGCTACAACCTTTTACCTTCTTAAACCTATAATAGAGTTGTAACTTATTTGACACTGACTACTATTAAAGACAGAATTACAGGCATAAAAGGCCTTGGGAAGCCCATTTCAACAAATAAAAATTCATGTGATTTGCTTTCAAAATTTAAATGTTTAGAACTAAATTTAACCACAAAAATGTGTTTTCATATAGAATGATTGAAAAAAATATACATTAGAAATTTGATAAGAGCAATATCCATACATATCTGGCACTTCGACAGTGTTATATAATATTTATTTATTTATAAACTAACTACTAAATTGTAAATGTTTGTTATTCGGATAAACTTTAGTAGGACTGAATTTTGTTTGTCATGTAGAGAATTAAATGTCAACAAAAGGATTATATTACAGGTAACTACCCAAAACACTGAACTGATTTTGCATACGAAAATAAAAATCTTAGTTAGGCTTATATTTTTTCTAGTCACCAGGTTGATAATCACATAAAAGTGTATATAAAATTCTGCAGATTGTCAACAAAATATTGAAAGTTTTTGAACATTGTATTTAGATGGCTAGAATTTATTTTTATATAAATGAGAGATATTATCGACATATTTTATGTTGAACATGCAGAAGTGAAAGCTTAATAAGTGATGATTTTAGAAATAATGCCGAATCACTTCACTGATAATTAACCATTCCTATTTAGATTTTATCTATAAGACGGTTATACAATTATAATTATCACATCAGAATTAGTCTTGGTGGATAATAATAACAGTTCAACAACATATTTTGCTATCGAGTGAAAATAACTGGATAAATTTCAGCAGGATTTACAGTTAGTCATATAATACTTCAAAGCCGTTCGTAATTTTTAAAATGGAATTACAGTAAAGTAATTTTAAAGGCAGTAGTTTTTCGACACATGTTCTTGTTAGAAATGAATGTATTTCTTTATTTGGTCTACGACATGAGAAAACTAGTTTTGCTGGACATTTTTTATTAATTTACAGCAACAAAACTCAGAGTATATTTATGATCCCACTAATTGGCATGTCTAGGCACGAAGTTTTACTGTTCGTTGACCGTTTCCATACAATTCATGTTTGTGAAATGGGTGGTGAAGCGAGATGTGTTTTAAACACAACATGTTGCCTGAGAAGTGTAGCTGCTCAAGAGTAAATATATGCTTGTTCATAAATTATTTTTACTTCAAGAAGAGACCTTTTGAATCATAACAAATAGTTTATATAGAGGTGTTCAAGTCTCTATAAATATCGTGAACAAAAAGCTTCAGTCTGTGCTCGATTTTGAATACTAAATTCCAGTATAGATCTAGGCAAACATTAAATATTAGGTAGATGTTTTACATCTCACTTTACTGTTAACAAATCACAGCAAGTCTAACTGACTATATATGTATCCAGATTTTACAATTTTGTTCCTAATCTTTTTTCCTTGGCTAGATCGAATGAGAGGCGTAGCGGACATATCTTAAGCCAAAAATGACGGACGAAATAAAACTTATTTATGTTTGTATCTTCATTTTGTTGATATTAAAGAAAATGACTGATCAGTCTCTGCAGACATACGTACATCTTCAGTAGATTACCCTGATATTACTGACCAGTCATAATTTTCAATAAACGTTAGATAGACATGGAGTTCTTAATATCAGAAATATTAAGACATAAATCCCTTAAAATAAAATCACTGACATTTGCATAATCTTGTAAGTGTTTGAACTCCCTTACGCAACAAGCAGTTGAGGTAAACTATATGTAAATATCGACAGTAGAATCTAGGTAAGTATAACTGAATATAGATTAAATAATTCAAAATTGACATCCTGAACTCTATTATTAACTAATGTTCAACTACATTAAGTTACAATTAGGATTATGGCTATCACTATACATTAATCCCAGGTAAATATCATTGACGTCAAAAGATTTCATCATGTTTCTATTACATATAACAATTACATTTCTTAGATGTTCTACTTTCCTTGTTTTATTTATAAATTCTATCAAATTTAATTAAAAAACGAGTGATTATTATTGGTAAGTCTATAGCAAATAAAACAATCTATCTATTATTACTATTACAATTACTATTGTCAACATTTTACAAGTCTTAAGTAAATGAAGAAAACAAAATATGAAGACAGCTGACTAGTCCCAAATAAGATGAAATGCGGGTCCTGAATTCCACTACTAACCACTATCCATCTTTGCTTAAAAAGCTTGTGACTTAAGGCTATATCGAGACAATCCTCACAGGATGTACAAGAGGCTGATCAATTACAGTCCTAAGTAACAATAGAAAGTTATAAATAAAACAACACAAAGTGAATTTACATACATTTTTATTTTCAGAATAATTTCAATTAATCATTTTATTATAAAGTTTATATTGTTTTACATTTTTTTAGCTAAAAAGAAAAGAATAAAAGAGTTAAGACAATAGAGAAAAAAATTTTTTTCTTAAAAAAAAAATGGTTGAATCAAAAAGATACTCATCTTCATCTACAGATACTGCTAGTGTTAGTGATTCACCAGAATCAAATACTCCAGCGAATAAATCACCTAACCATTCTAAGGTAAGCATATGTTTATTGAATTATTCAATGAATTATCAAAAGTTCAATAATAAATAGATTATTCGAGTTACTTTATATATGTCAAAATGTAGCCTCGTATTACAATAATAATCATCATCGTCATAAATTTTGAAAGTGTAGTTTACACTTTTGATAAATTTCAATAATGCAATGAAAAGACGAAGTTTATCAGAATTATGTGACGATATATTTGCGCAATACACTTCGAACAATCTGATCAAACATAATGTACTTGTTAATACATCCTTATATAAATAATGGCTGCAGAAACAAATGAATCCCAATGTTCAAAAAGGATCATAGGATAGATAGACATTATCCTCCATTGCGAAACATTTAATTGAAACTGGATATCAAATCAGCATTTGTAGTGTTACACAAAAGCCTTCAAGGACGTATACTAGGGTTTATTGAAGCCTTGGCTATGCGGAAACTGAAACCTCCTTTGTGCATTTGAAAACAACTTATGCTTACCCTTAACCTACCTTGGTAATACTGATTTATTATCCAGAGTGGTAATCACATTTATTTTTGTGTACTTTAATATTTTTTTTTCTCTTTGTTATGACTTACCTTTAATCTGTCTAGTTGACCTTTTAATTTTCATATAAAAATGTCTTAACAAGTATATGTGTGATCAGATTGTTCGAAATGTATTGCGCTAATATATATCATCACTTAATTCTGATAAACTTCATCTTCTCATTGTCTTATCGAAACTTAGTCTTTTACATATTCTATTGAATAGTTGTAGCAATCATTGAAATCACTGAAATTCAAATAATCTTTTATATTTCATTAATATTGAAAGTTTTGATAAAGACATATAAATTGTATTCTTTTATGGATAATTATTTCTCATAATATCAAATTAGAAAGTTTTATTTCTTTCTTTTTTTAAAAGGAAAATAGATTTACAAGTTGGAATGTTTTTAGTTCACCATGGATTCACAAACAAATGATTTTCTTTAAAATAATATTTTAAAATAAAAGTATATTTTTAATTTAGAATTATGAAAGGCAAACCTTTCAATCATATACTAGTATTCACTATTGAAAAATTATTAAAACTGACTAGTATTGTAGTGAATGAGAACATATATGAGAACAACCATATATATTTGATGAAATTTGAGAACTATACAGTAAATCCTTTATTTAAAAAATGTCAATCAATTGTTTCAGATTTTTTTTGCTCCTTCATTTCTACACGGATTGTTCCCTGTTTTCATTTCCATTTCTTTAATCTTCTTAATCTTGTGCCGCCAGATATCTTACTTTCGATTAATGATACATACTACTTATATTTGTTGACATCAGTAGTATACACCACAGGATGTGTTCAATGAATCATTAGAATTTTAATTCACATGAATAAATCTAGTTTATGGTAAAGCAATATAAATAAAACAACCTACTTCCTTTTCCGTATATATATATATATATATATATATATATATATATATATATATATATATATATATATGTTTGAGTGTGGTTATACTCATAAAGCACCATATGTTTAAGAAAATCATATCATTGCTGAATTTCTTAATAAATGATAGAAATAAAATCTATTTACTTGGCTATTTTTTATAAACACAAGGGTTATACTAGAATATATTACGAAAATCCTGTCTTAGCTATATATATATAGTTTTACATTCACTAAATTGTATGCACGGAATTGAATTTTCACGGTAGAATGTCAACAAATACAGTCATACGTTATTTTTAGCATTTTCTAAGAAGTATAAACGTAAATAATATAGACTGTAATTTTTTCCCTTACGTATTTTTATCTTAAATATTCTAGAAGTGAACTTTTTATCTACAATCAATGGAGTCAGGAATTTTTCCTATTTTTCAACTGAAGTGGTCTATGACAGGCACCGCACATATTTTAACTACATATAGAATCCTAGTATAAACATAAGTTTTCAATATTATCAAAATATTGAGAATATTTTTTAAACAAAATGTAATAATACCCTATAATTTATCAACTGACTTCAGACATACATTTATGTAGTCTACAAACGAATAGGAACTGAGATTACCAGTTATATGAACATTTTAATCAATAAATTTTATAGACAAACTGTTACATCCTAGTGTAGATTACATTACGGGACCTATTAATGAACTTATATTATTTATATATTCTCATGGTATAAATATTCAGGAACTAGATTATGTATATCTATATTCCCCTTGTTATAAGCCTTATTTTGATCTATATATTATTATTGTACGATTTATTGTTCTTAAGTTATGTCCAGTTTATTGACTACTGCCTCTCACGTTCACAGCCACCTTCTGACTTTATTGTGTACAAACGTTATTTCCTAATTTATGGTACGTTGTGGTCTGTTTGGTTGATAAATAAACCCAGTGTATCTGAAATAAATGATTCGTTTCGATTCGCATAGTGGAAGCTAGTATTGATGTTCTGGACTCAAGTGGACAAGCTAGGCGGACATAGAACCAATAAGGACTTTAGGCTGCTCATACCGGTTGAACGTCATTGGTTTGGCACAGTGCTAAGATTGTATAAGTCGTATTTCGATTGGTGGGTAAATCACGTAATAACTAGCCGGACATAAAGTCACAACACAAACTAAATGATATGAATAGTTTCCATAACATTCAACGACAAAAGTAAATTAATCAATCTTGGATATCTAAATCATTGTGTTCCGACACTGTCTTATTAATAAAATGTGAAATGCGACACCTGAAGCTCGAAAGCTCAATCTTATACAAGGTTGTAAATACATACTCGTTGAGAAACCATACTTAGAATGAAGTAGTAATTCATTATTTGGTACCAATTAATGACAAACACAACTGTCGATGTGAACTAATCCTTTCAAATTATTTAACTAATCAAAATATTTTAATATTATCTATGTCGTTCCATGTAATCAGTAGAAAGTTACATAATCTTTTATATCAAAACTATTATTCTAAAAATAAACATGAGTATTTCTTTTTTTTTTTTGTTTCTATTTGTTCTACATAATAAAAGTTAATGACACTATTTTTTTTTATACAGACAAATATAAACTTTTAACTTAAAATTCCATAAAATTTACATAACAACTAAATGTAATTGTTTTAACGTGACAAAAATATGATCAAGGAAACAATGGAAAACTATTTATGTCTAATCAAATCATATGACCTATATACATTTATTTCTAGTTAAAAATATAAAAAAACAATAACAACATATGCTTAATGTAAATAAAACATATTTCTTTTTGTCATATCCTAATGAGTAGAAAATTAATATTTTTCTGATATATCGTGACTTAATGTAAGTCACTTCTTCAAAGTAAACAAATCATTCAATGTTTAATTTATTTGAAAGTATAAAGTTCAACTTTGACATTGATACTTACAAATTATCAACATTTGAAATTATGAGTCAATTGAAGTTAGACCATCATGGAAAACCTGAAAGCACTGGACGACCGTTTCGTCTTGTTGTGAGACTCTTCAGCAGTGCGAATCCATGATCTCGCTTGATGGATTCGAACCCAGGGAATTCAGTCTCTCGTGCGAGCACTAGACCGCTGAGTCGGCATCTAGTGGTATTAATGTCTAACTTCAACCAATCCACGAAAGCTAGACCACCATGGAAAACCATGAGATGTAATATTGGATGACGGCTCAGTGGCTTAGTGGCTAAGTGCTCGCACATTAGACTGATAGGTCCTGGGTACGAATCTCGCGGGGGGCAGCATCGTGGATGCGCACTGCCACTGAGCAGTCCCATACTAGGACGAAACGGCCGTCTAGCGATTCCAGGTTTTCCATGGTTGTCTAGCTTTAATTGACTCATGATTTCGACTATTGAATTTTCTAAAATCTCCACATAGCTGCTTCTGATACTTAAGAATTATGTCTATTGTATTTTCGTTTATATAAATGATTAGCTACTTCATTCCATTGATTAATTGTATATAACTTCTCAATCCATTATAATTGTAATGATAAATAATTTACAGAATCTATCTTCACTGATACTACAGTTTTTTTTGAAGATGTCAATTGTACTTAAAGTTGATAATTTGTTAGCTATTAGTGGTCATCAGAAGTATTCAAATCAAGATATCAACTAGGACTTCAAAGAACTGTTCAATTTAGGTCAGACATAACTTGGTGAGCACAGTTGAATATACTGTTTTTTTTTGAAATTCGAAATAACGCAAAAATAAATGATCAATTAGCATAAACACCATAATATTCTGTAGTTGTTGACAATAATACTATGGGAGACTTTAAAAACTTCAATATTTCTGATTTACAACATATTTTTTTGTTTCATCTTATCCTTATCAGGCTATAATTTGATATGATCACTGTAGTAGAAGAGAAAATAATTTACAGCCATTTAACTAATGCTAAGAAATTTATTTCATAATCTTATAACTGTATTCATATCAAGTTTTCCTATGGAACAATAGACAAATGTTCAATCTGTAACTTTTAGACGTTTTATTTCCATTCACTGATAATTAAAAGATAATGGCTGGTTATTTTGTATTGTTTATTTAGTCATTTGTCTAATGAAATTATTTCTGTAAAACCACTGAACTAAGGTTCAAAAGTCTATTTCTGTTAGTAACCTATCTATCTAGCTAACTGGATATCATGTTTCATATGTCAGTTATATCATCATAACACTTTATACCTTAGTCGTTTAGCTTTTTATATAAAAATATCATTTCAGTGACTTATTCTATAATTGTTTTTAATTCATTGCTCACCAGGACCGATTGAAATTATGAATACACAGATGTAGTTAGTTAGACTGTATATGCTTATTTCTGACTGTAATAATCAGACGATCAGGATGAAGTAGTATTTGGCAATTTTCAGTTTTCTTCATAGGCTTTGTTCAATTATTTCGTAAGTAACATAATTTTTGAGTAGATTAACCAGGATGATTAATGGTTCAAAAATACATACACATGTTTTTTCATAAACCAACTGTAATGGAACATAGGATCTATATAAAATTATTTACATATATGGAATCGAAACTACCAAAGAACGTTAGTTTCCTCGAGATCATAGTTACATTTTACTGAAAACACGAAACCCATGTTCGAGGTTTTCTGACGACAACCTCCAACCATTACCACATAACTTTCATTTACAAATTATCATAATTAATTAATTTAATAATTTTTAATTTGCTACAACTTCCAAACCTTTAATCATAAAGTTATTACTAAAAGTACTAGAATTGACTTGTAATTCTATTTATTTGTTTTTACTTTTGTCATATTAACCGTATATTACTCAGGTTATTAACTAGTTCACATTGAATATTATTCTGTACACCAATACAATTGGCTAAATAAACAATTTCAATGTTTAAGTTGAATGCTTATTATTAAGGTTCATATAAAATTTATTCACAACATTACTATATATGTTTATATTTATTTATTTAAACGCATAAACATTGGTACAAGAAGGCATCAAACAGATATGCGCCACGTAAAACATTCGACTTATGTGAGGGTACTAATACTGTCCGCACACCCAAACCGAGGCAGGTGATTTTTTTAGGGGGCCAAGTCCTGAGCTTTTGACCTGAAGATCTAATCCACGAGGAAGTGAATCAACGTTAGGAGATCCAGTCCCATGGTAGCCAGTGACCAACAATAAGTTTCTTTAGGATCCTGAAGCCCATATACACCATTGGTTTGGAATCAGGGTTTTCCAACTCCCTTGGGTGGATCCTCCGTATCCACAAACTCTGTTAAATCACCAGACATTCGCTTTTCATCCACTCAATTTCGTAATCAACACTCCCGCCATGCAAATGCAGTGAGTAAGACTTCCCTGACAGTGGCTGTATGTACGTGGTCACTTGAGAGCATTACGAGAGGGTAAGCGAACTCTCCCCACTCTCGACCACATCAGGTGGTTTGGGGGAACTATATATGAATATAAATCAATAAAACTGTCATATTCGTAAAATGCTTAATCATTCACACTAATTAAGGTCATTTTGAAAAACACAGAAAAATTAAATATTAAAACAATTTAATTCATTTCATTTGAGTTCGATTTGACTAGACAATAAAAAATGTGAAAAGTTGAAATGATATCAGCAGTAATAACCAAGTCATTATATATATGTAGTTATCTATTATGACATAAATATACACCGGTACTAATTTATCAATTGTATTTGTCTAATTAAAGGTTAAATGTTGTTTTTTTCGTTGTTCTTGTTGTTGTGGTTGATCGAACTGAGAGAAAAAACAATAAAGATCATGATTACAAAATATTTCGTCACTTATTTATGGAGTTTAGATTCATATAGAAAGAATATATATATATATATATATATATATAGACTTGAAATGTTTTATTATTATTATTGTTGTTGTTAAAATAGTATTATTGCTTTCAAATGGTAAAGTATTAGTTAACTAGACATTTCATTTTTGACCTTTAAATACTATTTAACAGAATCAGTGATATTTTTCATGATCTGTTAAGTAGAATAATAAAGGACTTCTAAGGAATTTCAAGACTTTCATAATTCATATTATGGATCAATCTTAACTAGATAATTATTTCAAACCAGTGAGCAGTAATAGGCTATTTTGTCATAGTATAAGATTCTTAAACGGTGCGTACTTACGACCTCGCTACAGATGATCGAATCCACTAAGGTTCATAAGCGTGAGGTTGTTGAGCCAGTAACTATAATGGAATGCCCACCAATGGTAATCGTTGGGATGGTTGGGTACGCACCGACTGCCAAGGGTTTTAAAACTGTCTGGGCAGAACATCTTACTGAAGAATTCAAACGTCGGTTTTACAAAGATTGGTGCAAGTCTAAGAAAAGAGCTTTCCTTAAATCCTCAAAGAAATGGTTATGTGAAGCAGGCCTTGCACAGATAAAGCGTGATCTGAAAAAAATCAAAAAGTATTGTACGGTTGTTCGAGCGATTGCAAACACACAGATGCGCTTGATGAAACATCGTCGAAAAAGTCACATATCATGGAAATCCAAGTAAACGGTGGAACTATTTCACTTAACCTTTAGAACTGTCAGCTAGCATCTAATATCGTATATGTTTAACTTCAATCAATTCATGACATTATGTAACCATTTTCTATCTTCCACGGTCGACAACTGTCTCTAAACAAACATGGTTGAATTGAAATAGTCACAACTTCTCATAGTCTACACCATGCATTGATGCTAATTAGATAACCGTTAAATAATATAAGGAATCTTTTTCGCTATACATAACTGATCTCAATAATCAGCATTTTTGTGAACCAACATCATGTTTCCATCTGATTTGAGTACGTTTCTTCCAAACACCATCATCATTGAAAGATGGAATGAAGTAACGAGTGGTTAATCATGATATGCGTCACATGCGATCTTTAAACTTCAGTTCTTTGACTTTACAAACTCATATATGATGATTTCTACATAAACTAGGTTTGCCATCGTAATTACTCTAATGCTTGCAAAATGTTAATAAAAAACTCTTTAAAGTCTCTTATTATTGTATGTTTGTGTTCCGGTCATGTTTCATAAAAATGCTCCATATGTACACCAAAAAGTTGTTGACAACAGACTTAACTATTTCTAGCTAATAAATATATGAGTATTTGGTTTAGTTGCACCCTCTTAAGATAGAACAATTATTTTAGTGAAAAGCCATAAAACTATCTAAACCTCAGTCATTGAAGAGATTTTACTACCACTTATTATTATTACGAACAAAGTAATCTTTATTGCAAAAATTCATAACAGGTGGAATTTATCTATAATGCGCGAATCGCGGACCATATATGTCTTGATTATCATCCCTCGTTGAACTATCTGTATTCAATTCCGTGGAGTTACATACTAATGTACAACAAATTTCCAATTCTCTCTAGTTTTCAATAATCCTTCAGATAATATATAAGCCAATGACGCGTACTATTCTTTATGATACCTTTGTCATGACTTACATTTCGCTCACAGTAACGGATGTTCTAAATTAAAAAAACTATATATTTCTTACAATAAAATTTTAATATCTTATTTGTATTGATAATATTTATTTGAAAACTTAAACTCTTATTCACTTGATATTGTTTTAATTGAATCTTTCCATTGATGTTTAGAACTGAAATTGTTCAGTCTGTTATTGGCATATGTGCATACTGTGCGTATGCCTCGATATTGCCTATATATTGCTTATAATGCTTGTAAATTAAGGCAATATCGAGGCATACGCACAGTATGCACATATGCCAATAACAGACTGAACAATTTCAGTCCTAAATATCAATGGAAAGATTCAATTAAAACAATATCAAGTGAATTAAACTTCACCCCATTGCACAAGCAAGTGGCTATCAGAACTCAGTAGCTAAGTGGATAACGCGATGGCGTTTGGAGCGGACGGTACTGGGTTGGAGTCCCGGAGTGAACATCAACTATGAGATGCAAGTACATCCAGCTGACGAGTCCCAAATAGGACGAAACGCGCGTCCTGGATTCCACTGCTAGCCACTATCCATCTTTGCTTAAACTCTTATTATTCATTACCATAATGTATTTAAGTAACACAACTTCAAGAGAACATCTTAGATAAATATATGAGTGAATCTATAATTCTAAGAGGTTTTGTTTTAACAAGCTTGGTAATATTCTTTAGCTCCCTACTGTAAAACAGTAATGTTCGGTTATCTTTTAAATCAACTATCGATTAAATTATCAATGAAGCTAAGTTACAAAAATGTTCTTTAATTATCTCAGTTATAATCCAATCGTATAGAAAACTCTTTATTTGATTTATCTTTAATTTTAAAAAAAGATGGTGGAAAACACCCGGTAAGTGACTACCTACATAGTCAAGTTTACCGATAGGATTATGTCTCTTATATGTAGAATCTTTGAACGAATAGTTAATAGATATATTAGAATAAAGTTTTCTTTAATCTAGATGATATAGACTTTGAACTAAGCAAATCTATTTGGTGATTGATGCTTAGAGTAAATTAATTTTGTATTTAAATATTATTTTTTTAATTTTAAAAAAATTACAGAAAACAAAACATTAAAATGTTTAAGCATAGTACACTTTAGTGTACTTCAGAAAATGTTCATGTAATGTAATGCAACTTAAGCAACAACGCCTTTTGATTTATGTATTTTATTATCACTTCACTTCATTATTTATATAATGTTTCTTTCTATTGAAAAACAATTTTTTTTGTACTAGAAATAATTCTTTAATAAATCTTTGAGAAAAAATATTATATTTCAATTATTGAAATCATGAGTCAATTGAAGTTAGACTAACATGGAAAATCTGGAAGCACTGGATGGCCGTTTCGTCCTATTGTAGAACTTCTCAGCAGTGGGCATCCACGATCTCGCCCCCCTTGGTAAGATTCGAACCCAGGACCTATCGGTTTCGCACGCGAATGATTAACCTCGAGACTACTGAGCTAGTCAGCATCGAATGGTGTTAATGTTTAACTTCGACCAATCCACGAAACGGCTGTTTAGTGCTTCCAGGTTATTCGTGGTGGTCTAGCTTCAATTGACTCATGATCTCAACTATTGAAATTACTATAATATCCACAAAAACCCCTTTAAATTTTATGTCGTTGATAACTTCACCCATAAATGAGTGAAAACATGCTGTGAAATATTGTAGCGGAATAGCTATTTAAGTTAGTAGTCAACAAGAAAATATTTTGCCCCCATAATTAACTAACGATGAGTTGTTAATACTAAGAATTAGTCGAGAAGTTGTAAGTCTTTATCAACGGAGGTGGTTGAAAGATTTTTTTATAGATGACCGGTCATTTTGTGTTACTCTATCCCAGCTAGGATAGCAGTGATTTGAAATAAATGCTCGGGATAGTCAAAGCATGATACAGAAGCAGTATATAAAGTCGAATTATTTAGGATTTTGTCTTGATAATCTGAAACGTAGATTTCCTATCAAAGTGAGATGAGTTATCCACTACTTCTGATAATATTTTGTGTTTAAATGATCATGTTGTTGTTTCATCTTCATAACGTAAATCTGTTTTTCAAGATCATCATAGTGGACATTTGGGTGTTGAGAAAAAAAATCTTTGGCAAAGCTCACTTGCTGGTGACCTGAGATAAATTTATCTACTTCTTAATGTCAATCGGATTTTTCGTTATTTTCACGTAGGTGTAATATCACTGACCGATAAGTCCTACATCACTTATGTTCAACTGATAATTTCCATCTATCCAATGATAAAACAATCTTATATAACAACATATTATACATTTAGTTTGATCAGTACATACGTAGTAAATTTATATTGATATCCCATTAGGTTGATAAATTACTTTGTATTATTAACTTAATCGTTTTTAGATTGAATTCCCTTTAAGAATCAATGTATCATATATATTGTATGAGTTATAAATTGTGGACTGTGTGCCCTATTATTGTATAGAGTAATGATATCAGCAGTTAGAAAGCAGTGAATACTCGATTAGATCAATGATGCATAAAACCAAGTACGAGCAGTGTAGAGTCCTTATTGGTCCTGCTTTCCGCCTAGCCCAGACAATTAAGTCCAGAACATCAATCTCAGCCTCTGCAATATGAATCATTTATTTGAAACATACTCGGTTTATATACCAATCAAACAGATCATATTGTATTATAAAATAGAAAATAAAATTTATACAAGAATTAGCAAAATGTGCCTGTGAATGTGGGAGATAGTAATTAATAGACAGGGTATAATTCAAGAATGGTAAATCGTATAACAATGGTTCATGGGTCAAAATAAAGCTCATAATAAGAGGAACATGAATATGAATAGTTTAGTTATTGAACAACTATACGATAAAAATATACGTAAACTAATGGTCCATAAATGGATCCCGAAAGTTACCATTCATTATGCTTATCGAGACATGACAGTATGCTAATTTCACTTAATTTTGTGAGTTTAACTATCCTTTTTTGTAAAGTATTTATATCGATCAAAATAGTTAAGATGAATTTACTTGGTAAATGTCGAAATTTAATAATACAGTCTATTATTATTATTATTATTATTATAGGTGAATGTTTCTGCAGCAAATCATCGTCCACATTATCCAATTGAATCAGATCAAAATACTTTAGATTTAAATTCTATAATTATGAATAAGAAATCTCATTTATCATCTGTTCATAATATAACAACTATCAAACCGATAGAAAATAACAGTAATAAACATATTTCTGAAATGAAACAAAATAATATTAATTCAATAAATGATTATCATGGTTTATCATCATTGAATAAAGATATACATATTCATACTGATCATAATAATAATAATAATAATGATAAATTAAAATTAAATAATTATACTATAGGATCGATTACACAATTACATTATGATGGTTGTGAAACAAAAGTGAATGATCCACCAAAACGTGAAGCCAAACAAAACAGTATTATAACAATGTGAGTATCTTAGTTTTATATTAAAATATTATGTTTCTGTCTCAATCAGTTTATGTTGATATAATAATCTATACTGAAAAAATAAATTGTTCTGATTTGTTTAAGAAAACTCAAACTCATTCATTAAATTGATAAACTTTTTAAACTCTATAGATATTATTGTCGATCTTATTGAATATATGAAGTGAATGATATTTCATGTAGATGTTTCTATTATATGCTTTAAAGTTAGTGTATTGTTATGATAAACATTGGTAAATTTCAAACAAACGAATCTATTCAGATGGAAACACTCATGAAATTAAGTAGCCTGGTTTTGTGTTAAAACAATAATAAACAAAGAAATTAATGAGATGGTGGAGAAGATTTGTAGCTCAGATGGATGATTTTGGTAGAGTTTTGTTCTTTAAGCTGGATGGTTTGGTGGTGGAACTTCGGGTAAAAGTAGACACTTCAATTCTACTTGAAGTTTGTGCTGATGATATGGTTCAGATGAACGATGAAACCTCCACAACTAAACCATTCAGCTCAGAGAACAAAACATTGAGAAAAAAGAAGTGAAAAAACTTTACAGAAGAATGGAAAATAAAGGAATTCATCATTCATTATGAATATCGAATATTTAAAAAAATACCTAAATCATAGATTGTTTTGAACCATATCTTCTAAATATTCCCGTATTCATTTTAAAATCTTTTAGGAATTGTAACTGACAGAATTACAGCTTTTAATATCGTTTATATTGGTAGTCTGGTTTTATGTAGTTCATCGCCTTGTTTTAATATGATCATTTTTACTATTTTTTTAAATGTCTATCTATTCTAATTTGTATCCCTTTAAATACTTAACAAACATTAAATTTCTAAATATTTTTCTGGTAGAAACCAAAGATTTTTTCAGATGTATATTGACGATTTGCAAAATGGAAAATCAACGTTTTAAATATTTTTTGAATAAAATCATCTGTAACATTTTTAAGTACGAAACTGATCCAAAAAAGTTTAGTATTGAATCGAGGTAATAATGTTGTTTGTAATAATCAATTTGATTTACATACGAAATTAATGACATATAATTAACATAATAAATGAATAATTAACATCGTAATATACTTTCTTCATGTATATTGTTACCAGAAAACAACGTTTAAAATAAACATTAACATCACATGTTTAAAGCTTACGATTATTCATGTACCCATTACTGTCTCAAAACGTAATGTTGACAAAAATTGTAGTTATTATTCAAAGTGAAATTCAACTGATATTCATTAATGGTAAACTGATTATCTGCAAGATTTTCAGAACTATAATTATAAGTGTATAATATTTTAAGCATAATAACTTTAGCATGAGACATGAACGGCATCTAAACTTCACTTTGGGATCCCATAATGCTTGTACCATTGGAGACTCTTTGATAAACACAGTGTCGAAAGTCAATTATCTTGGTGTTAACTTTTTCTCTGATCTCTCTTGGTCTTCTTATGTTTTATTGTTATCGAAGAAAGTTTTCCGTCTAATCTATTATATGCTCTTGGGATTACTCGTCATTTACTCTTATAATTTGTCAATTCTTGTATATTACCTATTATTCTTTACTGCTCTCCATTATTCTTTTCCGAGTTTTTGAGAAAAGACTTTGCTGTATTGCGGAGAGTGTTGAAGGTAGTTAGCAAGGTGTGTGGGGAATCTTTCGAGGTCATAATTAATATGGTTGTGGAGAGACATCTAAATTCATGCAAACTTCTGGCAGGTGTTATCTTATCAGATACTAAGCATCCCCTTCACTCATATCTTTCTCCTTGTATATCTTCTGACAGAACGAGAAGTAATTACATTACAATCCATGCACACAAGCAAAAGTATAAAAGTTCTATAACACCTTACCTATCAACTGTACTCTGTGACGAACAGGTTGTTAGTGTTAACCTAGTCAGTAATCTGCATTCCTAACGTGTCTTTAATTTGGAAAGTCGTACAGTTTTTCAGATTTTTGTACCAAAATATATTATTGAATAAAGCCATTATTAATAATAATCTTCCATCCGTACTTAATTTGTCACTTACTATAAACAGCTGATATTTCATTACGTCCGAACTAATAATGATTTAGATGCTGATCTTGTTTTTTCATTATTGTTGAAATTCATTTTGAGATACAATTATTTTGACAAGTAATATTTGTCTTATATTATCTCTGTTGAGTTTTAACACCGTCAACGAATATGCTATACCTTCATAAATTATTGTTTTATGCTTTTTAATCTGATTATTTCAACAAACTTAGGACAATATCATGTCTAAGGCACGCTGAGTACATAAGTATGCATAAATTGTTGAGGAGATCCAGAATACTCCTCGAGAAATTATCAAAGGGGCTCTGAAAACACTTGAAAATATTTTATCTGATCAGCATTGAATAAAAGTGTTTCAGAAACATCTAGAAAGTGGAGAGTTATGAGTCACATTTGTGATTACATTATTATTTATCCTACTACTATATTTAGTAGGGTTCCAGAACTTTCCAGAAACCCAAAGTCATCTGAAATTCTATAAATAACTTCAATTTTCTGTGGATAAACTAACTTTGAAGTAAAGAGTTCTTCTCATATTGCCCTTCTTTTCTGTTGTGTTCAAGTTGTCATGTAGATTTAGCCTAGGGTGGTTATTGGAAGATTTTAAGAAATCGATTTAAAGCGTTAAGTCAGAAAATTTATCAAACTAATCACACACATATATATTTTGTATTATCTTAAATTCATGCATTCATTTATAGTAAATACCCAAACAAAATACACCTTTTTTTCGTTATTAACATGAACGTATTATATACATATTTTCATCATACCATTTACTGAAATAAACAAATTTATTTTACAGTTAAATTGCTTGATAATATTGATTGATACTAATTGTAAAATAATCGACAGTAAAAAATCATGTTGTGTATATAACTAGAGTTTTCAAATTTTTAGATGAAATCTATTATTACCATAGAAAACATTACTTACTTACGCATGTTATTCCTCATGAAGGAGAAGAGACCGCCCACCAGCACTCTCTATCCAGCCGTTTCATGAGCAATCCTTTCCAGCTCTTTCCAGTTGTTATTCATCCTTTTTATATCTTCTTCTATTTCTCAACGTCATCTGTTCTTTGGCTTTCCTCTTTTCCGCTTCCCTTCAATAGAAAACATTACATGGTGAATAAGTAGGTTTTATAGACGAATAAAATGCGGATAAATGAAAAAAAACAAATACTTGATTTACAACATTTTGGTCTATGTCAAAGAAACATAGAGTTTATAACATCTAGATAAACTATTTACCAAATAAATTTCTACTTTTGATTTTGTACTTTTGATTTTATACTGAAATTATCCAATACAATATTTAAGAATTAGGATATTATTTGTATATTCAGGAGAGTTAGATGATGGTTAGTAGTGGAGTGTGGGATGAGTGTTTCATCTTGTTTGGATATACTTTCATCCAAACTGATGTTTATTCAGGGACTTGAAACCAGTACTATTCCCTCCAAACACTTAATGCGTTATCCACTTAACTGCTCAGTCCAGTTATCTACTAACTTGTACAATAGGGTGAATGTTAATTCATCTGTATTGGTTGTTTCAATTTTTAATTAGTATTTTGGACTTCGATTGATCACTCTGTTTAGGCGTATGTGTATCCTGTGTGGATTAACTCAAGATTACCACTAAGTCACAAGCATTATAACCAGAGTTGGATTCTGGCGAGCAGGTGAATCCAGAATGCTCGTTTCTTTCTATTTAGGACTCATTAGCTGGATGTGGATGCATTCCAGTGTTAATTGTTTATTTCTAAATGATCATTAATTATCAAATCTTAACGTTACTATTAAAATGAAGTACCTAGTTACGTATCGTGTGACATTTCTAATATTTTTCAAAGTTCTGATTTTTATAATTTATGGTTATTTTAGAAATTAAAAGCATTTTTGACCAAGTATAAATTTACATCTGTCCAGGTAATTGCATTTCATGGTGGTGTAGTGAGTTTGACAGAAAAATACTGACTGATTAAAATACAATACTTGCAAAATTATCTTACGAATACCACTGAATACATATTTCACAAAAGCAAATGAAAATAGATTGGCGATAATGGAAGAAAACAGGACCAGTACCCACAGAATGAATGTATCCATTTAACTACGATAAATTTCTGGCCATACTGATTAAAATCACCAATTAAAGACTATGATAATTACCTGGGTCACAGTTTAGAACTTTGTATACTTCAAGACGGCTAAGGATAGGAATAAAGTGCTTTATTAGCTATCGTGATATAATAGTGTGTATGTAGATAGCTCCCTAAACACCATAACTTTTGTACATATCTGTAATAAAAATTCAAAGTAGAACTTCAGTATTTCTAACCTAGCACATACGTCAATTATAAACATCACTCAAAAGATGTCTTTGATTGCATAGAAACAACTTCAGTAAGTTTGATATGTCTATAAACTACATTTTGGGTTTATGACGTAATACAAGCCATGCTGATACCCACTCCATAGTAAGCAACTTGAAATTTCGTGTAAATGATACACAGACATTAATGAAAACAACTCTTAGTAACTAAACACGAGTGTATTAAGTGTTTCGACTGGTAACAGAAGATCTCTTTGAATGACATTTGCCACAAAGTGTAACATCTAACTAATATCATTCGTGATTTGTGAATAATCTTGATGTAAATCCATTTTCACTATTAAATAGATCTGTTACTTTCTTTTGAAGTCTTGTGTGTTTAGTAAAAGCTAACAATGGAGTCAAGAAGGATTTGTGTGTTGCTTAGATTTGATTCACTGTTTAACCTAAGACTATATTGCTATTACTAAATGATTTATGCATGACGGTCATTGGTCGAGAATATTTGAAGTTTATGTAAATACATAAACATTAGGATAAATGTACTTTAACGTCAAACTACTTATCTAGCCACACAGATATATTATCTTTTCTTCAATCTTCTTAACCTTGTGCCGTCAGGTGTTTTATTTTCAATTGATAATACGTACTACTTATACCTGTCGACATCAGTAGCGCATACTATTATATTAGTGAAGATTAGCGAAATAACGATGATGATAACGATTTTAAATCTCTCACTGCCATGATAGCTTCTTTATCGTTTTTAGATTCTTTTGAGCCCCACTCATTTTACTCTGCTGTTCTGTCAACTTTTATGGTTGCTATTACGTAGTCTTAATATCAATATTCATTTTCTAGAAACGTCTCCAAGTGCTTCAAATTATTCCTTTTGAAACCTTCGCACTTAACATATAAATATTCTAAATATAAAGTTTCCGAGTTTGTTAAATCTCATTTTTTAAGAGGTTAAACTTTCGCGTACTAGGCTGAATGTCCTGAGTCCGATCTCCGCATTCGGAGTCGTGGATAGGCACTGTTGAGGATTCCTGTACCATGACGAAATAGCCGTCCAATGATTCCAGGTTTTCAATAATGATCTAATTCAAATCAGTTCGGGATTCAAGTGAAATTTAAATATTCATCCTCTTTACCATTTTACAACACTTTTATATTTGTTGTGGTTATTCTACTAATCTTCACCAATGTTATCGAAAGTATTCACATTGGTTATAAAGAATTATTACTAACATTTCATGATTGAAAGCGACAACTAATGAGAATCCATGAGATAAATAAAAGTCACACTATTCTATCAAGTTTTTCATTTCTATTTTATTCATCATTAACAATGGAAACAAATGTATGAAGAAAGTGATGACTTATATCAGAGATCTAGTTGTAAAATCACTATAAGAATAGGATAACAAAAATTAAAGATGCACTTACCAGCAGTTTAAAAGAAAGGTAAACAAAAACAAAAAAACAGTCAGATAGATAAACAGACAGATCGATAAATCGAAAGATAGAAACATTTCCATTGTTTACATGAAACTGTTTTCTAAAATCATCTATTTCCTTTAAAAAGTAAAACCGGCTAAAAGGGACACGTGTGTTATGATTGGATTAACTTGAAGTTTTACTATAGGCATTGGCATTTAACAAAGATTTTTGAACGTGAATTTAGGGTTCATTGTAACATTATGTCTGTAGTTATGGGAGAAATACTGCTTATCTCAAGGTTTAGATCATCATTAAGTGATACAACTGATGACATCATTTAGCTATTGACTGACATCTTAAAAGATTTTGATGATCATAGTAATCCACCACGCGTTTGTAACTTATCTTTTATAGAACCCACTACTGTATCTCTCATGAGAATAATTGTTTGGTGTCATTATCTAAAATAATTGAAATTCAGTGCACGATAACACTTTATACCGAAAAGTTTTAGTTAGTTCTATTACTAATTAATTCATTTGTAATTTCACAACTAGGAACAACCGAAATTGCAAACTGTCATTTGTTTGATCTATTGAACGAAGGCTTAAACATCTGTCATTGCTAAAAGTATCTATTTCCTTATGAAGTCTTGAATTAGTTCTGTAATATCATACCTAGAGCTCATTATACATTAGAAACCAACATTTGCAGATTATAAATAATTTGAGTAAGCAGTTATTATAATCAACTTTATTTTGTTAAAGATCTCGTTATATTATCGAGTTACATATCCGAGTCAGTGTTCATTGAATTAATAGTCAAAATGATCCCTCTAGACGGAAGTTTAGACAGCTTATGATTCGTATGAATTCTTAAATTTTCAGTATTGAGTAATCAGACGGTAAAATTGAAAGTTCTTGTGTAATTTATACTACATTATATTATATTAATTGGATGAGCATTGGAAACAATGAAGCACTGAATATCTATTTCGCTCAGACATGAAACTTCCAACATCAACGATCCTATTGAAGACTGAATTCGGGACCTGAAGGTTTCTGGATAAGATGTTAACCTCCAAAATACTGAGTGTAGTCGTGAATGTAAACTACCTAGGAGCCCCGTACCAGAATGTAACAGCTATCTAGTGTTTTATGATTATCATTAGTTGTATGGCCAACGACAGTTAACCTCATACTAAAAAATCATTTACACTTGTATCAGAAGCTGTTTTGTGGAGACTTTAGTAATTTCAGTAGTTGAAATCATGAGTCAATTAAAGCTAGACCACCATAGAAAACGTGGAAGTACTAGACAGCCTTTTCGTCCTAGTATGGAACTCTTCATCATCCCGCCCCCCACCGCGAGATTCGAACCCAGGACCTATCAGTCTCGAGCGTGAGCGCTTAACTATTAAACCACTGAGCCGGCATCCAACTTTTATTTTTTACTAAATTTTCTATCTTATCTAAATTCATAATATATGTTAGTAAATAAATGGTGTTTCTTGAATATTCTAATTTGGTGAAAACAAAAATGTCTAGACATTTTGACAGGCAATAAAGTAATTTGATGATTTTAAGCTAATCTACAAAATTATTTATAAATACAATTCTTAGTAGGTATGTTTATTCTTTGCCATATGTTATTAGATTTTATTTAATACATATAATCTTATTTGTACCTATTGATCAATATAATATGATGGTTTTTACCAGTATTACTAACCGATTTGTTATTTCATGTACATTTGATTGTTTCTTTCAATAATTTGTTAGCAAACGGTAAATGATCAGAAATTATGTTTTAAAAATCAATTGATACCTTTGGGTTGAATTCATGAGTCAATTGAAGCTAGACCATCATGAAAAACCTGAAAGCACTAGACGGCCGTTTTGTCCTAGTATGGAACTCTTCAGTGGCAGTGCACATCCACGATCTCACCCCGTGAGATTCGAACCCAAGACCTATTGGTCTCGCGCGCGAGCACTCAATTTCCGGATTACTGAGCCAGCATCCAGTGGTATTAATGTATAATTTCGACCAATCCATGAAACAGCTGTTCAATGCTTTCAGGTTTTTCATGGTGGTCTAGCTTTTATTGACTCATGAATTCAACTATTAAATTACTAAAATATCCACAAAACACCCTTCTGATAATAATATCTAATGAAAAACCACTTAATGTGTGTGTAATGCCAAAATATTTATCATCATTCTTTACTTATATAGTAAGTCATTGATAAACATGTGATATCTAATGGTGTTGACTAAAATGACAAGTTAATTAAATTTTGAATCATGTTTAACATATTTCACACTTGTAATATCATTGTCAACTAACTAATTCATCAATCATATTGATTATTATCTGATTGGTAATAGTTGTTTAATTTACCGATCAGTAATGATGAATCAGTTATGAAAATTTCATTAATCAACATTGAGTTTATTTTTATAAAATGATACGATAAATGACAGACACTAAAGTTGACATAATGATTCGTTAACTTCACTATAATATCTGTTTTATATTTATGGTTAATGTAATCATTCTTGAATCCTTATAACTTACTTTCATTATTGGATTGACTAAGAATAAGAAGAGCGTGGAATTAGTTGGAAAACTCTTAAAATTAAAAAAAATTTTTAAATATTAGTAATAATTTATTTAAGCGGTTAGTTTATCATAAAAATCCCTGAAGCTTGAAGTTAACCATAATATTCAAGCTATAACTTTAAAGACGACTTTGGTAGCGTTAGATCTTTTATTACCTAATAAGAATAAAGATTGTTTTAATTGAACATTTAGTAGAGCTAACAACGTTTATGTGTGTATCAATGATCAAGATTGACTCCTAGTTACAATATGAAAATATTCAACGAAATGTACCCAAAATCTGTTTCCCTCCACAGCTTATAATACAAAAAATAAACATCCTTAAAATAGATCATAACAAAATTACAAGATTTACAATTGAATATATTGTTTGAACTGTTTACATAATTTGTTTTCTTATTTTACCTAGTTGAACAATTGTATGATATCTATTCCGTGACATATTTGTTCATTAGTTAAAACATTATGAGTATTTTTATAGATTACCAACATTTCTCACTTGCTAAAAGAAAGCAAAGTATTTTTGACTATTGAAGCTGAAGCAAACATTTTTTTCACAAGTTTAAATGGTACTATTTAAACTTGTGTTATTTAAATTTGGTTATTTATTAGCTCTGAAGAAGTGGCTTACATTAAGTCATAAAACATCAGAAATAGAATTTCTCAACTAATTGGGATATAACGAAGAAAAAACAATATCTAATATTAACTCTCTATCCAATGCTCAATTTATTTATGACTATCAAGTCTAACCTTCAAAATGATACCTATGGACATATTTTTTCTCTAACAATTGAATGAACTACTTTTTATCATATTAGTAAATAGAGTTAAACATTCTGGTATGATATAAATGTCATTCTATCGTTACCATAAATTTAGAATACATTTATTTAATTACTAGTAATTTCAATAGTTGAAATCATGAGTTACTTGAAACTAGACCATCGTGGAAAATCCGAAAGCACTAGACGGCCGTTACGTCCTAGTATGGCATTCCTCAGTGGTAGTGCGCATCCACGATCCCGCCCCCCCCCGCGAGATTCGAACCCAGAACCTATCAGTCTCGTACTCTGAGGAGTCCCTCAGTAGGACGAAATCGCTCTTCAATGCTTTCAGGTTTTCCATGGTGGTCTAGCTTCAAATGACTCATGATTTAAACTATTAATTACCGGTGTTGAAAAGCATTTTTTGGAGGGGCTAATTCTCAACTTGTTTTTAATTTATTCACTTTAGTTTTACGATATGGAATACAATAATGGGTACATCGATTTTGGTAATGCCATGGGCTATACAACAAGTAAGTTATTTATAATTAATTCAATAATAGTACTTAGAAATACATGCATATTTTTTCAGTAATATCGATAGTTTTACCGGTACGTAGGTTTGTTTATAATAATAAGTAAAATTTGTAAAGTTAACTTGTATTATGTAATCTAAAGTTAGTTTACATCATTGGTTAATTTTAATTGGACAATCATTGAAAATAAAAAATACTTGTTAGGGTTAATCCATGTTGTAAACAAAGCTTATATTTAGGTAATAGCTGTGTGCTTGCTAGTGAGAAGATTTCCCGACATCATATCATGAAGCTGTGGTCTATGAAGTTTACCTTTGTCTGGCGTCAGACAATAAACGATTGTTGTTATAAGTCACTAATTAACTGAAGTTAGAAATGTAATGCATTAAACAATATACAAGTGGTCGCCTGTCACTGTGCTCATATCAGAGCTAGAATGCCCTCAATTTCACTCTTGGAGGTTTCACGAGTACACTCATATGTTTTCCAATGGTTGTTAGTTTGTACTGTCAACCAATTTTCAAACGAACAGTATTGAAATGTTCCACTATCAACAAATATATAGATTCGGCTTTCTCATTTTACACAAGTGATGATAATTACATAAATTATTTATCAGCCTACAAGTTAGTAAGATGGTAAATATTGTTATATAACATTTATAGTACTTTTCCAGTCATACACACTAAATCTTGTACCAAATATTTTTTAACAGGCAAATTATCAATTATACTTGTTGTGTCCCTATCACAAAACCTTCAGCTGAACCGTGGGAGTCAAACCTGTTATTAGGGACGAAGGTTGATCTATTGAGACAGTCCGAAACTGATCAAATGATGAGTATATATGATCCCCTCCTAAATTTTAAATTCTTATCATAGCAACAGAATTAACGAGTTTTGGTTTTACCTGACATTTACACCGATGTAAAAAAAATTTAAATAAAGTTTAATTATTGAACTTTCAAGAAAAAGTTTGCACTTAATGCAAATTTAGTCACTCTTTATCAAAACCATTTTTCATTACTTTTTCGTTTTTTTTTTGTATTACTCTTGTTAATATTTTTTGTCCATCATCAGAATTAAATGTGTATAGGATTGATATAGTAATTTTGTAATAACATATACAAACATAGACATTTTCCAATATCGTCCATCGCCATTTTTCTGTGACATTAAAATTTATTCAGCATTGATAAACTTAAAGTGAATTATCATTGTTAACAGAAAAAAACTATGCTAGATGTACAAGACAATAGTTATTTTAACTGTATAAATTCATAACAAGACCTGCTTATAGTTGAATTGTTGTGAACCAGAACTTGATAATCGTATGTATTTAAATACAAAATTACAGAATATCTTAGTAAAATCTAAGAACAAAACAATCAATCGTTCCAGACTTGATCGTTCCTTCCTTTATCTTCACATTAATGATTCTCTATTCTCATTTTCTTTTCTTTAATCTTCTTAACCTTCTACCTCTAGGGCATTTCACTTTCAATTGATAATACATACTACTTATATCTGTTGACATCAGTAGTACACTGCACAAAATATTATTCTGTATAATTTACATAAACTAATAAAGTAGGCAAATGTTTCATGTTTCATCAATTCCATATCATTGATCATCTACTGATTTTTTTTCAGTTTTGTTTTGTTTTTTCTTCTTCTTATTTTGTTTTTGTATGAAATTTTATTGAAAATATTATCAAATCATATTATAAGTTAATTCAATAGACAGATATAACTAACACAAAGAATAATGTATACTATTGTATATTGAATACATTCATAAATAATAAATAATAACTTATTTCAATGTGATCAATCTATTTTCGTTTTGTAATCAGTAGGTATGTTAATAATAATAATAATAATAGTAACTTTCTTGTCGTAAAAGTAGAGACATAGAGAGAGACAGACCGGCTTGTCACAATTGACTGATTTTGTTATTAATATGTTTTTTAATTCTTTCTTTCTTTTTTTTTCAATAGGCTGGTTTCGCTTTGGGTATATTTTTAATTATATTTGTCGCATTCATTGCTTGGTATTGTGGTTATCTTGTATTGAAAGCAACAGAAGATTTGAAAAGTATGTAATGTTTTTATGAGGATTATTGGTATTTTACATAGATGTAAATTATTTGTCGGTTTTGTTTTTTTTTTAATAATAAGCATTAGTGAATAGTTTTTCACATCTTTCCCCATTATTTTTGGAATTCGAACCTGTCACCCTGTAATGATTAATATCATTTAAAAAATAGTACAATCAGTTATTATTTTTTGAAGATGAATATAGAAGTCAGTCATTTGTGTTAGTGTCAGTCATTATGTTATAACGCCCCGTCGCCAATTTCATAACGCTCGGTATTACTTCGTCTAATGTTGTTATAACGCTTAAACGATTATCTACACTAGATCCCTTCCAGTGTCTATTCTACAGCACTTCAACACAATTCAGATCAAGAACACGTAATTAGCCTGATCAGAACGTAATATATTTTCACACCAAAAACCGACACAATCCACAACAAAGAACAATCATAATAAAAGGATGTATATAAGTGAGTCACAATAATAAGGGTAAGGGAATATATAACTTATCTGACACCTGTCAGACTGTCTACATGTCTGACTAAGCAGACAACCAATCATGATCATTCTCGCCTACACAACACATTATTAATGAACTCTATTCATTATGCTGTCAATAGTTCACATTCAAGTTTAATCAGAAATAATTTGTATATTAAATGTGTTACATTTTAGATTTTGTTTGGGGGTAGTCGACAGGAAACCCTGAACCCAGGTTTCGTGCTACTTGGCGCTCGTCAACAAGGTGTGCCTGTAATATTGAGGGAACTGGTGCTCCCTGACGGATTCGATCCGGTGTCACCCAGGACTAGACAAGCATGACATTGACCACCACCCAGTGATCAATCAATTGTGATTACATCTCAGTCCTACAGGAAGTCGGTCGCGGCCCGGATAACTCAGTGGTAACGTCTCTGACTGTGAAGCTAGGTGACACGGGATCGGATCCGTCAGGGAGCACCAGTTCCCTCGAGATTACAGCTACACATTGCTGACGAGTGCCAAGTAGCACGAAACCCAGGTTCAGGGTTTCCTGTTGACTACCTCCAACCACCATCTAATCTCACAATAGTGCCCGCAGTGACGAGTCACTTAGACTGGTGACCACATTGCAACATGGTAGATAGCATTCGACCTGCACTAATAAGGACTAGACAAGCATGACATTGATCACCACCCAGTGATCAATCAATTGTGATTGTATTACATTTTAAAATATTTGGTTAAAAAATATCTACCTAAACATCCTGAACGTTACGTTTTTTTATTGTTATTTTAATGTCAAAATACTAAAGATTCCCGTTGTGAAAATTCGAACAATACATAGAGACAAACAAGATTGATCATTGATTTTTAATATACATATAAAAGTATTAAACCAATCAACGCAGCCTATGAGTCAGTGATCAAAATGAAATGGATTGCATAACCAACCATTATAGATAAAATATACAGATTGGTTGTAAGAAGACAGGTCTATTGACAGTGATAAACATAATAAGGTTCAAATTAATAGTTCAATATAGGAAGAAGGTCATATGTGGATAAATAAACTTTAAAATAATCTCCACAAAAGATTAATAAATGGTGTAGTAAAATGTGTGTTAATAATGACAAACAAGTTCTGAGTGTGAAAAAAATGCAATAAAACCATTTATTAAGTGATATTCGGCTAAGAAAGGGACAGAGATTTCACGAATGTATTCTGAACATATATACTATGGTTACAGGTTTGGATCTTCATAAAGTCTGTTGTATATAGAATGTGATATTGAGCCCCACTAGGCACTGACGAAGGTATATGATAGATTACTCTGAATTATTCAGTTTTATGTACCGTATGACCACCATCATCCAGGTGTGGCAAGAAAGAAACTATATATACGGCGCTTCTGCTGTCAATTTTTCTTTATGTGTGGCGAAACCCTTCCGAAGTATTTTGTTCCCTTCGGAACTTATCATGTTCCCATGTTTCTAACGCATTTAACTCTATCGCCGACCTTTTCTTAAGTTTCTTTAAATCAATCGAGGAATTGCGAACATTTTTTAAACGTTGTTTATATTCCTTCAACCCACATAAGGTGTATTACAATCATGAAAGTTAGTCTCATAGACAAAATTCTGTTGTTCTTCCTTTGAAAACTTATCCTTAATTTTCACTAATGCTGATCTTATAGTGTAACCAGCAAGAAAATACACTCTTATGTTATGTTTGTTTAGAATCCTCTTAATTGCTTCCTATTTTTTTGTTATAATATGGGATGATTACGGTGATCTTCCATTTTTTCGGTATACACTTTAATTTTTCTTTTATTTGTAATAGTCTTTAAAAACTCTTTGGAGTAATTGTTACACAATGTTGCATTCAATTCAACCTGTTGATGATCCTTATCCTTAATGAGATTAATATTCCTGTTAATTAATTTTCTACAACGGTGACTTTCGTACAATATACATGAGTTAAAACATAATCTAACTATATCTCAGAATGTGTTGATCTCCTAAATATATTTACTTTCAACCTATTAATATGCCTTCTTTCAACCAAACAATCGAGAAACACTAGTTTGTGATCTCTGGGCTCTATTTCTTTGGTTGGTTTAATGTTAATATCTGCATATGATTGAATCATCACAGTAAACATTTGATTTGATTATTAAACATCATATATTCTTTGATAATTTTGATTTCATTTATTATCCTGAAGAAGTCTAGACAAGTTTGCTAGACGAAACTTCGAAATCATCTAAATTTAATCACTGAGATTATTTCAAATTTTCATAAACTAAGCAAAATCGCTTAACTGATTACAGATCAAATAAGAATTAGGACTTACTACCATGGAAAGAAAAGCATTACATAGAAAATAATTTATGAATGAGGTCGCCATTATTAATTCTCACTTCTTACCTAATCTGTACCCATTTAGTAGTCCATTACATTTTATCTTATATTTTAAAGATTACATAAGTATAATGATAATAGTACATTTCGAAATAATTATGTTTTTACGCTCTTATTCCAGAATTGTTATCTATTCAGTCAATAAATATTAGCATAGAAACAATACTTACAATTTTTCCATACTTTTGTAAATGTCTGAATAAAATACAGTTTTGATATTTATTATTTACTATTCGATTATGTTTACATAAATATTCGGTCATTCATAATCTTTATTACTGATTTAACCTTGGTGAAAATAAAAAAAAAATTGCAGGTCTATCAAGTATTAGTTATTAATGTTCTGCCATTTAACTAGGAAGCTTTTCAAACTATTTCATACCCCAATTACTAATAAATTTCATATTCATTTATTGATAAAGAAAAGAATGCCTAGTAAGGTAGACATATGATCTACAGGTTTATGACATATCTTAGTTTAAGGTTAAACAAATAATATAGATTGTTATTACAATGTGTTGTAAAGAACGTAGAATCACTTATTCACTAATGTTCCATTTACAGAGAACACTAGTTTTATCTGCAATTACGTAAATAGTAATGCGATTAACATAAGAATACCGGAAGTTTATTTGAAGGAACTACTACTACTACTACTACTACTACTTTGCACTTGTAATGTACAGTTTATATTCAACGACTTAATTGATAGACAAAAGGATGGCATAGCGATGGGATCCCCTCTTGGTCCATTACTAGGAGATTGCTTCATGACCAGTCTGGAAAACAACAACGACTATAGAAAACTTCCACTTGTGACAATGAATATGATTTGAGTCATCTTCTGAAGACATTTAATAACTGTCACCCAGCAATAAATTTCACACTTGAAGTTGGAAACTAACACTATCCGGCGTGCCTGAGAAGAGGTGGAAATGGCTCAATAAGAAGTTCAATAACCAAACACCTTGTGAACACTGGTCATTCAATGAAAATGCAGGTAAGCAGAAGACTTCCAAAAGCAATTATATTGCATCTTCTTGGTATTACCGAAGCAATAGCCATACATCTTGGGAAAACCAGAATTGTGTGTCCAAAAGAGATTGGTAGAACGTCTTCTTCGACCATGGTCTTAATGCCGTATAATATTTTTAATTTTCTTTCTTCATACTCTTCTTCCTTTATAACCATCTGCTTCCTTTTTATATCTTCTCCTCAAAATTTCTACCCCCAATTGGTTTATTTCCATTTTTACGATCCTCCTGTTTACATTTAATCTCAATCCCAAAATTTTCTCTTATTATGTTGAGCCAATGATAATTTCACTGTCTACCTATTGATGAATATTTAAGCCATTAAAAATTAAACGATTATTTATTTCAATAGTTGAGATCATGAGTCAGTTGAAACTAGACAACCATGAAAAACCTGGGAGCACTGGACGGCCGTCTAATCTTATTATTGAACTCCTTAGCAGTGAGAATCCACGATTCGAACCCAGGACCTACTGGTCTCGCGCGCGAGCACTTAGTTACTAGACCACTGAGTCGACATCCAACGATGTTAATGTCTAGCTTCAACCAATCCACGGAATTGAGCGACCCATCCTTCATTGTCATCAGTGATTTACTATCTCAAAACAGACCTGGTTGAACTCTACTAGTCACTGCTTCTAACTAGAACTCCACTACCTTTGTTTATTCTATCTCACTGTCATCATGTCCAATAGAAGTTTATTATCATTATTATTGTGATTATTATCATCCTGAAAACATAAGTATACATATTGGCAAGTGTAGAGCTTTGAAAATGAATTCGCCGAAAAGAGAACACTTCACTGAACCAATCGTTCTTATTTAATGTTAAACTCGTTCTCTATCTCTCTCTCATTTAACCATTCATTATGGTCACTTATTTATAAAATGAATATAATAATGAATTAATAGTATGTTAAACATGATAAATGTTTTAAATTGTTTGTTAAAACACCGGCCGATATTGATTATTTTATTTATTTATAGGATCATAAGAGACTAATTAACTGAACAAAAATTTTAATCACTATCGATGTTTAGATTATCAAATGCATGAAACATTAGAAATGATTATAAATGAATGTTAATTTGATATCAATGTCAAAGTTGAACTTGATAGTTTTAAATTAATTAAGCATTGGATAGAGTGACTTATATTCAGTCACGAATCATTAAAAACACAATTTTTTCTACTTATTAGAATATAACAAAACAATTTTTCTCAATGGTTGAAATCATGAGACAATTGAAACTAGACTACCATGGGAAACCTGGAAGCACTGGACGGCCGTTTCGTTCTATTGTGGGACGCCTCAGCAGTGCACATTCTCGATCTCGCCTCACGAGATCGACTCATGATTTCGACCATTTAAATTACTATAATATCTACAAAAACCCTTCTGATATAAAAATATATTTATTGTTAATTCGGATTGTATTATTATGCTTGTATAAAGATAAGAAGTTCTGATAATCTATTTTTCTAATCGCTCTTAGATCATATCTGATAGGTTATTAATGTTTAACTATATAGAAAATACCTCTGTTGACAATTTCCTATTGAGGATAGAATTTGAATTATTCAACTTTGCATAATGTATGAGAAAAGATCCCTTTAATCTCATAGATTCCTGACAGACTATTTCAACTTTAAATGTTAGTAATGTCAAGTTATTTGGACATTAAACCCTAAAGACTAGTGACCAATAACCATTATTACATGTCACTTATATCGGAATGCATCTTTACCATATTCAACCACGGTATATCGTTTTCTAAATTAGCTTTCATTGAAGCGTATCTACAAGTAAAAATATCAACTCAATCTTGTGAGCTCTTCTCAAGCAAGACATTGATGATCAATACTGTATACATGACTGCCAGCCGTATTACAAAACTACACAAAAAACAAGTTTCACGCATCGTCGGATCCGCAGCATATGTAAACTAGATTTTTTCAGTGAGCATATCAGAAACTGAATATGTAGGAAGAATTCTAGAAGTATTTTGGGGTAGTGAAGTATTTGTGATTTTCTGTAATATTATCACAAATTTCAACCATTCCTGTGGATTGTGAGTTATATTTTATTTATCTTTAAAGAAAAGAGGCACCATCCAAATCTTGGAGATATTCAAGCCAATAACAAATGAGATAAACCTCGAAATTATTATCAAATGATTACATAATCAATGAAATACTTGTTTCACTCCTACTGATAACCTTCAAAAAATAAAGGAGGAGAAATAGATTAGACATTTCCTATCAAAGAGTTCAACTAAATAGTCAGTCGTCGACGCTTCTGTCTTATGCGAGATTACGAAATCCTATTAGATATCTTTAGCTCCAGAAATGTCACTCCAGAATACTCAATGGACTAATTCGCAAAGAAACACCACGATATTCTATGAATATCCACATGTTTCTCAAAATATTATGTCGAAATTGCTAATTTTACTTACGACGAAGTTACGTTGTGATACAGTTTTTACTTTGTTTAAAAAAATTTGGTCTGAATAGTTTTACAACTCATATCATCAATTATATATTCTTAGAGATCAAATTTAGAAAAGCCCCATATTACATGTTTTTGAATGGTGGTTAGGAGTGGAATCCAAGACGAGCTTTTCGTCGTATTTGGTTCTCGGCATATGAATATACCTGGCTTCTAGTGTTGACGTTCATACCGAGATTCAAACCCAGTACATTTCGCTTCAGACTCCAACAAGTTATTTACTAGTCTGTTAAATATCATATTATATTTTTGAAGTAAATTAGTTCACAAGATTTCCTACTTTGATTTATTTTTTGATCCATCAGTGCCTAATAATCACTGTAAATTATTTGATACTCTCCACGTTATTATATATTTGTTTGATAAAACTCTATTTTCAACATAGTTTCAGCAATAACTATCGTAAATTAATAAGTAAATGCATATTTTCATAGTCCAAATCAAGAACTGATCTTATCTAGGCAACCACTGAAAACCAGAAAGTACTGGACACCAGTTTCGTCCAACGGTGCTTGTCAATGACCCCACCACAAGGAATCAAGCACACTACCTTCAGTCTCGCCCACGAACACCTAAATTCAAAAATATCGAGTCGAAGTTTAATGGTGTTAGTGTCTAGCTTCACTCAATTTAAGATACAGATCAACAATGTACCATTACCCAGATTGTTAATAGTTTTTTTCATTGCTTTATTGTCTTTTTTATCATTCTAGTTATACAAAATACTCGTTCATCTGCTGACTTGGAGTTTACAGACGTATGTCAATATCATTTAGGAAAACCTGGTTACATTTTGGCAATCTCATTTTCTATGTTAGCTCTTTTTGGCGCAATTATAGTCTATTATGTTTTAATGTGTAATTTCCTATATTACACTGGAGATTTTATTTACAGTAAGTTGACAGTGATTTTTAGTTTTTTGTTCCAAATTTTGAACTCTATATAAGTCTTATTTTCATGGATACTTCCTCTTAAAACGTGTTTCTACCTTTTTGATAATACTTCAAACATGGTTATATTATTAGAAACGATGCATACATTTCTTACGTTCATATTTTATTTAAGTGTTTATTCAGACAATTCGTCTGTATAAATTAAGCGTAATCAATAAACTTCTTATTTAATTAGTGAAAACCAGATATCAGAAATGGTTTGAATTATTTTTTCTAGTTAGCGTTCTTTTAATGCGAGTCTGTTTTCTACTGGATGGGGTCGCTAACCCCATGCCCAACCCTCCTCCTTTATCCGGGCTTGGGATCGGCAGTAGCCTACGGAGGGACTACAGGTGGAGTGCTTCATAAGGAGTAACAGGTGTAAGTAAGTGAGTAAGTAAGATATCAGAAAACATTTATGTTACTTTTGTAAGAACTGAACTACTTCTATGTATAAATCAATCCTTATATTTGAATAAATTGAACTTTAAATGTTTATTATTGTAATATTTTTTTATATGTCGATGCTTTCATAGTAAATGCTTTGAGTACACTTTTATGTTACAAAGTAGATTTACAGTTTTCAATTGTTGATTAGTGTAAATCATCCCGACATTTCGTAACTCAGTATAAGCCACTTCTTCAGAAAATAAGGAAATAACCAGATTAAATTAACCCTAGTTCAAATGGTACGAAGAAGTAAAACAAGAATAATAAATGTGATCATGCAAAAACAGGTATGATCAAGTTAATGTCATGTCATTCCGGTTAAGGTGATTTGTATGAGACATGTTTGAATATTTGTGTATGTCTCTGTACAGTAAAGGATGAAAAAATGTGGTGCAAAAGAATAGATCAATACACTCTTATGTCACATTAAAATGACGTATGAGAATGAAGATGAACACAGTGAGTTATCAATTTTAGATTGCTTAGTTAAGAGAAATCTAAATGGAGCTCTAAATGTAATTATCTACTGAAAACCAACGCACTCAAATCGCTTTATCGACTTCAGTTCGGTACATTCATTCAAAACGAAAATCTCTCTAGCCTTAAATTTTTTTAGAAAAGCAAACAAGGTCCTAACATCTGGAAAGGATAAACAAATGGAACGAAAGCATATGATTAACATCTCATAACATAATATTTTTCCTCTAAATATTATTAAAAGTGCAATAAAACGAGACCTGTTACTGCTAAATATTAATCCGAATAAAATATCATGGATTGATACTGTAGTTTTACTATACCACCCTGGTACAACAGAACTCCAAAGAAACTTGGAACAAAACAGAACTAGAGTACATTACAAAACATCGAACACACTTCGAAATACTTTAGTTCGCATAAAGGAAAAAATTCCGTTTGTATCAACTCAGAATTATTTCTACAAATTAGGATGAGTCGTTTGTGATGTTTTCTCTATTGCAGAGTCATCTCTCGAAATCTTGACTCAAGCCAAAAAAACATCTTAAATGAAGAAACAAATCGCCTAATAATCCCGCAGAACTGGAAACACTCCAAATGAAATCGGTAATAGCAGTTCATGTGATTTACAACAACTATCAAATCGATTTTAAAAGCATCAAAATAATACAAAAAGGTTTTTCCAATTACAAAGAAAGGAGAGTTTCTGAGGTTTTCCATATATTGCTTAACCCTACTGCCCTCACTAGAAAAGACGACCTCACTATCCAATTGACTTGGACCATTTATCCGAGCTACTGTGTCTGATTGTATTCACATCTCACACCATTATCATACGTAGAAATTCAACTCCATTCTTTCACACCATAAACGTCACATTTTTTCATCCTTTACTGTACAGAGACATACACAAATATTCAAACATGTCTCATACAAATCACCTTAACCGGAATGACATGACATTAACTTGATCATACCTGTTTTTGCATGATCACATTTATTATTCTTGTTTTACTTCTTCGTACCATTTGAACTAGGGTTAATTTAATCTGGTTATTTCCTTATTTTCTGAAGAAGTGGCTTATACTGAGTTACGAAACGTCAGAAAATTTAAAAACTTAATTCTTCTACTCATTAAGATATTATTTATACGACTGTTCAGTGCTACAAATGATTTCGTCAAAAATGATTCTTTCACTGAACTCATTGTTTTTTTTGTTCGAAGGGTATTTTGAAATTGATTTAACTTATTAATAGAGAGGTTTGTAGAGATTATTAATTTCACGAACCTATGTAGAATAAATATTCATTGAAAGCTTAGAAGTTGTGAATAAACATTTCTTAATGTATTATAATAGAGTTTTTTGCTTTCAAATGATGTCTTATGTGTGTTTCTATTTAGTTACATAAAAATTTTTTTTGTTTTCGTTTTATAGATAAAGTAAATAACGTGAATAATTCACATTTAGATCAAACATTCACATTGTGGAATAAAACATATACAGGTGGTAAGTTGAGTTGTGGTTTTCCAATTGGTTAGCAATAGTTATGTTTAACTTGTATTAGTATTTATATTTAATTAGTAGGTATTTTGTTCTGATAGGGGAACTTGAAAAAAGGTATATCGAGAGAATCAAAGGCAAGAGAAAATGTAGAGTTACTTACTTACGCCTGTTACTCTTTGTGAAGGAGCATAGGCCGCTCACCAGCATTCTCTGTCCTGAGCAATCTTTTCCCGTTCTTTCCAGTTGTTATTCATCTTTTTCATATGTGCTTCTATTTTTCAACGTAATGTGTTCTTTGGCCTTCCTCTTTTCCGTTTTCCTCCAGGATTCCAAGTTAGCGCTTGTCTTGTAATGCAGCTTGATGATTTCCGTAATGTATGTCCTATTCATTTCAAAATGTATAGTATATTGAATTAAATAGTTTATAGCTATATAAAATGTGTTTATATTAATTAACGATACGCTTCCTTTTAAGATTATTAATCAATCAAAAGTGGTCCACCAGGGTGCTTGGTACCTGTGTGGTTGCGCCACAGGATTGAGCTGTACTATTCAGATTGTAGCGTTATAGCTTATACGGTGTCCGGCTCCCCTGTTAAATGGGCTTGGGCTGTACTGTTTGGGTTGTCGCGTGAAAGTCTGGACGGTGTCTGGTTCTCCTGAAAACCGATGTAAAATTACCCTGGCCCACAAAGGTATATTATATAACTGTGAATCAATCAAAATAAGATAATGAATCAGTGAATTCAGTTTTGTTCTCAGACTAAACAAAAAAAAACCTAAATCTCTTCTACAAGTAGATGTTACATGGATTTATAACAATGATTAGATGAAAAGGAATTTATACATTAGTAGTCAACTGATATTCCGATATCATCTTAATTAGTAATAATGGTAATAATAATAATAATAATAATAATAATAATAATAATAAAAGAAATGCTCGAAATCAATTGAGGAATATTACAATCAATATCTTTTTTTTCTAACATACATTGAAATTGTAATTATTTATAAATGTTTCTGTTTTAATAATCGGTATCTTCCATCTTTTAAATTCAACCAATAAAGTGTTGTTTTTTTTTATCACTCCAATGGATACAAATATTTTTGTTCTTCATTTTGATTATATACATGGTACTTGAATTTCATTGTATTTAACTTTCTTATTTTATAGAAGATCTAAAAAATAAAGTATCAATAAGTGTAGTGTTTCAGTTTATTGTTTTCTGGTATTTAATATCGATATAATTTGTAAAACTTTTTATTGATAATGGTTGTGAAACATCAATAATTTGGTATTGATAATTATCTTTTTGAAACAAATTATAAACATATAGATTAATTTGGAATGTTTTAGAGGAATTGATAAAAATGGGAGACTAAAACATTTGACCTGGATACCATATGTTTATCTGTTAAAATGTAATTGAACGGGCAAATATAACTAATTTTGCAGGAATAATGTCAGAGAATTAGGCTAATTTTTTAGGACCTAAATTACTTACATAATTAATAATCAAAAAATAAGTAATTATTTGTTTATTTAATTAAAATAATATTGAAATCTACTTTGGAAAACAATAATAATATATGTTTATACTTTTTATTACTTATTTGCTTACTTATGCCTATTACTTCAAGTGGAGCACAAGTCACCGACCAGCGTTCTTCAGCCCACTCTGTTCTGGACCTTTCTTTCTAGTTCTATTCAATTCTTGTTCATTTTTCTCATGTCTGTCTCTATTACTCGATGTAATGTGTTATTCGGTCTTCCTCTCCTCGTTTGGCTTTGAAGATTTCAATTGAGAACTTGTTTTGTGACACAGTTGGGTGCTTTCTTCAATGTATGTCCTATCCATTTCCAGCGCTTCTCCTTGATTTCTTCCTTCACTGGGATCTAATTTGTTCTCTCACACAATAGGTTGTTGCTGATAGTGTTTGGTCAACGAACGAATGTATAATTAAAAGACTGAAACTAAACACATTGATTTAAATAAATTATTGTTTTTGAAGTTATTCATGACTCAAACTGCAATGTGTCCAATTTGTAAATAACTCGACACTGAGTGCATCATTATTTGATGTTATTCTGATTAGCAATAGTTTTAACAGAACTATTTCTTTTCATAAGAATAGAAGTGACATCTTTTATTTTATTCTACTCGGAATTTAAATTCTCTTAACCATCCAGTCTATATTATAAAAATTCCAATGATGTACCACACCTAGGATATAAGGTTCCTAAACGGTCGTCTCCACTTAACTGACATCTGTAGTTTAGTTGCTGATAACTACAGTATACAACTGCATTTTAGTTCCAAACAGGCAACTACAAACATAACAACAGATAGTTTTGTCATAAAATTTTTGATATATTAAGAATTCATCAACTAATTTGTGTTTATTGCACTCATTGTTGGAATGATAAAGACTAATTGTACTAGTTCTACTTTAATGGATCTCTTCTAACTGATATTAGATGTAAAGTGATAGTCGGAAATAATACTAGGATAAATTGACACTTGTACGCTTATGACAATTATTAACTTATGAAATGTATGAAAGAGATATAAATAAATAGCTAGAATATAAAATAATACTTGAACTGGATAAAATGCGTAATAGTAGGATAAAAATATTGGATTTAACGTTATAAACTTGGAGAGATCGACTATTATTAACGTTTTACTACTTGAAATCATCGTTTTATTTAGTAAATATGGTCTATTGTAAGTTACAGGTTATAGCTGTGGAGATTGTTGAATTTCATCTAAATCATCAGCCGATCAATGTGAGACTACTATTAAAAACCTGGAAGCACTAGACGGCCGTTTTGTTATAGTATGGGACTACTTAATAATACACAATATGAAGCCATGATTACTGGTGTTCAACCGTGTAGTTGGTGGAACAGTTACCCACCGAAGACAATAGAAGATTGTGGTGCGACGTCGTGAATTGGTCGGAGTCAGACATCAACTCCGTTTGGTGCTGACTTAGTAGTTTAGAGGTTAAGCATTCACTAGCGAGGCCAAAGCTCCTGTGTTAAGGTCCCAGGTGCAGGGTTGTGAATAAACACTGCTGACGAATCCCGCACTAAGATGAAACGGCCTTTCACTGTTTCTAGGTTTCTAAATGTAGTTTAATATTTTAATTTTATCAATTTCTCATTCAGGATTACTTAGTTACAGTTTGCATTATTGCATAACTTTAACTAAACTATCGATAAAAATTAGTATAGACTACATAGCTGGTTTATCCTAGTGTAACATCATTAATCAAACTCAGAAACAATCAGAATACTTCCTTTAAAACAAATAGATTTACATTTCAACTCACGAACTTAGCTAATCATCATCTATAAGATGATGGTTGGAGGTAGTCAACAAGAAACACTGGACCTAGGTTTCGTGCTACTTGGCACTCGTCAGCAAGGTATACCTGTAATCTTGATGGAACTGATGCTCCCTGACAGATTCGATTCCATGTCACCCAGTTTCACAGTTAGAGACGTTACCGTTGAAGAGATATTTCCGCAAACATATATATATATATATATATATATATAGACTTTTGAAAATTTAGTTAAAATGATAAACATTTATTCATTATTCATAATGAATAGATTCTAACAAACGCTTCAATATTATTTATTATTCAAGTTAGAATATCTTATTATAATAAACTTATTATTCATATTAAGTTAATAATTTAAAGTGTAATTAACCAAAATATCATCATCGGTTATTATTAAGACATGAAATGAGAAATTATTCTTATTCATAATAATATAGACTATTACTTTATATGCTATACACCCATATACTGAATACATTCGTACTATAATAATAATAATAATAATAATAATAATAATGATAATAATAGTAACCGTTACTATTATTATTATCATTATTCCGGTTATTGGAATATAAAACACCATTACATTTCAATGATAAATACACATTACTATTTAATATATAAGAATAGAAATGACAATAAATAACTTCAATGCTTAGGAATGTTTACCATTAATTAATATTCATATTATATTTAAAATACTTTTGACAGGGATGTGAACATGTTGTAATAATACTTATGCATATATACATATATATCTATGAATATAACTCATGAATACAGTTGGTATTTGACAGTCAACATCATAGAAATGAAATAATTTCATAATGATAATTTATTGTTTCAGACTCATTGTATAAAAATGGAAAGTATTTACTTCTTTCAATATTGTTTTGTTCTTATTTCATATAATGTTATTTATATTTAGTAAACAATTGTCTATAGAAATATTTAATATATTGTTTATATGTAAATATTTGTTGTATCCAAGTCGTAATAGTAGTAGTACTACTACTACTACTACTACTACTACTACTAATAATAATAATAATAATAATAATAATAATAGTAATGGTAATGGTAATCGAAGTGAATGATTCAATCTTGAGTATGTTTACTTGTTTATGATACATACTTGAATTGAATTTTCTCATTTAAGTATAAAGAAAACATTTTTATCATGAGAAAAAATTCCGATTTAGAATTTACATCATAAATCTTTTATTTCAAAAATAAAAAGTAAAGAAAAAAAAGAAAAGAAAAAAGGAAAAGAATATTTATTATTTATGATAATCGTAAATTGATTCAGGGGAATTTCAATATTCATAGATTAATTGATTTGTAATATTTTATTTGGAATCAACTAATTTTGTATATAACACAATGAATAATTTGCTTAATTGATAAGTTTTGAATAGTACAAAATGAATGTTTTAAATTTCGTTGTTCACTAATGTCTGATTTAAACTTAACAGGTTAATGAAGATTTATATGGTTATTAAGGTTTAAACTATCGAATTATCTTTAATATATCGTGCAGTCAAGTTAAATATTTATGTATAAAAACATGTTCAATAACTTAATAAATAATCTATATGTAATTTCAGTAATTGAGATGATGAGTCAATTGAAACTAGACCATCATGGAAAAACTGGGGGCATTGGACGGCCGTTTCGTCCTATTGTGGGACTCCCCAGTGACAGTGCGCATCCATGACCCCGCCTCTCGGGATTCGAACGCAGGACTTATCAGTCTTGCACCAGGCGCTTATCCAACTAGACCACTCATTTTACATGTTACTATCAGTTGTGTTTATAGATTTAAATGTATGTTACAAAGAGTTTTTATCAGTCTGAAAGAAATAAGATATTATTCTGAATATTTTGAACATATTCCATACACCATTCTATGTAGAAATTTAAGAATCTTACGAAGCTCAATTCGAATATAACATATCAGGTTGAACTATGAAACCTTTTAATATGAATGATGAACAAACAACTCCTTATGTTTTGAAAAAAAGCGTAAGAGACGTGACTGTGTTTTAAAGAAAACAGTTAGAAATCCTTTTTGACTTAACGACCCAATGTATTTTATAAATATCCGTGTTCAGAGTCTCTAAAAATACAAAAGATAACATCAGGAAATGTTTCACTCAATCATTATTGGGTAGAAACTTAACAGAAACATTGAGAAAATGAAGAGTCACACATCATGTTTATGATTGAGATATTACCATTATTAAAGTTCGAATGTTCCAGAAATACACTTTATTTTCTGTTTGTTTCAAATATTGAAGAAGAGCCCTTACTCACAATTCACACTTTTTCTTAATTATTTGAGTTGAAGTGTAGAAGTAGTGTAGGGTTGTAGGAAGTGTATACGAAGTCAGTCACATGGCAGGCTTGTCATATACGACAAATATTAACAATTTCTTTATTTAATCTCACTACTTTTTCTTATATTTTTTTCACAATATGCTGATGTTCGTTCATTACAAACTTCAATTTCATTCCATGTGTGACATTAATGAAGAAGAATGTATTTGTAAAATCTCAGCGAAACGAATTTAAAGTAAATCCATATACTTATTTATATTCGATAATTTTGATGTTTGATGATGATTATTTGAAAGAGCTTCGAGCAGATTCCCAGACGAAACGTTGAATTTACTTTAAATTCATTCCACTAAGATTTTACAAATACATTCTTCTTTCTTAATGTCTCATATGAACTCGACATCCAAATACTATGAAACAAAAGTTCTTATAAAAACTCATTTATGTTAGTATTTTCAATTCTTAATTGTAGTTATAATCTTGAAACATTACAATTTGTCTAAATAACTGATTTAATCCTATCAAAATGAAATGATTCCTTATTACCCTTACCACATCTTTGATTTAAAAATTTCTTTAAGTAATAAATATTCTTAAAAGAATACTGAACATATTCCATATACCATTTTATCCAGAAACTTAAGAACCTTCAGAAGCTTAATTAGAATATAATACACAAGATTGAATGTTGAAATCTTTCAATATAAATAATGAAACAAACAACTTTTAGAATTTTGAAATAAAATGTTAGAAATGTAATGAATGTGTTTTTTTAAAGAAGATAAAACTAAAAGTCCTTTCTTAACTTGATAACAAAAGATCCATTTCATGAAATTATTCAATAATATAAAAAAGAAGTGGTTTATAATGCATAAAATTTGATTGCATAAACGTGTATTACAATAGTGAATTGTTGAAAATTGTTATTTTCATAATAGATTTTGAAGTATGTTATTCAGATGATTGAATTCATAAATGAATACATGCTTGTACAGTAATTAGGAATTGTATATTAATTTCAATAAGATTTTCAATTATGTCACTATACATAAGTGTAGTTGTAGTAAACAAATTAATTTGATGATATATATACTTTAAAAGAAAAATAAAGTACTTCACATTTAAAAGTTTTACTTTTCAATTTAGTTTTCTCTGTAGTAACTAAATACAAAAATAAAATTTACTCATGTAGGTAATTGAAATAACAACACAAAATAAAACTTTAATTTTTTATCAAAGATGAATGGTGTTTAGCAGTGGAATCCATGAGGCGAGCCACTTTGTCCTATTTGGATGCACCTGAATCGCAGAAGTGATGTTCATTCCGGGACTCGAACCCAGTACCGTTCGCTCCAAATGCCATGGAGTTATCCACTTAGTTACTGAGTCCTGACTTAAGGCTATATAGAGGCAATCCGTAGAGGATACACATATGCCAACAAGAGATTGATCAATTTCAGTCCTAAATAACAATGAGAAGATACAAGTAAAACAACACCAAATGAATTTAAATTTAATTTTGTTTAATTGTTGAATCCATGAGTTGATCTAATCTAGAACACCATTTAAAACCTGAAAGCATTGGCCGATCATTTCGTCCTAGTATGAGTCTTGTGAGCAGTGAGGAACCCATGATCTTTCATCTCATGCGCGAACGTTTAACCTCTGGATCACTGATTATTTAAAAAATATTCATTGACGAATATAGTGAAAATACATAAATCACTAATTAATTAAGTTTTTAGACAATTAAAATAAGCCATTGTGTCATTGAAAAAAAAAATAAAAAGAATTCAGTGAAGAAAATTCTGTTTTCAACGAAATCGTTTACTGAAGTTTAACATTCGTATTTATAGTTGTACGGTAGATATATGTCTATATAAGGGTAAATAAGATTGAATTATAAGCTGATTCGAGACTCCAATTATCTATTCTTCTCTAACCTACTAATTATTACATAACTTCAGTGGATAGTTGGAGTCTCGAATTATATATATACAAATTTACAGTTGAATTAAATGATGTCGTCATAAAGAAAAACTTTCTTCGCTGAATTCAACTTTTATTTAAGCCTTCTTAAAGTATATATATAAATCTAGAAATGAATACTAAATCTTAGTGTTCTTAATTACTTGATAGAGTGAATTGATTTACATTTATTTTCTTATACTTAACACTCTACTCTATGTCATTCAATATGATGGTAATATTTATGTTTAAGTGGATTATGCCTAACTGAAAATAGTGAGTTTTTGAATATGACCACTGATTTTGAGGAAACTCATTCAAGATAATCCATGTGGGTTGTTTTTTTTTATTCAAGTACATTAAAAGTTTGTAAATACCCAATATTACGAATAGGTAGTTTGTAGTTTCTCTTCTAAACAAAAATTATTATTTATATAGAATAAATTGGATCTGGCTTAAAATGGAATCCAGGAAGTTCACCTCATATGGTTTAGAATTGGTTAATTATATGTACCACTATCCTTAAGTTAATATTTATTCTAGGGATTAAAACCAGTACTTTTCACTGCAAATGTTAATTTGTCATCGTTCTAGCTATGAAGTTAAGACAACCATTCATTTATAAAACGAATATGAATTTTAATTAAATTTGTAGTGGTTTGTCAATGGTATGATCAAATCCCACTCAAAATATCAATAACGGGTTAATCTAAACGATTACAAATTAAATTAGGAATTATTATTCATTAAACTTGTCTACAAATATTTCAATGATGAATCTACTAATGAATGTATTCTATCAAATACAATGAATATTTCCCTGAAGATATTTGATGTGTGGGTGAGAATGATAATGATTGGTTGTCTCCTTAGTCAGACATGTAGATAGTCTAATTGGTGTTAGATGAGTTATATATTCCCCTATCCTTATTATTATTACTCACTTATTACTGATTGTTCATTGTTGTTGGATTGCGTCGGGTTTTTGGTGTGGAAATATATTTACGTTTTAGTCAGGCTAATCACGTGTTCTTGATCATCTGAGTTATGTTGAAGTCCTGTAGAATAGACACTGGGAGCGAATCTTGTGTAGATATTCGTTTAAGGTAAATTAACGTCCCATACATGTAAACGTGGAAACCCAACCGTTATAACATTAGACAAAGTAAAACCAAGAGTTATAACAATATTATATTATAATTTCAATAAATTTATTTTCATTTATTTATCTTAGCTACATGTTCCAACTTACCATCTATCCAAAATGAAGATCATGGAAATATTACAACACCTTCCTTGAATTATGGTCATAAAGCATTTAACAATCCATTAAACACTAACCATATTTCTATTTATAATCGTTTATGGTCAAAAACTCGTACTGTTCCAGCATGGCTTTTAATAATTGTTGTTCCATTGATTTCTATTAAGTCACCTACATTTTTAAGTAAATTCAATGCACTTGGTAAGTGAACTATAAGCATTCATTATTTGTTAGATGTTCGGATATTATAGAAGAATGATTTATTTTCATTCTTATCAGTTTTAGTATAGAAAATGTAATCAAATTATAATTTATGAATATATTATCAACAAAGCTAAAGTGATCATATGAAAAGTCATCTACCTACTATGATCTGAAGAGAGGGTTATAGATTATTTCGAGGAATTAAGATTAGTATTTAGAGTTAAAAGTTAGGGTTAGAAACTAGAGTTAGGGAGTTTCATCAGAAAATGACATCAGCTATGAATGCTAAAACTCCATTTAAATAGTTGGATGAATGAATACTCGTTATCTTAAATTTAAATCATAGTTTCGTCGAAAATGTTTTATCTAATATATTACTATGATTATTCTAAAAAGACAGTGTTGAACTTTTAGACATAGTTTTATTATAAGTCACTGCAAATATTTGTAATAATATAAACTTGAATAATTATTTAAAAACATAGAATATGTTTAAGCATAGATGGATAGTGGCTAACAGTGAAATTCAGGACGTGTGTTACGTCCTATCTGGGAATCGTCAGCTGGATGTATCTGCACCCCAGATTTGATGTTCACTCAGGGACTCGAACTCAGTAAAGTTCACTTCAAACGTGAACGTCAACTCTGGGATGTAGGTATATCTGGTTGATAAGTCCTGACGAAACGCGTGTCCTGGATCCTATTGTTAGCCACTACCCATCTATGCTTAAAAATCTTGTGACCTAAGGCTATATCACGGCGATACGCACATTATGCATATATGTCAATAAGACTTATCAATTGCAGTCCTAAACATCAATGAGAAGATTCAAGTAAATAATATCAAGTGAATAGAATATATTTGATGTGCTTAACAGTAACCCTTGAGATTAGCAATTTGCATCTATTACTTGAACTGTTTTCATACTACAATTAAGCGTTTGTTTGATTTACTGATTTAGAAATTAATTTGTAAATTAGCAACTGATATGTTAACTTAAAAATATTATCAGAAGGGTTTCGTGGATATTTTAATAATCTTGTAATTGAATTCATGAGTTGGTCAAAGGCTAAACCACCATAGAAAACCTGTTAGCACTGGACGGCCAATTCTTCCTTGTATGGAACTCCTCAGCAGTGCACATCCACGATCCAACCCCGTGGGAAACGAACCCAGGACCTAAAAATATTACTCATTCACTTTCACAAAGTGTAATTTGTTCATCAAGAGTATTAAGTTTCAACAGTGAGAAATGTTTTAACATAAACTATTTGACAAATATACTATACTAGGATATCGAAGATGAAATTTAATCGGCTGATATACTTTCAACTCATTATGAGAAGTTGTTTTTCCATAATGTATGAAAAGTACTTTGATTTTTTGTAATGTTAATCAATATAGAGATTACATTTTTAAAAAAATCTTTTTTAAGTCCCTTTTACCTCTATTTTTTTCCAACAAGTGATTATAAATTTCCTATTAACATAACTTTGAAGACAAGTGGTCTGATATCAATGTAAATGTGTGCACGTTATACCTAATTGTTTGATTACAGTATCAAAATATAGTGTTTCAATCATGTGTATTTGATCCAGAAGATTGCAACTGATAACTTGTCATGTAATCTATTCATTATTTTGTTTACAATTGTCATTATCTAGTTGTGTTTTTTTCTCTGAGTAATATGACATGATTATTTGTAATATAATCTTATTAGGTACTATTTGTGTATTCTATCTGGTCATATTGGTTTGTTTGAAAGCTGGTCAATGGGGAATAAATATGGATTTTTCATCTAAACATCCTTATAGAATTGTACCTCGTGAGTTTCTAAGATTACTTTATTCTATATTAATTATTTTATATTAGTGATTTATTATGCCATTATAATTATTATCAATAACTCGAAGAGATTCACTATAGACAAAAGTATAAATTATCTTCATAAAAAAAGGTTTAGTTCCGAAAAGAGTCAACACTATAAAAACAAAAGCTACTACTTTGGTTAAAGTCTAAAGAATTAATTTGCATATGGTTCTTTAAAGTATACAAAAAGGTCTTTGATAACCTATTAAATAAATGTTGAATATTATTGTGATATAAAGCATTGATTTCATGAAATATAATTGTGTGTACTATGAGTACTACTATTCTATTTTATATCTTTTCGTAAATGTATAACACGGAAAGAAATTACGTAATTAATAGTCAGTAAGTTGTGTGTCTATTTTTCCACACTCACTGGTTGATTACACCAAGCTTTTTTTTAAATATTCATGTCACCATACACTTACCTGAATAACCTCTGAAGATATGTTCATGAGTGTAGAAAAGAAAATGAATAACCTTTTTAAACAGAATTGTTGTTTTTAGGTCTAGATTGATGCTTGCTTATTCATGAATCTGAATTTGTCAAATCTATAACGTATTAGTCATCCTTTTGTTTACATTCCAATATTATAACATGAGGCAATATATTCTTCAGAAATGGTGAAAATCCTAAAGATAGCTATTCCGTTCATGAACAATATTAAAATGGTAATTATAATTGTAAAAATCTCAATGATTAAAACTAAAAATAAATTTCTACCTTAATTTTAACAGTATGATTTGAACTTTTATCCCATGAAGAAACTTGAAATAGACCGTTGTGTCAAGCATTCGAGTTACTTTTAACTTTAGCTGCTCAGAATTTGAGAAATATAATATAATTTAAATATTTGTTAAAAACTAGACATTCATTTATTATGAAATTATTAGATTAAGTAAAGATGAAAATTCTTTGTATTGGTGATCATAGTAATCAAGTGATGTAATCATGAATGAAAACAAAAATGTACAATAGTACCTTTATAGTTAGTCGGTCATGTTGATGAATTCAAAAATATGCTTTACCAAATTTTTCAGAAGTGTAGTAAACATCAGGAAAGACTTCACGCAGTCACTATTCAGTAGAAACTTATCAGAAACATCGACAAAATGAAAGATCATATTTATGATCGAGATATCATTACTAAATTTCGAATGTTTGCAGAAAGCTCCAGAACAACAAAGTCACACGTAACTTCAGAAATACACTTAATTTTCTGTTTGTGTCTAATGTTCACAATCCACTCATTTTCTCATTTATTTGAGTTGAAGTGTAGAATTAGTAACTTTTTGGCGAATGCCATCTAGCATAAAACATACGTCTAAGGTATACTTTCAGTTTATTCCAACTACTTTACATCTATTATGATTTAACTATTTTTTATTATGTCAATCAGTTTGGATTTTGCCAAATTACGTCATTTATGGAAAAGGCGAGACATCCGTCTACCAATTAAGGGACGAGTATGCTGTGTGGCAGTTCGTTCTGCTTTACTTTACGGTTGCGAAACGTGGCATTTAAGAGTAGAAGATATTCGTAAGCTTCTAGTATTTAATCACAAATGTCCTAAAAATATTGATCCCATTTGCTGGGATCACCGCGTAAGTAATAGTGAGGTTGGATGCAGGTCATTAGGGAATGATGATAAATCAGTTGATGAGGTTATGAATCTTCATCAACTGAGATGGTTGGGTCGTGTGTTATGTATACCTGAACACCGATTACCACGACACGCAATGCTGACTAGTGATGGGATGGTTGGAAGAAAGCTAGGGGCTGCCAAACCAAAACGTGACATCAGTACATGAAGTCACTAACTTCTAGTTTGGGCGATGTTGGTGATAGATGCAGACTACTTGGTTGGAGTCCACGTGACAATCGTAACCGATGATTGGAGAATGTGGGTGACATGACTCAGAATCTATCACAATGGCGTAGGTGTATACACTCTCTGTCTTCCATTAAACTATGAGATTAAAATCGATTCATATATTTCTTTCTACCAACTAATTCTTTTTCCCTCTATCATATCCTTATATCCAATCTTTCTTTTATATATTACTACCATTGAATTCACTACTTCTATGAATTCGGTGTTCATCTTGTTGTGCTGATGCGGTATGGTTACTTGAACCGATGCATATATGTGCCTGGTCCTATGTTGCAGCTGACTGAGTGAATAAAGTTTTCTGTTGATTTAAACATACATGCACACATATTTACATACACACACATACACCTCATCAAACAAGAAGTTGACTTGTAAATACGTTAACTACTCTTTGAAGTAACTAAATTCCATACTTGAAATATATCAAATTGAGAGAGAAAAAAAACATGCAGAACATAACTATGAAATGTATTATGAACAAAATATTAGTTCATATACGTACTTATAGAGAATTACATATTTGTTTTTCATATTTTTCTTTTCAAGTATGACTATTACAAAACTGTAATGTTGAACATATGAATGAACTATTACCAATCTATGTACAATATGTTTTTGAAGTGTTTCTCTTTTACATAAAATACTGATTCATATTTTTTTTTACTTACTAATTATGAAAGGTATTCAAAGAAATATTTGTATGATTGTATTACAACTGATGAATCATATTGAAAGTATCCTAGAAATACAGATTGATTCATAATCCATAGACTCATTCAATCGACACGTATAGTGATTGTTGTTATTTATCTATTGGGAGAGTGTAAATGTATTTCGTAATCAGATTATAATTTAATAGACGAGTAAAATAATATGATAATGAAAAAGATTGTAGTTAAGAATTAAGTGTTCAATGTTTTTAACTAGATGGATTAATCGTGAATTCTTAGTATCATAGCTAGATATTTTAAAAAGAATTATATATGAAGTGTATATTGATGATGTTGTTTAAAAAGATAATTAAATCAAGCAGCTAAGAGAGCAATGAACTTTAGGTAAGTTCTACTTTCAATCCAGCCTTGAAGGAATGTTCTAGAAGAATTTGTAAATCAAATAACAAGAAAGTTATTTTATGCTATTCATAAATCCTATAATAAAATGTATGCGATCTGATATTCAAATCTACTGTGTTGTGAAATGATATCACAGTTTAGGTAAAAATAATTGTCCTCATTATTTTATTGCGGCTGGCAAATTTATGTATTACACGTGGAGCTAATCCGTATCGGATATATGGCAGTTACCCACTGAAGACAATAGAAAATGGTTACGCAATATTATGGATTGATTAAAGTTGGACATTAACACCAATGGATCCTGATTCTAATGATTCCAAGGTTAATCATTCGCACGTGAGATCGAAGATCCTGCGTTCGACATCGTGGATATGCATTGCTAAGGAGTCTTATACTAGAACTAAATAACTGTCTAGTGATTCTAGGTTTTCAATGGTCGACTAATTTATGCTGATTTATGATTTTAATGAAATTGAACAAACTCTGCAACTCCATAATCAAAAAGATTAAAGTATTACAATCAGCAAATATTTATCAACAGTCTTCCAATATTACAATTTTATAATATAGTTTAATATCAGTTGTATAGAAAGAAAACAGTGATACATATATTGTATGAAATCTTTTATTTAGAAGCACAAACTACATTCATTAGTTTAACTGGTATATGTTCACTGGCATTTTTCTGTCACAATACTTTGCATACATTAACACGTAATCAAAAACGACCGGAGAATAATGTAAGTGAATTTAAATCTGATAAGTGTTTTGCATATATTTGTTGTTTTCATTAATATTATATTATTATGCCCTTTTAAAGAGTTAAATAGAATGAATGTGTTGAGGTTAGACATTAACACTCGTGGATGTGAGCTCAGTAGTCTAGTGGTTAGGCGCTCGCGTGAAAGATTGATGGGCACTGGGTTTGAATCCAGCGAATCGGGGTAGTGAATGCGCAATGCCACTGAGGAGTCCCGTAATAGAACGAAAGGGCCGTCCAGTGCTTCCAGGTTTTCCACTGTGGTCCAGCTTCAATTCACTCATGATCTCAACTATTGGAATTAATACAATCTTCACAAAACCTCTTCTGATATAAATGATTTTTTGTTTAAATCGTTTCACCACTTAATATTATAAAGGATATTATTACCAGAAGTCGAACATTTTCTTAAAGTACTCAAAATTCACTTTCAATTTATTATTACAATGGGGGATTTGTGCTGATTATATCTGATCACATTCTGATCATGTACTTACTAATAACTGATTTTGAGACATGACTTCAAGAGTTCTTGTGAGAAGCTGTGACAATAAGAGCTTAACCATGTTGAGTATGAGTTATTCACCCACCAATATTATTGCAAAATGGTCTAACACTGTATGCAAATCAATTGAAGTTTTATTGATAAGCTACTATATGCTGGATCGGTAGTCTTAAGTCTTGAGTTCGATCCCGAGTAAAATCATAAATATCCATAGGTGAAAAATAACATACTAGCATGAAACAGCAGTTCAATCCACTCTACTTATCAGTGTTTGTCTAAAATCGGTTTTTTAATATAAACTTAATAATGCAATTGTTTTATTTATTATATAATTTTCATATTCTATTTAAAAAAATGTAATATAATTCCTTACTTTATATGTATTCATTTCAGACACGAGATGTGGCTATTGCATTTCTTCTAGTAGCAGCTACTTATTTGTCTATCGGTTTAATATTCTATTGTACTTTTCCATTAGCCAAATCATGTATTGAAGATGTAAGCTTCTTTATTTTTTTTTCTAATCAGACCCAATTAGATTGTTTGTTTGTTTTTTTAATGTAGTTGACTATGTAGCTATTTATTTGTTATTTTGGAATTCATTAATTTTATTTTATCGTGAGAAGATCAAAATTTATAGTCAATTATTATCTATCAATTGAAGCCGACTATCAATAAGATCAAAATAACAATTGAGTGGAATTCAACCGGGTCAGTTGTGAGATGGTAACTGACTGATGAAAATAGTGAATGTGTCACTCAATTTCGTGAATTAGTTGAAGTTAGACATTAATATCTTTGGATGTTGGTTGGCTCAGTGGTCTAGTATTTAAGTACTCACGCGCGAGACCAGTAAGTCCTGGGTTCGAATTCCGTGAGGCGGGATCGTGGATACTCACTGCTGAGGAGTCCAACAATAAGATTAGACGGCCATCCAGTGCTTTCATGTTTTTCATGGTGATCTAGCTTCAATTGACTCATGATCTCAACAACTGAGTTAGAATAATATAAATTCAGTATTATTGATAGTTACTTCTCAATTACTCATGTCTATTATTTAATATAATGTTATATCTTAATATGAATATAGTTGTATGCCGCTGAGGAAAACATGAGAAAATCTTTTCTATCTTGATTGTAATCTTGATTTTGATGAAATTCATTGAAAGAAATTCATTGTACAAAATCCATATTATCGAAAAAGTAAAATTGTTCCAATGTTTTTTGAAATTATTCTCTGAACTGAAGAAATATTGATCTAGATAACATAGTCAGTCAGTCAGCTACAACGTAAGACCAAGCACATATATGCATCGGTCTAAGTCGCCATACCTCATTAGTACAAGGTGAACACCGAATTTATAGAAGTAGTTAATTCAATGGTAGTAATATATAAAAGAAAAATTGAATATAAGGATATGACAGAGGGAGAAAGAATTAGTTGGTAGAAAGAAATATATGAAGCGACTTTAATTTCATGGTTTAACGGAAGACAGAGAGTATATACATCTACGTTATTGTGATTGATTCTGAGTCATGTCACCCAGAGTCTCTAGCATAGTACTCTTAAGTGATAATATAAAACATGTAAGACTTTTCTGAATTTTGAGAACAGTGATTCAAAAATGATTCTATTGTATTCTTACGCTAAATACAGTCTAATAACATCAAAATTTAACTTGTTACAATCTCTACATTGACGATAAGTTTTAGTCTTATGAAGATTCAACTTCTGTAAAAGTTTCATCAGTAATGGTAGATTGTTGAGTATCAAAATTCCTGCACAAATAAAAAGTAATCAACTATGACGTACATGAGAAGTGTTTACTTATCAAAAGATGAATATAATTGTAGAAATGAAATGGTAATAATTGGTCTTTAGAAACAATAGATCATAGTGATCGTCAGTACAGGGTTGTGGAGATTATTAGGTTTTTATTGAGATCTTGAACTGATTGATGTTAGATCATCATTGAAAACCTGAAAGCACTAGGCGGCCGTTTCGTTCTAATGTGGGATTCCTCAGCAGTGCGAATCCAAGATCCCGCTCGTGGGACCCAGACTTTTTCTTTATTGTTTAGTTGAAACTCCTTTCATTGGTTGATTAGTGCAGCGATTTCCACATATATATTGATTATCAACTCATTTTAAGATTAAATTTCCAAATCCATCTGATAATTATTACATTTCATGGAACAAAAAGTACCATGTTTCCCTATTACATTTGTTTGTACATCTAATGATATCAGGGAAGTTTAATGGGTTTTTCGAGCACATCACACAAGAAAGAAGTCCAATTTTAACATAATTATTCTAAAGATATCAGTTATACACAGTTTCTAAATCCCCACTACAATTATTCCTAACTCTAATGTTCTATTGGTTATTGACTGTAGACATGTTTAGTGGCCCGTGATCTGACTCCAATTTGATCGTAATGATTGGTTGCTATCGTCTATCCTCGTATATAATCATTGACTTAAATCGCGTTAGTTAATAACGGAATTAAATAAGTCAAATAACGAGAATGGAGTTTTGAATGCATATATTTTGTATAATTGTTGATTAGACAAACGAACGGGAGAACGACGCGAAAAGAAGAAAGCGAAGCAAAATTGACAAGCGGTGGAGATGGCTGGTAAGCCAACTCTCCCTTTAACAAAGAGTTAATCAATATTTATAAGCCCACAAAAATAAATTACAGACATGTGATGAGTAACGGGATAAGAAGTGTGCATACTCCTACGCGCTCATACAAAGACAGTCAAGACATTGATAAGCGAATAATTAACAAGGTCAGAATGTGACTCAAATAGAATGAATAGAATGAGCTGTCCGAAAGTTAGAATAATAAGGTATTTGGGCTTAACATAATGACAGACACTACACATGTTAGTTTCAACTATGTGTAAATAAAAGTAATGTCAATTTAGATTACATTATTGTCCATAATATTGTATTGTCATATTCATGATGATAACCATGTACATATATTGGCAATGGTAAAATCTATATAAAACTATGTAAAATTGTTTTTCTTCTTAATGTTATCGATTTGTTGAGATTGTTGCATACTTTTAATATCACGAACAATCATTGAAAACCAGTAGTGGAGTGTTGTTTAACCGTAGTATGTGCTTGATCAACAATACGCGTCTATGGCCTAACACAGATTCCAAGTCAGGAACTTCAAGTCTCTCAAAAAGTGTTCAATCGTTTTCTCCATTAATATAAACTACTACCTAATGTTTGTATCTTATACATGGTATATGAAAAAGACATCTTAATGAACATTGTTTATTTATTCCTTTAATCACCAGTGAATACTTCCAACTAACCAATTAATTATTAATTACTTATTACTAGTAAACTTTATTATTTAATAGGGTTCATGATAGAAATGAGCAATAGAAGTAATATGACCAAGTATTCATAATTTTTTTTTCTAAGATTACATAGAATCTATTATAAATTGTAATATCTAGATCCATTTGTTCAATGAAAGCAAATTGTTAAGATAAAAATGTAATACATTCGTACCTATATGCAAATGTTTTTTTTTCCCTACTTTTTATTTTCTTTTTTTCTCTGTGATAAAATTTATTTAGAATCTTTTGAATAATCTAGTAACCGATATACCAGTATTTATTGGTCGTTTCTTTTCACTTCTACAAATGTTCACTGTATTTCCAATGATTCTTTATGTTTTACGTGTACAAATTATGACTGCTATATTCAAAACACCATATCCAGGGTAAGTTAATAAAAATTTTGATTCTTTTATTAAAGTATTTTATTATTATTATTATTATTATTATTATTATTATTATTATTCTCTTTAAATGAGTATTCTCTCCCTGGAATATCAAACTAGATTCAATCACCTGATTGAAATCGTATATAAAGTTTGAAGATTCTAACTACCAGTAGTAAAAAAAAAACTGTTTTAATGTATCTTTTACTTTTTATTTTCTACTTAGATCTTACACAACTACATGATCTTTTTATTTATTGAAAAATTTACATTCCATTTAAAATGTGAAACAAGTGAATAATAATGATTGAAGTTAAATTTTATTTCAATGGTTAAGATCATGAGTTAATTGAAGTTAAACTATCATGAAAAACCTGGAAGCACTGGACGACCGTTTCGTCCTATTATGGGATTTCTCAGCAGTGCGCATCCATGACCTCACTCTTTGCGAGATTTTATTATAAACAATAATAACAATGATATATTCTATGTACAAAGACTTAGAATTACTTGTTTCATTGAAGTTGAATTTTAAATCAGTTAAGTTTTTATTTATATTATTACCATCATTGAATGAATGACTTCTATGGATTCAGTGTTTATGTTGTTATGCTAATGAGATATGGCAACTTAGACTGATACATATATTTGTCTGGTCTTATGTTGGAGTTGACTGACTGACTGACTGTCTAGTTGATTTTAATGGCATAAAGGATTATCCCTTCTTACTCAGTATTTGAATCATTTTATGATTTCAGATTGTTTATGGATAGTATTTTTTTTTCATAACTCATATAACTTTCTTGACTCAAAGCATCATTCTATATGTTATATTTCAAAAATTTGTTTTGTTTGACAAGTTTTATCATCTAACAATTTACTAAAGTTTTTCTCTATTGTACAATGCCTAGCTGACTATGTTAACTCATCGAATGTGAGAAATTCGACTGATATATTGTTAAGGTAGATTCAATTATTGGACGATTTAATCATCAAATAGATGTTTACAATCTAGGTAATATTGAATAGTGACCAATTTCATGTTTGTCTAGTCCTTTAGTCATGATCGAATTCAATCGATTGGATTATATTAGATCTACTAGTCTAAGTACTTTAAGATTATAGACATTGTGTTCGAGATCAGACAAATATCATATTGGTCATCAATCAATGATAGGTTGACTGTGAATATTTCAGTCCTACAGACAATCATTAACAAAGTAAATAAAATCAATGATTACATTTCAGACAGTGAATCTGAGTGACTCTGGTTTGGCTTTTATAAGGATAATCGATTCCTTCAAGATTTGAGGCAGTCTATACGGACGAGTGACAAATAGCATGAAACCTAGATCAGGCAATTTTTTCCGTGTACTACTTGCAACTATCTAATACCTTAAATTTAGGTATACATAAAACAGCCAGCACTTTTTATAGATACCAACGACTGACGTTGGACAGCTGCCGCAGAAAATACTATTTTGAACGTATTTAATTAATAAATTTATACTTAACTGTTTGCTTATTTCACTTGGTATTGTTTCGCTTATGTCTTCCCATTGACGTTTAAGACTGCAATTGATCAGTCTCTTATTAGCATATGTGCATACTGAGTGTATTGCCTCGATATTGCCTTAATTCACAAGCTTTCATAAGCAAACGTGGATAGCGGCTAGCAGTGCGATGAAAGAGGTGCGTTTCGTCCCATTCGGGACTCGTCAGCTGGATGTAGCTGCATCTCAGAGTTGATGTTCACTCTGGAACTCTAATCCAATACCATTCGTTTCAAACGTCATCGCATCATCCACTTAACTATTGAGTCCTGATAGCCACTTGATTGTACAACGGGAAGATACAAGCAAAACAATACCAAGTGAATTTAAATCCACCCCAAATAGGACGAAACGCATCTCTTGGATTCCATTGCTAGTCACTATTCATCTTTGCTTATTTGTTTATTGAAAAAAAAATTTTTCATTTATTATTTTAAAATTTCAGATTTATTCATGTTACTGTATTACATGTGTTTGTTCTTGGACTATCATTAACGTTTTCAATGTTAATGCCGAGTATTGGTACTATAATTCGGTGAGTTAAATTCTACGATTTATTCAAATGTAATTAATGAAGTTTAAAACGATATACTTATTTACTAATGAATATTAGCATAAAATTTGTCTGGTTAACTATATATTTAATTAAGAAAGATTAGTTCAATGAAGAGTTTTCCGCTTTTCGGTGAATTCATTTTCAAAGCTGTACTTATTCTTACAGGATGATAATAATACTGATAATAGACTTCAGTTAAACATGGTGACTGTGAGGTTAAATAAACAAAGGTATTTAAAATTGTTAAAACAAGGAAATTTTAATAATCGTTTGATTGTTAAGGACTTAAGTATTCATCATTAAAATAGATAGGGGAATCATCAGTGGGAAAGGATGGCTCAGCATGATAAGATAAAATGTTGAGATTGAGATGAAATGTAATCGTAATGATCATGGAAATAAAAACAAACCAGTTAGTTAGGGTAGAAGATTTAAGGGGAAGATAAAAGGTAAAGCAGATGGCTGTAAAGGATCAAGAGAAAAATCTTAATACATTAAAACCATGGTAGAAGAAGAGATTGTACTAGTCTCTTTCGCACATATACAATTCTAGTTTTTCCAGATGTATGGTTATTGCTTCGGCAATGCAAAGAAGATACAGTCTAATTGCCTTAGGAAGACTATATATTATCATCATTAAACGTTAACATAAAATGATATTTATAACTTGATACATTATCTAAGAATTGAGCATCAAAAAATAACCAATCATAGATTATTTGTGTTATAACTTGTGCCCTGTGTTCTATTAATGTATAACGTAATGATGCCATCAATTAGAGAATAGTGAATTATCTACCGAACCAATGACGCATAAAACCAAGTACGAGCAGTCTAGAGTCCTTATCACTTCTGCTTTCCGCCTAGCTCAGTCTTTTAAGTCCAGAACACCAATCACAGCTTCTGCAATATGAATCGTTTATTCCAGACATACTGGGTTTATATATCAACCAGAGAGACCATATCGTACCATAAAATAGAAAACAATATTTGTACAAAATTTAGCCAAATGTGCCTGTGAATGTGAGAGATAGTAGTTGATAAACTGGAAATAACTCAAGAATGGTAAATCTTGTAATAATAGTTCATAGACTGAAATAAAGCTCATAATATGATGGACACGAATATGAATAGTTTAGTTACTTACCAATTGTACGATAGAAATATACTAATGGTATAGGTCCATAAGTGCATCCCAAAAGTCACCATTCATTATTGTCATCGGGATATAACAATTTGCAAGATGACTTCCGTATGTATACATTTATTATCAATTTGATGAGCATTTTCAACAGCTCAAATGATCAGAAAATAACATGAAGGTAAAAAAAAGTTGCTTTCAAATGATGAGGTTTTCAGGGATCATTAAATTTTGTGTATCATATTACGAATTTGATAATGACTAAGATCTAGAAAATACTGAACAGCTATTTCATCTTATTCTCAGCAGTAAACACTTCACTGAAGATCATACTAGGGGACTTTCAAGCTTTAAGTTAAAAGTTTTAAACTACTGTTTTGGCATTCAACAGTTCATGTTTCTAGTTTTATTCATTTAGGATGTTAAGTACATTTCAATTTTCAATGATTATGATGTAAACTATATAAAACTCGTTGAAACTGGATCTTTTTCAGGCCATATAATAAAAAATAGTAACGTATATATTTAACTATTTATTTAAGTAAAACTTAACGATCTCATTGAAAACAATATATTTATTTTTTCAATGGTTGAAATCATGAGTGAATTGAAGCTAGACCACCATGGAAAACCTGGAAGAACTGGACAGCCTTTTCGTTCTATTGTGGGACTCCTCAGAATTGCGCATTCAGAGTCCTAGGTTCGAATCTCGCAAGGCGAGGTCGTGGATACGCACTGTTAAGAAGTCCCATAATAGGACGAAACGGCCGTCCAGTGTTTCTAGGTTTTCCATGGTGTTATAGCTTCAATTCACTCATGATTTCAACCATTGAAATTGCTATAATATCCACCAAAAAAACCTTTTCTGATTATATTTATTTTTGCTTAGATATTTCGTTCTCATTTACACAATAGAAATTTTCAATGATTTAATATCAAAGTATTATAAAAAATTCTATACATATACTTGTTAGTTCATTTAAGCGTTTAGATTACATAATATGAACCTGACACCCTAGTTTTAAAAAAAAGTATTCATATTCTCATATGAATATCAGTTACGTCTATCTATATATGTGTATATATGATCTTACTAAATTGTAATCATGGCTAGTGATAACAATACCTAAAATCCAGTTTTTTTTCGAAATACTAATATTTCCGTCTTGCAAAAATGAATAAGTCATCTTGGATTACAATTAAGTGACTATGATTTTTCTTTTAAATCTTCTAATTGGTTTGTGGACAGTACATTTAACAATGAACTTACTAATCCATTGTTCTATTGCATTGAAACATAATTTGCATTCTACATATTAACATTAACCTTCCACACCATTGAAATAGTGTCACAGTTTTGAATTCATCTTCCATGAAATGATCAAGAAACAACAAATACGTTTCTTTTCATTCTGTCGTAAATGATTTCTTCATTCATTCCTATTGAGTAAAGCTATATGTGTAAAATATTATTTACGAGTTTTTATTCACACTACTTATAAGTAACAACAAATTAATAACGTAACTATTTCTATGGCTTAGCATTTATCAACTTCCAAGTGTCTTCATTACTGCAGTCAATAGATTCAAAAAGAAGAGTAGGAATAAATATATTTGCACTTATATAAGCTATTTGCTCAAAGCTTTTATGATGACATACGTTATCCCCATGTGTCTACTAGGTCATCTTATCATGTCATATAACAATGAAGAATTGTTGTCTAAATTAGGTACTTTAAGAAGGCAAAATAAAGTAAGAGTTTTATTAGTTAGATACCAATGGATGAACAAGATTACCTTTCTTTTGTAAAAAAAGTTGTGAAATATGCTTGAGTATTTTTGTGAAAAAAAGCAGTAAAATCAAAACAAAAAAACTTTTCTCGAAAGTAACTAGTGACTCTAATGAATTATTCTCATTTATGTTTAACAAAGAAAACGATGGATCAATGATTCGGTTTGGGCTACTGGGCAATATCACCTCCCTCACACAAATCAAATGAGATTTATTTGACGCATATGTATTTGGTGCCTCCTTCTACCAATATCTATGTGTTAAAACAATAATAATAATAATATTAATAATACATCAAAACTTATATTTTTGATGTATAAGTCATGACAGCTATTCAAATAAGCTATTTTGATGAAGAAAAGTTTCTTTTACTATGGTTAGCAACAACTATATATCAATAATTTCCGACATTATGGTGAATATTTAAATATCACAACAGTTTACACTTTTGAAAGACTCATTTAATATTTCATTTTATTCACAAAAAAAAATAATAGTAAAAGCGGTTAGCCTGAGATGACCGGAACGCTATAAACAAGAATTGCCTAGAATGTAAAATTCTAAATATTATATAATATAACCAAAGATAATGACCACCAGTGAGATCAAGTGATGTATACACAGTGAAAACTATGTAACACATGAACTCTACATGTTTATTTAATACCTCACACAAACAATGAAGGCATTAAACAATGATAAATCTAACGGAAGTATCGGATTTATTATAATATCATAAATATATATATATATATATATATAAATCCAAAGATATTTGTTAAAAAAAGTCTTGTATTTGAAGATTATTATAAATACCTCACTTCTAGAAGTTTACAAATGAAGTTTGACTTTAATAGATTGTATTTAACCATTTTGTTTCATGTGTGATTATTTGGTTGTTTTGCATATTGTTTTGCGAGTAGTAAATTTCCGAGGTACCGGGAATTCAGTCTCTAGTAAGAGATTATACTCATTTTATGTTAATAATCCTAAATATAACAATATTATTAAAAAAATCGATACATTGTGAAGTGATTTTACCATATAAAATGTCACTTATCTACCACATCGACTATAAGATGTATTGCATGTGTACTAAACCACTATCTACCTTGATCTGTGAATGTGGTTGGTATAGAAATAAAATGAAATAAAGCTAGTGGTAGTTAAACCAAAACTAGAAAACATTTTTATGAAGTAAATTTTATTCTGAACTATCTTGATAGATGCAGACTAATCGATTGTGGTCTACGAAGTAGCCACCATTTAATGTTCAATGTACTGAATAACACGGCTCAAAATCATTGAAAATGGCTTACGTATATACTGTATTTACCTTCTCTATGATATGTTTCAAACTTATTTTCAACCTTTTATTTGACGAAAACATGTTTTCCTTTTAAACCATATTCTGTATTGATAATCTAGAGATACTATAATTTATGGACGATATTTGAACGAACCTTAAGTGACCTTGAGAAATATTAACCAATCAGAAAACATTTGATATAAAGTAAGAATACATTATACAAAGCCATAGAATTAAAGTGGATACACTTCTTTTATATGGTAAAAAAACTTGTCAAGATTAGAAAGAGATTCTGAAAGCGTAATGTATACGGTATAGGAACTCATCCATATGGCTGAATAATGGTTGGCCTCTTCAGCTATGATGAGGTCATAAAAGCTCCATAAATTTTAGTCTTACTGGCAATCTTTTTTATCATGACTGAAGTTATGACTACCAATTTATCAATTGGCGAGGATTGGTAAAGCAAGGATAGCATTCCTATAATTGAAGAACATATGCAACTCAAAACAACTTTCAACCAATATCAAAGTCAGAATCTTCAATACGAACGTCAAGACAGTTCTACTGTAGGGAGCTGAAATTTGGAGAACTACTACAACCACCATCAAGAAGGTACAAGTATTTATAAATAGTTGTCTACGAAAGACACTCAACATCCATTGGCCGGATGCCATCAGAAGAAGCCTTCTGTCGGAGAGGACAAACCAGTTTCCAACTGAAGAGCAAATTAAGAGAAGACTTTGGAGGTGAATAGGACACACATTGAGGAAATCATTAGACTGCACCACAGGAAAAGCTCTAACTTGGAATTCTGAAGGGAAGCGGAAAAGAAGAAGGTCAAAGAACAAATTATGTCGGGAAATAGAAGCAGATATAAAAAAAAGGATGAATAACAACTGCAAAGGATTGTCTAGGACAGTGTTGGATGGAGAATTCTGGTGGTTGGCCTATGTTTCTCTACGTGGAGTAACAGGCGTAAGTTATTAAGTAAGTAAATAAATAATTTACCAATTATTCTGATAATTTCATCTCTTTCTCTCTCTCTAGTTGGTAAGGTATGGTAATAATCAATAGATAAACATTTGTACCAGGTTCAATATTGTTTATGACAACTAGATTAAAACAGATTTCTTCACTATTACTAATATCAATATATATGTATATATGTATATATGTATTTATTTATTTATTTATCTTTCATTTTATTCTAGATTTAGTGGTTCATTATGTGGTCTAGTATATATGTTTACACTTCCACCATTAATTTATTTACTTAATAAACGTACATTAAATCGTTTACAAAATGAAAGTCATATTAAAATATCAGAAATTCATTCAGAGAAATTATTAAATAATAATCATATCAATGGAATGAATAATCATAATCATAATCATAATCATGAAAAATCAATAAATGATCATATATTATTTAATGAATTACAAATTGATAATCATAATGATACAATATCAATGATAAAAATTAAATTATTATCAGAATATGATATAATCAAATATTGGTTAATTGTTTCTATTCATATATTTATTATGTTATTAGGATTATTAAATTTTATTGGACAATTTACTGTATTTTTTATTGGAACTAATAAAAAACAAATTATTTCATAGTTAAATGTAAACATTCATACACACATACACACACACCTACATGGATACGCACAAATATATAATAAATACATTCTAATATTTAATCTTTTAAATCACACACATACATATACACACGAACAAGCAAACATAGATACGCATGGATACGCACAAATACATACAATACTTTCTAATATCTAATCTTTTAATTCATTATTACATAGCTGCCTCTATTATATTACATAATCATTATGTACTCATGTAATCATTGATGAATAGATAGAATCCCAAGTAGTTTATTTATATTTAGTCATTTAATGATTCGTTCTCATTTGTCAAATGATTTTTAATTAATATTAATTATTATTTAATATACACATCAGTATTCAATTGATCTTAAAGTAAGATTATAATTATGAAGAGAAAACAAGTGAACTGTTTTTTATTCTGATATTTATATACATTTGTTTCTATGTATTTATCTGTGTATCTGTGTAGATTAGGCGCCTTTATATATATATATATATATATATATATATATATATATATATATATATATATATATATATATATATATATGTTAAATTCACGTTTTGTAATTAGTCAGCTGATTTATTTACTGAATTAAATTCAATCCACCCTCCCTTTTTTTAAAAATAATCTATGATCAGTTATTGTAATTTTTTATTGATAATTTTCATTTTTCCTTTTTTTTTCTTTTTTTAAAAAGTATCCCGACAACCTTTTATGCTTCTTCCTTAGAAACGAAAAAATCGTTTTTTTTTGGTTTTTTTTTAAAATTTGTCACAATGTTTAAATTTTAATTATATTAGAATTATTGATATTATTTATGGATTAAATAATATAAATTTGTTGGAAAAAAAAGGGATCGATTTTTTCTCACCATTTATGTGAATCGTTTTTTTTATGGTTCACATTTTTTTTTAGCCAGTTAGTTTTATATAGGATGGGGTCGATAACCCCATGACCAACCCGTTCTCATTTATTCGGGCTTAGGACCGGTAGTAGCCCAAGAAGGGCTCTAGGTGGAGTCATATGAACATTTTGTCATGATTAGATATATTTTCAATTGAATATGTAAACAATATAGAGAGTTTATTGAAAAGTGTTGTTTATGTATTGAGATCACAAACTGATCTGACTATAAAATATTAAAAAGGTATTTCGTCGTAGTATATAGATATCCACGATCTTATTGAGGATTCTTAATACTGTTAATTATGATGTTGAGAAACTGATCCGTTGAATTCGATTTTATTGGTTTGAGTGAGTTATTCACTGAAGACATCAGAAGATATTTACTCTGTATAGTGAGTTCATTAAAGTTAGGTATGTAATCCTCAGGACGCTAACTCATTGGTCTAAACAATAACTATTCACCAAAACAAACATGAAGGTCTTAGATTTGTTACTAATGTCATTGCGGATGATCAGTAGCGTGATCAATAGTTGTAATGATGACCACAAACACTTCAAAGTCGATATAATGTCAGAACGACCACTGACCTATTGTGTTGATAAAAACAAAAAACGTTTGTAGTCTTACATGCGTCTCAGTCTTTTATTCACTCTCAGGACGAATAATACTGAACCCAATTTTAGGAAAATGTGAAGTACTAAAGTAGTTAAACAGTTTGACTTCTGAAAACTTTCAAGAACTATGAATTATAGAAAACAAGATAGGTCAAGACTATTCCCATAAACAGAGAGCGTTTCGAATGGAATAAATTTTGTGTGAAATAAAACTTTGTTACAATTCGTGTATTTAATCGAACTTCAGTAAAGAAAACTCATAAGAGTAGCTTTGTCCGGAATAAACCTATTATTCTAAATGTAGAGTTAAAGATAAGTACGGAATGTTTCGAAATTCACAAGAAATGAACGTGTGAACAAGTCCTGTTATTCACCATCGACTATATATATATTTCCGGGTAGGCTATGGTTGATAGGCTATGATTGAATCAGTCCTATGAAAGATTTGTTATGTACGTTTTATAAAAGATGAGTTAAGCATCTGAAGTTATGTGTTCTATATATTTATATTCGACAGCAAGTTGTGCCTGAATTCTAATACTATCAGAAGGAGTTTTGTGCATATTGTAGTAATTTTATTAGTTGAGTTCATGAGTTAGTTGAAGCTAGACCACCATGGAAAACCTGGAGGCATTGGATGGCTGTTTCGTTAGCGTACGAGACCGATAAATATGCTGTTGTTTGCTGTTATACATTAGGTTTATACCTAAACTATCGAAGAAAAACTAAGGTAATTCTAACATTGCAGAACATTCATGGTGCTGAAAATGTCGTGTTAAGACCCATAAAAATAATCCTCATTTAAAAAAAAAATATGGAGAAATTATGACTACATATACTTATACTAATATCACAGAATCATATTAACCCATATTAATTTAGTGTAGAGAAGTTATTCATTTTCTGAAGAAGTGGCTTACACTAAGTCCCAAAATGTGAAAGAAGAATTTTGAATTCTATAAATTTTGATGGAGTTTTGTTCCATCAAAATCATCCACCTGAGCTACAAATCTCCACCATGACAGAATTCTATAAATATTTTACATCTTCAAAATTTGAAAAAAAATCCCATATTGTTAATTTAGAACAACATAGATATAAGTGAACAATATTGTTTTCGATTCGATCCTCATCAGGCTTTACTTTAATATACAGTAATATCTATATAGATATACGAAAATATTAAAACAGTTATGACAATTTACGAATAAATGATTACGGTTCGAGTCCCGCGTGCGGATGAAGAGTCCCATACAAGAACAAATGGAGATCCAGCCTAAATCGACTCATGAATTCAACTATTAAAATAACTATAGTCTCCACAAAGTCTTATTCTGATGAAAGCCATTTAGAACAAGATGTATGAGAGAACAATATTCTTTTCGATTAGATCCTCATCAGGCTTTACTTTAATGTACAGTAATATTTATATGTATATATGAAATTGATTAAACCAATCAAGGCAGTCTATGAGACAACTATAACAGTGGAATAGATTACATAATAAGTGAAAAGTACAAATTGGTGTACTCGTTGCGATAAGAATAACAAAGGCTTGAATCAATGTCTCATAATGGGAATTAGGTCAACGATTAGAAAAATACAGACACTGAAATAACATTCATCAAAATTATTACAAGATTACGTAATAAGTTGTGTTCAGATAATTGGACCGTGAAGTGTATACTTGATAAAAAGAGAAGGGTGAGAAGGAGTAAAGTAAAATAAAACGAAGAAAGACTATGGAAAACAATAGTAAATAAGGTCATTTATTAAGGCCAAGGAAAAGATAAAGGTGTTACAAATTTCTTATGAACACAAAGACTTGGATTGTTGACTCGAATTCCTATAGCTTCTGCTATGTGTTAATTTAAAAAAAAAGGAGTAACATATATAATCCATACACTTTTCTAAACAATACTCCCATTTTTCACTTTATATAAATAACAAAGTTAACTTCACATAGTATTGTATCTTCTCATTGATGTTTAGTACTGCAATTGATCAGTCTTTTATTGGTATATGTGCATACTGTGTGTATTGCCTTGATCTTGCCTTAATTCACAAACATTATATACAAAGATGGATAGTGAAGTTAAATTTCACCCTATTGCACAAGCAAGTTGTTATCAGGACACAGTAGCTAAGTGGATAACGCCATGGCATTTGAAGTGAGCGGTCCTGGGTTTAAGTTCCAGAGTGAACATTAACTCTGAGATGCGGGTACATCCAACCAACGAGTCCCAAAAAAGATGAAACGTGCATCCTTGATTCCACTCCTACTTACTATCCATATTTGCTTATAACAAAATTAACTGTTATTTCCCACTTTATTTCATCCTTGTTCTTCTTGTACGATTTTCCATTCTCTACAAGAAAAAAGAACTCATGTGATAAATGTTCAATCAAAATGATTGTAAGTTTTGCAGGATTCTTCTTCTACTCATTATCATGAAATGAATATTTTGGTACACAGTATGCAATGACTGACGCTTCCATGTTCTTACATTCAAATATATCGAAATATCTAAATATTAATTTTAATCAAACAATTTTTAAAAAGGGTTCAAACACTGTTTCGGAATTGTATAACTGAATGTTAATGCTCATGTGAGTAGTTTAAGAGGAACATCTTAATTGATTGATTACTTTCCACTGTATTGTGGAGAGTGCTGAAGGCCGTTAGCAAGGTGTGTGGTCAGTCGTTCAAGGTCATTATTAATGTGGTTGTAGACAGACATCTAACGTCTTACAAACTCCTGGCAGGTGTTTTCTTATCAGATATTAACCAAACCCTTCACTCATATCTTTCTCCTTGTATATCTTCTGACAGAACGAGAAGTAATTACATTAAAATCCATGCACACAAGCAAAAGTATAAAAGTTCTATAACACCTTACCTATCAAATATACTCTGTGACGAACAGGTTGTTAGAGTCAACCTAATCAATAACCTGTATACTTTAACACACCCCTAATTTGGGAAGTTGTACAGATTCAGATCTTTTTTTCACTTTTTTCCTTTCTTTTTTGTAATTGTCCTATTTTGTAAAGGTAACTTGTTGAAATACCTTATGCTGAGAACTCTATATTGTACCAAAATATAATATTGAATAAAGCCATTAATAATAATAATAAAGCTCGATTATATTGACTTATTAAAAGGTATCATGGTGAACGGGACCATAGGCAGTTGGGGGGGGGGCGACAATCGAATGTATTTGAACATAAAATCACAGAATATCTTAATAAACTCTGAGAACTATAAAGTAAATAAATCATTTGCAAAATGTCAATCAATTCTCTCAAATTTGACTGTTCCTTCATTTCCATACCAATAATTCTCTGTTCTCGTCCTCTTTTCTTCGATTTTTTTTTAAAGAAAATCTTCTACCGCTAGACATATCACTTTTAATCAATGATACATACTACTTATATATTTGTCAATATCAGTAATACATATCACAGTATTACTTAATACCGTTTTTTTTGTTTAGAATACTTACTACTTACTAAATATTTACTACTTAATACATTATTTGTAAAGGACACTATGATAAATGATCTATTCAATGAATGATTGCATCATGTAATATATTTAGGTAAAGTTACTAATCATAGTAACCTTAGTTACAATCGAGTACATGAGTACATCTTATACCCTCTTATCAATTATTGAAATCATATTTTATTAATTATCAAAGTAATAAATTCTTTCCTAAAATGTTTAATATGGTGTGATATTATTATTATTATTATTATTAATTGTTTGAACAATAACAACAAAACAAAATTACTCAGATCACACACACACACATATATTAGATCAGATCAGATCAGATCGAATCGGATCGGATCGGATCGAATCAGATCATTTCTTTAAAACAAATAATTTCATTGATACCGCAAAAATAATATTTTCTTTTTTTCCAATTTCAATACATAGTAATATTGAAAATGAAATTGTTAATTGATTGTTATTTTTTTTTCTTAAAACATAACATTGAATACATCTGGTGTAGGTATTGTTAGTAAATGTGATGATTATAAAATTAGTCTAATTCAGATTCGATTGAGGTGTAGACTACTGATATCAATAGATATAAGTAGTATGTATCATTCATTGAAACTGAAATACCTAGCGGTAGAAGATTTTTAAAAATAATCGAATAGTTAACGAGTATAGAGAATGATTGATGTAAAAACACAGGAGCAATTAAGTTTGAGACGATTGACTGATATTTTTGTAAATGAATTATTTCAAAGACTAATATATGATCATCAGAAGAGGTTTTGTGGAGATTTTAGTAATTTCAATATTTGAAATCATGAGTTAATTAAAGCTAGATCACCATGGAAAACCTGAAAGCACGGGACGGCCGTTTCGTTCTGTTGTGTGAATCTATGATCTCGCCCCACCCCCCACGAGATTCGAAACCAGGACCTATCAGTCTCTCACGCAAGCGCTTAAGCATAAGACCACCTACACGGCATTCAGTGCTATTAATGTTTAACTTCAACTTATCCACGAAATTGAGTGACACATCCAATATATACTCACTAGTGACGGTCCCCAAGAGGTATTTCCTGGAGTTCTAGTGAGAAGCAGTGACCAGTAGATTTCAACCGAGTCTGTTGTGAGATAGTAACTCACTGATGATAATGGTAGGTGTGTCGCCCAATTTCGTTGATTAGTTGAAGTTAGACATTAACACCGTTGGATGACGGCCAGCTCAGTAGTCTCGAGGTTAGGCGTTCGCGCACGAGACAGATAGGTCCTGGGTCCGAGTCTTACGAGGCGGGATAGTGGATTCGCACTGCTGAGGAGTAACACAATAGAACGAAACGGCCATCCAGTTCTTCCATGTTTTTCATGGTGGTCTAGCTTCAACTGACTCATCATCTCAACTATTTAAATTACTATAATATCCACAAAATCCCATCGGATTATAATAGAATAAAGTTCTTAGTGTCGATATGACTTATATGAAATGCTAACTTGAATCAGCCTATATGATAAGTAAAAATTTAAGATCCATGATCAGAATAAATGTGGTTCACAATCACAATTCGATCAAATGTTTAATGGAAGGCTATATTGTGTGAAGAATTAGTAAGACATAATAACGAGGGATGAATGCGAAGTGAATTCATCATGTATTGGGGAGATCGATAATGACGTTTAACCAATAGTAATAGTAATAATAATAACACAAAGATTCGTGAATAAACACAACAAAGACAATTACATTTAACTACGAAAGATCTTAAGTACAATCGTCAAATTAGATCATTAAATAGCTAAGATTATTATTGATTAATTAGAGTTGAGGTTGGCCAGGGGAGGAGAAGCAGTTCTGTACTCTTAATTCAAGTTTCATCATCCGGATAGTTATTGCTTCAGCCATTTGAAGTATTTACTGTTTGGATCCAATAGTTGACCTGAGTGATGAGTTATACTTAAACTTCCTAACTAGTGATTAACTTATCGGTGAATAATTTGTTTATCTTTATACATATACATATAACAAACTTCATTAGATAACATTAGACGTAGTAACTGTCTTAATTCTATCAAGATCGAACTCTGTTGGTCATAATTTTTTATCATACTAATGATAGGAGATTTGAAGAAATTACTGTGAAATGTTTGATGACTGAAATACAGCTCAGTGGATCAGATGACTTGGTAGTATAAAAGCGATTTTGAGTGCCATTAGAAGTTTTTAAACGGTTATCTGTTACTAGTTCTTTACATCTTTGTAGGATACTTCTTGTCCAGATAATTGAAAGTGAAACTTGCTCGATAGCGATTATCGGAACCTGAAAACATGATCAAAGAGCTCAGGGGACAAATGTTAAAGACCAGTCATACATGACCTTTTTGTTAGAAGCTCTTGATGTGTTTACTCCATACATTAAATGCCTAATAGCCTGCAATCTCAATCAATAGGTCAATTTGAGGTGTGTCGTTTTCATGCCCAACCTTCTTTTAAGCCTACCTTCTATTGGATGAAGGCGATGTAGCTTAGATACTGATTATCTCAGAGGGACATCTTACTGCCTTCATACTACAGTACAATTACCAGTACAATTTCACCGCCGATGAATGTTTTGTCAGATGACAATTTAATTTCAGTGTGATGAATGTTTACTTCGAAAGATCATTTCATTATACGTATTTACTTACGTACAATTTGTGTAAAACGACAAATTTTGATCACTGATTGACAGTGTATTATTTTTTTGGTAACTTGTCTGGATTGAAGCGTTCTTGTGTATTGTTTTCGTCTTTTTTTGCTCAATTTTTCACTGTAAATGGTTATATTTATATAAGACAATATACAAATGCGATGGTGAACTGACATAGTTGAAGAGTTTGACAATAGAATAAAACAACTTTTCAATGTTTCCTGGCTTTTAATGATTATTATCGTAGAGTCAGTTCGTTAAGAAAAAAAACTGAAAAATTAGGCAATCTTCACAACTCACATTACTAACAGTAACGGCTTGGCAGCCGACATTGTAAGAGAGAACAAACCAGCTTCCGTTTGAAGAGGGTATTAGGAAAAGGTGCTGTAAGTGGGTAGGACACTGATTGAGGAAATCATCAAGTTGCATCAAGAAGCAAGACCTAACTTGAAATCTTGAAGGGAAACGAAAAATAGGAAGGCCAAAGAACACACTGTGTTGGGAATAAGAAGCAGACATGAAAACGATGAATAGCAACTGGAAACAACTGGAAAGGATTGACCAGGATAGAGTTGGATGGAGAATCCTGATGAACGACCTATGTTCCTCCATAAGTCATCTGAAATATTGAAACTTTCTATATACTCTTGTATTTTCAGAATAAAGATAAGGCAAATTTCACACTCTAATCAAACAAAGACTAACTGATATCGATGCGGGCATGTAACTGGTCGAAATCAAGCTAAACATAATGAGGAAAGAGATATACTCTGTTGCTTCCAAATCTAAATTTTTTGACGGGGATATATATATATATATATATATATATATATATATATATTAGGGTTGACCAGTAAGAGCTTCCTTCTCACATTTGATTTTCTCACTCAAGTGGCTGGTTAGACTTGTGTTTAGAAATCTTACATATCAGTATCAGACTTGGATGTACCTAAAACATAACTAACTTGAATTCAAATGATTCCTAGACCCAGCTTTCATATTTCAGAGATGTCACCAATGCATTAACTATACACATTGAGGAATCAGTATTCATGTTTAGGTGAATAATAATCGAAGTCAGTAAGGTTTAAGTTAATAAATGATCAAAATATATTTATCAGTGAATTTCAGTAGTTTGACTTCATCAACGTTGTCACAAAACAAAACCCAACAACATTGAAATACGACTGAGGAGTCCCACAATAGGACAAAAACGGCGGTCCAGTGCTTCCATCTTTTCCATAGTGGTCTAGTTTCAATTGATTCATGATCTCAACTATTGAAGCATTCAAATGATTTATTTGAATTAAAATGTCTAACATTTAAACATGTTAGTTAAATATAACCAACCAATATCTACCAGTGATTTTGTATTACGAGCGGGATTGTGGATGCACACCGTTGAGGAGTCCCATACTAGAACGAAACAGCCATCCTATGCTTCTAAGTTTTCCATGATAATCTAGTTTTATTTAATTCATGAATTCAACTACTAAATTACTAAACTCGTCACAACCCTCCCCCCTCATTCTGATAATAATCAGAAATCACTGTTTGTTTCTGAATTAACAATTGAAATAACTTCATTATTGATAACCAGTAATAAATATCTATTCGTTATAATCCAATATCAAGAAACCATTGAGATCATTAACACAATAGACAACTATGCTTATACAAAAATATTTTACTAAAACACCTAATATATCAGACTTTTAGTTTAAGTAAAAATAAATGAACTACTGATTAAATAGTGAGCCGTAGGTTTTTATAACCTTATCCTAAAATTGTATTCAACTTGACTGGTGTTAGGGATGTTAGATCCCCAGAATTCACTTGGTAACTACCTTATTTTTGTAATTTTATTTTAAGAATTTGAATTTCTTGTTTTCGTGCCGAAAGCGTTCACTTTTACCTTTATGTCGTATTTCCCACTAGAGAGAATCTTAAATGCAATTGGTTCATTGTATGTTTTAGTATATTATTTTGTAACGCTCCTCAAAGACGATTTTTTGCTGTATATATACGTTTGATTTGTGTCTCTTGTGAATCCTTGTGCTTCTGGCTGCTTGTGAAATATATTTCCCCGTTTCAAACTTAAATTTATCTTTCTACTTAATAGGGCTGGAACACGTTTGAATAGCTAGCTTTCTGTTATTGTGCTACAGAATCTTTGTTCCGTTCTGATATTAGGTGAACTCGTAATGACTTCAAACATAGAAGGCTGTAAACATTTGAAACTGATTTATATTATATATCGCTTACAAAGATAGAACACTTGAATTATTTTTGAGAGAATAAACGGAAATATTTTAAGACCATAGATATACCCATCAGAAAGTTGATTTCATAGTGGTTTCCAGGAGACCTAGATCCCATTAAAGCTTTTCAAAACCGTAACATCAGATTTCAGTTTTATATTGATATTACAGGTATCAAGAACTTTAGTGTATAGAACTATTTCAATGGAAAGTTTACAACTATATCATGCATAGATCAATCATTTTTGAATAGTTATTATGTAGATTAGATGATAATAAGTAGATATGAAATTTGTTGGTCCTTTTCAGTAGTATATTAGACTTGAATAAAAACAAATCAACTTATAGAGTGATATAATTTTTGTGATTTATTAGCATTCTATTTTAATCCACTACTGTTTACAAAGTTCACTTAAAATATTATTCACCGAATTGTAGCCCCTCTGGGACTACTGCCAATCCCAAGCCCGGATAAAGGTGGAGGGTTAGACATGCGGCTAGCGAACCCATCTCGTAGAAAACTAACTCGCTGAAAAAAATCTGACGAGAAAAAATAATTCAAATTATTTAAACTCTGTCCTGGATAATAGAAGGTTGTGACGCTCCATGGTGAAAGCCGAGTATCTTAGAAAGTCACGAGGCTGATGCTCCTTCTGACAACCAGAGAAACCGTTAATTTAGGTACATAGAATGTTCATACAATGTGGGAGACCGGTAGAGTCATCCAAATTGCTGAAGAAATGAAAAGATACAACTTGGAGGTGCTTGAAAATCGGTGTAATACATTGTATGCAGGTTGAACAACAAACACAAGCTTCAGGGGAGTTACTGTTATACTCCGGCCAAGTTATCAGAACATAATACTAATTATCCTCAAATGACCCAGACGAATACCTGTATAATATTTATACTTTCTCAGTCGAATATTCGATTAACCTCAAGGCGAAATTAAGCACAATACTAAATGAAACATTAGTTGATACGAATGTTTTCATTGTTTGCTCATTTTTTGGAAGGAAGCAATTCCCTTTCCATTTCCCTTCATCTCTCTTTCTCTCTCTCTATGATGGCGAGGATCGGCAAAGCGAGAGCAGTATATCTACAATTGAAGAACATCTCGAACTCAAAACAACTATCTGTCAACCAGCACCAACGTCAGAATTTTAAATACAAATGTCAACACAGTTCTACTGTATAGGGTAGAAACTTGGAGAACTACGAGAGCCATCATGCAGAAGATATAAGAGTTTATTAACAGTTGTCTACGCAAAATACTACAGATCCGTTGGCCAGATACTACATTATTAGCAACAACCTACTGTGGGAGAGAACAAACCAGATCCCAGCGGAGGAGTAAATCAAGAAGAAGCACTGGAAATGGGTAGGACACACATCGAGGAAAGCACTTTAATGCATTACAAGGCAAGTCTTCAGTTGGAATCCTCCAGGCCAAAGGAGAGGAGGAAGACCAAAGAACACATTACTCCGAGAAATGGAGACAGACATGAGGAGATTGAACAACAATTGGATAGAACTGGAAAAGAATGCCCAGGACAGAGTGGGTTGGAGAATGCTAGTCGACGGCCTATACTCCATTGGGAGTAACAGGCGTAAGTAAGTAAGTAATGGGACGTGGGTAACGGTGGAATTTACAACACCCATCTCATTCTATTTACAACTTGTCAACTGGATACACTTACAATCCCAATAATGTTTTAATTTCATTCGTTCGAAACAAAATAAAACAAAAGTATTTCATTAAAGAATCAATAATTTGTATATTTTAAACCAAAAAATACTTATCACAATGCTTAATATATCCAGTTATATTTATGAATTGAATGAATTATATTTCATTTAATCAATATCTGATTTCTTTGCTGGAACACCACCACTAATAAATGGAATAATTAATTCTGGACCTCTTTTATGTAGATGTGATAATGATGAAATAGATGGAAGTATATGATGTGGTAATGCATCATTATCATCATCTATATAGGGTATAATTGTCCATCGATAATTAAATGGTAAATAAGCAGCATTTAATTCAGTTAATTGTTTATTCAATGTTAAGATCATAATAAAAAATGTTATAAATCCATTGAATGTATGACTCTAAATATAGAAAAGAAAGAAAATAATTTGAATCCGATTGTTTGAATCATGAATTGATCTTAATAGGAGAATCATTAATAATTGGAAAGCACTCAAAATGTGTTTCTTCTCGAGGTCAAAACCTTAACGTTTTTAAAAAAACTGTTTATTCTTTAGCATGGATACAGAAGGCTCGATTAACTTTTGTCAACTTGCATCATTTATGACGTAGGCGAGATATCTGTCTATTAATCAAAGGACATGTTTACTGCGCAGCAGTTCGTTTTGTCCTACTTTATGGTAGTGAAATATGGCCGGTAAGAGTAGAGGATATTCGTAGGTTACTAGGATTTGATCATAGGTGTCTTTGAAGGATTGCTCGTATATCCTGGGACCACCGAGTATGTAATGCAGTTGTTAGGAAACAGGTACTAGGTAAGGATGGCAAATCAATTGATAAAGTAGTGAAACTTCATCAGTTGAGATGGCTGGGAAATGTGTTACGTATGCTCAAGCACCGACTGCCTCGAAGTACGATGTTTCATGGTGTAGAAGTTGAAGGGAAGCTAGAGGCGACCAGATCAAAACATGGCACAAATCGATGAAGTCACTGACAAGTAGACTGCGCCTTGTTGGTAGGTGTAGACTACCTGGTTGGGGACCGCGAGATGATAGCAACCGATGGTTAGAGACCCTGAATGACATGGCGCAGGTACATCCACTCTTTGTGTTCTCTCAAATTCTAATCTCCTGAATTCTTCATGTCCCCTATTTTTTCTCTTTCCAAATTTATTTCACTGGATTATACTACTTGAATAACATCTTAAAAGCCTAATATTTTCAATCACTGCTTATAATTTTACTACCACTACCATTTAAAGATTTGAATCGACAATTGTATCTGTATGCTAATGTGGTGTGGCAACTCGAACTAATGTACGTACGTACGAAGTTCCAAGTTGTTAATGACTGACTGACTGAAGTCCCTGATCGCATAGTGAATGGTGTATATGTTTTTTTTTACAAATTATAATCATGTTATCACTAGTAACCGTCTTCGAGATGGAATTTCAGGAATTTCAGAAAGATACTATGACCAGTGAAAATGAAACGTATCAGGTTTAGGTCAGTTATCGCTCCAGATAATTGAAGATATTTTGGCTCTATGATCTATTCATCAAGTGTTCTCCTGGAGAGCTAAAGGTTTTGGATTCTATCCGCTATAGATCTTTATGTATTTCTAAGGTGTTCGAAGTTAAGAGAAAATAGATAACCAGTACTTCTTGTTTTTCAATCGTTATCCAACAATAACACGTCTTTGACAAGAACTATGGAAATATAAAACTTATATATCTCTTCTTTTCTGTAGGAAATCGATTTGTTTATTGAATTTTATTGAGAAATATCGTGACAGAATAAATCACACATACCATATGTTATTTATAATGGAAAAAACATAAATAATTCAATGACTTTTCCAAATTTTATTTATTTTGTTTAGTTGAACACATAAATATTGGTACAAAGAGGCACTGAATGCATATGCACCACACAAATCACTTGATTTGTGTGTGGGCTGTGATACTGCCTAGGGGGGGCCACATCAGGAACCTTCGACCTAAAGGACTGATCCACAAGGCAACGGGGCAACGTCAAGAGATGCAGTCCCATAGTAGCCGTGACCAACACCACGTTCATATGCCATTGGTTACTACAGGATCCTGGAGCCCATATGCACCATTGATTCGAAATCAGGGTTTTCCAACCCCCATAGGTGAACCCTCAGTATCCACTAACCCGGTTAAGGCACCGGATATTCGCTTTTCGTCCTTTCAGTTTCATAAACTACACCCCCACCACAAGAAGGCAGTGGGTAGAACTTCCGTAGCAGGGGCTGTATACGCGTGTCGATGTGATAGCATTTCCAGAGGGAGAGTAGACTCTCTCCAACTTCAACCGTACCAGGACATTTCAAAATTAAGAAGTCATCATATACAGTGGCTGCAGATAATTTGCGATTAACTAAAGAAGAACACTTTCCTACAAGCTACTGAATTCAATTCTACTCAAGATCTATTTTATTGATAAGATAAGGCAAAAATTCAAAATCCCATCACCATTTTTGATTTGAACTGAGTTAATTAAAAAAAACCCTAATGGTTAGTTATTTTTCTTCATTTAAATAAGTTAGACCATTGACATTGTGTGTCTTACTAGATCACTGTGTATATATTCTACACCCCTGTCATTATTTAGACAATTAAGGGTACAGATTCTTAACAGGTTTAACAACTTACTGATCATTAAGTTGTGATAAACACCATTTGAATTTTACACTTTAGTATTGATCAAATTCTACCGATTAGTTTACAGTGTAGTTACTGGTCTAAGTGATTCAACATTTTGTACAGGTGGTTGACAATAGTCAGAAAGAATTCTAATTTCTTGAGGGGAGTTAATATTCTCCATGAGAGGTGGAATAGTACTAACTATATTCCATTTCCATCAAGTATTGTATTCATATGCCTGTTACGTTATTTTCTGTCCTCTTTTTTTTTAGTATATTTAGAACTATACTGATATATAATAGTCAGTAGTTCATCTTATTTCTGATATTTTTTCGAGAACTTTGATCATGTGAAATGTTAAGTGAAATAATCATGGTAGACAGTTATACTTTTGTTTGATATTTAATTTCATTTTCTAATGTCGATTATCGATTATTCCTAACCATCTTTATTGTACAGGATTTATTACACTGTGAAACATTATTTAAATCACTCTTCGAATTTCTAAGGTGTATTCAAAAGTTTCCATTCCATTCATCATTCAATGATTACAATAGAACCCTTATAATATGATGCAATAATATTTGAAATGAAATGAATATTCTTACGATCTTATAGGAATTCAATACATGGATTCAAGCCTTATTACAGCGATGTATAAATATAACATTTATTGATTTCAGTAAGAATCAAGTATGGATATTATTAGTCATCAGAATTAAGTAATACTTTGCTATAATACATAAAATGTGCATTTTGAATGTAATAAACATCAAGTAGTGATATCCTGTGGAGAACTATTTCATTGCATTGAACTAGTTCATGTGCAATAAACTGTTTCATCATAACTGATTACACTGTCTTGGTATTAAATTACTTTAACAGGGCATCAAATCTTTCATTGTTATACAATTAAAGCAATGGACAATTGAAATAACTCACAAGGGATATCACATATCAAAATACAACAGACTAAAAACTATGCTTCACACATTTTATATTTCATTACTTTACTACTTATAAGTAGTTAATAATAATACTTATAAATGTAATTTCAATGGCTGAGATCATGAGTCAATTGAAGCTAAACCATTATAAATAACCTGAAAGCACTGGACAATCGTTTCATCCTATTCTGAGACTCCTTGTCAGTTGGAATCTAAGATTTCGTCTTGGGATATTCGAATCCAGAACCTACAAGTCTCACGCACAAACGTCTAACCTTTACACCACTGAGCCGATCGGCATCCAACGATGTCAATGTTTAATTCTAATCAATCCACGGTGTGGTATCGTGGATGAGCACTGCTGAGGAGTCCCATACTAAGACATAAACGACCGTCTAGTACTTCTAAGTTTTTCATAATGGTCTAGCTTCAATTAACTGATCAATTCAATTATTAAATTATTCTTAATCACTAAGACATAGAATGTGAAATCATCAGTAAAATGACAAGAAATGTCTTTTCTCATGACAACATAATTGAAATGAATAGAAAGTGTATAAAACATCAAATGATAGAATCAATTATATAATTAAATTGCCTTATTTACATTACATTGTTTAATTGTTTGTTTGTTTGTTTGTTTTTCATCAGATTTTCATTATCAGTAGTATATTTTTGTTTTCACTTCAATTCACTTGTGAAATTTCAATTAAAATTAATTTTATAAATTTGATTTGAGAAAAATTTAAAACAAATAACATGGTAGATAATGGTACTATGACATAATTGTCAAAATGAATGATGATGATTATGTAACACAATGATCTAGTTTAAGTAGAATACATTCTTAGGATAAATTGAAATTTTCACATAGAAGGGGGTGAGGCCGGTTTGTGATGATTGTAGTAATTTGAATTCATGAGTCAATTGAAACTAAACCACCATGGAAAACCTGGAAGCACTGGATGGTTGTTTCGAACTATTGTGGTACTTCTCAGCAGTGCGAATCCACAATCCCGACCTATGAAATCCGAACCAAAGACTTACCGGTCTCGTGTACGAACGCGTAACCTTTAGATCACCGAACTGGCCGGCATCCAACAGTGTTAATGTCTAACTTTAACTAATCCATGAAATTCAGTGACACATCCACCATTGTGTTTAATGAGTTCCTATCTCACAACAGACACGGTTAAATTACTTCAGAATTTTAGTTGTTTTATGTAAAGGAAATAAAGTGAGATTATAAGATGAAACATTCAGTATTTTTTTTTCAGTGAAACAAATAATAACCTCTATTTTGAAGGTGTTCATCAACGTATGAGGTTTATAGATATTGTTAAAATGTATAGTTAGCATAAGTAATTGATCATAGATAAGTAATAAGAACCATGAAGTACTAGATATTTATTTCCTTCAATCTTTATCAATCCACATTTATAGTAATAATAATCTTGTTCTTATTACTGAATACATTTCAATGATAATTATTAGAGTTCTAGTAAGAATCTGGAATCATAAAAGTTCTGTTATATTCTATATTAAACAGTTACTTACTAATAACTCAATTTGATTCCATTTACATGTGTAATTTATCAAATCTTCAATGATTTTTCTAAAGGATAAATGTTCACAGTGGGATCTGAAAGTCCTACATTTAATAGTTGATAGATATAGATTATTAAAACCGTCCCATTCTACTAGGAAACTATGTCAGTATTTAATCATCTTCACCTAGACTATTTATTTTTTTAGCATTCTCTATTCTTTTTACTGGAAGATCTCATTTTAAGCTTAAATGAAAATATAGGTTGGATTAAGTGTATTTGATGTAACTGATGAAATGTTCGGTAGATATTGATTTATTTAACTTTTTTTTTTAGAATGTTTTTCGTTGACATGGAAACTGAATGTAATAACAACTTTTCCCGTTGATTCACTGTATAGTGTAGGTTACTTATGTCGGTTAATATAAGTAGCATGTAACACCTATCGGAAGTGGAAACTCTGACAACAGAAGGCTAAGGAGATAAAGTTCAAGAGAATAAAAATGGAAATAGAAAGCAATTACAAATAGTAAGAATCCTACAGAATGTGAAAAACAAATGATGGAAATTTGCTAATGAAGTATTCAATGTATGTTTCTTATATTTTACTAATAAATCTTGTAAATTAGATTGGTCGTCCTTAACTATGTTTTCGTGCATTACAACAGGACCAACTTGTGTATGATTAAAGAAAGTAATTCGCTTTCGAAAGTCACTCATCCAATGACTCATTAGTGACAAATGATGCATTACTTGTATAAAGTCTATGATATATAAGTACATAACACATAATAAAAGCATTAAGTTCCTTAATACATATGAACAGTATTATGAAGAAGTTACTCAGTGAATTTGGGTAACCTTAAACATACTAATTAGGTAATACTTAATTCATATGTAATTAGTTAAACGTTTTTAAAGATATGTATTTATTAACAACAAAGAATTTCTAGTGAGAAGCAGTGACCAGTGCAATTCAACCTGGTCCGTTCCGAGATAGTAACTTACTGATGACAATGGTGGATGTGTCTCTCAATTTCGTGGATTAGTTGAAGTTAGACATCAACACAGTTGGATGCTGATCAGCTCAGTGGTCTAGTGGTTAAGCGCTCGCAAGTGAGACTGATAGGTCATGGGTTCGAATAGCGCGGGGCGGGGTCGTGGATTCGTACCGCTGTGAAGTCCCACAATAGAACGGCACGGCCATCCAGTGCTTCCGTGTTTTCCATGATGGTTTAGCTACAATCGATTCATGATCTCAACTATTGGAAAAAATAATTCACAATTATCTTTATATGTGACATAAACATAACACCAAAGATTATACGTAAAGATGGATAGTGGCTAGAAGTGAAATCTAGAACGCGAGTTTCGTTCTACTCGACAATCATCAACTGAATGTACCTGCATCTCAAAAAATATCACGTTATCCACTTAGATACTGACTATTAATATTTGAAGAGAACGGTACTGGGTTCGAGTTCCACAGTGAACATCAACACTGAGATGCACATATATTCAGCCGACAAGTCCGACATAAGACGAAACGCGCGTCATGGATTCCACTGTTATCCACCATCCATTTCTGCCTATAAAGCTTATGAATTTAGACAATATCGAGGCAATACTCACATTATGCCCATATGCCAATAAGAGACATCACTGAGAAGATTCAAGTAAACAATATCAAGTGAATAACAGCAAAGAGTTATTCGTTCTATAGAAGGAAATTGAAAGTTGAGTTAAACAAAGAGTAGGTAACCCTTATACTACCCATTGTATATCCTATAAACAAAATTCTATATTTATATAACAAGTAAACTTAGAAACTCTTTAGAATAAATACAACGGAACAATAAATCAGAAGGGGTTTTGTGGAGATTTTGGTAATTTCAATAGTTGAAATCATGAGTCAATCGAATTTAGACATTCACACCATTGGATGCCAGCTCAGTGATCCAGTGTTTAAGCGTTTGCACACACGATTAATAGGTCCTGGGTTCGAATCTCTTGGGGGCGGGATTGTGGATGCGCACTGATGAGGAGTCCCATATGGCCGTCCAGTGCTTCCAGGAATAATAAATCTTGAAAGATTTCCATTCTTTCATTAAAAAACGTCTAAATACAGATCCTTTCATACATAATATACGTCTCAAATGAAAAAAATACCAAGCTAAACAAACTATACAATTTTCATCTTAATTATTTCTATAATTAACAAGTAAAATTACACATTTTACATTAATTTCCATTTCGTACAATCTAACATAACTAGAAAACAATAATGACCATCATTCACGTATACATACATGCACACACACACATACATACGCACTACACACATAGATACATACATACATACATGCACACACACACACACAGAAAATGCTCACATTTAATAACTTAGAAACTGAATGTATCTCTACATGTAACTGATTGCTTGTCTCCTAGTGAATGATGATGCATTTTCTTTTTCTTCTATCTATTTAATCAGAAAATCTAAACACAGTGATTTGTTGTAAGCAAAGGTGGATAGTGGCTAGCAGTGGAATCCAGGACGCGCGTTTCGTCCTATTTGGGACTCGTCAGCTGGATGTGCCTGCATCTCAGTGTTGATGTTATTAAAAACACTCTCCATATTCAATTAAAAAAAAGACAATATTCATTTATTGTTCTATTAAATATGGACACTAATTTGTGTACATCATTGTGCCTACCTGGATTTTTCTCTTGGTAAACTGTAAATTAAAATAAAGTAGAACTGGGGAAATATAATAAGTATCAGTAGGGTTTTTTTTTATGAATATGATAGTGATTTTTTTAATAGTTGAGATCATGAGTCAATTGGAGCTAGACCGTGATGGAAAAGCTGGAATCACTCGATAGACGTTTCGTGGATTGGTTGAAGTTAGACATTAACACAGTTGATCATTATCGGTCTAGAGGTTAAGCGTTCTCGAGTGAGGCCAATAGGTCCTGGGTTCGAATCTCAGAAGGCGGGATCATGGTTGCGTGATGCTGAGGAGTCCCAAGAGGAAACGAAACGGCCGTCCAGTGCTTCCAGGTTTTCAATGGCGATCTAGCTATAATTGACTTATGTTCTCAACTATTAAAATATAACAACTAATAACTCAATTAGCTAACGAAAAATATTGAATATATATTGGTGAATAATGTTTTAGTCCGCATTGATAAATGCTGTTTACTTCGCCTGTAGCTATTCTAAGTCTACTGCCGGTCAAAAGCAAGGATAAATGAGGTAGGTTGAAGTTGGGTTCAGTAACCCTATCCAGTAGAAAACAACCTTACTAAAATAAACAACGCTAACCAGAATAAACAAATTAAACTAGACATGAAAATGATCAATAACACCTGGAACCAACTGGAAAGGATTGAACAGTATAGAGTTGGATGGAGAATCTTGTTAAACAGCCTATGCTCCTCTATGAGGGCTAACAGGAGTAAACAAGTGGTTAATAATTGCCGTTAGTTATAATTTCAGTAAAAGCTTATGTGTATTCTGTTGCAGGATAAATATGACAAAGTGAGAAAATATAACACAATAACCAAAAATGGATAGTGGTTGGCAGTGAAATCCAGGAGCCGTGTTTCGTCCTATTTGGGACTCATCGGCTAGATGCTATAGCACCTGAGTTAATGTTCACTCCGGTAATCGAACCCAGTACCGTTCGCCTTAAATATCATCGCGTTATCCACCTAGCTAATGAGTCATGATAACAACTAGCTCGTGAAATGGGGTGAAGTTTAATTCATTTGGTTTTGTTTACTTGTATCTTCCCATTGTTATTTAAGACTGTAATTGATCGGTCTCTTGTTGGCATATGTACATCCTGTGAGAAATGCTTTGATATTGCTATGGGAAGATATAAGCAAACAATACCAAATCAATAACACTATAACATCTGAAACAATCGTTCTCGTTTTTTTGAGCTGTTGTTACTTCTTTGATGAATTAATACCTCTATTAATATGTTGTTTTACTAATAAGCAACCCCTATACTGATGATTAACATGTGCTCACTAGTGACTAGCTTTGTGAGGGAATTCTCGGAGTTATAGCGAGAAACTGTGATCAATGGCACTAATACGTGTCGGATAGAGACAGTTATCTATCTCAGTTGATCTTAGACACTAACACCATTCAATGCCGGTACAGTGGTTCAATAGGTTAAGCATTTGCGTCCAAGACTAAAGCCTGTAGCTTCGAATCCTGCAAGCGGGATCATGGATGTGCACTTCCAAGGAAGAGTTCCACAATAAAACCAAACAGACGTCCAGTGCTACCAGGTTTCCAACAATGATCTCATATCAATCAGTTCATGATCTCAATCACAAACAAAATAAGTAAAATGTTTACAAAAAAAAAAAAAATGAAAATATTCTATCATTATTATGAATAAAAACCTTTTTTTTTTGTTGTTGTTGTTGATACATTTTAATTTTTAAATTAATTTCACAAAGTTTAAATTCAAATTATAAACATGAACTGATATCAACAGAAAAGATCATAGAAACAATTTAGTTGATTATAGTTAAATGGATATATATGTAATGGTGAATTATAATATACAAACTTCATCTTAATCATAAACTATTAACTCTTTAATAAACAAGTTATCAACAAGGAACTTAATTGAAATCTATATCTATGTATATGTAATTAAATATCAATTTATTATAATGTTTAGTCAATTAAAACAAAGAATGAGAAGAGAAAAAAAAATTAATTATTTCAATAATTAAGATCATGAGTCAGTTAAAGTTAGATCACTATGAAAAACAAGGAAGCATTGGACTGTTGTTTCATTCTATTATGTTACTTTTCAGTAGTGCGAATCTACGATCTCAACTCATGAAGTTCGAACCAATGAGTAATCGATCGCGCTCACGAACGCGTAGCCACTAGACTACTAAGCTGGCCGGCATCCAATGGTGTTAATGTTTAACTTCAATTAATCCACGAAAATGAGAGACATATCCATCATTGTCATCAGTGAGTTATTATCTCACAAAAGACCAGGTTGAATTTCACTGGTCACTGCTTCTCACTAGAACTTCAGGATATACCTCTTGAAGCCATTCACTAGTGAGCATATGTTGATTAATATCAGAAGGGTTTTTTTGGATATTATAACAATTTCAATGGTCGAGATCATGAGTCAGTTGAAGCTAGACCATCATAGAAAACCTTGAAGCACTGGACGGTCGTTTCGTCCTATTGCAGGACTCCTCAGCAGTGCACATAATAATACTCAATGAATGTTTCGTAATTGAAAACTTACCCTTCCTACTAAGTTAACAGAAAAAACGAATAAATTATATATATATATATATATATATATATATATATATATATATATAAGATATTGATTCAACCTCATCTTTCTTTTATATATTACCACCACTGAATTAACTGCTTCTATGAATCCAGTGTTCATCTTGTTGTGCTAATGAGGTATGGCAACTTGAACCGATGTACATATGTGCCTGGTCTTATCTTGTAGCTGATTGACTGACTGACCCTAAAGTATTAACAGAATGATTTACCCTATACACCTAATTTACATTTATTGAATCCACTTAGGTTACATAATAAAGGAAAGATGGTGAAACTGTAATTTATGGACGACCTTTGAGCGACGCCAAAATGAATTTGAGAGTGTCTACCTATTTACTAGGGCTAAATTAGGGTTATAAACCAGTGTAAGGAATTAGAATTAGGATTCTAAGTTGATCGTTAGGGGTTAGGAATTAGATTTATGGTTTTTCATCATGAACGGAGATCAATTAAAATGCCAATACTTTATTAAGCTAAATGGTTAAATGAATTTCGCACCAAAATCCGAGACCTTTTATCGTAAATCTGATTGGTTTATCCATAAATTATAGTCTTGCCGGAAAGGTAATCAATCGTAGATTACGGTCGGGTGCATAAAATGATCTAGAACAACATTCGATCAGATTGAGGATTTTGGAGTTGTTGTGCTCTATACACTTTTTCGCCATGTACACTTCGTAATGTGAAGGTTAATATGAACACCATATGCAAGTGAGTATAATATAACTTGTATCATAAAATAGTGTTCTTTGTGAAAATGAGAAGGCGTTTGACAATGTGAATAGGAGAACATTATGGAAAATTTTTCGACACTATATAGTAGATAGCTGAAAAAATCATCAACATCTTCCTGAATTCATACAACGGAATATACTACAAGATGGTGCATGGACGACAAGGTTGCACACTCTTCCCCCTTCCTCTTTTTTATGGCGGTTGACTGGATTATGAAGATCTTGATATCTGAGGGAAAGCACCTAATAAATTGGACAGCTCAGAATGAATTAGAAGATTTGGACTTCACAGATCGTCAAGCGCTTCTATCTCATACACACTAACAAATGCAGATGAAGACAATTAATGTAGCTGCAGATTTTGCATCAGTGGACCTCAAAACACACGAAGGAAAAACGAAGATCCTGAAATACAACACAAAGAACACCAATCCAATCACACGTGATGGAGAAACTTTGGAAGATGTGGTATCCTTCACGTACCTGAGCAGCATCATCAATGACATAGAACGATCTGATGTAGACGTGAAAGCGAGGTTTGGCAAAGCAAGGGCCGCATTCCCACAATCGAAGAACATATGGAACTCAAAACAACTTTCAACTAATATCAAAGTCACAATCTTCATTATGAACGTCAAGACAGTTCTACTGCATAGAGTTGAAACGCTGAGAACTACCACAGCCATCATCAAAATGTACAAGTATTTATAAGAATTGTCTATGCAAGATATTGAATGTCCGTTGGTCGTATACCATCATCAAAAGCCTACTGTGAAAGAGAACAAACCGGCCACCAGCTGAGGAAAGAATTAAGGAAAAACGTTGGAAGTGGATAGGGCACATATTGAAGAAATCATCAAACTGCATCACGAGGCAAGCTCTAACTTGGATTCCTGAAGGGAAACAAAAAAGAGGAAGGTCAAAGAACACATGAAAAGAATGAATAGCCACTATAAAGAACTGGAGAGGATTGCCCAGGACAGTGTTGTATGAAAAGTGTTGGTCTGCGGCCTATGCTCCTCCATCAGGCGTAATAGACATCATTAACTAAGTATGTAATTGAATATATTGTAGAATAATACGAATACTGAACAGCTGTTTAACTTTCACTTATAAATATATACTATCTAATACATAAGTAATATCTACTTATAACGTGACAAAGAGTCGAAACCAGACTTTTCAAATGTTCTAAAGAATTCAATGAAACTTAGTTACCAAGTCACTTATCAATATTTTTGTTGAGTCGGCTTTTGAGAACTACAACAGAGCCTCCAGAGGCCCTAAAGGAGCCGAAGAGTTCCAGCCAATCAGAGCATGAGGGAGCTTTCTAGAATTTAACGTGGTATAGTACTATTGGTCAGTAGAATAATATGTCTCTTAGTGGATTGGCCAAAAATATAATGTTGATATAACATATGCTAATAATTTATAAATACCCGTATTTTTCTGTACAAAAATGAACCTTTGAAGTAAAACTCCTCTGGCATACTTTGCGCCTTCTCTCTTATGTTCAGGTCGCTGTATAGTTCTAGCTTGCGGATTATCAGAATAATTTGGAAGCTAACTTCTATTATTTCTTTTGATGTACAAATCTAAGTTGATTCTTCAAACTGAATTGATAATTTTGTTACTATAAGCATAGAAAAAAAAACTTCTTTTTCTTGTTTTTTTTTTTTTTAATACCAAAAGACGACTGAAACAAATGTCTCCCCTTAAACTATAAGATCTTTGTTTCTACGAACTAATTCTTTCTTTTTGTATTATATTCTTGTATACAATCTTTCTTTTATATATTATTATTATTAAATTAACTTATTCTATGAATTTAGTATTCATCTTATTGTACCAATGTGTAAGGTGTGGCAACTTAAATCGGTACCTGGTCCTACGTTGTAACCAACTGATTGACGTCCATTACGTAATATTAAAAAAAGCCACATTTACACTTTATATGAATTTCTTCTTCTGTTTTTTTGTTGTGGTTGTGATTCTGGCATATTAATGAATATTTTATTTGATACATCTAACTTCTTTAATCAAGTTAACGGGTGTAAGAATAAAGATTGGAATAGAATAACATAGATTCATTGCCTTACACTAGTTACTTATGATCTGTAATGGTTGAGAGTTTTAATTACAGAACAGATTGATATTACATACATAGATGTGTACATATTACATATGAATATAGTATAGTATAGCAAGGATGGATAGTAACAAAGGATTAAAAAGCTAAAAATAAATGATTACGTAATAATTAAACGTTGTTATACTATACTATACTATTGAATTTCTAGCAACTTTTAACTAAATACATCTATATAAGTAGTTTAAATCTATTTTGTAATTATAATCTTTTAGTATTATAAGTTATAAGCAGCTGATGAGAACCTAAATAAGGTAAATGAATTCAAGCGATCTCATTCAAATCTTTGTTCTTACTCTTATAGTAAACGCTACTCAGAAGATTGCTTGTAAGTAGTTTGTTTTGGGATGTCACTTTAAACATGTCGAATAGAGTGAAGAGTCTTAGTGTAGTGAAAGTACAACGTTGATAGAATACTTGGAAAACAGATGAGATAACTGTTTAGATTCTATAACATATTAAAAGATCTAAATAGATGATTGAAGGTTATATATATATATATATATATATATATATATATATATATATATATATATATATATATATATATATATATATATATATATATAGTGCCATTGATCACAGTTTCTCGCTATAACTCCGAGAATTCCCTCACAAAGCTAGTCACTAGTGAGCACATGTTAATCATCAGTATAGGGGTTGCTTATTAGTAAAACAACATGTTAATAGAGGTATTAATTCATCAAAGAAGTATCAACAGCTCAAAAAAACGAGAACGATTGTTTCAGATGTTATAGTGTTATTGATTTGGTATTGTTTGCTTATATCTTCCCAAGGCAATATCAAAGCATTTCTCACAGGATGTACATATGCCAACAAGAGACTGATCAATTACAGTCTTAAATAACAATGGGAAGATACAAGTAAACAAAACCAAATGAATTAAACTTCACCCCATTTCACGGGCTAGTTGCTATCATGACTCATTAGATAGGTGGATAACGCGATGATATTTAAGGCGAACGGTACTGGGTTCGAGTTTCGGAGTGAACATTAACTCAGGTGATATAGCATCCAGCCGATGAGTCCCAAATAGGACGAAACACGGGTCCTGGATTTCACTGCCAACCACTATCCATTCTTGGTTATTGTGTTATATTTTCTCACTTTGTCATATTTATCCTGCAACAGAATACACATAAGCTTTTACTGAAATTATAACTAACGGCAATTATTTATCACTTGTTTACTCCTGTTAGCCCTCATGGAGGAGCATAGGCCGTTTAACAAGATTCTCCATCCAACTCTGTACTGTTCAATCCTTTCCAGTTGGTTCCAGGTGTTATTGATCATTTTCATGTCTGGTTTAATTTGTTTATTCTGATTAGCGTTGTTTATTTTAGTAAGGTTGTTTTCTACTGGATAGGTTTACTGAACCCAACTTCAACCTACCTCCTTTAACCTTGCTTTTGACCGGCAGTAGCCTTAGAATAGCTACAGGCGAAGTTAACAGCAGTTATTGATGCAGACTAAAACATTATTCACTAATATATATTCAATATTTTTCGTTAGCTAATTGAGTTATTAGTTGTTATATTTTAATAGTTGAGAACATAAGTCAATTGTAGCTAGATCACCATAGAAAACCTGGAAGCACTGGACGGCCGTTTCGTTTCCTCTTGGAACTCCTTAGCATCACGCAACCATGATCCCGTCTCCTGAGATTCGAACCCGGGACCTATTGGCCTCGCTCGAGAACGCTTAACCTCTAGACCAATAATAATCAATGGTGTTAATGTCTAACTTCAACCAATCCACGAAACGTCTATCCAGTGATTCCAGCTTTTCCATCACGGTCTAGCTCCAATTGACTCATGATCTCAACTATTAAAAAAATCAGTATCATATCCATAAAAAAAAACCCTACTGATACTTATTATGTTTCCCCAGTTCTACTTTTTTTTTAATTTACAGTTTACCAAGAGAAAAAACCAGGTAGACACAATGATGTACACAAATTAGTGTCCATATTTAATAGAACAATAAATGAATATTGTTTTTTTTAAATTGAAAATGGAGAGTGTTTTTAATAACATCAACACTGAGATGCAGGTACATCCAGCTGACGAGTCCCAAACAGGATTCCACTGCTAGCCACTATCCACCTTTGCTTACAACAAATCACTGTGTTTAGATTTTCTGATTAATTAGATAGAAGAAAAAGAAAATGCATCATCATTCACTAGGAGACAAGCAATCAGTTACATGTAGAGATACATTCAGTTTCTAAGTTATTAAATGTGAGCATTTCCTATGTGTGGGTGTGTGTATGTGTATGTATCTATGTGTGTAGTGCGTATGTATGTGTGTGTGTGTGCATGTATGTATATGTGAATGATGGTCATTATTGTTTTGTAGTTATGTTAGATTGTACGAAATGGAAATTAATGTAAAATGTGTAATTTTACTTGTTAATTATAGAAATAATTAAGATGAAAATTGTATAGTTTGTTTAGCTTGTTTTTTTTTCATTTGAGACGTATATTATGTATGAAAGGATCTGTATTTAGACGTTTTTTAATGAAAGAATGGAAATCTTTCAAGATTTATTATTCCTGGAAGCACTGGACGGCCATATGGGACTCCTCATCAGTGCGCATCCACAATCCCGCCCCCAAGAGATTCAAACTCAGGACCTATTATTCGTGTGTGCAAACGCTTAACCACTTTACCACTGAGCTGGCATCCAATGGTGTTAATGTCTAAATTCCATTGACTCACGATTTTAAATTCTGATTTTACTAAAATCTCCACAAAACCCCTTCTGATTTATTGTTCCGTTGTATTTATTCTAAAGAGTTTCTAAGTTTACTTGTTATATAAATATGGAATTTTGTTTATAGGATATACAATGGGTAGTATAAGGGTTACCTACTCTTTGTCTAACTTAACTTTCAATTTCCTTCTATAGAACGAATAACTCTTTGCTGTTATTCACTTGATATTGTTTACTTGAATCTTCTCAGTGATGTCTCTTATTGGCATATGGGCATAATGTGAGTATTGCCTCGATATTGTCTAAATTCATAAGCTTTATAGGCAGAAATGGATGGTGGATAACAGTGGAATCCATGACGCGCGTTTCGTCCTACATCGGGCTCGTCGGCTGAATATATCTGCATCTCAGTGTTGATGTTCACTGTGGAACTCGAACCCAGTACCGTTCGCTTCAAATATTAATAGTTACTATCTAAGTGGATAACGTGATAGTTTTTGAGATGCAGGTACATTCAGTTGATGATTGTCGAGTAGAACGAAACTCGCGTTCTAGATTTCACTTCTATCCACTATCCATCTTTACGTATAATCTTTGGTGTTATGTTTATGTCACATATAAAGACAATTGTGAATTATTTTTTCCAAATACTTTGTAATTACTTAAAGTGTTTCTTCTATCTATTACCTTCTATTATGTTTTTTTTTGAATTAATAATATCAGAAAGGGGTTTTGTGGATAATATAGTAATTTCAAGAGTTGAGATCAAGAGTCAATTGAAGCTAGACAACCATGGAAAACCTAGAAGGACTAGACGGCCGTTTCGTCCTAGTATCTCCTCCTGCACGATCCCGCCTTGCAAGATTCGGACCCAGGACTTATCAGGATTGTGTGCAAGCACTTAACCACTAGACCACTGTGGCGGCATCCAACGGTGTTAATCAAAATGTGCATACTAGTGACTAGCTTCAGGAGACTGAGATCTGCGATGCAGGATCCTTAAAAGTCCCACAATAGGACGAAACAACCGTCCAGAACTTACAGGTTTTCCATGGTGGTCTAGCCTCAATTGACTCATGATCCCAACTTTTGAAATTAAAATTATTAATAATAAAGCTTAGGGACAAATGGATTACGTGATCATGAACTTTATTCATTTACTAAAGTCTGTTTACTTTTCTTCTGTAAAATTGTATCGTACTACTTAAAATTTCGATTTGCTTTCTGCTTATGAGTAGTTGTGAAATATCATGATTGAATAAGAGACTGATCAGTTGCAGTTTTATACATCAATTGGAACATTCAAGTAAGCAATACCAGGTGAATTTAAACTTCACCCCATTGTACAAGCTAGTGGCTATCTGGAATCAATGGAAAAGTGGATAATGCAATGATGTTTGAAACCAACGATATTAGGTTCGTCTCCCAGAGTGAACATCTACTTTGTGATAAGGTAGATCCAGCTGATGAGTGTCAAATGAGACAAAACGCGCATCTGGGATTTCAATGCTAGTCAACTAAAAGGCCGAAAACGCAAGCTAGCAGATGTCGACTATATACTCTGGAAATATTATCCTTATAATTTGAACCTAAATTATCAAGTTTCCTCTTGTAATCACACTTCTAAGAAGTTCTGTGTTCTATGTTTCCCTATAATCCTTGGGTTTTGTTTTTTTCTTTATTCTACAACAATTATCATTAATGCTAACATAGGATATGCTATTGGTTGAAAAAAATAATTGGACGAGACGCCCGTCCTGGATTCCATTGTTAGCCACTATACATCTTTTCTTAAATAAAGCTTGTGACTTATGGCTATACCGAGGCAATCCGTACAAGATGCACATATGCCAACAAGAGACTGATTGATTGCAGTCCTAAATAACAATGAAAATTTACATCTCAGTCCTACAGGAGGTCCGTCGCGGCTCGGATAGCCCAGTGGTAACATCTCTGACCGTGAAGCTGGGTGATACGGGATCAAATCCGTCAGAGAGCACCAGTTCCCTCGAGATTACAGGTACACCTTGTTGACGAGTGCCCAGTAGCACGAAAGTCGGGTCCAGAGTTTCCTGTTGACTACCTCCAACCACCATCTTATCTCAACATAGTGAACACAATGTCGAGTCACCTAGAATAGTGGCCAAATTTCAACTTGGTCGATAGCATTCGATCTGCACTAAGAAGAAGTTGACACACATGACATTGCTCACCCACTACCCAGTGATCAATCAATTGTGAATAGTTCACTTCTATCCGACGTTGTTTACTGATAATGTTCTTCAGGAGAACAATGAAAGCTTCACAACGAAACAATTCATCTCAGAGAATGGAACCATCTAAAAAAAATGGTCACAACTAGTTTTTCAGACAAATTGTTCATGATGTTTAATTCACAAAAACTAATTTTAAAGTAACCATTTTTTTTTCTTAATCTCTACCCATGTATGTACTATTATAATCAACATGGTGTACAAAAAATAAGAATAAACGACACATACACATACACATACACACGCACACGCACACGCACACACGCATGCATGCATGCATCAATGGAAAACAAATGTTACATTTCAAAATAAACATGTCCATATAAGGCATTCATAGGAGAAAAACAAGACATGGGCACAATTTTGTCTTTTTTTTCTTCTATAACAGAAATATAGGATTTCAATTTAATAAATAAGTAATATATTACATCATGTGTAGATAATAACATAATGATGCTATGACTACCATGATGTTACAGTAATTGAAGTTAGATTTTGATAGTGTATCATTTCATTGTCAGTTAATCTCATTGAATCGTGTGAATTATTCTTTCTTATATTAAAGAATTATGAACTTTAATAGCTGAATTTATGTGTCAATTGAAGCTGGAACATCATAGAGAATCCGGAATCACTGAACGACCGTTTCGTCCTATTGTGGGACTCTTCAGTAGTGCGCATCCATGATCCCACACCCTGGGATTCGAACCCAGGACTTATCGGTCTCGTGTGAGGACGTGTAACCTGGAGACTACTGAGTTGGCTGGTATTCAACGGTGTTAATGTATGATTTAAACCAATCCATGAAATTGCACCACTGTCCACCAAACGGCCGTCCAGTGCTTCCAGGTTTCCCATGGTGGTCTAGCTTCAATTGACTCATGAATTCAACTACTAGATTATTAAACTCTTCAGAAATAATATTATATATATATATATATATATATATATATCATGTTATCAATAAACATGATAGTTCTGTTTTGAATTCGGGTGTTAGAATAAGCTTGACCCCCAAATGCGAAGGTGTAATAAGTTTGTTCTCCTCCTCGATATGCACTCACATGGCTAGAACTTATACAGCCACTGTCATGGAAGTTCTACTCACTGCTTTTTGTTGGCAGGTTTGTTGTTTTCGAAATTGAGAGAACTAAACGTGAATATCTAATGTTTTAACAGGATTAGTAGATGTGGAACATCCACCTAGGGAAGTTGGAAAACCTTGATTTTAAATCAATGGTGCACATAGACTCTAGAATCCTTAAGGAATAAATGACAGTATTTCAGCCCTTATGCAAATCAAACGGCTTGTATCGTGCATACATATTTTGTGCCTTCTTGTATCATTGTTTATGTGCTTAGATAAATAAATAAAGACTAAGCTGGAATACTGATATACATTATCTTAGTCTTTACTAACACATCAAATGGTATAAACCTTTTTAATTAAATAAAGATAATTCATAGACGAACTTCTAGAGTTTGTTTATGTGTAAATGTGAATAGGTGCTTGACTAAAATAATGAAATAAATTCATTCTAATCCAAAGTTAAATAAAAAAAAGTACCTAATTTACTCATGTTATACAAATTAGTATTTAGATATGTCTTTGGTTAACCAGTACAAACAGTCTACAGTCAACTCTGAATCTTTATTAGTTCATTGAGATAGTAGTTTCTCGCCTAATCCAAACAGTTCAGTTCAGTTCAGAACACAAATATCACCATCCACCGTATTAATCCTGTATTTCAAATATACGCAGTTATTATAATAGTAAATCAGACCACTTCATATTATTAAATGAAAGATAACATTTATACAGGATTAGGTCAAAAGTGTCTGTGATTGTGAGAGACTGTAACTCATAAATTGGGAATAAGTTAAGAATAGTAAATGGTATAATAGTAGTCAATAGATCAAATGAAAGTTTATAATAAAAGGAATATGAATGTGCATATAATATAGTTACTTAATAGTTATTCGAATAAGAATACATGTATAATAACAGACCATAAAGAGATCTAAGCAGTTACTATTCACTTATTCTTCATCCGGATATAACACTATTTAGCTTAGAGAATACAAATACAATCAAAATGATCTATTTAATATAGAAATCTATTTTCATCATTTCAGAATATTCTTGGTTATTTTGATGAAGTTTTGTTCTCTGAGCTGGAAGGTTAATTCGTGGTCGATGTTAATTGCATCGAGGTGTACAAGACAAGCTTTGAATCATATGTGGAGAAAAATGAACATTTCACTTCTACCTGAAGTTTATTCTGACACCGTCATTGAAAAGGACAATGGAAGCTCCACGACTAAACGATCCAGCTTAGAGAACAAAACTTCATCAAAATCATCCACCTGAGCTACAAATTTTCTACACCATTCTTGGTTATATTTACATGTTTCTTGATGAAACAATGTTACTAATGTTACACATAAAATGTTGTAAATCGTTTATACATTAAAATCAAGTAAACAATTGGTTGAAATCACTGTCAGTTTTTTTTTAATGAAACATTTCAAATATATTCATATTGATCAGAAGGGGTTTACTGTAGATTTTAGAAACTCCAATAGTTGAATTCATGAGTCAATTGAAGCTAGACCATCCTGGAAAACTCGAGAGCACCGAACGATAGTTTCGTCCTAGCATGGGACTCTTCAGCAGCGTGCATCCACGATCCCGCGTCCTGCGAGATTCGAACTCAGGATCTCTCAGTCTCACGTGTGAGCGCTTAACAATTAAACAACTGAGTCGGCCGGCATCCAACAGTGTGGTAATGTCTAACTTCAATGATGCCTAAATCTTGTAGAACATATCATACAATTAATAAGTTTCTATGAAATTAAATATCTTAGTGTAAAGGATATAGTATCAAGCATGTAAACTAATATTACTGCTGTATTTAAAGAATATAGAATTAATGGATAACTTTTAGGAACTATTTATGGTCTGTTATTATACATGTATTCTTATTCGAATAACTATTAAGTAACTATATTATATGAACATTCATATTCCTTTTATTATAAACTTTCATTTGATCTATTGACTACTATTATACCATTTACTATTCTTAACTTATTCCCAATTTATGAGTTACAGTCTCTCACAATCACAGACACTTTTGACCTAATCCTGTATAAATGTTATCTTTCATTTAATAATATGAAGTGGTCTGATTTACTATTATAATAACTGCGTATATTTGAAATACAGGATTAATACGGTGGATGATGATATTTGTGTTCTGAACTGAACTGAACTGTTTGAATTAGGCGAGAAACTACTATCTCAATGAACTAATAAAGATTCAGAGTTGACTGTAGGCAGCTCGTACTGGTTGACGCGTCATTGGTTTAACACAAGGATAACTCAGTTTTCTAATTGATGGTCTTACCACATGATAATTAATAAGCCATAAGTATTATAACAAATAGATTTGTACAACGAGATCATATTACAAACAAGTTAATTAGAACGAATTGATCTAACAAGACTCAAATTGTTAAACCGATAAATTCAACATGAAATAAACAGTAATGATATGATCTATGAAACCTTTACAATTGTATTGTAATGAACGAGATCATAAGTTCGGTTGATCTAATACATTTTAATACAAAATTATAGAATATATTAGTAAGATTTGAGAACCATATAGTAAATACTTCATTTAAAAAATGTTAATCAATCGTCTCAGATTTCATTGTTCCTGAATTTCCATACCAATTATTTTCTGTTAACGTTCATTCCTTCTCGATCTTCTCAACCTTCTACTATCAGACATTCTATTCCTGACTAGAGTTATATACTACTTATGTTAATATAAGTAGTACATATTACAGTATCATTTCAACTTGACAAATCCAACACAATAAAAAACAAAAATAGTTTAGGTGATCAAACGAATACAAAGTTTGGAATCAATAATTAACAATTTGATTGAAATAAAGTTTAGTGAAATGTTATGATCATTTGATTCAAAGTCAGTGAATATATAATCCTACATATTAACTTCAGAGATAAAAGTATATTTCTAGAATAGAAATTTGGCTAACGTCTGGTAGAGAAATCAATGATGTAAGCTTTGAAAATTGTCAGATATGTTTACTTCTATCTTATTGTAGATTATTACAATAAGACTTGAAACCAGTATGACTGAATTGAATATATCAGTAGATAATGAGTTCGAATTGGAATCAGGGAAGATACTGGATTCAAGTTTCAGTTCAGAAATTTTATCACTGAGATGAACGAACCTCTAACTGACGAGTTGATATTTATCAAATAGTAGTTGATTATAGACAAAAAATCTATATCATTTTCCTACATGGATACACTTTATGAACATGTAAGTGAATAATAATAATAACAACAACAATATGATATTTTTGTTCATTCATTCATTCATTCAATCAACCAATCAATCAATCAATCAATTAATCCATTATTCGTGACAAATTCTTTTTTCATCATAACAACTAAATAAAATTTTATTATTAAATTAATTCAAATTTGATTTCACCAAAAAACAAGATTTTTCCGACGTTTCGTGACTCAATTTAAGCTACTTCTTCAGAAAAGAAACGTCATGAAACATTGGAATATCTATTTTTTTCTACTCATTTGGGTTATCTACAAATATGTTATCTAAGTCAATACTTAATTTATTCAAAATTATCAAACTAAACCTTGGTAATAATGATACCTACATTTCAAGATGATTGTTGTGGCATTTACATAAGTCATATACTATTCCATTTTATTGATTTATGGTCAGTATATGATGATTATTATTAGCGGCTTTATTCAATATTATATTATTGGTACAATATAGAATTTTCAGCACAAAGTATTTTAACAAGTTTTTATTTCTTATTTCTTGATCAGTTCCTTGCGATCAATATTGAGTGGTCGCCAGTTAGATGTTAGCGGTTCAAGAATCGACATCTGATTAATGTATATCCCTTTTTGACGCGTATTGCCAGTAACCATGATGTCTCTGATTGAGCTCTTTTAAAACATGTACAGCGAAATGCCGTAAACTTTTCACAAACACACCTGAATAGGTTATGAGACTAATAGGCACAATGATGTGTTAAAACAAACAAGAAAACAGATAACTTGTTGAAATATCTAGATGGCAGGAAGAGGTAGCCCAGATATTCAGTAGAATTAACACAGCATCTAAATGCCTTGATAAAGCCGAGGGTGAGAAGAGTCATCTCACTCATTTTCGAAATGCTCTCACATAGCCATGCGTATATAGCCACTGCCAAAGGTGTCCTACTGATTACCTTCTCATAGTGGTGGTGATGGTGGTAATGTTTACGAAATTGAGAGAACGAACATTGAATGTTCAATGCTTTAACCGGATAGATATTGAGTGTTTTTGATTATTGCGTTGTTCCTTTATACTATTTAAACATGGATTATTTGTGATTTGATTATTTATTTATTCATTCTCTGAAGAAGTTGCTTATACTAAGTTACGAAACCTAGGAAAATCTAATTTTTCTATTCACTTGAAATATACTATCCTAATGCTTAATTTATTTGAAAATACACCAAATAAGATTTCAAATCAAATTATTTTACAAATAAACTATTTAAAATATAATAGTGTTAAAGATCTATGTTTGATGGGATAACATTAGTTAGTTGGAAATTTATAAGTTACTATATAATAGGAACTAGTAGATGTTCAGTGCTTTCATGAAGAGTTCAGTAATATGATTTATTATTAATTCATAACAAGAAACTATTTACAATGTAAATTATACATTTCACAATTATTTATATAATGTAATACACTTTTGATATAAAAAACTAATTATTATTATTATAACAAAGATATTTTGTTAACAAGTTCATATCGAATATATAACAAGTCGGAACCGAAAACAATGGAAGATGATTGTGTAATATCGTGGATTAGTTCAAGATAGATTTGAACATTGTTGAATTTTGGCTCAGTGGTCTAGAAGTTAAGTGTTCATGCGGTTTCGAATCATGAGTTCAGGATTATGGATGTTCACTGTTGAGAAGTCCTATACTAAGATGAAATGGTTGTCCAGTGCTTCTAACTTTTCAATGATAGTCTAACATCAGTCAATTCATGATCTCAATAAAGAAAATTCAACAATCTCTACAACCCCATATTGATAATTAATGATAGAATTAGATATAAACTCCAATGAGTTAGATATTACATTATCTGAACACAGTTGTAAGTTCTATTTCATTTTAAAATTACACTGTAATCTACATGAAAATTATAAATTTTCAAACCACTCAAATCGGAAAAACTAATTATAAAAATATCATTTTTCATTGATAAGCATTAAATACATATAATCTAGGACGCACGCTTTGTCCTCCTGGATGCCACTGAAAGACTGATCATCTGAGGTTCTAAGCATCAATGTGAACATTCAAACAACCAATACAAATATGAATTAAAACATTACTACATTGCACAAGCTAGTGGCTAACTGAATTCAATAGATAAATGGTCAACACGTTAGTGTTTGAAACAAACAGTACTGACTTGGAGTCCTAAGTAAATCCAGCTGATGAGTCTCAAATAGGACGAAACACGCAATCTGCATTCCACAGCTAGCTACTATCTATCACTGCTTACATTAAATCATAGTTTTAAATTATTTAACCTACAAATTTCAATCTATGATTTTAGTTCACTTAGTGTTGTTGTGCTTGTATCTTCTCAGGTAGATCCGGCTGACTAGTCCCAAATAGAACGAAACGCACGTCCTGAGTTCCACTGCTAGTCTCTATCCATCTTTGCTTATAAAAGCTTGTAAATTAAAGCAATATTGAGGCAATACGCACAGTATGCACATATACCAATAACACACTGAACAATCGCAGTCTTAAACATCAATGAGAAGACACAAGTAAAACAATATCAAGTGAATTTAACTTCACCACATTGCACAAGCAAGTGGCTCTCAGGACTCAGTAGCCAAGTGGATAACGCGATGACGTTTGAAGAGGACGGTACTGGGTTCAAGTATTAGAGTGAATATCAACTTTAAGATGCATGTACATCCAGCTGATGAGTCTCAAATAAGACAGAGTATGCGTCCTGGATTCCAGTGCTAGCCATTATCTATCCTAGCTCATGATTTCAATATTGATAAACTAAGAAACCATTAAAGTAGAATTTTATTCATTTTAATAATAATCAAAGTAAACTTCAATATTTCTATAATCATCTAAACTATATGATACATATGAAATATAAACATGAAAGTTCTACATTATATGATGATATTCATAAATACTTACCATCTTTTATGAATAACAATGTATTGGTTAATATGTATGATTGACTTAAATGTAAATGTGTAATATCTTTAGTTGAATGTAGTTATATAGGTAAATAGGTCAATGTATTCTTATAATCGTTGACAAGTATAAAACTCTTATAAATATCCGGTAAATTCAGTTAACCAATCAAATGATTATTTCATGTTAATAACGGGAATAAAATTTAATTTTTTTTTGAAAAATCTTTGATTGGTGGAAATTTTATAATGAATCCAAGAAAAAATAAGAATAATGATTAATTAGATCACAATTTTGTTAATAATTAAGATCATGACTCAATTGAAGTTAGACCATTATGGAAAACATGGAAACACTAAATGACCGTTTCGACCTATTGTAGGACTCCTCAGTCGCAGTTCAATGTTGTTGGTTAGTTTTATGACAACTACTGAAATTCGCTGATAAATATATTTTGATTATTTATTGACTTTAAACTTACTAAATTCGATTAATATTCATCTAAACATGAATACTGATTCCTCAATGTGTATAGTTAGTTCATTAATAAAAACTGTAAAATATGAAAGTTGGGTCTAGGAATCACTGGAGTGCCGTTTTGTGGACGATGGTGCGATGTCGTGGATTGGTTGACGTTGGATATTAACACCGTCCAGCTCATTTGTCTAGAGGTTAAGCGTTCGCGTACGAAACCGATAGGTCCTGTGTTCGAACATTGCGAGGCGGGATCATGGACGCTCACTGATGAGTAGTCTTACAATAAGATGAAACAGCGGTCCAGTGCTTACAGGTTTTTAATGGTGTTCTAACTTCAGTTGACTCATGATCTCAACTATTAAAAAATCACTATAATATCCACAAAACCCTTTCAGATACAGATCACAATTATTACGAAAAATTTAATAAACAGTTCAAACACAGGTATAATAGATTTCATATATGATACCCTTGACTCTTCAGATGAATTTAGTTGTATCCTAGGGTAAATATTCTCATTAATGCCACGAAGCTTTCACTGTAAATGTCAATACGTTATTCTTTAAACTAATGAGTTCAATTAAACCACTAACAGATATAAACATTATTCCATATCTAATGATTTACCAACTTTACTGAAAGCTTGTCATGGTAATGATAAGTCTATTCAATCAGGATCTACATATGTTCATTAAAACAGATCAATTAAGGTTCTTAATCTTAACAATGTAAATATGAAAATCACTACAAATAAATGTAATCAAATGATTTTGATGAAAGTAGAATTTTCCTAAATTTCATTTGAATTTAATAGTTTAATTGTGTTCAGTGATTACCGCTTGTCTCAGCAACTATAGACATTAAACCAATTAGTGTAGTACTATTGTCGTGTGAACTATTTATATCCATATAAATAGTTTATGACGATGGCCAAGCATAGAATGTATTTCAGTAGAAGATTGAGAAGGATAGAACGGGAACGGAAAGAAATTGGTACGAAAATGCACGAACAGTGAAATCTGAGACGATGGACTGAGATTTGAAAAAAGGAACAGTTAAGTTTGAGATAATTGATTGATATTTTGCAAATGAAGTATTTACTGTATGGTTCCCAGATTTTAATGAGATATTCTCTAACACAGTTGATTGTCTCAACTCATGTTCTTGTTCACTACATTATTATCTAGTAAATTGGTGAGCAGTTCGGTGGTCATCCATTTGTGTGACTTGGGATCAGACTCCAGGTGGATTGTACGAATGGTCGTTATTGAAATATACATTCTGATTATTTTCGCATATAATTATCAACTTGGGTCGCATTAAAGAATAACGGAATTAAATACACTAAATACGAGGATGGATGTTTTGAATAGGTACATTCTGTACACATCGATCTGGAGAGACGATCAGAGGGACGAATCAAAGAGAAGCGAAGAAGGGAGAGTGAAGGGAAACAAAAAGATGCGCTGTGGAGAAGGCGTACGAGTCAACTCGATTTAACGGAGAGTCAATCAATATTTATAGTTACATAAAAATAAGCTACAGACATGTGGTGAGTAGGATAAGAAGTGTGCACACACACACACACGTTCATATAAAAACAGCCCACGTTGATAAGTGAATAATTAACAAGGTCCAAATGTTATTCAAGAAGAATGGATAAATTGACCTGTTCAGAAGCTAGATTAAATTATATAGGCTTAACATAGTAACTGACACTACAAACCGTTAAGCTTCAGATCCACTTCTGTACTGTTATAACTTCCTTTGATTGTAAGTCTTTTCTGTTAATATATTGATAAACATGTAAAAACTAAATCTGAAAACTCATTTTCATAAATATCGTGACTTAGTTACATTTACATAGAGAAATATTGTTCATCTATACATAAAATTTTCTACCTGTTTAGCAATAACAGATACTTAATTCTTACCTATTTAAGCCTATTATCACTAGTAGGATTGTGGCTTAGCTTCGCTAATCAATCACTTTGATAATCTTTAGCATAGAAATCCCCAACGATGTTTGAAATCACGAGGTAATAAGAAGTAATGACTACAGTTTATTAGCCGATAGTACAAATAACAAAGTTACAAGCACATCGAGTGAATTTGGAACGTAGAGGTGAATGTGTGTTAGCGAGCGAATATAGAGGCAAATTTATATTCGAATCGAATAAAGGCGAAATTAAACAAGACGAAGAACCCAACTGTGTCACAAGACAAGCCCTCACATGGAATCCTCAAGGCCAAAGGAAATGACGAACACCAAAGAACACATTACGCCGAGACATAGACATGAGAAAAATGAACAAGAACTGGATGGAACCAGAAAAGAAGGCCCAGGACAAAGTGGGTTGGAGAATGCTGGTCAGCTAAGTAAGTAAGTAAGCAAGGCAAAGGCTATCAATAGGATTCGAGCACATATATACAAGGGAAAGAGAATAACTCATCGATCGATATTTAAGATATTATCAACATTTTAGCTATAGAGAGGTATATATATGCGTAGGCTGTCATGTGATCATGTGTACACGTTTATACAGGCATGAAAGTGATCATAATAGTATAAGGAAATAAATAGACAAATTGTTACTATACAAATAATACTGTCTGTTAAATAAGTTAATAAAAGGGGTCGACAAAAAGTAACCATAACCGAAATTAATCGTAGGAGTGTTGCTAAAATCACATGAAGTAAACACGCAATGACTTTTTCTATATCAATATCTGATTTCCGTTTTGTACTATTCCCTTTTTTTTTAAAGAATATATGAAATTTATTTGAATAATATTTATTTCACCGATAATTTTGTAGACAGCTTGTTCGAAATACCTATTTATGTCTTATAAGCAAAGATGGATGGTGGTTAGCAGTGGAATCCAGGACGCACACTCCGTCCTATTTGAGACTCATCAGCTGGATGTACATGCATCTTAGAGTTGTGTTCACTCATGGGACTCGAACCCAGTACCGTCCGCTTCAAACGCCATCGCGTTATCCACTTGGCTACTGAGTCCTGATAGCCACTTGCTTGTGCAATGGTGTGAAGTTAAATTCACTTGATATTGTTTTATTTGAATCTTCCCATTGATGTTTAGGACTGCGATTGTTCAGTGTGTTATTGGTATATGTGCATACTGTGCGTATTGCCTCAATATTGCTTTAATTTACAAGCTTTTCTAAGCAAAGATGGATAGAGACTAGCAGTGGAACTCAGGACGTGCGTTTCGTCCTATTTGGAACTCGTCAACTGAATGTACGTGCGTCCCTGCTTATAATGCTTGTGAATTAAGGCAATATCGAGCCAATACGCACAGTATGCATATATGTCAATAGAAGTCCTAAACATTGATGAGAAGATTCAAGTAAACGATGCCAAGTACTCTTTTTCATGTCTTTTAAAAAAATTTTTCACTGAATCAAATCAGTTCTGTGGTATGTGCCACTTATGTCGAAAGATATAAGTAGCATGTAACATCAATTGAAAGTGGGATGCCTCGCAGCAGAAGGTTGATAATATCGAATAGAAGAGAACAGATACAGAGAGATTGATGCAAAAAAATGAAGGAATAATAAAATCTGAGACAATCGACATGCAAATGAAGCGTTGAACGTACAGTATTCATATTTTATGAAATAACTCTGTAACTATGTATCCAAACAATGTCAATTTTTCCGATTTGTTTACTTGTTCACTACAGTTGAGATATTTTGCATTAAAACAATTGTATCCCTATTCATCATCCATCTTAGTGTATTTTGAACGTGATAAAAAACAGTGATTGTTTCAAATTTGTTTCTTAATAGGAACTACAAATTCTAGCTTGCTCATGTCTGAATTTTGTAGTGACTTCGCTTTGTTAATCAATCACCTCGATAACCGTTATAACATAAATCTCAACGGTGTTTAAAATCAGAAGGCAATAAGAATTGGTCACTACAGTTTATTAGGAGATAGCGCAGATCACAAAGCTATAAGCAGGTCAAGAGAATTTGAAGCAGATAGGCGAATATGTATATACGAGAAAATGCGGAGGCGAATTCATAGTCAAATCGTATAAGGGAACAACAAGGTAAAGCAAGGACCAATAATAGGATTTGAGTACATATATACACGGGAGAGAGAATGAATCATCAAGTGATATTTAAGCGATCAACATTTTAGCTGGAGTTTGTCATGCAATCTAGTGGTCATAACAGTTTAAAGAAATAGACGAATTGTTAATATTCCAATAAGATTTTCTGTTAAGTAAGGTAATAAAAGTGCTTAACCGAAATCAACCATAATCGAAATTAGTTGTAGGATAGTTGCTATAACCTGATAAAAGAATCACTTCGGTTAGTGAAGTTAGACATTAACACTAATGAATGATGGCCGGCTCAGTGGTCTAGTGGTTAAGCGTTCGCGCGTGAGACTGATGGGTTCTGGGTCCGAACCTCGCGAGGCGGGATTATGGATGCACGCTGCTGAGGAGTCTCACATTAGGACGAAATGGTTGTCCAGCACTTCAAGGTTATCCATGGTGGTCTAGCTTCAATTGACTGGTGATCTGAACCATTAGAAAAAAACAATAATCGCCTAAGAAACGACTATTACTTCCAAAAGCTTATGTTTTAGGTTAAAGGTGATATTTTTTTATTGTTTACAATTACAGTGATACAGATTCAAATAAAGTGGGAATATTTCGTTTGTTGACAAAACAAATATTATAGTGTTAGACTATAACGTACAGATTTGATTAGTCAATTTTATACGTTACCTTGTTGATTGATTAAATTGATTTCCATAGAGCTATCTTTCGGTTAGCTGATATCATTTGTTTAAATTGTTAAAGCAATATTAAGCTTCTGCCACCAGGCATTTCACTTTCGATTAACAATACATACTACTTATATCTGTCAACATCAGTAGCACACATTACACTACAGTTACGTTAAAAATGTAACAAAGATATTCTATTACCTTATCTGATTGAATACATGGTTTGTAATCAGTTTCTTTGAGAAAAAGCTATTTAACATATGATCTGATCAATTGAAGTTCATTAGTTTTTAGTCCTGATAATAATCAATAACTGATCGTCTGATTGTCGCTTTCAGTTCTGGAACTCTCTAATTTTTAACTCAATCAATAACTAATATTTAAAGCTTACTCGAAATGACCTAAGTTTATTAACTAAAACCTCTATTACAGTTTTAAGAAAATGATTTCAATAATATAAGACTAGATCATTGAAAATAATTAAATATATTTCTACTATAATGAATTTCATATATATACTACTTAAACTATACTTTAAAAGGCCAGTAGTATATTGAAATAAATAATGTTAAAATTTACATACTAGATATTCATGACAACTTACTTACTGACAGCTGTGACTCCCAATAGAGCGTATGTCTCTGAACAGCGTTCTCGAATTCACATTGTCTTGGGCTTTCCTTTCTAGTTCTATAACATTGTTGTTCATTCTTCTCATGTCTGTCTCCATTTCTCGATGTAATGTGTTCTTTGATCTTCCTCTTCTGCTTTGGGTTTGAGAATTCCAACTGAAGGCTTGCCTTGTGACGTATTTGGGTGCTTTCCTTAATGTGTGTCTTATCCACTTCCAGCACTCCTTCTTGATTTCTTCCTCCACTGTAATCTGGTTTTTTCTCTCCTACACTAGGTTTTTGCTGATAGTTTCTGGTCAACGAATCCGAAGTATTTTGCGTAAACAACTATTTATAAATATTTGTTTCTTCTTGATGACGAGTTTCGTAGTTCTCCAAATTTCCACCCGATACTACCATCATGATACTATCATGACATTTGTATAGAAAATTCTGACTTTGGTGTTGGTGTCATGACAAGATTCATGCGAAAACAATTTAAATAGATATTTTGTCTGATAACTTTATAAAACTCAAAATATAAAAAAATTATATTAAATGATACTCAATTCTCATGAGGGTTATCTATACATGGCTTACAGTCATATTAAACATTTTCCAATATGTCTATCAATTAAGTAGACAAAGAATAGAGCATAATTATTTTTAGATTGTTTTGATTATCATACTTATGATTGATTAAAGTAGTTAGAAACAGACAAATGACGTTAAAATATAATTTGTTGACTCATAATCATTTTACTAGAATGGGTTTTTGTGGAGAATTGGTAATTTCAATAGTTGAAATCATGAATCAATTGAAGCTAGACCACCATGGAAAACCTGGTAGCAGTGGACGGCCGTTTCGTCCTAGTATGGGACTCCTCAGCAGTGCGCATCTACGATCCCGCACCCCGCGAGTTTCGAACCCAGGACCTATCAGTCTCGCGCCAGGCGCTTAACCAACTAGACCACTGAGCCAGTGGTTCCAGTGCTTCCAGGTTTTCCATGGTGGTCTAGCTTCAATTGATTCATGATTTCAACTACTCATAATCATTTTGTCTATCGTTTGGACTTTTGATAAAAGTAAACAATTTACAAGAAACTATATCCTTATCTAGTTGCCAAGTGCTCTTCATATAATACAAGTAAGTTTTGATATTAGTTCTCTTTTGATCTATCTTATTGTAGTTTAAATGAGTTATTCATGATGAATAGAACATTAAAAATTAGTTTTATATCACAGCTACTCTCTACTTCTCTCAATCTAATCAGCTTAACTTAATGGACATAACAAATAAGTTTAAAAGCCTTGAATAAATCATATTCTAGGGGAATATATAGATTTTCAATGAATTCATCGACTGTTGGAAAATTTGATGTCTGATTTCTTGATCCATTCATTCTATAGAAGAATGTAAACACAAAGAAACATCTTAGAAAACAACTAATATAAACCTATAACATGTCAGTCAGTCAGTAATAACCTAGGACTTTGTACGTACGGAAATCAGTTCGAGTTGCCATACAACATTAGCATACAGATACAATTGTCGATTCAAATCTCATAGTGGTATAGGTAATAAAAGTATGAGCAGTAATCGGAGTATAATCCAGTAAAATAAATTTGAAAAAAGAAAAAAATTGACATGAAGAATTCAGAGCATTAGAATTTGGAAGGACACAACGAGTGGATGCACCTGCGTTATTGCAAACGATTTTAAGCCATGTCATTCAAAGTCTCTAATCATCGGTTACTATCGTTTGGCATATCCCAACCAGATAGTCTACACCTACCAACATGGTTCAGTCCACTTGTCAGTAACTTCATGGATTTGTGCCATTTTTTTGCCTGGCCGCATCTAGGTTCCTTCCAACCTACTCCTACACCATACAACATCACACGTCGGGGCAGTCAGCGGTTGGGCATATGTAACACGTGTCTCAGCCATCTCAACTGATGAAGTTTCATTGCTTCATCAATCGATTTGCCATGTAGTTTTCATAAACATTCATATGATTATGAACCCACTAGTGTTTAATTAGTATTCGGTAATGACATGATCTGTCCGTAACTCAAAACAGTTAGTTCACTATTATGAATGTTTAACTAACTTCGTAATATGTCGTTTGGCTAAACCATTTACCGAAATTCTTTTAAATTAAAAAAACTCATAAAAATGACTAATCAATATGTGATCTGAATAAACAGGGGAATGAATTGTTTTATTAATATTATAATTAAAATGTAATATTTCCCATCCGGTTGTTATCGTTCTCAGTACTTACTTACATACGCCTGTTACTCTCAATCGACCATAAGCCTCCGAACAGCATTCTCCAATCCACTCTGCCCTGGACATTTCTTTCCAGTTCTAAAACATTGTTGTTCATTCTTCTCATGTCTGTCTTCGTTTCTCAGTGTAATGTGTTCTTTGATCTTCCTCTTCTGTTTTAGCCTTGAGGATTATAAGTGAGGGATTACCTCGTGACTCAGTTGAGTGCTTTCCTCAATATGCATCCTATCCACTTTCAGCACTTCTTTCTGATTTTTTCTTCTGCTCGGATCAGGATTTCTTCTCACCCACAGTACGTTGTTGTTAATAATCATCCTCAGTATTATTTACTATAACATCAATGTGAGTATATTGTATTTCTATTGAATTAGAAAAACAAAAAAACAATGTTTTTTTTTCTAGATAAACGATTTGTCATCTATGGAATGATATAATACGTGTAATTCATATGTAATACACCTATAAAATGGAATCATTTTTTTTATTACAGTCATCTTAATATAACTGATTAGTTACTATGATGTTTTGTTTTGTTTTGTTTTTCTCCCTTTTTTATCTCATCTTATCTTCAACAACAACAACAACAACAACAAAACACGCCTAGATACATTTATCTACAAAAAACAAACAGAATCTGAAAATATTACTAACTAATATTAAGTAATTTAGTAATGTTCATTCAATATTATTATTCCAGTACTCCACCCCATTCTTTAGAAAAAAAAAAAGAAATGTCAATTTCGATATGTTTAAATTAGGAAAAAAAAGACAATTAACAATCAATTTTTAGTTGCTAATCTATCTAAAAGGTTATCATATATATTGATCAATTTAATTTATCAATAAATATATACCCATAATATGTACTCACCTGTATATCCATGTGAATATGTATATTTTTCTTTTGCCCAGTTCTATTATGATCAGCATTAGTTAAATAAGACTGTTAATGTTACTTTATAATAATAATAATAATAATAATAGTAATAGTAATTATAATATTATAATTTTTAATATAAACATATGAGTATTGTTGTTGTTGTTCTAAAAGTCAATTATACTTATTTTATCAAGTAATTAAATCATTTAAAAGTATTTGTTTTGCTAAAGTTTAGATAAACAAGTAATTAATTGAAAATTATTGACTAATAATTATTTATAGTATTGTGATATGTGCTACTTATATCGATATAAGTAGTAAATGACGCTAGTGAAGTATAGTATTGTAGTGAACAGTTCGTTGTTCGCTTCAAACGCCATCGCGTTATCCTATCAGGACTTATTAGCTAAGTGAATAAAGCTATAGAGTTTGAAGTGATTGATACTGGGTTCGAGTCTCAAATTAAAGATCAACTCTGAGATTCAGATACATCTAGATGACGAGTCTCAAATAGGAAGAAACGCGCGTCCTATATTTCACTGCTAGCCACTATCCATCTTTGCTTATAATGCTTGTGATTTCAAGTAATATCGGGGGCAGTTCGCACAGGATGTACATATGCCAACAAGAGAGACTGATCAAATGCAGTCCCAAATAACAATAAGAAGATACAAGTAAAACAACATCAAGTGAATATTGTTTATCATTAGTTATTATCCATACAATTTCTTTTTATTTGTATTATAACTGTTTGATATATAAGAACGATGGTCTAAATTTGATTAGATAGTTTTATAGTATTTTGGCGCCTAGTTGATGTGAGACATTTAAAAGGGAGAATGTGTTTGTAAATATAGTTTCCTTGAAAAAGCTTGGACCAGATTGCTAAGAGAAAGGTTGACTTTACTTCAAATTCATTAGCTGAGATTTTACAAATACAACATTCTTCCTCTTTAATCTGTATGATTGTTTGACTTAAAATAATATTGTAATCATTTGTTTATTTTAAATGACGCCTAGTTAAAATTCCGGTTTATTACCATAAGCCAATATAGAGACTTCAAAGTTGATGAGACTATGATTTATGGATTAACCAATCAAATATAAGATAACAGATCTTTGATTTTAGCGCGAAATTCACTCAACCATTTGACTAAATAGAGTTTTAGCATCATAGTTAATGTTAGTTCGTGATGAAAACCTTAAATCTAATTCCATACCTTAAACATCAACTGTAAATCATAATTCTAATTATTCATAGTAGTTTATAAACTTCATTCAGTTCTAGTTATTAGGTGGTTATTCTTAAGGTCAATTTAGCGTCACTCAAAGATCGTCCATAAATTATAGTCTCACAGTAAAGTTTATTTGAGTAACTTATCGCATAAAAAATATTGAACTGTAAATGAACCAAAGGCGGATGGTGACTACCAATGGAATCCAAGATGCACGTTTCATCTTATTTGAGACTCGTCAGCTAGATGTACCTGCATCTCAGGGTTGCTTATAAAGCTTGTTACTTCAGGAAATATCAAGGCAGTTCGCACAGGATGCACATATGCTAACAAGAGAGACTGATTGATCGCAGTCCTAAATAACAATCGGAAGACACAAGTAAATAACATCAAGTGAATATAAATGAACCCTTCTATAAATTATGTTTATTTCTCAAATCTGAATGGATAATTGATTGAGTAGTATGAAAGCAAATCTATTCACTGAATATTACCTTACTAAGAATTCGACATCAGTTAAATATTATGTAGAATTTAATGAAACTGATTTAGTAATTAACCTAACCAGAAAGAATGATATTTTTGTACATGTGAACTATGTTCGTAATCTTAGATCACCCATCATCAGTGGCTAAATAACACTGTTTAGAACAAGGGATACTTTGGCTTTTTTTTTGACATGAGCTACCGCTGGTTATATACATCTGTGTAGTACTACTCATCTATATTAAATTTATTAAGTGTTTTATGTTGAGTTGATGTTTAAAGTAATTAGTAAAGAAGTTAAATTGTTTAATGAACTCATATAAGACATTTTGAAGTACAGTATGATCTGTTTTAGTTCTCCATTTGTCAGTCAGGAAGACCGTTCTGTTTACATAGTGTTACATTAAATATTATATATTTACTAGACTTGTTGCTGGCACACTATTTGTTTACTTAGTACTATACTCATTATTAACAATGCTGCCAGTTGTACCGTTACAAAAAGCGACCCAATTTGTTCATTGTGTTTGTTCATGAAATTGATATCTCGTTTATTTTATTTAATCACATATCTATCTAAATATTCACCAATAAATATCTCAACAAATAAATCTCTATCTTTCATTTTGAAAAAACAAGTAAACGAGTTACTGTTTTCGCAATTATTATCTCTCAGTATAAGGTTTTGAAGACTAATAAGATTTTAATTGAGATCATGAATCGATCGATGTTAGACCACCATTAAAAACCTGGAAGCACTAGACGGCTGTTTCGTCCTATTGTGGGACTCCTCGCGAGATTCGAACCCATAGCCTTCGGTTGTCCAGACAGACAATCAGAGAGATAGAACTAAGGAAGCACAGAGGAACAATCGAAGCAAAATGGATTGGAGAAGGCATGTAGGCCAACCCAATTTAATTAGATGTTCTTCAGTATTTATAGTCAAATCGAATCAAGCTAAGGTGAATAATGAACAAGATTAAAATATGACTTAAGAATAAATAAATTAGTCTGTCCAAAAGCTAGAATAAACTATATAAGCTCGACACAGAGTCTTACTTACTTACTTACTTACGCCTGTTACTCCTCGTGAAGGAGCATAGGCCGCTCACCAGCATTCTCCATCCAACCCTGTCCTGGGCAATCCTTTCAAGCTCTTTCCAGTTCTTATTCATCTTTTTCATATCTGCTTCTATTTCCCGACGTAATGTGTTCTTTGGCCTTCCTCTTTTCCGCTTCCCTTCAGGATTCCAAGTTAGCGCTTGTCTCGTAATGCAGTTTGATGATTTCCTCAATGTATGTCCTATCCATTTCCATCGTCTTTTCCTAATTTCCTCTTCAGCTGGAAGCTGGTTGGTTCTCTCCCACAAAAGGCTGTTGCTGATGGTATCCGGTCAGTGGATGTTGAGTGTCTTTTTCGTAGACATCTATTTATAAATACTTGTACCTTCTTGATGATGGTTGTAGTAACTCCCGAAGTTTCAGCTCCATACACAGAACTGCATTGACGTTCGTGTTGAAGATTCTGGCTTTGATATTGTTTGAAAGTTGTTATGAATTCCATATATTCTTCAATTGTAAGAATGCTATCCTTACTTTAATAATCCTCTCTTTTACGTCTGCATCCGATCCTCATTTTTCATTGATGATGCTGAATAGGAATAAGGAGGTCTCCAAATCTTCCAGAGTTTCTCCATCACGTGTGATTGTGTTAGTGTTCTCCGTGTTATTTTTTTAAATGTGTTTGTTTTACCTTTGTGTATGTTGAGGCCTACTCATGCAAACAAATGCTGCTGCTACACTACTTGTCTTCACTTGCATTTGCCTGTGTATATAATATAAAAAGGCTAGATCATTCACAAAGTTCAAATCGTCTTATTCGTTTTGAACTCTCCATTATATTCTCTACAACACAGAGTTTTTACATTACAGATATTTGAATAAAACTTAATCACCATAGTTACCTATCTAAACATTCAATATAAACTTATTCCCCAAAATAAAAATTAATACTAATCTAATTATTTTTCTTTTTATTAAAATTTTTTTCTAAATAAATAAAATTAAAAAAATTTTTTTTCTTTTTCTTCATACGTGTTCATTTTGAAACAAACCATCTGATATGTTAAGTGACTATATTCAAAAAAAAAGTAAAAAAAATAATATTACGTAATATGTTCATTGAAATAGGAAATATAAAATCATTATGTAATAGGTTTCTCTCTTTTTTTTTTCTTTTGTTTTTCTTTTCAATAAATATTAATCTAATACTGATATTTCTTGTGAATAAGTAGTGAATATTGTTTCAGTTTAAACTTCTATAAATAGATATTACTTAAATTATTGAAAGAAATTGAAATAGTCTTTATTATTACCATTACTATTATTAGTACTATTACTATTATTATTATTACTATCAATACGATTGCTATTGTTAGGGTTACTATTATTAATATTATTACTATTATTACTACCACTACTAATACTATTACTATTACTATTATTGTTGGGGTTACTATTATTAGTATTATTACCATTATTACCATTACTAATACCATTACTATTATTAATACCATTACTATTATATTGTTATTATTATTATTATTATTGTTGCTAACAGCATCGTCAGCATGGTGATAAAAATTATTTTGTTAAATTTAACACATTTGAAACATGATCAAATTGAATACAAAAATGATTTTGAAAAAAATTGTTTCTAATGGTTACGTGAATATTAAAAATGGATATTTTTTTAAAAAACAAACAAACAAATGAATCGTGTAAGATATTTTTGATAGATTATAATATATAGATTGATTTTAATTAAAATATCATTTAAAAATAATGAAATTCAAGAAAATTGTTTCGTCTCCATTCGGGCTCTTCAACAGTATGTATGGACAATTCTTAATAAGGAACAAATATAGAACAAATAAAGTTTCATGTGTAAATATTTAATCTTTTGTACATTGAGCAGAAGTTTAGTAGTAGATATGCTTGATTTTAATCATTATTTGATATTGTTCAGTGAATTTGATATTCTTATAGTGAATAATTGTTTAGTATTCAACATGGTTGAGATCCACTGAAAACAACTCCTTATAAAGGATGACAAGAAATTAAGATTTTAAGTTAGGCAATAAAGAATATATGATTATTATTAATAGTAGTAGAGTTTTGTGAATGAAATTATGGATTAATTTGTAGGACCCCCCCCCTTAGAACATATAACATACAACATAAACTCCTATTCTAATGATATATTTAGTAAGAAGTTATTTATAAAAGTATTAGGAATAAACCTATAGGCTTTAGAAATTGACACAAGTCAAAGGAACTTAGCTGTCAATTATTTAAAGAGGGTTTGGTAACAACTTTTAATGTTTTTTTTTTAAAGGTAGACTGTGGCTAAAATTGGTATCCAGGACTTGCGTTTTGCCGGATTCATACACTTAAATGTGAATAATATTCATAAAATCATTTAGCAGTGTATTATATTAGATGATGACATCTTTGTATATCTGAAACTAAATATCCGTGCATAAATGGAGTCGAAAGTAAGCCAGTTAACGACCGTAGACAATGGAAATTTCACAAAATGATTGAAGTTAGACATGTACACCAGTGGATAACTTCTCGATTTTTTTAAGATTGAGACCTTTTCAAACAATTGAAAATCTTGGGTTTGGTTCCCTGTGGACGGGTTGTTGATACGTACTACTGAAATATCATATATATAAACAAAACGACTGTGCAGTGATACTTGTTTTCTATTTATAGTCTCTAAATAAAATTAGAAAGCTACATAAACGATAAGGTTTATTTATTTAATTATCAAACTTTTTGACTAACTTATTCGTTTTAAAGTTGATACTTACTTATTTACTTACGCCTGTTACTCCCAATGGAGAATAGGCCACCGTACAGCATTCTCCAATTCACTCTTTTCTGGACATTCCTTTCAAGTTATATAACATTGTTGTTCGTTTCTCAGCATAATATGTTCTTTGGTATTCCTCTTCTCCTTCGGCTTTGAGGGTTCCAAGTGAGCGCTTGCCTTGTAACGCAGTTCGGTGTTTTCCCCGGTGTGTGTCCTATCTACTACCAGAACTTCTTCCTGATTTCCTCCTTCACTAGAATCTGGTTTGTTCTCTCCTACATTAAGTTATTGCTGATAGTTTCTAGTCAATAGATCCAAAATATTTTGCGTAGACAACTTATAATAAACATTTGTATCTTCTGGATGGTAGCTTTTGTAGTTCTTCAAGTTTCCATCCCATACAGTAGAACTGTCTTTATATTTGTATTCAGAATTCTGACTTTGATGTTGGTTGACAGACAGTTGTTTTGAGTTCGAGATATTCTTCAATTGTAGATATACTGTTCTTGATTTACCGATTCAAGAGTATTAGTCAATCTATTTTTACATTTTCTTCAATAACAAAATGATCTATCTCAACTGTTTATATGTAACGTTTGGAAATTAAAAACTATGATTAATTTGTTTGTTAACGCACTTAACTAATTACTTGATAAGATGATTATAATATTTACCTTCACTCTTTGATGTCTTATATAGAATTTATAAATCATACAATTTTCATAATATCCATCAATTTGAAGATTAGTTTTAACATGAGTCGAATTAGTCCTAAGCATACAAACACATAACTCGATCATGCTTTTCAGTCATATAATTTGTGAACTAGCCAAAGACATTCTATACTTAGAATGTTTAATACTCTCTCACTCACTCACCCTCTCTCTCTCTCTCTCTATATATATATATATATATATATATATATATATACTAGAAGGGGGTTTTGTGGATATTATGGTAATTTTAATAATTGAGATCAAGAGTCAATTGAAGCTTGACCACCATGGAAAACCTAGAAGCACTGGATGGCTGCTTCGTCCTATTGTGGGATTCCTTAATAATGCGCATCCACGATCCCACTTCCCAAGATTCGAACCCAGGACCTATTGGTCTTGAGCTCGAACTGCCAACATCTAGACCACTGAGCCGGTATCCTATGGTGTTAATGTTTAACTTCAACTAATCCACGAAATTGAGTAACACATTCACCATTATCTTCAGCAAATTACTATTTCACAACAGACCCGGTTGATCTCCACTTGTCACTGTTTCTCCAGAAAATACCTTTTCAAGCCAGTCAACTATTAAAATTACTATAATATCCAAAAAAACCACTTCTGAGTTCTAGTGAGAAGCAGTGACCAGTAGAGTTCAACGGGTCTGATGTGAGATAGTAACTCAATGGATATATATATTAACCTAAACCATTTTCACAAAAATAGAAATTAGTAATCATATAACCAAATATCTGATTGAATGAATCTTTTTATTAAACATGATTCACTGACTATTAACTAATCTGAGATAAAAAACGATAATGAATGTGAACACAATTGGGAACAATCGAATATATGTGAATACAGAATTACAGAACGTCTTAGTAAAATCTGAGAACCATATAGTCAATAATAGTTCATTTGCAAAATGTCAATCAATCTTCTCAGACTTAATTGCTCCTTTGTTTTCAGACCAATCATTCTTTGTACTCATTCTCTTTTCTTTGATCCTCTTGACATTTCACTTATATTTGTTTATATAAGTAACACACACCATAGCATTACTAATGTACAATTCCAAATTCATGATAAAACTGTACCGTATTAAAGAAAAAATTAAGTCGGGAAATGGAATCAGTTATGAAAAGATTGAATAACAACTGGAAAGAGCTGGAAAGGATTGTACAGGACAGGGTTGGATGAAGAATGCAGGTAAGCGGCCTATTCTCCTTCACGAGGAGTAACAAGCATAAGTAAGTTAATAAATATTGAACAACAGAGTTTCGTGAGTATTTATAAAGTTAATTCTTTTCGAAATTATTTGAAAGAACTAACAATTAGACTATTTGAGCGACGCCAAAGTGACCTTGAAAACATCCACCTAATAACTAGGACTAAATGAGGGTTATAAACCAGTGTAAAGAATTAAAATTATAATTTACGGATGATGATTAGGGTGACAAATTAGATTTAGGGTTTTCATCATGAACTAACATCAATTATGATGCCAAAACGTCACTTCGCCAAATGTATGAATGAATTTCGCGCCAAAACCCAAGACGCATTATTTTATATCTGATTGGTTCGTTCATAGATTATAGTTTCTCCATACTAACTTTATATAATAAAAACAACCATCGGAAACTGTAAAGCATTAAACGGATACCCTATCACACTGTTTAAAACTAATCAGTAATATCTATTGATGATCTAACATGATGATTGAACATAGAATCTAGAACCACCATATTCTATGATGATAAAGATTTAATTGATTCCAGGAATGAAAATTCAACAGTCTAAAGTTGTTAATTTCAACAAACATTTAGATTAAAGAGCGGTATTCAATTCATTGACAACAAATAGGTTAACATCACAAGTTAATGTCTGTTTCAAAATAGCTTTATGATAATAACTTCTACAGTTTAAAAATATCTTTTCAATCATTAACTATTGAATGTATTATTCTATTTCCAGAGTCAGTCACAAGTGTGACACTTGTCGTTATTATATGATAGTGAGATTAACATGATACAAAAACAGTAGACATATACAATAGATGAGGGTATATTGTACACCAAGAATCAATCAAAATGGCATATGAATATAGTGATTTTAATGGGAATCATTAACACTAATCGGTGGTCAAATTAAATTCAGTAACATGATATTATTTAATTACTTAGTATATAAACACAATTTGCGATTCCATATAATTAAACTACCATAACCAACGAATGTAATTAGTTTACTAAATTATGTAACTTCTACTATATAGAATGTGGTTATATAATGTAGATGTTTGTAGATGGTCAATGTTGTATATGTTACTTTCACTCTAATCACTTAGAACTTCATCCATATAGAATTGTGGAGAATGAGTTCAGGAATCAGTCTAAGTTAGACAACCATTAAAAACCAGAAAATAATGAACTAACGTTTTGTCCTAACATAAAACACTATAACAATGCGTTTATCTGAAAACTTTGATATAATGTATAAGCACTTAACCTGTAAACCATTGATTCAAAATAGAATGATCTGCAAATTTAGTTTTAATCATTCAAAAGTATCATATGACCTTCTTCTATCATCTTTGATCAGTACCATTCACATACCCCCCCCCTTCCAGCCAAACAAGTTGGTGAAGCCTGGTAGGCCATTCTGGAGTGAAACAGGCCACATCGAAGCACGGCACAACTACCGGGGCTAGAATAGTTGTTTCTGCAATCCTTTGGAGTTTGCCCAATGACGAGCAACTCCATATGATACATGCACCACTTTCAAATTTTTTTTGTCGTTTTCCATTCCAAATGTAATTGTGCTATGTTTCTTTGCGGATTTCGTAATCAGTTGGTGGGTATAGGTCGAGTGGGTGATTATCCCGATCTCTACCACCCAGGTTACCGCTCACGTTAGTTCATGAGACATTCGTCTCACTATCCAGGAGGCACGACGCGGACGTGTCAGTCGGATTTTGCCTTCACATACAACATTGTTGAATTCCATTTAAAAGTTTATTCAACATAACCATAGATACCAACCATCATTTGATATAAACAACTCATTTAGATCATTTCTATAATCAGTAAATGTAAAATTGAAGATAATAATTAAATAAAAACAAATGATTTTATGATTCATTAAATTAGATTTACATTATGTTCATTTATTTCTCATCAAAAACGAAGAAAAAAAAAACAAACTACTTTCATCAATTGTAATGAGTAGAATTCACAAATGGATTCATTTTTTGATTCTTTTTAGCAAGATTGTTCCATTTGAATGACTGGAAATAAGAAAGAAGTTTGTAGTAGATATAAATTTTTTATTTGTGATTTTTTTAATTATTGCATGGTGTTAGTCTAAGTACTTAGGAGGGGGGCGGGGGAGAGTACATTATATATTGGATAGCGTAGGTGCAACTAGATGATTTGAACTTAACAGATAATTTAGTTGTTCTATCCTATACATACGAACAAATGCAAGTGAAGACAATTAGTGTAGCAACATCAGCAGCCTCTGTCTGCATTAGTAGGCCTCAACATACACAAAGGAATAAGCAACTTCCTCAAATACAACACGGAAAACATGTGATATTTGTGTGAAATAAAGATTCTTTTATATTTGTTGAATACTTGGTTTCAAATTCTAAATACCGTACATTTGTTCGTGCTTATCAAGTACTTCATGATTCAATTGCGTTATTTCTCAGATTCCTAGTTTGTATAATAATTCAAATACTTCTAATTATCTTAGAACACCAACACAATCACACGTGATGGAGAAACTCTGGAAGTCATGGAAACATTCATGTACCTGTTCAGCATCATTGATGAACAAAGATGATCTGATGCAGACGTAAAGGTGAGGTTTGGTAAAGCAAGGGCTACATTCTCACAGTTGAAGAACATATGGAACTCAAAACGACCGTCAACCAATATCAAAGTCAGGATCTTTAATACGAATCTCAAGACAGTTTTATTGTATTGAACTGAAACTTGGAGAACTACCACAACCATCATCAAGAAAGTACAAGTATTTATAATTAATTTTTTATGCAAGATACTCAATGTGCGTTGGCTAGAAACCTACTGTGAGAGAGAACAAACCAGCTTCCATCCGAAGAGGATATTAGGAAATGGTTCTGGAAGTGGATAGTACGTGCATTGTGTAAACCATCAAACTACATCATGAGGCATGTCTTAACTTGAATTAGACCAAGAAATACACTTTTCTGGTAATCGAAAGCAAAACTTCGAAAGGATAAATAACAATTAGAAACAACTGGAAAGGATTACCCATGACAGAGTTATATGGAGAATATTGATGTGCTTCCTATGCTCCTCCATAAGCGGTAACAGACGTAAGCAAGTTTATAATTTAGTTTGTTCAAGGCAAAGGAATAAGTTCTATAGTTTTGCTACTTCAGTTTAATTGCATCTGTAAAAGTAACTTCACTGATTCTGGTAGCAATCAATTTAGTTAACTGGTACTAAATAACTTAATACTTCATTATACAATCGCATGATGTCTATTTGAACGTGACAAAATTACAAGTTCATTATTGTTTATTTCCAAATTCACTCTGTAAAAGCATTAGTCTGGTAATTCAGTGGATAACAATTTACATTCTTTTGTAATTCAAATTGTTTCTCAATTTCAATCTTAAAGTTCACCATGAACACAGTTTATCATTTGCTCTTTCAAATAAGTAAGCCAATATTAAAACTATGAAAAAATAAGACTTATTCGATAGTATATACAGTTAAATGATAAGGTAAATGTTTATAATGTAATTCTAGTTTAAATGTTGACAACTGAACGAACATTTCCATATGTATAGTTCATATCGTGAAGCGAAATCAGTTATTGAAAAATTATCTGAGAACAGCTATTGTATTCAATTTGACAAGCCTCATCGATATGACTCATAAGTATACATAAAATTGAGATTAAAACTATTAAATTTTACTACACATGTAATCATAATTGCAATTCTTTCGTCAGATATTCACATATATTTCGATAAATCTGGATATTGTCTAACTTCAGAATCCAAAGTGTAAGTTTTATCCTATTCAAGTTTCGTCAGTTGAATTTACCTACATGCCAATGTCAATGTTCACGTAGGAGTATCGATGAAGTACTAATGTAGTGAATAAAGACAAATTTATTGATTTATGCAAAATTATCAGAAGGGGTTATGTGGACATTGTAGCAATTTCAATAGTTGAGATCATGAGTCGATCGAAGCTAGACCACCATGGAAAACCTGGATGCACTGGACATCCGTTTCGTCCTGTTGTGGAACTCCTCAGCAGTGAGCAACCACGATCCCGCCCCCGTGGGATTCGAAACCAGGACCTCTCAGTCTCACGCGCGAATGCTTAACTATTAAACCACTAAGCTGAGTTCGAATCTCGTGAAGAGGCGGGTCGTGGATGCGCACTGCTAAGGAGCCCCATACTAGAACGAAACAGGTGTTCAATGCTTCCAGGTTTTCCATAGTGGTCTAGCTTTAATTGACTCATGATTTCAACTATTGAAAGTTGTGCAAAATTAAACAATGCTTTGCTTAAATTTGAAAATCGTACATTAAATACATTATTTGCACATCTTGCTACGTATCAATGCACGTTCATTTTTAAGTAAACTTTCAGTTTTATGAACCTTAAGTTTACTAGTTAAACCTTTATTCATATTTTTCACTAAAATATGGTGCTCTCCCGCAGTGTCTGATTCAGAATTAAACATCCGGAACTACCGACTCTACCGCCGTGATAGAGGAACTAAGTGATGGGGTGGTTGTCATATGTATGCTTTGGATGCTCTAACGACTGATGAAGTTGAAGACAATGTCTTGAGTAGTTCACCTGAATTTATCTAGATATCAATCAACACCCTGAATAACAGTCTACTATTAAGATGTATGAACAGAGCCCCCGATAATTCGAATAGTATGCATTTATACGTGCATCTGCTGTAAACTTCAATACTCAGGTTATTACAGGAGATTTCAATTACCCCTGAATAAACTGGAATACCGATAGTTGTCAAAATGTTCTGATGAATTCTCAGAGACAATTAACATGCATTACTGGTCACAATGGGTTCGTACCATAACAGAGCACGATAATATACTCGATCTAATATTCAGTAGAGACATCATCGCTCTATCTATTCAAGTGTACAATGAATTTGAAAGCAGTGACCATAAAATAGCATTTGGTGCCCTCCCTATCTATCCGTCTAATAGCCAACCCGTGCAAAAAAAAACCGTCATTATAGCGACTACAGGCATGTTAACCAAGACCTTCTCTACACCATAGTAAAATACACAGACTATTCTTATGGGGTGAAAAAGCCTATGAATGCTTGGTTTAATTCTTTTCACAGTGACTAACACCAGGTAGCCAAAATTAACTCGTTCTTGTCGGATGCTGCTCCGGCCAAATGTGGTGTAATACAAGGTAATATCTTAGGCTCTTTGCTCTGTTTAGCTTATATCAATAATATTTGCGATTGCTTTTGTTATTAGTAAACCACTTCTATATATAGATGATCTTAAAATAAGTGTAATCATGTTCTCCTTACGAGCTGAACACCATTCGAAATCGCATCAGCATCGGGCTTAACAAGGTAACTCAATATTGCTCAAAATTGAAGTTGGAGGTTTACACACATAAATGTGGAATAATGTGCTTCGGTAAAACATCACTCAACTTAGATCTTACCATACATGTTCGTTAGTAGTCCCCATCCACCATCCCACTAGAGATTGTACCCATAACTTTCAGGTTTTACAGTGAAACCCTAATCTTTAGACCAATGAGTCAGTATCCAATGATTTACAACATCTCTATCTTCAATCAATTTATGATATTGTTTAATCCATTTTTCATCCCCTTGGTAATGTAAATGCCGATGAGTTTCATATTAGAATAAAACAGTTGTTCAGTGTTTCCTTGTTTTTATTTTTTGTTCAACATTGATCAATGATGTGAACTAAGAGAACATTGTATCATGATGCAGCAATTCAAGAAGTTACCGTTTCATTTTGTTACTTTATTTGGATATGTTAACAAAGTTACTTACTTACGTCTGTTACTCCCAATGGAGCATAGGCCGTCGACTAGAATTTTCCAACCCACTCTGTCCTGGACATTCTTTTCTAGTTCTATAACATTGTTGTTCATTCTTCTCATGTCTTTCTCCATTTCTCGGCCTAGTGTGTTCTATTGTCTTCCTCTTTTCCTTTGGCTTTGAGAATTCCAACTGAAGGCTTGCCTTGTGACTCATTTGAGTGCTTTCCTCAATGTGTGTCCTATCCACTTCCAGCACTTCTTCCTGATTTCTTCCTCCTCTGGGATCTAGTTTGTCCTGTCCCACAATAGGTTGTTGCTAATGGTGTCTGGCCAACGGGTTCGAAATATTTTGCGTAGACAGCTGTTAACAAACACTTGTAACTTTTGGATGATTACTTTCGTAATTCTCCAAGTTTCCACCCCATACAGTAGAACTGTCTTGACATTTGTATTGAAAATTCTGACGTTGATGTTGGTTGACAGTTGTTTTGAGTTCAAGATGTTCTTTAGTTGCAAATATGCTACTCATGCTTTGCCGATCCGTGCTTTCACATCTGCATCAGATCCACCGTGTTCATCAATGATGCTGCCCAAATATGTAAAGGTCTGTACATCTTCCAAATCTTCTCCGTCAAGTATGATTAGATTGTTGCATGCTGTGTTGTATCGGAGAATCTTGCTTTCGCGTTTATGTATGTTGAGACCTATTGCTGCTGAGGCTGCTGCTACACTGGTCGACTTCTCCTGCATTTGTTAATTCGTGTACATTTTAACAAAGTAGTCTGTCATTTATTTAGTCATTTCATTCGCTTCGATTTAACTCTCATCTTTGAGTAGAGAAACTATTATCTAATTATCATTTAAATATTCATTACATTTGTCGTACATGGTTTATCTGATTTCTGGCTGTGATTATACAATTCGTTATTGGTTTTCTGTTCATAAATTTACATTCTTTATAGCATTATTTAGATACTGTCAGAATACGCGATTGATTCATTATTCACTAGCATAGAATATTTGTAGAGATCTGTGAAATCTACCGATGATTTGAGGAGTTCTAATGAGAGACCATAGCTAATGGTATACATCCATGTTAAGTCTGAAACAAGTACCTACCAAAAGAGTAAACGGTTACCGCACAATATCGTAAATTAATTGGACATAGAAATGTTTTAGACCAATAAATGTTAACTTAAAACTGTAGAAGTTAAATAATCACTACAAAACCCGAAGATCACAAGTCCAATCCTTGATGCCGTCGTAGATGTAAACGACTGAATGATTACATTGTTTGAATGAGACAAAATTCTATTGTTTCTTGGTATTTAATTGTTATCTAAATGAAGTTAATCTGTGATCAAAACAGTAAAATTCAATAATCACTACAAACTTTATTAATAAAATCAATATCGAACTGATTCTCATCATGACATAACATTATCTATAGAGTTTTCGACAACAACGAAGAAACGAATAGGTAATTTGTCCAGTGTTTCCAGGTTTTCCATGGTGGTCTGGCTTCAATCGACTCATAATACCAACCTTTAAAATTAATATAACATTCACAAACCCCTGCTGATACTAAACAACATATGCTGACTAGTGACTGGCTTCAAGAATTACTTCTTGAAGTTCTAATGAGAAGCAATGACCAATGCAATTCAACCGGGTCTGTGGTGAGATAGCAAATCATTGAAGACAATAGTGGATGTGTCACTCAATTTCATGGATTGGTTGAAGTTAGACAATAATATCATTGGATGCTGGCCAGCTCAATGTTTTAGGGGTTAAGCGTTTGTTCGCGAGATCGATAGGTCCTGGGTTCGAATCTGGTACTTCTTTATATTCCATGGTGGTCTAGCTTCCATTGAATCATGATCACAAACATTAAAATTCAGTTAAAGTCTTTATTACAATATTTCCTAAATGGCTTTGTAATAGAAATAAACTAGAATCAATAAATCGATTAAAGGAATTTTTTTAAATCAATCTCTTTATTCATTTTGATTGGATAGAAAGTGTAATAAAAGCAAAAAAATGTCAATGGAAGACAATCAAAGAAATAAATCTTTCTATAAAATAATTTAGTCATTTATTTATATTTACTTTATTCTATAAAAGATAACTTTGATCTAATTCATTTCACATATTTGATTATTAATAAATATTGAATCAATAACATTATAGCAACTATTCTATAACAACCAATTTCAATTGATGGTTAACTATTGGTTAAGCCGTTTTGTTTAACTTACTTAATAGACAATATTATTTGAACTGTAACAATTCGCATATTTCTTTGTACTATTATAATTACTATCTTGTCTGTATAAACGGGTACTCTTGATCATATAACAACCTACGCATATATATCTCTCTAGCTTAAATGTTGATCATTTAAATATCTCTCTTTCTCATGTATGTATGTACACAAATCCTATTATGAGCCTTTGCCTTGATTAGTTGCGCTTTGATTCGATTTGACTATGAATTCATCTCTGTGTATTCACTGGCACACATATATTCGCTTCTCTATTCCAAGCATGTTCGATGTGATTGTATCTTTCTGATCCATGCTATCCGCTAATAAACTATAATCGCTAGTTTTTATTGCTTTCTAATTTCAAATACCGTTGGAGATTTATACAATAACGATTATCAATGTAATTGATTAATGAAGTTAAATCACTATAACTTGTACCTTTAAAGTTAAATAAATTATTATGTACTAAAACTGTGTTGATAAGTAACGATTGATTGATTTTTCAAAAACAAAAGCTTATTCCAAAGATACTTAATTTGTGATAATGAAAATAATTGACAGATAACCTGTGAGAAAATTACATAACTTCATCTGTTCAACGTATTCAGAAATAAACTAAGATTTGATAAGTAAAGATTATTCATTGCGGGGGGGGGGATTGTGATAAATGCAATATATTCCAAGATATTTAATCAATTAAGTTAACAAGCGTTAGGGAGTAAGTAAATATCTTCGATCACTATAAAATCTTACTATAACGTCTTGTGGAAGAGGACAAACGAGCTTTTAGTTGAAGAGAAAATTAAGAAAAGATGTTGAAAATGGATAGGACATACATTGAAGAAATCATCAGACTGCATCACGAGATAAGCCCTAAATTGGAATCCTAAAGAGAAACTGGAAAGAAGAAGACCGAAGAACACAAAACATCGGGAAATGGAAGCAAATATAAAAAGGATGAATAACAACTGGATAGAGCTGGAAAGGATTGCCCAAGACAGGGTTGTATGGAGAGTGCTGGTGGACGGCCTATGCTTCTCCACAAGGAGTAACAGGCGTAAGTAATCAGTTAAGTGATTACATAAATAAGCGATATATATATATATATATATATATATATATAATGTATTGTGACGTTATAGTATGATTTTATTGTGACCGAAGGTATTTACTTACTTAACCCTCGTGGAGGAGCACAGGCTGTTCACCAGAATTCTCCGTCTAACTCTGTTCTAAACAATCCTTTCCAGTTGTTATTCATCCTTCTCATGTCTGATTCCAATTCTTAATTTAGTGTGTCCTTTGGCTTTCTATTTTTTCGTTTCTCTTGAGAATCCCAAGTTACTGCTTATCTTGTGATCGAGTTTGATAATTTCCTTATTGAGTGTCCTATCTATTTCTAGAGTCTTTTCCCGATTTCCTCTTAAGCTGGTTTGTTCGATCCTACAGTATATTGTTGCTGATAGTATCCAGTCAACGGATATTGAGTATTTTACGTAGATAACTATTTATGAATACTTGTAACTTTTTGATAATGGTTATAGCAGTTCTCCACGTTATCATTTCTGAATAATCAACATTAAATTGAGGATTGTAAATTATTTACAAAAGTGTTGGCCACCATCTATCTCTGTTTACAATGCTTCTAACTTCAGATAATATCGAGGCAATCCGCACAAGATGCATATATACCAATAAAAGACTTATCAATTAAAATCCTAAACATCAATAAAAAGATTATTCCAATCTACTCAATACACTAAATCTGTATGCTTTTCTATTTTAAAAAAACTTCGGATGGGGTTTTGTGGAGATTTTTGGAGTTTCAATAGTTGAGAACATGAGTCAATTTCGTAGATTAGTTGAAGTTAGACCTTAACATCGTTAGATGTCGGCCGGCCCAGTGGTCTAGTGGTTAGGTGCTCGCTAGCCAGACTAGTAGGTTCTGGGTTCGAATCCCACGAGTAGGGGTGGTGGATGCGCACTACCAAAAAGGAGGACCACAATAGGACAAAACGGCCGTCCATTGCTTCCAGGTTTTCCACGGTGGTCTAGCTTCAACTGACTCATAATCTCAACTATTGAAATTCTAAATTCAACCGAAGGTTCTGGGTTCGAATCCCGTTAGCCGGATTGTAGATATGCTCTGCTTAGGAGACCCATACTAAGACAAAATGGCCGTCCAGTCCTTCCAGATTTTTCATAGTGATCTAGATTTAATTGACTCATGAATTCAACTATTAAAAATCATTATAATCTTCACTAAATTCCCCTTTCTGTTAATGAACATTCTGTTAAAATCATTTCACTATTTCTAATGTATGTCTTATTTCAAATTTCTAATTATATAATCATAATAAATAAATTAAATTAAACAGTAAAATAATTCTTCAAATGAGAATCATTTTAAATCTTGTTTTAATGAGCTTAGTGTTAATCAGCCGAATACTACTATTAATACTACTAATACGAATACGACTATTACTACTACTACTACTACTACTACTAATAATAATAATAATAATAATAATAATAATAATAATAACAATAGTAATTTTAATAACAAAATTTAATAGGCAATACATCTATTCATGCTTAATCATTTGGGGAATTAACAAAGGTCAATTAAAACAATTCACTTAAACAAAATAAGCCCTATAGATATATGTATATATAAAACATCAGAATGGAACATTCATTATTAATAGTGATCCTGATTCATTTATTATATGCTTTAAAAAGATAAAAAGCAATTTACTAAAATATATGTATATATATATATATATATATATATATATATATATATCAGGTCTTTATTTTTATTTATTTATTTATTTAAAGTCGATCGTTTACTCCTATAACATTCTATCATGACCTCATTAATTTATTGACACACAAAAAAAATTTTTTTTTCTAAATAAACAAAAAATAAAAAAATAAACGAAAAATTAAAAAAAATAAAAAAATAAAAAAATTTAAAAAAGTATAAAAAAAAACAAATAAATGACTGACAATAGAAGTACAAATCTGTTTAGAATATTATCAAATAAATTAAATAAATAAATAAATTATGAATTAGTTAATTATAAAGTATTAAATCTATATTTACACAATCTAACCTTGTTTGTTTTTGTATTTTTTTTTAAAAATTTTTTTGTTGAATGAATTATAAAATCATTATAAGGGAACTAGAAATAGTGACTCGTTTACATATTTACTAAAACAAAGAAAAATAGATCAATGAAATAATCACTAATGAATTATAATAGAACATTCTTTTATTTTTTTCTTGTTTTTTTTCTAGAAAAAAAAAGAAAATGTGAAACTGAAAATAATCAATATTGATTTTTTTCTTTCCTTTTCTTTTCTTTCTTTTCTTTTTTTTCTTGTAAAGCTTGTATTTTTTTAAAAAAAATCAGGTCATTTATCGATATATATATATATATATATATATATATATATATATATATATATATATGATATTTAATCATTTAAAGTCATTTATAGAGTATTTGTTTTGAAGAAGATATAATCAAACTAAACCTGATATTTAATACACATAATTCCATTTATTATATTATAGAGAGTAAGAATAAAGATTGGTGCAGAATAATAAATGAATCTATTTCAATCGCTATTAGAACTGCACAGTAATGATCTTGTACTGGACCAAAAATTAAAGAAGATATGCAAAGTGAGCTAACAAAAAAGAGTTACTCTCATTCTAGAATGAAAAAATGTATATTATTACAGGGATACACTCATAATAGGCTAGCTCATAACCACCTGACATTACCATCTACAAATAGAACAGGTATCATAGGAAGGAAAATGAGGTATTTCAGAACACAGATGTCCTAGTATCCTTAATGTGGAGGGTATGTTACTAATCAGGTGTGGATCGTGATATGTGAAACGATAAAGATGCCTCACTATTTAAATTTAGTTAATATGGTTTAAAAAGCTAATGACGTTGACACCGTGCGCTAAAAATCGCTTACTTTGAGGATTTTTGATCTACTTTTTCAGACGATTTTTTTTCATAATCTATGTTACATTTTTCCTCTGTTTGGCTATTCAAATACGATGAAAACCTCCACGATACTAGCATAAATTCGTTGGGTGACTCACTAGTTCACCGATAAAATACTTTTCCGATGAAAGCGTTTTGAGTAATTATGTAATATGCGTCTTAGAAAGCCACTAGTACTTTGGTTTTGGTTCTTAATCTTATATGCCTTCCAGGGCCGGACATGCTGCGACGACGAAATTAATACGTACATTGTTGGCATATTAGTGTTCACGTTTACTACGAATATTCGTCCCTCTCAGTGTTTTAGCAATGTTCGCGTTTTCTCGAGATAGTGAATATCATGAAAATCTCATTTGTTTCGGTTTTAATGGCATATAGTATAGATTAATATTTTGGGACGCCTTACCAGCCACACTAGACATATTTTATTCATGTGAGTTTGTGCATTAGACGGTGTAATAACAATGATTACTGTCCATATGATCCGTTAAGTTGAATGTACACTATATACTGTTTTCTCTTTCAAAACAGTACATCAGAAGTACAAATGATACATATCTGCTTTCCTTGTCAACATATCCAAAAAAATACAACGAGAGTGGAAATGAATGTTGTACAGTTTTGATTTTTTCAGGGAGTCAGCGAATCGAATATGTTATGTCATGAAAAACTCCAGCTGAGAAACCATTAATTACCGTACGAAAATTCTTTAGTTTAACTGTTGCTCGTCTACTTAGATTAGTTGCAAACACCCTTACTTGAAATCGCTCATCCATTAATGGAAGGCGGAATATGGTTGTAGAGTGGCATATTTTATCGTGAAGATTTGCGATGATAAATTTACTGCAGATTTCCTCCTAGTTCAAAACTTCACCATGATGACTGATCCTACCAAAATTAGAGATACATGTCAATGAATAAGTAAGTCAATCGAAAGTTGCACGTGATGTTTCTTATCAGCCACATTTATTTTTCAGTCTCTTTTCCAACATTTTTTGGAGAATAATTAAAGCAGTCATATCTTTCCGTGTTTAAGAACTAACCTCTAAAATCTAGATACAGTCAGAAGAAGTAAAAATTCCTATCTCCCATATGCCTTTTACTGACCATTAGGAGATGAGGCACAAAGGCAGACGTTCAATTCAGAGGACTAGGATATTTTTTAGCAATGAAGAGCTCCTACCCACTCTTAACGTTCTCATTTAAGTAGCAGGTTTGTCTGGTCCATAAAAAACGTATGCATCGGTATCAGGCTCTTACGATCACATATCAGACAATTTACTGGAAATTTCTTCTGTCTGCTTCCCATTTTTCGTCCGTATTTAGATAAATGCGTGATTAAAAAGTTTCAAAAATGGGGTTTCTTTGACCAGTACTTTCATCCTTCACACATAACTACAGAGGATAACCAGCATTTTAATTTTAAACCCATGAAAATATGATTTGATGATTCTGTTCAACAATGGATGCCATCTAGTTTTCAACAGCCTGTTAGTCTTCAGTCTTCAGTAATATGGATGGTAGGTTCGTAGACCTGTGTTAATCCTGACAGTATGCCTTCCAGTGGAGGCATTTGTTTGGGTAAGGAGTCCCAGTTACTGACCCTTAGATGAGAAAAACGGAACCCCACTTTAAGTTTATTAGGTAGCGGTTTGTGAACCTTCTTGCTATGACCTCAAAGATTATTAGTGTCTGAGGTAACAAAACATAACACATGTTAACGCCTAACTCGTAATTAAAGATACGAAGTGCCGACATGAGGTCACCTCGAGTCCTACTCTATGACAACAATAATATTGAGAGTCGTTCATCCGCCATTAGGCTTAGCTCGGGTGTTTCATTTCGAAAACTACGGGAGTTCGTGTACCACACAGTTAAGGTGTTTTGAGAGTCATTTGTTCGACCCACATAGGTCTCGGAAGCATTGGTTGATAAGACCTGAACACCCGAAAACCCCTAATCGTGGGCTTTCTTTCGCCATTTAGCTTTCGAGTTTTTAACTCCATAAGGGCATTGTTCCTCGTGATTTGATCCTCAAGCAGCCAGTTCAGTCAGATACAAACATTTGAATTACGGGTTTTGTATGCGCTAATCAACATTACGTCTTTTTCATCGAAATTCCAGAGTACTGACTTCAAGACTCTTCTTGATTAGGACTCTCCTCCAACCCATTTACCGAGCCCTATTATGTTCGTGATATGTGTCCCTGGAACCTATTGAGACAGTAAATTTCTGATGGCGGGTTCAAAAACCTCTAGATCCGTGCATGCCTTTTAGCAGGGTCGATATCTTTCAATTCCTGTAGATTCAAAATGATTAAACTAGGAATGTGTATAACTTCTTTGAAAGTGGCGTTCAGGGCTTTCGATAGTCGTGTCAGATTCTGCCTATTAGCCTCTAGGACTTTGCCGTTAGTTTTTTTTGTCATGAGAGTCGAGTTAATGACTCACGACAATGTTTGATGAAACAAATGTTTTCCATCTACGACAGGGTGAAATTTTGTCATACTTTGGGACTTTTGTGGAGTAATATGCAACGCATAACGTGTGTTAACTAAGGGCTTCGCAACCAAACGGGAACTATTTTTGACTAGCATTCCTGTTCTTCATTGTCTCAGCGTTATCCTTTTCAAACCAGTCGCAGTATCCACATCAGTACTACCCGGGACGGGAATGACTTTGTCTGGGCCATCAGTCTCTGTTGTAGCAACTTGGCCACCGATATCTAATGGTGTTTCGCTAGTTAATTGTTTCCGGATATAAATACTAAATGCATGTTGCACAGTTGGATGTCTAGCATGTGTTGTAACAGCACTTAAGACAGTGACACATTTTTTGTTATCAGTACACATGTTACCGGTACAGCCCTCATCAGCCTTGGATGGGTAATGCTTTGCTCGCACAGCAAAACATACAAATCCAATCGGGGTTAAACAAAGAACACCTTTTATAGGCAGTGGGATTAAGACGGGTACGCATCATATGGAAGCACTTCGAACACGTCACATCGGATTCCTTCTTACACAGGGAATAAGCAGTAAGGCTGTCCACATCAGTGATAAGAGCCGATCACCTTAAAAATTAGCCAACAATAGTAACACAAAAGTGGGTACGTAAAAAAATGCAAACCTTAAAGTAATAAATCAAGTCAAATTCGCCTGAGTGTGATATGATGCAATAAATGCACGAGTACAATATCCCTTTAAGTGAAATAAATTCAATTAAAGTGGAAACACTAGTTTTGATGTATAATTTACCATCAAGACAGTGAACTTAATTTAACAAGAAATAACACCACTTTTATTTTTAAATAGAGCGCCTAAGTTAAATCTAATTGAGTTGTTTTAATAATATAACCAAACTCATTGAAGTAATTTTTGTTGTAGTTTAAAAGCACTTTGAAATAATAAAAAGGACACATCTTGAAGTTTGAACTAGCACACCAGCAACATATTGGATATTGGATGTCATGGGAATTGGCATTGAGCTCAAGGTCTGGGCGCGGCTTTTCGGAGTTTAAACGTGTGTTGATACACGAGGCTATTTTATACCTACGTACCTTGAGTTTTTGGCTTCTACTTGAAAGACACACGGTATGGCTTTTTTTTGTGTTGAACTATTCTTACTTGTGCAATATTTTCTGTTAGCTTAACATAATTAGATGTAGTTGATTGTATGCGGTCGACAACGGTCTACTTGTTTTTAAAGTCTTTTCAAAAATACTAACGCTTGTCGTCTTACCTTCGTGTTTGGACACCCATTTGCAAACAGGTAATTCTCTACTAGGACTAGTAAGCTAGGTTCTTCGGTTCACGAAACGATTGCCACAAACGCGAATTGCTGAGCTCCGATTAATAGCGCTAACAAATCCATGCATAAAAATATTTAATCAGATCGTTATGACGAATTAAGATATTAATAGGCTCTCGAATTGTCATACGTAACCTTTTTACCTGTTTGGTGTCGTTGTTTCTCGTTCTCCTATAAGATAAATTTCTCTAATATCCCTTCAACATTGCTCGTCACTCACTGTTGTCAACACTTCTTACGTAGTTGCTTCATTGTCGCTGTTTTATTACCTTTGAATAACTGATCTATTTTTCTCTAAGTTTTAAATAATATGTCTACCTTTTTCTACAGTCTGTTGTTGTTGCCACTCATTATCGCCTTATTGCTATCGAATCCAGTGCCTTGATTATGACCATTTTGGACACTACATCGTGTTAGATCCTATGTTACATGTCAGTGGGACTATAATTTATGGACGACCTTTGAGCAACATTGAAGTGACCATGAGTGTGGACCTACTCATTAGGACTTAGTGGGGGTTATAAAGCAGTTAGTATTCTCATTTACAGATGATGGTTAGGGTTAAATAAATAGATTTAGGATTTTCATCACGAGCCGACATCAGCTATAATGCCAAAATCCTATTTGGCGAAATGTATGGGTGAATTTCCCGCCGAAATTCGTGACTCGTTATCTTATATCTGATTGGTTCGTCGATAAATTATAGCCTCGCAGCAGTAGTTGGAGATTCTATCTATATGATTGGAAGATCAATAACGAAAGCATATATCCACTTAATATCTCTCCTCCGATCTCATTTTTTACGTTTATTCCTGTTTCAATGTTGCACTTTTATTACATAATGTCTAGTCGGTCAAGGCTATAATTTACTGATGACATTTGAGTGACGCCAGTGACCTTGACAAGTTAGCAACCCAGGATTGAGTGATGTCTATAATTTGGTATGAGGAATTGGTATTAAGAATTGGTTAGGGTTTTCATCACGAACTGACATCAGCTATAATGCCAGTGCTAAATTTCGTGTCAACATCAAAGACCTGCTACATTAAATCTGATTGTTTCACCCGTAAGTTATAGTTCTACCCATTTTTATTACATTTAGGCTTATTATTTACTTATCATGAGTAGGACTTCCATGACTGGCTGCATAAGCATGGTCATGTGTGAGCATCTCGAGAGAATTGACTTCCCATCCTCGATCGTACCAGGACATTTAGAAGCAAAGCGTTTGTCAGAAGTGGGTTTAAGCGATCCCATCTGAATCTACGTTAAAACACTCATCTACTGAAAATGACGTCATCTAGAATCTTACACCACAGACTTCATGAGTTGACATGCTGACTGCACGTACTTTTTACAAGTTAGTAAACCATCATGTATTAACCTACGGGCTACATACAGTTTAGGTACCTAACAAAACTATCTGACTTCTGATTTCACCGTAAATAAAACTTTTGGATGATACCTAGTCTCACCAACTACTGTTTGTTTGTAACACTATTTTTGGTGCTTTTTATTTTTATAAAACACATATATTGGTACAAGGAGGCACCAAATACATATGCGCCACACAAACCTCAATTGATATGTGTGAGAGTTGTGATACTGCCCTGTTGCCCATACCGAAGCAGGTGGTTTTCTTAGTGGGCCACACCCCGAGCCTTCGACCTGAATGTCTGACCCACGAAGCAATGGAACATCGTGAGGAGATGCAGTCCCATGGTAGCCGGTGACCAACGATTGGTTCATACGTCATTTGTTCTCGCAGGATACTGGAGCCCATATGCACCATTGGTTTGGGATCCGGTTAAAGCGCCGGACATTCGCTTTTCGTTCTCTCATTTTCGTAAACAACAGTAATGCCACGAGAAGGCAGTGTGTAGGACTTCCCTGTCAGGGCAATATACGCGTAGCCATGTGAGAGCATTTCGAGGGGGAGAGCGGACTCTCCCCACTCTCGGCCGTACCAGGGCATTTGGGGGCTTTTTGGTGCTTAGTTGTAACTAAGCTTTTACAAAATGATAGTTATAGCTTCACGGTAAATAACCATAATCAGTTTGCTTTGTGAACGTTACGGAGCAAAAATATGGCGCATGACGTTAATATCTAAAGTCTTTAGATTGCCAACTACCAGAACGGTTTGTCACTTTTCATGTTTGTTTGCCTATACTTCTGATGTTAATACGTCATTAATAAACCTGAAAATCGGAAAACAGCACCTGTCCATCTTTTAAATTTGTTTTACACAAACATCAACTTAGCCATCTTATCTAGTTTACATTTTATTCTTAGTCGCGTCACTTAAAAAAGTGTATGTCATTAAAGTTACATTTGACTTCGTTGATCAGTGGTTAGAGGTGCTGAAGGACATGGCTCAAAATCGGTTACAATAGCATAGATGTATTCACTCCCTGTCTGTTCCTAGATCTTGGGTTTCAGACTTTGGACTGTCTATTCCATGATCTATCCCTAATCTTTTCTATTACCACCTCGGTATTCATCTTGATAATTTCGCCTCGTTGTGCTGATATGCTGTGACAACTACGTCATTCATGACGCGTTGGTCTGTTGGTTTCACACGTCACTCAAAGGTGTATCAAAGAAGTAAATGAACCTCCTGTAGACTGTTACAACACAGTGGAATCAGAGTTTATAGAAAATTGTCTTATGAACTGACAATATTAAGTGACATTCGTCAGTGCCTCACGATTTGTCCGTCTTTATTTACTTTTGTCCCAGGCATTTCGAAAATAACGTTGTCTAACTTCAGTAACCAGTTTATCAGACTCATTTATCAACTTGGAGTATGTAGACGATATGGTTCTGTTCGACGAGAACGCTGATAAAATGCTATTTTCTAAATCCCTTGAGTACCATTTCAAGTACTTGGAAATGCGTTTCTCTACCACTTTGGTACTGGTCTACATCAGCATTTCTGTCTGTAAAAAGTGAAATAATAAACCATGTTAATCGCTTATGAATTCCAATGGGTCTATGGCTGGTGAAGTATCGGCACATTTAAAATAAGCAACTTGATTTTCGCCAGCTTGGATCATTAGTGACGTAGGCGAGATGTTCATCTCACTGTGAAAGTGCAATTATACTGCAGTCCACTCTGTATTACTTGGTGACTGAAATATGTTTTATGAAAATAGAAGGCATTCTTAGGTTACGAGTTTTCGACCATACTTTTCTTCAAAACAAGTTGATTAGGTCGGGAGACTTCATTAACTAAGGTGAATGGAATATGTGTTATGTATCCCTAACTGCTTCCTACCGTTTTGCTCGACGTTAGCATGTATAAAAGTAAGTTGAGAGAAGGCTAAGGACATATAAACCTTCAGTTCATAGAGCCATTGTTTATTAAGAACGCTGTGTAACATGGTTCGAAAGCAGTCTAAATGTCACAGATGCATTTACTGCTTATTCCCTAAATTCATCCGTTTGAGAACCGTACTTTCCAATTTTTAATATTTCTCATGGCCATTAATACTACTGTTATTTCGACTCAGAATTCATCTTCATTTCACTGTACCGAAGTGTTACATTGACTTGGAACAATGCTTGTATCCTGTTTGTTGATGGAATATATTTGTGGTCAAACGTTCGACATTGAATCCTACTAGTTTTTCCAGTCGATATGTGTCCATCGTATGCAATATTATAGTCTGTCATTGTAAGCAGTTAAATATTATGTGCGTGTCTCACTTTTGGGGAAATAAAATGTAACCAATATTATTCTTTTAGTTTCAGGCAATTTCGAATCTACTTCTCAATTCCGCAACTCAGTGATCTTGAGGCTATTATTTACAATGAAAGTTATATTTCTTTAACATTGGTACTCCTCAATTCATTTCATAACCTCTCAGTAAACCAATGTCGTCTACTGCATCTGTAGTTCCCAATGTTTCATATCATTTGCCCAAGCCTGTTACGCAGAATTTCCAGCACTTCGATTGTGGTTCTGATGGGTCAGTGTTGGGATTTAATCATCAATCATCTCCAAATAATGATTATGGGCCTACTACTAATTTTATGAAGTCCGAGTCATCTATATCCGCTTCAAAACTAGTTTCCTATAACTTAGATAACGCTTTACGTCTATCATTAAAGTCATCTACAGTCCCGCTAAATGGGCATATATCAAATTATACAGAAAAACTGTCTCAACGACCTTTGTCTTTCCATGAATCGTCAGCCCCTCCTCTGGATTCAATAATCAAGCAGAAAATCCAAAGTCTACCCAGATCTTTGATCCTAGAAGATTCGGAAGAATGTAAATCCGTCAAAAAAAGTATGTCTTTTGTTCATGAAAATATCTGACAACTGTCCATTGTCACACATTTAGTTTCAAAACCTACTGTTGAGTTTTTTAATATTCAGGTTGGCTAGAATCTTACAGCTGATTTCATTTATTCCAAAAGTGAATATTCATGTGCCTACTAATAGTTTGGTACTGTCCATCCGTCTGTGACATGCTAAATAAATCTACTATTGAGAGGAATTATACGGAAGTATAGTAATTCACTTATCGTTAAATAATGTCACTTGTATTCCACTGGTCTATTGGGTTACTCTCACTATCAGAATTGTATCAGCACCCATCAATAATTTAACCCACATATTCAGAATACAATGATCACGTGAATGTCTATTAACTGCTGCCCATTAAAATAATATCTAGTTAAAGACGCAAATAAATTTATTGACCATTAATCTCATGATTTCTTTATTACTATTCAGAAAGCCTTTGACGTGCACATGTAGTGCCTTAGAGCCACTTTTGACGTATAAGACTTTACTAATTTTCCCACCCTCCACTAGAATTTGTTTCTTAATTTTAGTTATAGTATTTAAAACAAGATACTCAGACCTTTATGTATGAAGACATGAATATATCGCTAGTAGAAACTTCATATCTACTAAACCGTTCATTCATTATCCATTTACTAGGCTTTTTAAGGTTGAAATTACATATTTGTGGTTACGTTTTGGGAGGAAGACCAAAACTAGCTCCAAGATGAAACATTAAAATAATATTGGTGCCTCACCTAATCTAAATATGAACAATAGGATTCATTAATTCCAAACCTTATCATCTCATAACGTCCATTCAAGAAATGTGACTAAAATGGATTTAAAGATATAAGAGAAATGTCCTTGGTGAGTGCTACTATCAAATATGTTTTTCTTTGGTACTGAGCTTTAATTCACTGTATGTAAATACATCTTAATCAAGTTGTTATCTCATCAAATACAGCCACTCGTCCTAAAAATGTAATTCATCTAACTTAATCTGTAATTTTCCTTAGAGTAGTACAACTACTCTTATGGTTCATAAGTGCAGAATTAATCTGGTAATTACTTTTTTTAAATTGAGTTTGTACTGCCACATTTCATTTTCTACAACACAATGTTTTTGACAATTTAACCAGTTCTTTGAAGTGTTATAATCAAGAGAATTAATCACCATTGTGAGTTGTTGTTCTCCGAATGTCAGTAGACATGTATGATTTCTAGGAAAGAAGTAGCAAAAACAGCCAAAATTAATGCGTTTTCTAGTTTACGTTCAAGCGTTAGTTTGTCCATTATACATATACACTGTCATGCGAAAAACACGAGGCAGTAAGCTGCTAGTGAGTGATCAGCAACTTTAAGAAAAGCCATTACGTCAGGAATTCAAATGTGTTGTAGCTTAGCATAAGCAGTAAGTAGATTTCCTTGCAACCAGTCTTCTAGTAAAACTATATGATCAACACGGTTGTGTAATTTATTCTTTGAATTTTGATTACTATCGATTTTTCTTTACGCATATTACTTCTCGCGAAGGAGCATATGCCGCTCACCAGGTTACTACTATTGATAGCTCACAATTTTTGGTTTGTAAGTCTTCTCGAAGATTCTGAGTATGACGTGATAATATGTATCATAAAACATAAACCTATGACTTCCTACTGACCATTTCCACCCATCCAGTCACTCTTGATGAATACTAAACAAACACACTTGGTCAGCTCTGAAAATTAAATAATGACATCGGTCAGTACTATCTAATAACGAGTTGAGTTACGGGTATGAGGGCTGGACTATACTCTTTAAATAACATCATCAAACCTTAGTGTTCCGTATCACTACTTATACTTCCACTACCTCTACCACTACGGGATTTGGATCGATTACTGAATTTCTCTGCTAATGTGTTATGGCAACTCGAACTGATGTACGTACATACGAAGTTCCACGTTGTTACCGACTGAATAACGAGTTGATCTATAGTTAGTTTTAATTAATTAGGTTGGATAATAGAATTATCTTTTCTATTTTTAGGCAATAAAATTGATTCACTTGTACAAAATGTTTTCCTGTTATTATGTGAGATAACAAAGAAATAAGAGAATCGATATTTTCACACGGGTACTATACTATCATTTCTTTATTCTACCTACCTTAAAGTGGGAATTTCACTAGAGGTGGGAAAAAGTAGCAAAATTATCACTTACAAATTAATATTCTCTCCTCATTTTTAGTGATTTCTTTTGAAATTAGTCATTAGGTTTAGTATTTTGAGAAAATTAATCTAATTGTGTGTATCATGTAATTTTTTTCAACTGTTCGTGTATTGAACTTCTAGGTTCTCCTGAAAATAAACTCCTATGTTCTGATGATGAACTTGATCATTTGTGTCAAACCGGTGCTCATTGTATTCCAAAAAGAGCTTTGGGATTTGGTAACTCTGGGAATACATGTTATCTTAACTCTGTACTTCAATGTATTTTGGCTACTGGACCTCTACTTGCATATATTAACCATAAACATTCAAACCCTAGTAGTTGTTTCATAACTAATGGTCGGTCCAACCTTCCAAGCTTAAACAAATCTCGATTTTGTGTTCTATGCGGTCTTTCTCGTCTTATTAATGAACATCACTCTCAAAGTGGACGTACAATTCCTTCTTACTTTGTAACAAATGTTCGAGGTAAGCAATAAGCATCGGAAAGAATTAAATCTAATAGTGTAATATCCTTAATAAAATATAATTAATTTGTATGATACAGCCTTCCTTCGACATACTGACAAACTCAACAAATTCACGATAGCTCTCAAAAACAGGTTCCAAACCTTACATGATCTACTGAAAGAAAAAACTGCTACGGGGGGGGGCGACTGAAAAGGGATCAAAGTAGCATTAACTTCCACGTGTCAGGAGTTTCTGGGCTGCAAGAAACATCATCATAATGAATGGATCTGTATCGAAACCTTGGATAAGATTCAACGAAGAAGGAGCTAGAAGATAGCAATTAACAACAGTCGAACAAGCAAGTAAAGAAGAGCACTAGAGCTGACAAGCAGGAATGCGTGGAAGACCTAGCAGTGGCAGTGGAAAAAGCTGCAAGTGACACATTGAAAAAATCATCAAACTGCATCATGAGGCAAGCGCTAACTTGGAATCCTAAAGGGAAAAGGAAATATGGAAGGTCAAAGAACACACTGAGTCTGGGATCAGAATCACACATGAAAAGGATTGCCCAGAACAAAGTTTGATGTACAATGCTAGTGGGCGGCCTATGTTCTTTCACGAGGGCTAACAGGCGTAAGTAAGTAATTTGCGTAAAACATATTAACGGTTATGTGGAAATGTTAACATGTATTATGCAAGTAACAACTTATTCTATCCTTGTTCAATTGTAATTTAACTTTATTCACCATTTCTCTACCTTCACCAGCTATTTGTCCCAGTCTTCGTCCTTATCAACAAGAAGATGCACATGAATTTCTACTTGGACTTTTATCAAGAATGGAAGATAGTTCATTGGCAAGTTTAGGTAAAGTGTCTCGTAAAATATCTGAAACAAATGTCATCAGGAGGATTTTCGGTGGTATAATACGTTCAGAAGGTAAGTAAATTATTTGCAACTTTCTAAGTGGTAATACACAGCGTATTCTGATTTTCTAAAGCATTAATTTCAATAGTGAGTCATTTTGTAAATATTCTTGAAGGACTAGCCATTAATATTATTATTATTATTATTATTATTATTATTATTATTATTATTATTAAACATCCAATATTTATTGTTGTATTCCAGTGACATGTCGTTCTTGCCTCAAAGTTTCAGCGCGGGATGAACAATGCTTTAATCTGTCTATGGATATCACTTGCGCTCGAAGTTTACAGGTTAATCTATTTCCTTTCTTTTTTGAATGATCTTTCTAACTTTTTGCAATAAAATAATGCTAAGTAGTTCGACATATTGCAATATAAATTCCAACCACCTCAGTTATTGAACATTCACTACTTTAATCAACTTATCATCCTTAGCTAGTACGTTGAACCTAACCTCAATATTTCTCACTCGGTGACCCCAATATACTCGAGTAATTCTCCAAAGGCATCTATAAACCTCAGTCTGTGCCCTATAAGGCCCACATAATAATTCATAGTGTAGAACTTTATGTGATCCAAAATCGATCAAGCTGATTTAATTGCATTCGTTCTTTAACTTCCTCTTAATCATAAACCGCCATTTAACGTTTTCATTCGTTTTTATGAACTATCCGCACCACTGTTGGTATTATTAATTTCATTTCGTTACTTTACGCTACCTGTCGTGCTGTTGTTAGCGGGAAAGGTTTAGTAGTTTGTGTTGATAGACACTTGTCTCTAGTTCTACTTTGTTTAGTGCACACTGCCTTCATTTATGTCCAGGTGTTTTCATGAGAAATAAACAGTAATAACCCTTGTGTTTGAATGCCAAGTTTTTCAGTAATTGGTTACCAACTAACTAGTTAGTGTGCAATTCAAAATCAGCTCAACTTACTATGCACTAAACAACCAATCAATACGATGTGTGGTAAGATAAAAGGTTTGTATTTTGTTAAGATAGGTTGCTTTGTTCATTTACTGGAATGGGAAGAGGCGGTGGCTCAGTGTGGGTGTAAAAGTTTTCAACTTTCTGGGGATTCGAATCCCCTATCCGTTTACTTCCGTTTATCCAATTGGGTACTATCACTATGCCTTAGATTTTTAATTTGTTCTAAATTTGAAAAAAGAAGGTTGTATTTGCTAAGTTCCATAAACTGATTTTAGAATATACGTTCTCATTAATTACATCATTGATTAGACTTTACTTCTTATATCATCGAACTGATGTACGTACGCACGAAGTTCTACGTTGTTACTGACTGATATCATCTCCTAATTTTAAAATACCTAACTAGCCAAAACGTTCAAAAACTGAATGTCTAAATGTTTACTCTCATTAAAATGAATGTTTATTCGATATAGTTCAGCCTTAACTTGTCAATGCTCTTAGCTATGCAATAAATTTTTTTTAAATCCAATGCTTGATTCTGCTGTGTTGCATTAATTTCTCCTTGGTGTTACCAATCAAAACCATATTAAACTTCTCCCCTTTTATCTCTTTTTAGCAATGTCTGTGTAATTATATTCGCAGTGAAGAGTTATCGGGTCAAAATGCATATAAATGTGAAAATTGTCATCAACTTCGACCAGCTATGAGAAAATGTACCATTTATCGAGCACCACCTATACTTATTATTCAGCTAAATAGGTAAGTAGTTGAATTCTGTTTTTTTCTTTGTAAGTATTTATTGTCAGCTTTATTTAGAATTGTGTATGTAGCGATTTGATGTTTGTCTCCTGACATGTAGTTTTCTACAGCTCCTTACTTTCCGTTAGTTATTCCATTGAAAATAAAACTGTAAAGCTAGAATTGCCTATCTATTTCCTACAAAAACTATGTTGGTATTCAATAGTAGAGGATAAAATCTTAAGGATTAGTAAAAAATTTCTCACGGGTTTCATTACTCGTGTTCAATTCATTAAGTTGTCAATCGAAAACCTAATCTACTTCACTTCCAACAACTAATTATTGTCTTTAACCTCCATCCAATAAGTTTCATAAATGTACCACATAAATCTTAATTTGTTTCTCAGATATGATCAGCCGTCTTCCCTTTTTGCGTTCTCATTCTATCCAACCCCTTTAGCTAAACATTGGTGCCCATATTAGTAGGTTTCATGTAAAATGTCTGGACAACCTGCCTTTTTGTTATTGTTATCTAATCTATTTGGTGCTTAATTTAACCATGTCATCAATCGGTGATCAATAAAATAATCATCAGTTAACACTCTTGTATTGACTGCTATGGCATAGAGTGATTAGATCACTTTGGACCAGTTAGGTCTTGGGTCCGAACCCAACACCACCTACTTTGATCAGCAACAACGGTCAGGTAGCCCTCACACAACAGGTATAGCTTCTAGTTTGGTACAGAAACCTATATTTAGTAAACGAGTCGCTATTATTACTAGTGCCTCCCCTTATAATCCGCTCATATAACGAAATTCAAGTCGGCGAATACTGTTGCTTCCCTTTGACTTGTCACTAGCATGAGTTTAGTTTATTTGAAATATTCCTATCTGCTAATATCGAATCACATATTCACGCTACCTGATGATAGATGTAGATCTGTACTTCAACTTGTAGAATATAATATGAGTATAGTGTAATAACAGTCAATATGCTTTACTAAATAGAATTACATTTAATCTGACCAAATAAATTGGATGGAGAATGCTGGCGAGCGGCCTATGCTCCTTCGCAAGGAGTAACAGGTGTAAGTAAGTAAGTAAATAAGTATACAACTATACATGTCAAATAAGCAATTTACTTACATAATTAGAATATATGGATATATATATATATACACTACTCTCATGGAAAACTCAATTATAATCGCCTTTTTGTGTATAAGACTAATCTCATTTATTTTCATTACGTTTTATACGTATTTAGAAATCATAGAATGGAAGTTTGTGGTCATTGAAAAATTAAACATATACTCTGATATTATTATACATTCATTATCCTATTCATTAATAAAGAAATATATTTATGTATACTAATATGTATACGTATAAACGTATAAATTTATATGTATATCTTATGAAGTGATGAAGTTTTGTATTGAAGAGATGAAATGCAAATTACAATCGAAAAACAATTCAATTATCCGTTCCCCAAAAATAACATCGACTACCATCTATGATGTTCTACCTGTGTATACATATACATAATATGGTGAGAAAACTTGAGTATACCTGTGTTTGTAAGCTACAATAATTTTTATTATATAATAACCCCTCCTTTGTACCTTTTCTTCATTCTTCCCCAAATGTTCACTACATCTCTTGTCTACTTCAACTGAGTTTATTTTTTTTTCATGTTATTCTTGGTTTAACCCAAAAATATAATGGCTATCCTTAAATGGTTGTTCAAAGAAATTAATACATACAAGAGTTAAATTATAACTAAACTTAGTGTAAAAGAATTATAAATCTTATTAAATAGCAATGAATTTGACAAATCAGCTTAAGTTGTGTTTTTTTTTTTAACATTTCACAGTCTCGTCTCTACATTGTGTCATTATCTTCAGCTAAGTCTATTACCTTTTTTTTTGTTTTACTAACACTACTTCTATAAATTTGTTGTTCACCTTCTTGTACACTAATAAAATTATGACTACTTGAACCAATGCATATATGTACTTGGTCCTATGTTATAGCTGAATTGACTCTTAGTTTTACTTCATCATAACCAAATGTTATTCATATTCAATTGTTAATCTTTTCAGATAGTCTACATGTCAGGAACTATAAAATTAGTTATCTATTTTATGTAGTTGTAGTAGTAGTAGTAGTGTAGTGAACAGAACACAGGTGGGGAAAACCGGATGTATTTAACAACAAATTACAGAAGTAGTAAAATCCAACAACCATATATTATATCGTTAATTTGCAAATTGTTCATCAATTGTCTCAAATGACTCAGAATCCCTTTGTTCTTGCATTTTCATACAAATTGCATTCTTTCTTCATTCTTTATTGTTCGATCTTCTCGTCTCTCTGCTGCCAGACATTCTGTTCATGACTCACGTCATATACTACTTATGTCTATATAAGTAGCACACGCCACAGTAGTAGTATATTTCCAGTCTAAATTCTTATGTTAACCGAAAGAATACTAAGACCAATGATTATTTGTATTACTATCCATTGTTTATTGAGTTATTATTGTTATATATTATTATCATTTCTATTGTTATTAATGAAGAATTATAACAAGTAAATTTTATTCTAAAATATTTATTATTTTTTTGTAGATTTTCACGTCATCAAAAACTTGATATCCGTGTAGATTTTCCTTCATCATTTAATTTACGTCCATTTATGACACAATCAAAAGGTTTACCAATATTATATAAATTATATGCTATTGTTAATCATGAAGGATATAGTTGTCGTAGTGGACATTATGTATCATTTACTTTACGTCATGGTCAATGGTTATCACTTAATGATAGCTTTGTAAGTCCATATATATATATATATATATATATATATATATATATATATATATGCATATCATTAATGATGTTTACTATCTTTCTTGAATAAATCTATGAGAAATAATTCAACAAAATATGTAATTGATTTTCTCTTTTAAGTATTCCAATCACAAAACGATATATTTTTAGTATGATCAGAATGTGTTTCTTCTCAATCATTGAATGATGATATACAATGAAGTTAGTAAGTGTATTCATAACATTATTTCATTGGATAGGTAGTTGCGTCTATCCTAATACGTTAGTATATCATAGAAACACTTGGTTAACATAACATGCATAAACTGCAATTTTATTAGTACTCAAGATAGTTTATGATGTATATAGGTTCAAATTAATTGTCATCTTATCAAATTTATGTGAGGGCTGTGATACTGCCCGGGTGCTCAAACCGAAGCAGATGGTTTTCTTAGGTGATCATACCCCGAGCCCTTGACTTAAAGGTCTGACCCACAGGGCAGTAGAGCATCGTGAGGTGATGCAGTCCTATGGTAGCCGGTGACCAACAATTGGTCCATATTGTTATATCCTAGTGAAGCTTAAAGTACGAGTATATTCTGAGACCTATTAATGGACTAATATTATTTTTATATTCTTATGGTATAACTATTCAGTAACTAGATTGTATGTATCTATATTCCCTTTATTATAAGCTTCATTTTGACTTATAGATTATTATTGTACGATTTACTGTTCCTAAGTTATATTTAGTTTATTAAGTACTACCTCCCATGTCCACAGCCACTTTGGGCTATATTTTTACGAGTGTTGTTTTCTATTTATGGTGCGTTGCGATCTGTTTGGTTGGTATATAAACCCAGTATGTCTGAAATAAATGATTCGCAAAGTGGAGGCTGTTGTTGGCATTCTGGAGTCAGTTGGACGGGCTAGGCTGATCAGACTGTTGGACGTCTTTGGTTTAGTACAGTATAAGAGCGAATAACTCGTATTTTGATTGGCGAATAGATTACGTGATAACTAGCGGGTCATAAAGATAACACATATGCCATTTGTTCCCTCAGGATACTAGAGCCCATGTGCACCATTGTTTTGGAATCATGTTTTCCCAACTCCTGTGACACATTTATTTGGTACCCCCTTGTACCGATATTTATGTGTTCAAATAAATAATATAAATAATGTAGGTCCAATTATAATATACTACTTACTACTATTTGAGCTCTTTCCCTCAACAAGCAAAGATAGATGAAGATGGCTAGAAATGTGGTTGTTCAACATCATTGAATTTATTAACTGTTCGTTTAAATCACTTTTGAAATTTCAAAGTCTTCACATATAACCTAGTTTATTGTGTCAAAACTGCCTGGTATTAGTGCTTACTACATTAGTCCACTAAGTTTTACACTGTTCGATTACCACAATTGGTTCAAATATTATCAGTGTCCAATTAGCAAGGGTTTCATTCTAATTGTTAATGATACATCATGTTATTAGTGTTTATTTTAATTTGTTATTTGTAGTGGTACTTCAGTTATATGTTGTCTTGTTTTACGATTTGTAGGTTTCAACAACAAATCCTGACCATGTTTTACGTCAGTCACCCTACCTGCTGTTCTATGAAGCGGTAAGTTATGATACTTATACTTCTCATTCTTCTTTCTTTACTAATGTAAATATTGACTCATCGGTGTAAGCTCATTCATTTATCGAAATTAACTCCTACTGCTTAATTCTAGTTAATTAAAAGTTATGACATTAACTACTCTTACATCCTTCTATTTTTTGGCACTAGCTTTCTCTTGGTTAATGACTTTGTTCTCATCAACTGTATTATTTGTTCTTAAACTGTATTTCTTACTTTCATGTATTGGTTACGTGAAATTGCAAATTGAAATCGTAATGTTATAATTCGTTCCAATTTCTTATAGACTACTTCATTAATTCTGTATAACTTATCGAAATATAGGTCCATGTACCAGGCTTTAGTTTATACGTTATGTGAAAACTAAAGTATCACAATAAAGTAAAGAAAAACGTTCTCCTTCCCATCTACTCATTTACAACGGGAAAATAATAATTGCTGAGAAAAAATTAATCAAATTACAGAAATGGAATATTCGGAAGGTGTAGCAAAATTTCTAAAGTAATTTTGATAAAGGTTCATTTTCTGAGCTGCTTGATTTAGTTTTGGAGCTTTCATTTTTCTTTTGAACAATATTATCAGCACAAACCTCAGATAGAAGTCTAAAGTAACTCTAAAATGTTCACTTCTCTCCTAAATTGACTTAAATGGCTCTACTTTTTAAATGACATTGAAAAGATAGCAATGAAACTACTCAGTTAAGAAGAAATCACCAAATAACCAAGATGCTGTTCAAACATGTAGTCTTAATCTCTAAAGAAGCATAATAGCTGCTCTAATCTCAGATCAATGATTATATGAAATTATATTTCTTACAACAATATTAAGCTGTGTTGTTTGTTCATACCTCCAGGGACACAATTCATTCTAAAAATTCAGGAATTTTTATCGAAGTTCTTTTTAATGCTCATATTGGATGTACTTTTGTTTGTGGCTTATTTTCATCTCAACATAGTCGTATCACCCAATTGTAACTACACCAAATTAGATTACTTGATTGAAATTGATTTATCAAATGATTGTTCCGATTGTCTTCTGTGAGTTTTATTTTCATAAATTTATCACAACACGTATCTCCAATCACTGCCTACCTCTATAGGTGACGTTTGCTGCTGTAGAGATAGAGTAGTAGAAGGCTAGAGGTGGTCAGATCAGTTCAAGAAGTAATTTACTGTTGATTCAATCCATGTTGGTAGGTTTACACTATCTAACTGAATGATCGCGTGATTATTGCAACCACTGATGGGAGGACTTTAGGTGACATCGCTGGAAATCGGACACAATGGCACGGATGTATTCACTCTTTTTTATCCCTTGCATTTTGAGTTTCGTAATCACCTTATACTTTTTCTTCCTTCATGAATTCATTTGTTCTTTTCGAAACTTATTGTCTATGCCTAATTTTTTCTATTACCACTGTTACTGTTATCACTCCCACTACTTTGACGTATGTTTTGATAATTTCATCTGATTATGGTAATATAGTCTGACAACCTGGATCGATATATGTATGTGCCGAATTCTAGATTGTATTTGACTGACTCTGTCTTAATCCGTTCCACTTTAAACTTCAGTCATATAATATAGATGTCAGGTTATTTTCACTTTAATCTGTAAGCGATAATTATTACTGTAAAACTCACTTTGTTTTTTGTTTGTTTGTAGGTTCGTAATTCAACTAACGGTACAGTTACTCGTACAGTTACCTCTAAGGAGTCTTCACTTGACACTAATACTCCGAAGCTAAATAACTCTCAGTTACCTCCTGTTAATGATACAGTCAAACAACAACAGTCTATTACAAAACCTTATTTACCATCATCATCATCGTCTACACAGCCTAATCATCATAAATCTGTTAACATCATAAAACAAACAAATTTACTACCTTTAACCACATCATCTGTTATTTCTCAAAGTACTTCATTTTCTAAGACACCAACAATAAATTCATTGTGTTGCAGTAATCCTACTACAAACACGGTATCATCCATACCGAAAATAGTTTTTAATCCTAAACTTTCATTAAATAAAATAAACATCCTGCGTAAGTTCTCTACTTTATAAGTTTTCTGTACATAATCGTTGTCTGGAAGATTACTTTTTTTTCAATTTCTTTTAAACTGTTCAGATAATAAATAGTGTGTGTGATTTTTACCACCATAGATTTGTTATATGTTCAGTTATTTGACATTACCAGGTACGTTTTTTTAAACGTTTTATTTCCTTACTGTTGATACTTTCAGAATTAAATCCACTTACATTCTGACTGCTAGTGTGATATACTTAGGTGACTACTTTAAATTCAATAAAGTCAGTCAGTGGAAGGGTTCTTATAGAGGTACCTGAAAATGAAATTGGGTTAGGAGTGGTCACACCTCTGTACAGTCAGTCGTACGATTTCGCCTTCAGACCTTGGGTTTGCTGCTTTTAGTCTTACGGTTCTTTAACCTGTCTGGCATGGTATAACCTTGAGAAACGATTGTTCCAACCAGTATAGCTCTATCGGTTCATTACGACAGATAAGCCCGACCACCACATCAAGGTAGTAGCACCGGTCGGGATTTAGGGAGCATACTTTAGTACAACATTTATTCAGACCGAAGATCTTCCTTACTGGACTTATCATCTAGTTATTATTTTCTACTACAAAGGTCAGGAATTTAGTTAGGCAGTTAATAGCAAAATAGAATCCCGGTGATTGTATGTTTAGATCAGTGTGAAATCGAAATACACTAATCGAGATACTAAATGATTCTAACGCTTTTACTACTGTATCTATCCATTATTCGACTTAACTGTAAAACATATATGTACTGACTTTCAGTTTTTGTTCTTATCTAGGAAGAGTCCAGTGAACTATCATGAAAAGTCTCAGAACGATAGACAGTAGTAGATAGTTTTCTGCAGTTTTGATTCACAGTGCAACATTTGTTTAAATTTTAGCTAATATTTTCCATCCATCTAATTAATATCATACACTTGGTTCCGTTTATTATCTTGAATACAGCAAGAACAAAGAATTAAGCAGAATAACATGAATTCATTTTATTTCGTTAGGTCTTAAAACTCGATGTACTTATAAAAGTAAAAATCTATCCGTATCATTATGGTGGAATAATTAGATTGAACACATAAATATATAATATCTGAAAGAATTTTCTGAAACTCCAGATATAGTTACAGGGCTGAAATAATTGATTGATTATATAATGAAGTGGCTGGACGTAAATTAATGACAGTTAAGAATAGCCTAAGTTTAAAATGATTCAGTTAGAAACAAAATTATGAATTTAAAAGAACTGTTGCAGTGAAAATAAACGGGAATAAATCACAAGAATGATGTAATAAACTGACAGTAAAGTCGCCATGATGACGAAATATTTGCAACTGTTTCTTTTTGGATACATAAATCGGGCTTTAAATATTTAATAGCTATAGCTTCGGCGAATCAAGGGAGAACGTAATCCGACTGCTGATTGATGATTCTGAAAGATTTCATTGAACCAGCCTGATGCCCTTTCACAGAGATGCTTTACAATACTATTGCTGAAAGTCTTTAATTCTATCGACCTGAGACTTTTAGGATATAATCTTGGAGTCGGATGTAGATCCTTCTTTCTTTTCTACAATTGTATGCTCAGTTGGTGGTAACATGAAAAAGGTACGCGTTATGACTTAAATCGCCGTACATCATCAAGCAGAATTCATCATCGTAATTTAAAGTTGCGTAACATGTGATCAGTTTACTTGAAATATGTAAAGATTCTCTGATTTTTATTATTACACGTAAATAAATTGCTTTGTAATTATTGATTATATTACATTAGAAATAAGTCGCATAAGAACAAGCTTCACTATTTATAAAGTAATGCACAATTATTATTTAGTACTTCACCTATAGGAAAACTTATCTCTCCTCAATGCTACCGATATAGACTTCTAAGGTCTCTTTTATTTATTATATTCTTCACTGTAATATTAAGAACTTAAACACTTGCTCTACTACCTGTATGACTATTGTGTATTGGAAAACAAAAGGCTCTCAATATTCCAAACATTAAATCAATGTATTATTTTCCTATGTGTAGTACAATCTGTTTCTTGATCCTATTTATTTGATTAACTTGGATGTGAATGATTGTTTTACTATTTTGCCAACTTATTCATCCAAGTGTTTAATGGTTCCTCTATATTCGGTCTACAAATATGAAATAATTATCTGTATATAATTTAATACTCTTCTTCTTGGGATTCTATTCATATTTAATTTTATATATCAGTTTATCAAAATGTTTAGTGAAACTTATGTAAAATCATATTACTTGAGTAAAATGATATGTTAGGGATTAAAATCCTTTTGTTTCAGGTGTTATATTAACAATTATGAATGGATAGTAGTTATTGATTTTAATGTACCTCTTTTCGATAAGATTAATGAGAATTACACACTGTCTAAATCGGGTTAACTGACTTATCTTACCCGAACATTGTCTATCTGTTTTAGCGTCTCAAATGGACATATGTGTATCATGAATAGTGTATCATATTATTGCCTCTACATTATGGTGATAGGAAATTACATTTGTTAATCAAACACTTGTGAATATATTGTATAGTTTCATGTTTCATTTTTTATTTACTTGACCATTGCTTTCTTTTGTTTGTATTTTTTCAGCCTCACCAATTGTTCCTTCTACGTCGATATCAAATGGTCCCATTAATACTTTATCTTTTACTTCGAAGAATAAAAATATTCAAGATATCGTAGAGTGTGGGAAGAGTCATCATTCAAATGTCATATCAACAGTACCTTCAGCCAACAATAGTACTAGTGGTACGACAACAACCATCTCTTTATCAGCGGCCACTGTCCGAGAGGTTAGATTCTATTTTAGTTGTTTTGTATTGATTTTGTATGTTTAGTAGTCATGTAATTCTGGAAACTTGAATGCTCAGGTCGGGCGTCTAGGCACAGAAGAGAGTCGTTTAGGTGGCCGATGGGGACTTGTTGGTCGCAGGACAGATAATGGGGAACGTCTACTGCAGCTATGCACAGACCACAACCTGTTTCTGGCTAGCACTAACTTTCGGCACAGTCATCGCCGATGTGCCACCTGGCGTCCCCCTTCTACATCTCAAGCCTGGATACAGATTGGTCACATCGCGATCAGCTACCACTGGCGTGGTTGTGTACAAGACTGCCGCTCCTTTCGGAGTACCTATCTGGAATCTGATCATGCTCTGGTCTGCGCCAATCTCACCTTACTTTTCAGTGGACAACGAAGTGACCGCCACCAAAGGATTGATGTTAGCAAGCTGGTTGCAACTTCTGTTGCTAGTAAGTACCGAACCGAGCTAGCTTCTAGGCTAGCTACCATTCCACCGAAAAGTATAGATGAGCATTGGTTGCAATTGCATGACGCCATGAAAATGGCGGGTCAAGTCTGTTGTGGGTTCGCGAAACGTCCCGCTTATAAACACTGGGTTTCTTCTGGTTCCTTACAACTGATTGAAGCCCGTCGGTCTACTCCGAGTGATCGTGAGTATGACCACAAACGAAGAATGTTACATACTGAAATCGGACAAAGCTTGCGTAAGGACCGAGAAGCCTGGTGGTCGGAGCGTGCTAATGAGCTGGAAGCAGCAGCTGCATCTGGTAATTACTGGAAGCTCTTCCAACTCATCCGAGCCACTGGCAGCAAGAAGTCTGGTGTGAGCGAAACAATCTGCGAGGATGACGGAACGCCAATCACTAACATCCATCGACGTCTTGGACTATGGGCAGAATTTTTTGGAGGGCAGTTCAACTGGCCTGCTGCTCCGGCAACATCGGTCAGACTGTCCTGCCCTCCATGGCCGGTGACGACTGATCCACCAAATGAGGCGGAAGTCCGCAAGGAACTCCAACTCTTGAAACGTTACAAATCACCGGGCCCAGACGACTTACCTCCGGCTCTTTTTAAAGATGGTGGTGACTTTCTGATCAAGGGACTGACGACGTTGCTTACAAAGATCTGGGAACTAGAGAGTGTACCAACGTCATGGAATGAGTCGATAGTTGTCCCTATCTTTAAAAAGGGTTCACGTTGTTCCTGTAACAACTATCGGGGGATAAGTCTACTTCCGATTGCGTCCAAGCTATTGGCTTCCATCATACTTCGTAGGTTGTTCAGAACCCGAGAAGGATTGACTCGCGAGGAGCAGGCTGGTTTTCGTTCTGGTCGAGGATGTATTGATCATATCTTCACCCTCCGCCAAGTGTTAGAACACCGCCATACTTATCAAAGGCCAACAATCGTAGTGTTTCTTGATATCAGGGCTGCCTTCGATTCGTTGGACAGAACTGTTCTCTGGGATTGTCTATTGAAGAAGGGTGTTCCTGAGAAGTTTATTAACGTCCTAAAAGCCCTATACACAAACACCTCAGGCAGAGTGAGGTACGGCCGAGAGTGGGGAGAGTCCGCTCTCCCTCTCGAAATGCTCTCACATGGCCATGCGTATATAGCCTCTGCCAGAGAAGTCCTACTCACTTTTTGTATTGTATTTGTATTTGAACACATAAATATTGGTACAGGGGGGCACCAAATATATATGCGCCACACAAAACAATGATAATTTGGAGAGGAGAAAAAAAATATAAAAGTAATGAACGTGGGGAATTATAAAAAAAAGAGAGAGAACAATGATGGGGAAAACGGAAAGGTGCAATCAGAATAAATCTTTCAGTTAAGGAAGATACAACCACTTTTTATGAAGTAAGTAAAAGAAGGTTACAGCAGGATCGCCACTGGCTTCTATTCTGAGCCATATCTGATAACGTCTCTAGCCACTGCGTTACACCGTCTCTCGGATCCCAGCCAGGGAGTCGTGAAGGGCTAACTGCTTCAGTACTCGTATTCGGTGGCAACATACAATTTTCAACCAGGCAGTGACTCGAGAACGTTTAGATAAAGCTGAATTTTTACCATAGGCGAGCTGCTGTCTGAGTCGAAACGGATACAAAAAGTAGAAATAGGAGATAGTGAATAAATGACGTAGTAAATAATAATAATAATAATAATAATAGTACCAGTCATTTCAATGATAGTCGGAGAGAAACGAATATTTTCCATAAGCAGATAATTCGTCATTGTTTTAGTGTGTGGGCTGAGATACTACCCGGGTGCCCAAACCGAAGCAGGGTCCTACTCACTGCCTTCACGTGGCGGGGGTGTTGTTTACAAAATGAGAGAACGAAAAGCGAATGTTCGGCGCTTTAACCGGACCCCAAACCAATGGTGCACATGGGCTCCAGTATCCTGAAGGAACAAATGGCGTATGAACCAATTGTTGGTCACCGGCTACCATGGGACTGCATCTCCTCACGATGCTCCACTGCCTTGTGTGTCAGACATTCGGGTCGAAGGCTCGGGGTGTGGCCCCTAAGAAAATCACCTGCTTCGTTTTGGGCACCCGGGCAGTATCACAGCCCTCACACAAATCAATTGAGATTCGTGTGGCGCATATGTACTTGGTGCCTCCCTGTACCTATACTTATGTGTTAAAATAAATAAATCAACTCAAGAAAGTCTCGATTGTCATGATTCTAGATTGATAAAGAGGAAGAAGTCGAATCAATATGCTAAGTAGTAAATCCCCAGGATTGTTCACTTTATACTCTAGTAGTCATTAGTAAACCAGCACTCAAGTCATGAAGCACGCTTGAAGATATTGTATTTTGTAATCTCAGTTAGACATAGTAATGTACAAATAAATCATCATTGCATATAAAAAATGATGATTTCACAATCAAATTATATTCAGCTTTCAATCAATCCTTTGCATGTTCGAACAATCCCATCTGTCCTAATTCCATCAGCTTTTTCGTTATACAGGCCGTAGACATGCAGAAAAATGTGGCTTAATGCCGGTGACCATACCACGTTGAAAACGCCCGTTCTCATTCGACTGCCGCAGTTAAGTATCTCTGAACACGGTCAGTACTTGCATGGGTGACCGGCTGGGAATATCGGGTGTCGCCGGCTTTAAATTTCTACCACCTAATGCACTGATACGGCCAATAGTGGGAAGAGTAAGCTCTCCCTCTCGAAACTTTCACATGGTCACGTACATACAATTGCTGCCATGGAAGTCCGACTCACTGCCTTCTCGCGGCAGAGATGTTGTTTACGAAATTGACATGATGAAAAGCGAATATCTGGCGCTTTGACGGGGTTGGTGGATACGAAGGATCCACCTGGAGGGGGTTGGAAAACCCTGGTTCCAAATCAGTGGTGCACATGGACTCCAGGATCCTAAAGGAACAAAAGGTATGTGAACGTATTGTTAGTCACTGGCTACCATGGAACTGCATCTCCTTACTTTGCTCCACTGCCTTGTAAATCAGATATTTAGGTCGAACGCTCGAGAAGTGGCCTCTAACTAAACCTCGTGCTTCGGTTTGGGTGTGCGGGTATTACCCCAGCCTTCACATAAATGGAATGATTTATGTGGTTCATATCTATTTGTAGCCTCCTTGTATCAATGTCCATGTATTAAAATAAATAAATAGCTTAATTCCAAACACAAAGTACCTGTACTGGGTTATTCAAGTACACCTAAGTATATCAACTATCAAAATTCGTTATTTACAAAAAATATTTCATATTTAACAAAAATATCTGGCTACTCCTAAGCAACTCCCTTGCTTTATGTCATATTTTTGTGATAGCGCCACTACTCGATTGTACACATTCTCGATGTTCCCACTTCGGAAGACGTGTACTGTCTCTTTATTACCTAGTGGCATTGGTCACTACTCGGTGATAAGTCAGTTGTATGTACGTCTCAGTCATACAGCAGGTCACTCGCAGCCCAAATAGAACAGTGGCAACGCCTCTGACAGTGAAGCTGAGTGACACGGCATTAAATCTTCCAGGCAGCATCAGTTTCCTCAAGATTGTAGGTGCACCTTGTTGAGTGTCAATTAGCATAATACTCAGACCCATAGCTTCATTGCAACCACATATAACTATCTAAAATATCCATGTTTGTTCAACTCAGTCAAGTCTGATGGGCATTGCTGAGAAGTCCCGTACTAGGACGAAACGGCCGTTCATGATCTCAGTAAGAATTCATCTGTTTTGGGTGTGAGGCAGTTACCCACAGCTGTTCAGTGCTTCCAGCTTTTCAATGGTAGTCTAACATTGTTCGATTCCTGCTCCAAACCAAATCTGATCTAGTTGAATGATTTCTATTTTCTTATATCGGTTAAAAAAATACCCGCCAAGATGAATGTACACATTCATGATGTTTAATTATAAACTCAATATTTGAGAACTGTAAACCTTTACTGTTTCAAATTTGTATGAATAGAGTTTGTAATTGACGTTAAAAGTGTATGTATACTATTCGCGTGGATCTTCTCAGTACGATGTTGAATGTTTTTTCCGAGGTTTGTTCTACAATTCATGTATGCTTAATATTCACTTTTTTGCTTCTTTTTTATTCTTTAAGTTGCTTTATGGTAAAGAAACATCATCAAATTTATGGACAGAACGTCCAACACCAATAAACGAGTCTGTTTTATCATTGTCGTCGACTTCATCGTCATCATCCTCAACAACAACAACAACATTATCTCATTGTATTAGAAATCCGACTAGTGAACAATCATCAGTTAATCTTTGTAATAATTCAGATAATTTAACCACAATCAGTACCACAAAGGTACAAACCACCTCATCTCAATTACCTTCAGTTAATACTGCAGGCTTAAAAGATAAACAACATGAATTGACGAATCCTTTAGTGGACTATTCTTATGAGGTAAATGTTCACTACTTGTATCATATTTATATGTTTTAATTGTTCTCATCTTTTCCAACTTTATCTAAATTGAATAAGTGTCAGTCAATAAAATGGAGAGTACTAACCTAATTAGAAAGTCGTAATATAATTCCAAGAAGTGGTTTTCATGCTGCTAGTCTAGAAACATCCTATCAACTCATATACAAAACAATAATCGATTTGGTGTAACCCTAATTATGTAGCAGTTATTCGAAAATATGTGTATGTATGCATTATCCCTATTTTGCTTCATCGAATTTCTTAAGTTTGTACACTTTTTTAAAACCTTTCTTCGTATCATTAAACTGGTACACTAATGTTGTGATTTCTTCCTATTTGGAAATCCAGTATTTCCCTAAAGTTGAATCTATATCGACCAAAGAAATATGTTTTTAATAATTTGTTGGAACTTTAAATAACTCCCGTATAGTTAAGTTAGGTACTTTAAGACCCTCTTCCTTCCATATGGGTTGATAGATTGGAGGTCTATTATTAACAAAACAGTTGCTTAGCATACAGGCTACGTAGTCACGAATTCTAGAACATAGTAAACACCGTTTATTTACTATTCGTTACTAAAAGTTTTCATTCTTTTCACTTTTAAGGAGTCGGACAGTGATAAAAATGTTTCACCACCTCCTCACAAACGAAGCCGAACAACATACAGTGGCTCTGACTCGGGCATTGTTTGGGTTCCCGGCAATCATAATGAAAAATCCAAAAAGCATTATACTTATAAATCTTCATCAGATGAACATAAACGTCATAAGAAAAAGCATAAAAGTCGTCATTCATCTAAACTCAGTTCTTCCCATCATAATTCATGGAATGGTTCCGACGATAACCATCGTCATCATAATCATCGTAATCGAGAACTCGATCGTAGCAGTAGTCTGCCTCGTCCTTCTTCTCATCATCATCATCATGACAAACATCGTCGCCGCCATCATCACAAAAAATATCGACAAGAGTCGCCTGATTCCAAAAACCACCGGTTTCATTCACATCATAAACACTACAAACAATCTCATCGTCATGAAAATGGATACAGGTAAAAAAAAAAGAAGAAATCCCACCGTTTAATCTGCTGCTTCTACATCAAATAATAATTTTTTTTGCATGCATTCTTACACTGATGGAATCTGTACTTTAATCTCTTTCTATCCTTAACTATACAAATGTAAACACATTGTCTTGACTTGGCCTACCATATCTGCAAAGAAAAAATATTTTCTAAATGACAATGCAAAATGTATTCATTGACAATGATCAATATTTGTCTATAACCCGTGGTGTGTATTGCTTATGAAGTCGCTTCTCTATCTCTTCATTATCCCAGCTGTGTTTCTTTCTTTATTTTATATTTTCTCACTTTTGTATTTAGATTAGGTCTAATAATCTAGACACAAAAATGTACAGTTATCTTCCTTAAACCATCATGTTATCGACGAATGATGATTACACAACAAGCTCATCCATATGATATAATGTTGCATCCATTATTCAAGTCTATAAAAATTGAAGAAGAAGAAGAAAGAAAGACTGAAATGCATTGTAATTTATTATTTCCTAAAATGAGGTTTATATATATATATATATATATATATATATATATATATATATATAAAGTGGTTTTACTGCTCCATTATTAACGTTCTGTATTATTATCTTTGATGTTATGAATTCGTTTTTTTTTACTTGTTTACTTTAAACTGATGTCAACTACGCTTTTTCAGTGTGTTTTTTGTTCTGTACGTAGTTATAAAAGTTTTAGATGAATTTTGTTTTAAGTCTCTAGTCTGTTTGTTTATTGATGAGAAATCATTGTAGAAATTGATCATTTCATTTCACAAACGATAACAAAATTTTGTTGAATGAAAAGTTCATAATCAATGAGAGAGCCTATTTTCAAATATCCATTTGGGCCTAATATGGCTGAGATTGAGAAGAGTCAGCTCTCCATCTTGAAATGCTCTCCCATGGTCACGTACATACAACCACTGCCATGGAAGTCCTTGTTGCGCGAGTGTTGTTTACGAAATTGAGAGGATGGAAAGTAAATATCTGGCGTTTTAACGGGGTTGGTGGATACGAAGCATCCACCTGGATGGGGTTGGAAAACCCTGATTCCAAATCAGTGGTGCACATGGACTCCAGGATCCTGAGGGAACGAAAGGTATATGAACGTATTGTTGGTCATTGGCTACCATGGGGTGGCATTTTACGTTGCTCCACTGCCTTGTGAATCAGACCTTTAGGTCAAATTCTTGTGGAGTGGCCCCCTAACTAAACCACGTGCTTCGGTTTGGGTGTGCGGGTATTACCCCAGCTCTCACATAAATGGAATGATTTATGTGGTTCATATCCATTCGTTACCTCCTTGTATCAATGTTTATGTGTTTAAGTAAATACATTTGGTTCATTTTGCTATTACTGCGTTAGTACGACAAAATGAAACTGATAAGTTGAATGGAAAAGGAGCTGAAGTAATGTGGTTGAAGTGACTAGGAGAAAGAATAAGTACTGAGAATTTAGTTCGAAGCAAAGCTTTGTGGAAAGGTATGTATTCAGAAATACTGGGACTCTAGATCTGTAGTAATTCAGATTGAATGTATTTGCGCCAATGTGACTGATTTTGAGACACGTCACACAACATCCCCAACCACTTATCGCACGGTAGTCTTCATCAAACAACATGGCTCACATCAACAGTTTGTGATTTCAGTGAAATAGAAAGGGAGTCGTTTTAAAGAGACATTTCAGCGTTTAACTAGCTAGTCATGTTTGAAAACTTGACATAAATGAAAATTGTACACAGGATTAAAATGATTTATTTTGGTAGCATACTTACATTGTCAGTATCATACATTCAGATCCTTCAGAATATAATCAAACCTGACACCACTGCTAGATTGCGGTAATGTAGAAAGATGGTTAAAGACCGTCATTCAACTTAATTTGCTTTTGTACATACATTTCATTACCTTTAGAACTTCACTGGCAAACAATTCTATAAATCCTTGCTTCTGAAAAGGCCGAAAGCAGCCTTTAATGTTAACTTTTCCAGTAAATCTGAGTCAGTGCTCTATATGGAGGTGTCCAAACATCTATGAAAATGTGTTGTAGTCTGGATCAGAAGAAAACGTATTATATTTTAAATCAGATACCATTTGAACTAAAACCTGTCAGTTAGCTCCGACACCACTGTCATTGGGTTGAATTTAGTGAGTGAATTTTCGATCATTAGAATGAGACAATGCTTATTGATAGATAAAATGCGATGATACAATACGAAAGAGTAACAACAGTCCATGAGAATGAATTATTGATGTAAGCAGCTATATGATTTCAGATTGAAGGCAAGACCAGAAAATAGACTTTCTAATAGGACTTAGACCTAGTCTTTACATTTAAAGTCAGTGGATAGCCTTCATCTGCTTACGTCACCATAGCAATTTGACTTTCAATTTTGATGAGAATCTGAAGAGTTCAGCCAACACGTATTTTCTTTCTAAACTTCATAGATGTCTGTTATTATATAGTGCCCAAACTGAAGCAGCAACGGCAACATGACCGTTAGCCCTATGATAATGTTTATCTCAACTTTTGATAGGTTATCAACAGCTTGTTCTGTATGTTAATGTTACTGACTTATGTCAGCCTTCACAGAATTCCTTATATCAATTATCCTTGGTTTACATTAACCATTATTACTTACATTCTTAATTCATATGAAACCTACCTTGTTCCCAGATCCAATCGTAATGAATCATCGCAACTCTAGTGGTAAACTTTAAATAAGCACTTTTGGCAATTTCTCATTTACATTCCAACTGTTAGAAACCATAGAAATACAGTACATATGCATACATTAGAGTATAATGATGGTAATAAACGATCTTAAAAATGTATCGACACTCATAGTTTATTCGGATTGATATTCGTGTAAGCTAAGTGTGAAATTTTTCGGTTTACATGATGAATGAATCATCAATAAAGGGTTGTTAAATTAAAATGGAGACATACTAACTATAACATGAGTAATGAAGATAAAAAGGTAAACATAAGGACAATATATTTTATACACATAGTTCCCTTTATCATCTTTGTTCTTGCTCTCATCAAGACTTGATATTTATTTACCCGATGTGAAAAGGACAGAATATGACCCGGTGGTAAGTGAAGGTCATCGGAAGGCCAAAGTATAATTATTGTATGTATATGTTTGGTTGGTAAATTTTAATCATTATTCCTTCCTTATGCTTTGTAAAAGGTGTTGTGCAAAACCTTGAATATGTCAGTGGATCCCTTATTTAAGTTGGTGAGTGTCGACCTGTTACTATGTTGTTAAATGCCAATATCAAACTTATTGGTTCAAATCATTACATTATCCGATTTATACTCTAGAAAACCATGATGGGTTTGATAAACCAAAATAAACGTAAATTTTGTTTCCCAGTTATCTATAAGGAAAAAGTTTAGAGTGTGCAAACCAACCACCGGAGTTATGGTTACAAAGACACATTTTACTGTTTTAATAACTTTTTAAGTAATTATTCCTCTTCACATACTTTAGACTGTCCTGGTTTGTCCTCTCATTGAGAAAAAACATGATCACGAATGAGATCCAAACAGTGAATCCAAGACTAGTTGTAGTTTTCCTATGATTCTCTATAGTGACTATCGGAAAGAATAATGTTAATTTGTTTGTATTGTTACCTTAATGTCAGTATCGTCGTCTCCAGTGTGTGAATCAAAATATAGACTACACTTAACTGTTTCGAAATAATAAAGCTAGAGAATGATTATTAACTTGATAGATTTTAATTCTCATATCTGGATCGTTTGTTCGTGGAGCTTTCGTCGTTCTTCTGAACGACGTCATCAATACAAACTTCAGGTAGGAGTGAATTGTTCGAATTTCTCCACATGTGGTTCACAGCTTGTCATATAGATCTCGATGTTGATAAGTTCTTGTTGACCGAAACTCTTCAGGACAAGCTGTGTACCACATGTGAAGAAATTCGAACATTTCACTTCTACCTGATGTTTGTGCTAGTGATGTCGTTCAGAAGAACGATGAAAGCTCCATGATCAAACATCCAGCTAAGAGAACTAAACTCTATCAAAATCATTCACTTGAGCTACAAATCTTCTCTACCATCTCAACAATTATTAACTAAAAACTTCTGTATTGTGGCTCAATATTACTGGTATACATCAAATACTCACTGATTCAATGTCATCTACAGACTTTATCTGTGCAACTCATTTTTACGTCAATATTGACCTAACTTTTATTGATGAGTATTTTATAATAGATTTTTGTGTGACCAGATGCTGATTTGATATTTGCTTACCTTAAACTTCTCTTATATTCAGCATATTCTTTACTGGTATTCTGTGGACCATAATAATAACCAATATTATCTATAGTATTTTTCTCATTTGTTGTCCAAGCACTATTACAAGGTCAAGGACGTGCATATGTATATTAAGATAAAGTAAGAAACCTCCAAATGTTGATTAGTTTGTTGTGTTTATATAACTACAAAGAACTTTTGATTCTTATTGATGAACAATTTTGATTGATGTTCTCTGTTAGTGGAGTACATGTACATCTAGAAGGAAATAATCATCATTCAGTATCTCAAATGGATTAAATTTGGAAATGGACACCTACCAAATGGTTATAATGGTAAAGTTTTTACTATCTAATTATCCTTGCTCTTCAGTAATAATCCAATTCAGATTAATCTGGGTTATATATCTTCTACAGAACACTAATATAAAGATCTATTTCTCTACAAATCGCTTGATCGTATGAATTCATTCAATAACAATGCGTCTAGTGTATCATAAATAAATTCAATGGGTCACTATTTTGTCAGTCATGATAATTCGTTCATTTTAATACTCGATCTAATTTTTAACAAATTTGTTAATTATTTCATTATAATTAACCTTATTGTAGTCAGTTAGTTTCTATACCTGCTCAATATAAAAATACGTTATTATTATTAAAACATAATTAATAATCACTGGATAGAATCTTCATTTATAAAGAATACTATCCTCTCACAAAGCCTATATATTCTTCGTAACCATAAACTAAACTTGTCTTCCTTGAACTTTCTAATAGTTGGGATCTAAATCAAATGTATTATTGAGGGTACCCGTGTCGGGTAAATATAGGTATCTACCTCAGTACAATGGAAGATGTTCGTGGAGTGGTTGAGGTTAGACATTAACACCGTTGGATGACGGCTCAGTAGTCTAGAGGATAAGCGTTCGTGCGCGAGACTACAGGCCCTGGGTTCGAGCGGTATCGTGGATACGCACTACTGAGGAGTTCCACAATAGGCCGAACCGTTCGTTCAGTGCTTCCAGGTTTTCAATGGTGGTCTAACATCAATCGGTTCATGATTTCAATGAAAAAAGACATTTAATTGTTGCGTTGTTTGTTTGTTTCTTCTTCACATTTAGACAACATCTTTTGTAATACTACCTATTCCCCCCCTAAATATTAAGTGGACATAAATTTCATTCAAACTAATAATGATAATTTTCATCACGAACTGATAACAACCATAGAGACTATCGATTGAATGACATACGTAGAAGATATGTTAGGCAGACTCTTTACAGTGGACATGAGAGAAAAATTATAACACTACTTTCATCTCTATCAAACCATTTAAACTAATACCTCACTTATATTTGATATGATGATAATGCCTATCTAATGTGAATACTTCGAATCGACTTTTATATTCTTAAAAAGTGCATTTCAAATTTACTGCATTCTTTTGTAACTAATTATAGGCAATTGAAAACATTGTGGTCAGCACTGTAATTTATGACCAGTGTTTTGTCTTATTTGAACTATGTCAGATAGATGTACCCAAATTGTGGTGTTGATTTTCTCACTCAGACTCAAGCCTGGTCCTTATTACTTCAAACCTCAATGCGTTATCCATTAGACAATTGAGTCTAGGTGTACAATGATTTATTTTAAACTACGGATGTATCAATCAGTGTTTGTAATTTGTTGTTGTCGATAATTGGGACTGCGATTGGCTAGTCTTTGCTGTCAGATTTATGCCCTGATTGAAATAACTAAGTAATAAGTCTGTGTTTTGTAGTTATATATTTCATCAAAACTGGTTTTCAATGACCAGGATCAACGTAAGTAATTTAAAACATTAAGATTTGAATGAACTACAATATAAACAATTCAATTTCGATACTTTTGAATGTTTATCAGCATAGGGTGGTGGAGATTGTTGAGTTTTATCAAGATCATGAACCAACCGATGTTAGACCACTACTGAAAACCTGTAAACAGTGTACGGTCATTTCGTCCTAGAAAGGGACTCCTCACCAGTGCTCATCCACGATTCCCCACGTGATACTCGAACCCGTGATCAGTGAAGTTCAACAGTGTCGAGTATGAAGCAGTTACTCTTAAAACGCAATGGAAGATTGTCGCCCAGTATCGTGGATTAGTTGAAGTCAGATACTAACATCATTGAATGTTGACCCAGTGGTTTAGAGGTTAGGCGTTCGCGTGAGGTCCTGGTTATCTTGGATGCCTATTTCTGAAGAGTACAGTACTAGAACAGAACGGCCGTTCAGTGTTTGCAATGGTGGCTCAACACTGATCTCAATGAAACATTTGAATCCCACCGAAAACATACTGAATGAACAAACAACAATGTAAAGTGTGATTAAACGGAAAAATGCTTTCTAAATAAGTTCTTTAGAACTAAATAATTTTATTTATCTGGTGTTGTTTGTTTGAATCTTCCCATTGATATTTAGGACTGCAATTGATCAATGTCTTATTGGCATATGTGCTTCCTGTGCGGATTGCCTCGATATTGTCTTAAGTCACAAGCATTATAAGTAAAGGTGGATAGTGGTTATCAGTGGAATCCGGGACGCGCATTTTGTCCTATTTGGGACTCGTCTGCCGGATATACCTGCATCACAGAGTTGATGTTTATTACGGGACGCGAAGCAATCTTCATAGGATGCACACATACCAACGAAAGACTGATCAAATGCGATCCTAAACATTAATGGGAAGATTCAAGCAAACAATACAAAATGGGTTTAAACTTCAGCCCATTACGCAAGCAGTTGGCTATCAAGACTCAGTAGCTGAGTGGATAACGCGATTTGAAACGTTTGGAGTGAGCGGTACTGGGTTACAGTCCCGGAGTGAACATCAACTCTGAAATGCGGGTACATCCAACTGACGAGTCCCAATTAGGACTAAACGCATATTCTGGATTCCACTGCTAACCACCGTCCATCTTTGTTTATTATGTAATTTTATATTTATATAATTTGCAATGTCATGTAATGAAATTAGTCTCATGGTGAAGAAAGTGATTTGGAAAACATTTTGTGTGTGTGCGTGTTTAATTCTGATTTTAATTTGTGTATGGATAAATTTTCTGTAATGTAAATCAAGTTTAAGTATGGATTTCTTGAAATTTGTTTCTGTATCTTGTCAAAGAATAAATCTAAGGCTGGGAATTTCGAATCTATTATATAAGATACGGATAACATAACTTACCTCCGTTGCTCCATGCCAATCTTTTCTGACACATACTTTGTGGTCAATCGAAAAAGTTATCTCGATGACTATTTGGACAGATAGGTCAATTGTAAGAGTGTACACAAAATAATAATGTCATCAGTTAATCCTATTGGTCGTTAAATATGTAAACAGATTGATACTAGGCTGTTTACTCCGAATAATACGTTATTTGAATTTTCATATTTTGATATATTGAATTGGGTTATAATATTTTAAGAATGCAGGTAGTATTCATATTAACATTACATTAATAAATCGCACCTTTGATGCTCATCCATTTTAGGCTCACTCTTATTAGAGGATAGCAGGCAGGTGAGCTAATATATCCTCATTGAATTAGTCAGTCGTGGCAACCTAGTTTTCATGTAGACACAAGTAAGAAGATATTTATGATAAATTAAACAATCACTTGCTTCAGTAAAATCCTTTTCGCCCCCAAATGCCCTGGTACGGCCGAGAGTGGGGGGAGTCCGCTCCCCCTCTCGAAATGCTCTCATATGGCCACGCGTATACAGCCCCTGCCAGGGAAGTCCTACTCACTGCCTTCTCGCACCACGGGTGTTGTTTACAAAAATGAGAGGACGAAAAGCGAATGTCCGGCGCTTTAACCGGATCCCAAATCAATGCTGCACATGGGCTCCAGTATCCTGCGGGAACAAATGGCGTATGAACCAATCGTTGGTCACCGGCTACCATGACACTGCATCTCCTTACGATGCTCCACTGCCTTGTGGGTCAGACATTCAGGTCGAAGGCTCGGGGTGTGGCCCCCTAAGGAAACCACCTGTTTCTGTTTGGGCACCCGGACAGTATCCCAGCCCTCACACAAATCAATTGAGATTTGTGTGGCGCATATGTATTTGGTGTCTCCTTGTACCAATACCTATGTGTTAAAATAAATAAATAAAATCCTTTTCGAATAGACCACTATGGGGCTTTTTTGATAGATTATCTACAACATCTTCCTTTAACTAAAAAATCATAAAGAGGATTTTCTTTGAAACTGTCTACATAGTCTTTGAAGACTGTTTCTCTTGAATACTTCTCTGAATAAATCTGAATGACTTTTCATTTTGTAGGAAAGTTATATATCAAGATGATTAATTTATAATAATGTATTTTTCTACGTATTTACATAATACATCAGTCAAAGATAAATATGCATTGTAAGTAGTTGGAAGTTATCATATGATGTAAGAAGGTTGAACGATCAAAATAACAAAATATTCAGATGTATCAAATACTATGTGAGTATGATGTTGTTGCAAATGATTAATGTATATTGGTTTATATCTTAGTTGCATGAAATCCAAGATAGTAATGAACTTTTCTAAATTATGCCAATACCTGGATTATTCTGTATATATTGATTGAATAACTTAAAATCTAATATGATAACAATTTTGTCATGTATTTAAATTGTCTCATATAACATGAATTTATTAAATCATTAATTAAATGCATCTATATAAATTGGTACTTAAGTATGTGAATCGATTTAGTTCAGTATACTTCCTTATTTACTGTTAGTCTTCTCACTTAGTAGTAGCTGATTGGGGGAAATGTTTATAGGAAATTTGTATACTAATATTAATCTCAGTGCGGTGTTTGTATGAATGAGTGATTTTTTTGTACTTGTTGAATGTTTGATTTCGAATTCTAAATAAAATACATTTGTTCGCGTTTATCTAGTACTTCTTGATCCAATTGCGTTATTTCTACAATTCCTAATTTGTACTATTATTCAAATACTTCAAACTATCATACTAGGACACCGCAAGCTATAACAATATCTATCATTGTTATGAGTAGTTATCTATATTAAGGTGTTTTAACCCATCATACTGATATATTTCAGAAGTTCCTGTCTTAACATAATCTATTACAGTTTATAACTTCAATGTTCAAATTTATTAACTATTTCCAATGAGATTACAATAATTCCCATATTATTAGTGATTATAAACAAAAGTAAATGATCAATAAATGAACTCCTGAGTCAATAAGGCTTTTAATAGAAGTTCATGAAGTTGTAGTGACCTACTTTTGTCAACAGAACGCGATTGGTTCAATAAAAACAATTATTATTATAACCAATTGTACCTGTGATTGTTTTACTGTGCTCGTTTGTTTAACTGTGCTAATGACAGCCATTACACTTACTTACTCTCCAGTTGACTTTGAACTTGTACGAATTCAGTTACGCTCAGTAACCACGCTTGTACTCCTTTTGCACGATCTCGGTATTCTTTCGATACCACGAGATCTCCAACAAATACATCTCGACTACAGCCATCATCTGTCTTCTGATATTGGCCTACGGGGATCTTATTGGTTAATTGGCACGTAGTCTTGTAGCGGTGTTCATATTCAAGCTCAACTCATCAGCCACGCTACAATTGGTGAGCCAAATCTTGGAACACGTCTCAACCTCGGTCAAATCTTCCAAAGAAGGCAATTCGGTGAGTCTATTGTTTTATCTATCCACGTCTGTCGTATATTTTCATATTAATTTTTAATATATAATATACTCGACATGACGGATAACGATAAGAATAGTATTAATGTAATAGACTCCGATGTACGCGTACCGAATCCTCGGCACTTTTTATTCGCGTGACGATAAATTCCACGCTTTATTCGAGAAATTCCCCAGAATAACTAAACCACTCGAGGAGATTTCATCGGTCACCAATCGTGTGGTACACCACATAGTCACCCGCGGACCACCAGTCACGGCAACACTGGCACCGGACAAATTAGCTTTCGCTAAACGTGAGTTTGACAATTTACTATCTGCTGGTATTATTCGTCCTTCTCACAGTCCCTGGGCCTCTCCTTTACACATGGTGCGCAAAAAGGATGGGGTTAGTTGGAGACCATGCGGCGACTACCGAGCATTAAACGTAGTTACGCGCTTTGATAGCTACCCCATCCCCCACATACACGACATCACGGCATCGCTCAAGGGCACGACTATTTTTTCTAAAATCGTTCTGGTCCGAGCATATCACCAGATCCCAGTCGCTCTTGTAGATATTGACAAAACTGCTATCACGACTCCTTTCGGTCTGTTTGAGTTCCTACGAATGCCATTTGGATTACGAAATGCTGCTCAAACTTTCCAAAGGTTTATCGATAGCATAGTTCGAGACTTGGATTTTATTCACGTCTATATTGATGACCTGCTGATTGCATCATCAAGCGTAGATGAACATTATCAACACCTTACGCTATTATTATTCCAACGTCTTTCGGATAATGGAATAGTAGTCAACCCAGAGAAATGTGAATTGAGTAAATCAGAATTAATATTTCTGGGTCACATCATCAGACAAGAGGGTATTCTGCCTTGCGAGGACAAAGTTCGAGCAATCAAGGAGTACAACGTGCCGTCCTCAATCAAGGAACTGAAGGCTTTTCTCGGTTTGGTTAACTTTTACCGACGTTTTATCCCTCACGCGACAGAACAGTTACGACCATTAACCGATTTACTACTGGGTAATTCACGCAAATTAGAATTGAACGATACCGCACGTACTGCATTCTCAGAGATCAAAACGACTCTCGCTGAAGTTACACTTCTCTCTCATCCTGACCCATCAGCCACGCTTAGTATAGCGGTTGATGCATCGGATTTTGCTATAAGAGCCGTCATGCAACAAAATACCTCCGGTAGTTGGCGACCGTTCGAATTTTTCTCACGACGCCTTACTCCCACGGAGACGAGATATAGCGCTTTTGGTCGCGAGCTGCTTGCAGCCTACTGCGCCATCAAACATTTCCGGCACGCGGTAGAAGGACGCCAATTCATTTTATTCACCGACCATAAGCCCTTAACGTATGCATTGAATACCAAGTCTGACCGCTACTCACCACGAGAGTGCAGACATTTGGACTATATCTCCCAGTTCACGACAGACCTTCGTCACATTAAAGACGAGTCGAACTATGTTGCCGATGCTCTATCACGTATCCAGACGAATGCAGTTACCTAACCGGTGCTCGATCTTCCTGCTATGGCGGCCGCACAAGCAGACGATCCTGTCTGTACAGAAGCACCACAATCTTCATCCCTTCAGTGTCAAGAAGTACCCCTAGCTACTAGCTCAGGTACTATCCTATGTGATACTTCTGCCGGTTTTCCTCTACCCATCGTACCCTCTGCCTATCGCAGTCTCGTCTTCAATGCCCTTCATGGATTGTCTCATCCAGGTATCGCAGCCACATTACGTCTCATCGCTGCACGATACATCTGGCCGTCCATGAATAAAGATGTTTGTATGTGGGTAAAGCAATGCTTACAGTGTCAACGATCCAAAGTGCACAGGCACGTATCTGCCCCCATTGGCACGTTCGCTACGCCTGATGCTCGCTTCGATCACGTCCATATAGACATTGTAGGACCATTGCCACCATCGCATGGGTATGATCACATACTCACGTGCATTGACCGTTTTACAAGATGGCCCGAAGCTATTCCCATCATGTCTATCACGGCGGAGACAGTTGCCCACCGCTCCGTAGAACGATGGATAGCATTGTACGGTTGTCCCTCGACTGTCACGACTGACCGAGGACAACAATTTAAGTCCGCATTATTCTCCTCACTGACCCGGCTGCTTGGTACGGAACGCATATGCACCACCGCCTACCATCCAGCATTGAATGGTTTAGTCGAAAGTTTTCATCGACAACTTAAAAGTGCTTTGCGAGCACACGAAAACGACAATTGGTACGAAACCTTACCGCTCGTTCTCTTAGGTATCAGAACGAGTTTAAAGGCAGATATACAATGTTCCGCCGCTGAACTTGTATACGGCACGACATTGCGTCTGCCTGGGGAATTCTTCACACCACGGAGCAGTAATGATTTCGGTAAATCAGACTACGTCCATCGACTGTCTGCATTTATGCGAACGCTGTCTCCGGTGTCAACTCGAATACAACATCGACAGGTCGCTCTCCCTCGAGAGTTATCCACCTGTTCACATGTTTTCATACGAGTAGATTCGGTACGCAAACCTTTGCAACAGTCTTACGAAGGCCTTTTTCACGTGATCTCTCGTCACGAAAAGACCTTCAAGGTTGATCGACATGGCCGCGTCGAGATCGTCAGCATTGATCGTCTCAAACCAGCACACGTTGATGACAGTGCCCTACCTGATAACTTGAGACTCAATGCTAGACCTATCAAACCTTCTAGAGGGATCTCTACGTCTACCTCGAATCCCACGCTAGATACATCAGAGACCTCGTTCTCACGTCCCGGTCAACAGCACGCGTCATCTGCACCATCTACGGACGAGACTTCCGTCTCACGTCCAGATCGGCAGACCACGCCGCCCTTGACCTCGGATGAGAGTGCAGGCTCACGAAGTACGAACGAGACCACCGTCTCACGTTCCGGTCGCCGAGTACGATTACCCGTACGCTTTCGCGACTAAACGCACAGTCAATAACGGACACGGTGTAGGATTATTCCTATACTACACGCATGCTACACTTTTCTTTTTTTGATTTTTTTGTACCCTGAGCCCACGCCTCCGACCATCTCCCGTTTGGTAACGTCGACTTCAGTCAACTTTGGCAAAAGCTGGTTTGGCCACCCACGCTCTAGCCAACGCACTCAGTCGATTATCTGGTTTCGATTTCGCCTGGCATACGCTTGGTCGTTATGGTCGCTTCCGGTTTCTTGGCTCAACGTGGTTTCGTCTTACGTCTGCAGCGTTTTCTGGTTCGCATCCCTACGAACGTAATCATCAGATCCTGGATACAAACCACTCTGGTGTGGTATGCTAATTAGACCAACAAATACAGCACACTTCTCCTGGTACCGTTCTGCGCAAAAGACTTTCGTTGGCAACTTCAGGATCAACGATCACTTCCTGTTCCGCCAATTTCCTCCGTCCTACAACCGCACTTCTGCCGATCAGTCCCACGAATCAAACCGCTAACTATCGAAAGTGTAAACCCTTTCTAACGGGAGGCTCCTGTAGTGACCTACTTTCGTCAACAGAACGCGATTGGTTCAATAAAAACAATTATTATTATAACCAATTGTACCTGTGACTGTTTTACTGTGCTCGTTTGTTTAACTATGCTAATGACAGCCATTACACTTACTTACTCTCCAGTTGACTTTGAACTTGTACGAATTCGGTTACGCTCAGTAACCACGCTTGTACTCCTTTTGCACGATCTCGGTATTCTTTCGATACCACGAGATCTCCAACAAATACATCTCGACTACAGCCATCATCTGTCTTCTGATATTGGCCTACGGGGATCTTATTGGTTAATTGGCACGTAGTCTTGTAGCGGTGTTCATATTCAAGCTCAACTCGACACCACGCTACACAGTATTAAATTAAATTTATAAATATAATACCAAAGAAAATGACCTATGTTTAATTGTTCGATCAAGTGTTCTACACACTACAAAAACAGATAACTGTAAACTTTCCGTATTAATAAAAAACTTATAATGTGTCCATTTTTTTGTACTTTTAAATTCTCGTTTCAGCTTCCTAATTACTGTTGATGATTTTTAAGAAAACAGAACATGTAATGTAAATAAAGATGAAGTTACTGATTATGGTTATTATTAGTGATATGTTGAATCCACGAAACTGAATACTCACTTTAAAATAAATGATCTGACAGTATTCGATTGTCGAAAGTAATAATTCAAGTGTCTTACATGTCAATCCTTATAATATACTATTGTTTGGCTTCCTATATATCGATTTTTCTGCTAATCATAGTGTTGGTGACGTTAGATCTCCAGAACTCACTTGGAAAAGGACCTAATTTTGTAATTTTCTTTAGAAAATTTGAATTTTTTCGTTTTTGCGCTAAAAGCTCTCATGTCACCATGTCGTAATTCCCACTTGGGAAATATCTCAAATGCTATTGGTCCATTGCGTCTTAGTATGCTATTTGGTAACTGTCCCTAAGGACGGTTTTGTGCTGTAGATATACGTTTTGATTTGTGTTTGTTGTTATCGCTCGTTTCTGGTTGTTTGCAGAATATACTTCCCCATTCCAAGATCGGACGTCTTCCTCTAGTTAACGGTGCTTGGACGCATCAGGATATCTAGCTTATTGGACATTGGTCATCTAGTTTTTGTTCCGTTCGCAGATTAAGTAAACTCGTGATAGCATCAAACCTAGCACATACTTCATCATCACATTAGTTTACACAGATTTGAGGCACGCTAATTGGCATCGGACTGTTTGGACTCACTTCAATATAATATAGATTAGAGTGGTCTAGTAAATTTCTGGAGTTATATCATTCTACTACACATCTCATTAATTATAATATCAGTGTCGATAACTCCGCCTGGGGATTCCGCCGGTCCCAAGCCCAGATGAATTACGAGGGTTGAGCATAGGTTTAGCGACCCCATCCCGCAGGAAACTAACGCGCTAAAATACAATAATGTGTCCATATAATTCCAGTTTAATTACCAAAATGTTTAATTTTTCTTGTTTCTCCAATACTACTATCATTTCAATCCAGTTGTGTCCATTCAATCTTATCATACTTTTCTTCTGTTTATTGCTACTGTACATGTCAGTTGTTTCAATTACTTAAATATACAATATAAACATTTGTATTCAAGTTCCTGCTTAATCTATTTTTCCTGAATCATCCATTTGAAGCTAATGAAGGTAACAGTGATTTCCGAAGACTTCTAGAGATAGTTTTAACATTCGATACGTATATAAAACAAGCGTACTTCAAAAAATAACGAGATGTTTAGAAGACGATGATACTGATCTATTTCAGATTTGACGGGAAAATACTAAGCGAACGCCTTATGAAATAAAGTTACAAGTTGTATATAGATTCTCATAGTAGAATTCGCCTTGATCACCGCATCATTCTGATATAAATTCATGTGAAATCATGCTAACGGATTGCAAGGCTAGTAGTTGTGAGTAGAAAATCTGTTAGGTCGCCAGTTAAGATTATTTTAACGGTACACGATGGAATTTGTAGTAACGCCCATGAAACAAGGCCTTGAAATCCCTATATATGATCGGTACGCTCCCAAGGTTAGAGAAATTCAGTAAATTTTTCCTGTTTTAGTATCATCATGTTGCCACATGTTGAAACCAGTGTTTAAATACGTATGAGTTCTTATTACTGTTCTCTGCGGTGTCGTTCGATTTGCCTCGACGGTGTAATATCGAGTGTACACAATTTTTTTAGTACTTGCCCAATTGATGCTACATAAATCAGTAGTCCACTTAAGACTGGTTTAGTTGTATAACAGGAAAAACGAATGAGCAGAAAACTAGGTTTATTTGTATTTATAACTCACACGCGATCAACTTGTAAAACATTGGAGTGGACTGACATGAATATCAAAACTGACCCAAAGACTCTGTGAAATTCAACATGGTACATTTTGATGAGAAAATGAAGTAAATCCCTCCATATATGTGTTTTTCTCATTATTGGCCCCTTAAGCTCTTGTGGTGTGAACTGCTCATTTTTCGATTTTCTGTTTTTTCATATATTTTTGTCATTACGATTGATTACATTTACTATTACTTTAATGTTCACAAACTTTGAGTCTCTAATAACTCCTTGGTTTTGTTAGGTCTTTCGATGATTATTTTATAATTGTTTTCCTCAAGATTGTTTGTGGCAGTAGCCATGTTGAACTGCTAAACTTTCGTTGATATTTTGTGAACTGATTGCGTTTATTACTTCCGGTTGATTTAAAAGTGTGTATTTTAGTGGTATCAAAAAAGTGTGCCACAAATAAGTAGTAATTGATTTTGTTCTCATATATTGATTATTTTGTTAAATATTCATTTTTGGGGTAAAATGAATTGGCCTACATTTTTCCTGGTGTAGCATAGTGCTCCTTGACAAATAAGAATATCTTCCTTGTTGTGATAATTTGGTCTCATCAGTTGCCCGTATCAGCTGGAAAAAACAACACTCTAGGTACCATTGAACTTATTTTACCCACATATTTTCTCATGGTATCTCTTCAGTATGTCACTTTTAGCATTTCTAAAATCTGTTAAATTGTTATAAAGAAGTTATTGGCCATAATCGTATTTCGTACTACTTAACTCGAAAGAGAGTAACTGCTCATGTCATCGACACGCTAGAGCAGCCTGAATTTCATATCTAACAGACCAACTAGGATGGGGATCCATATGTGGTAAAACTGAGACATTGTTTTCCGAGTTCTGTATGTCTGTCGGATAGCAAGGCAGTAAAAATCAAACGCCAATGGAAATAAAATTCCAATCCATAGATGAGTAAATTTAAGTGAATCTCTACTCTTATCAGTTTGCCTAAAATTGCAATTCCATAGAATGATTGGCTTGAACTAACTACAGTTGTCTAAAATCTATAATGATTCATACAAATAATAATAATTATCTTGTAGATAATTAGACAGCCATTAAATCTTCACAGGTCGAAGATTGAAGAAAACTTCAAAGTGCTTATAGACTCCGATGTAAATGAAGTGATGAGTATGCAGTTGTTATGATCTTAAAAGATATGAATACCTCTTGCCATAAGTCGACCTTTCACAATGAAATTTAACGAATACCTCTGATGAACTTCCCGGTGCATTTCAATCTGAAGTCTTCAAGTATCCACGGTATTTCGCCCAAGCATTTAAATTATAATCTTATCATATAACAAACTAGTGTTCTCTTGAACTAGTTTTACAGTATCAGAGTCCCTTTTCAATGTTATCGTTTTATATTACAAAACTAAATTTAAACCAACCGTGCCTTAAGCGAACATAAAGTTGAATTACTGACTTCGATTCAACAATGCCGAGGTATTTCTATAACTCCGAAAGGCTACTTTACCCCTCCGAATCATTATGCTACTTTTTACAGACATGTTAAGTGGACAAACTTGTATATTCATTTTGGAATACAATATCTAACTGAGTAAGTGACTGTCTAACACATCACTTCCAAACAACTGGTTAACTTGTGCTCAATTTTGTGGTTTATTCGAATGACTTATTCGTGAGCCTTTCCAGTATTTCTTTATTTGGTCGACGTTTCAACTATCTATTTGTCAGTCATATCTCATTATTGTTTCGATCTATAAGCACTAGAGATTTCATGGCTAATTGACACTACGGATATTGTATTCATATCAATACAGTGCATATTGAACTTATCTAATGCAGCCCTGTATTTATTTCGTTACAACACAACTGCTATCAATATAAACCTAATATAATTGCGAAGAGGTATAATTTTGACGGTAGTACAAAATCACAATATGAATTTGAAACTATAAAGAAGCAGTACTAATCCTAATAAGCCTAGAACTTCGAAAAGAAAAAATCAAGAACTCAGATCCGAAGTATGCAGTATGACATTGCATCGTATTATCATGGTAGGATTAAACAAAACACAAAGTATTTATCTGTACATTAAATGTATTGTTTGTTCACCACATACGATTATATGAGTCCAGTGGTCTACATTCATCATGTTGTATTTTGATCGTTTATTACCTCTGCACATGCTAATGAATCCAGTTACTGAAATCCATTCGGTAACATTTGTATTCTATTCCCTTCATAATTCATTTGTTCTCGTTCATCGAGTATGAATATAACGAATACAACAGTCATCCGCAATATACAGACCATTTCCTTTTACCATTCTTGCTGTCTTGCTGTCTCACTGACCTTTCCTTAAGAATATCTCGAGTCTCGAAAAGAGTTTCTAAAGACTCTAAAGACACATTCAGCCCCATCACAAAGCCATACATTCATGTTGCTTGACAGACCCAGATATTATCGAACATCAAAACTAAAACCAGTATTTTAAATAACTAATGATTTTTCCAGATTTTAGTGTTAAGCCAGAATACTCAGAAGCGTATAGTCCCAGTCTTCGTCTAAGAAAAATGAAGCCGAATCAATAAATGACCTGAAACTTGTCAATAACGGTCCAGTAAGAAGTCTGTGACGGATATAAACAGTCATGATCGTGATCCTTACGGCTAACATTGTAAATAGGAAAGCTGTTCCTAGGTTTTATACCGCAAAGACAGCGATTGAGCAAACGACCGGACATTTTTCAAATCTGATCACAGCAACTATAATCTCTACTGCCGTACAATGTGGTAACTTTTAATATTTCGTCATTTGTATACATTTTACAGTAAAAAGCTAAGATTAAACGGTTTATTGTAATCAATAATCCAGATTTGGATATTTTTTGTTACTACATATGTATTCGTATATCTCTTATCTCAAGAAAATTTATTTTTAAGGACTTGGACATATTGGACTTTATGTATGGTAAATTTTACTGGTCGACACAGTCCGCGACTATCAAAAGTAGTTTTGTGAGTCATTTTAAAGTGAGCCTGGGGTATATGTAAGTTGCTAGTATCGTCAGGGCAAACGGACACTTAACCAAAAGTCATATATAGGTCAGTTTTTTAGTAGTGTTTTACCGTGCTAACGTTTCGTTTTACTCAGATCTAACGATGAATGAATATTTTTCGCCTATAAACGAAACTATAGTCGAAACTAAGTAATCTAAAAGGTTTTGTATTAAGTACTCAATACAGAAGGGATTTGGTTAATTTTTAACGAATTAAAACTAAAGTTCCAGTTTTTGTAGTCATCGATTTTCGACTATTTGAACATAATGTTAATGGCGCTCGGTCTCAAGAGCTTTTTACTAAATTCATCCTGTCCTGCTTATGTAATGCACATATATATCTTGAAATGCCTATTCAGGTTGCTGTGTTCACTAGCACTAGTATCCGGACAAAATGAAGTATATTTTCAGAATCAATATGTGGATTGTTCTTTTCAGTATATGTAGCGTTGTAGTAAATGGTCATGTGTATTTATAATATTGATACTCATGAATCGATATTATTTAGGTACATTTCATGCAACTCAGACATTCTTTGTTCGCCCATCTTAAGGTATTAGTGGACAGACTTTTATTAAGTCGAGATTGTAGTGTCGTATATTCATAATTTTTGTAATGTTTCATTTTAAATTCAATATCTGTTTTCCAACTCTAACCATTTCTTGTGTTTATACTTGTTCAGACCGAATGTCTTATGTTTAATCCAAACTGCTTAGCCATACTTTCGGTACTCTATTTACCCCATACATTTTCCATTCATTAAATTATTAACAGCCATGTGGTCATGTGCGATACCCTGGTTACATTTCAATTTACGTATATAATGTGATACATTGTTTTGGTGGTTCCGTAGTTGACTTGCCGAATTATCATGCTAACGACAGGAGTTTACCTTAACTGTATGGTTTTGCTCTAATTAGTAATTTTTGTCCCATTGTATTTAATTGTAGCTTCATTATTTACATTACAGAAATATGCATCATTTCTTGCCACAAATCACTGTGTTTAGTTCTTATTCATTAATCCACCCTTAGATGTTTCTTTTAAAATCTTTATTTACTGAATATTGTTGTGTTCTGTATGTTAACAATTTTATTTCCAGGTGATATGGAACAGTCTTTGCGGGAGCTCAGGTTAGAAAATGGCAGTCGTGAAAGTAATTACGGATATGTTTACGCTGTGTCAGGTCCTGGTACGTATACTAGTTTTCATAATTCGTTAACACCACTTATTTTTTTCGGTTTCCACTGCATTTCTCTATAAACTGTAGTCTCTGTAGCTGATAGAAATCTAACAGCTCATGGACTTGCAATTAATGACCTCTAGGTAATTAAGAGATATCTTCGTCAATGGATGTGCCTCAAAATTTAACCATTCTTAGTCACCAAGTAGCACTAGTTATAAAGCTTAGATAAGTATAGAATTCAATTTTTCGCTAAAATACTTATTGTAATCAAAATTTGTTTCACATAATCTTGATTTCGTCCGTTCGACTTTCATACCTTTGAGTACTAGTCGTATTTATCAAACTAGTTATTTGAATGATTTTGGTAAACATAAGTTTGGGCTCTTCACTGAGTCTATGCGGAGGCTATCTCTGAATATTTTCAGAAACGTAATTATATGATCATACTGTTGCTTACAAGTTTTAAAGTAATAGTTGGTTGCTTCTGTGTAGTCATCACAAGCTCTTGTCTCAACATGCTTCTTTCAACACGGGAATACAACTAAACAGACATTGACAGTAAAATATTACACGAAAACATATCTCTTTATTTTTGAACACTTCTAAAACATAGAAATAAGTCATTATAATAGAAATTGATTTAAGTAGGCAAAAATAAGCATAAAGGTAAATAAACAATAACTAAATATAGTAAATAATGTCTTCAGTATATAAAGATAGATTACACATGCATTTGTATATTCAACTTTGACTGATTTTAAAACTTTCCGTTCATTAATTTCAAAGTCTCTAACTGCATAGCACACCAGGCAAAGCGTCAAAGCTTTGTTAACTATATTTTACGATGTTTTTGTCACGTTTGTCTGGTCACCGGCTACCATGGGACTGCATCTCCTGACGCTGCTCCACTGCCTTGTGGATCAGACCTTTAGGTCAAAAGCTTCAGGTGTGGCCCCCTAAGAAAACCACCTGCTTCCGTTTGGGTGTGCGGGCAGTATCTCAACCCTCACACAAATCGAATGATTTATGTGTCTCATATCTATTTGGTGCCTTCTTGTACCAATGTTTATATGTTTGAATAAATAAATAAACGAAACATGTTTGTTTATCGTTCGATACCTTTATAATCATCATGTGTATTTTTTTTCACAGTTGTCACCGCATCATCCATGGCTGGTTCTGCTATGTACGAGTTAGTTCGTGTTGGACATGATGAATTGGTTGGAGAAATTATTCGTTTGGAAGGTGATCTGGCCACTATTCAGGTGTATGAAGAAACATGTATCCTTTTAAATCAAAATTTCATATTACGGCTTCTTTTCGCTTAGCAAACTTTTTAAATAAGGGTATGCTGTGATGATACCCAATCATTCGCACATTGTGCAAAGCTTAAATTGCGCACTCCAAAGAAATGTTTTGTCATAAATCATTTCATAAAAACCAACTAGGTTTAATGAGTTGATGTCATTTTAAAAGACGAAAAGTCAAGGAGTATCAAACATCTGTTTTATTTCTTGCTTGAACACTAAGTAAACAAACAGGATAGTTTTTAAGTTCTTGATTAATAATTTCAAGTTGTTTGATGAAATCCATCTTGTTGAATCACTAGATAAAGAAAGTTTAACCTTTTGTTCATTTGTGCTTATTGAAAAAGATTTTACTTCATTCGTTATACTTTTTTAGAATGCAATATTTGATAAAACATATTTCGGATTCCAACTACACATTGCGGCGATTTTTTGGTTATTACTGTCAGTAAATTGTGTTAAACAATCTATTTGCTGTGGCATCAGTGCTTGAAGTCACTAACTTCTGGTCTGAGCCATGTTGGTAGATGCAGACTACCTGGTTGGGGTCCGCGTGACTATCGTAACCAATGGTTGGAGACTCTTGGTGACATGGCTCAGAATCGATCACAATGGCGTCGGTGTGTATACTCTCTGTCTTCCTTTAAACTAAGAGATTAAAATCACTTCAAATCTTTCTTTCTAGGAAGTCATTCTATCTTCTTGTACTATATCCTTATACACACTCTTTCTTCTATATATTTCCACCACTGAATTAACTACTTCTATGAATCTGGTGTTCATCTTGTTGTGCTAATGCGGTATGGCAACTTGGACCGATGCATATACGTGCCTGGTCCTACGTTGCAGCTGACTGACTATTTGCTGTCCTTTTTCACTTAACAATTTATCGTCTTATAGCTGGTGTAACTGTAGGTGATCCTGTCCTTAGAACTGGTAAACCTTTATCAGTTGAACTTGGACCTGGGATTGTCAACAATATTTTCGACGGTATGTTTATCTTTATTAATTTTAAAATTTGTTTTCTTTAATGATGAATTATTAACTTGCTCATGGTTGTTTGCGTAATACAACTAATGGTTACTATTGTTTGTCTTCCAAATTTTATTTCTGTGAGCACCATGTTGTTTCAAGAACAACTTATAGAAAGGATGACTTTTTGACACTGTATTTATCACATGCCCAAAATAACATATAGCCTACGTGTAGACAACTTATTGATTGGTATTATTCAGAATTTCATAAACTATTGCTCATTTATTAATAATTTCCTTCCAAATTTTATCATTTTGTCGTATTACCTACATAATGCTAAGACGATATTTTGAGATACATATCAGGAGGTGTGTTTATTTATAATTTAACCTCAGCTGTTGTATACATTTCTAATGCAATGTAACCATATTACTCAAGATATCTCATACTAGTGTTATTAATTTGTAAATCACTTTGTTTATTTCCGTGTTACTCATGTTAAGGTTAGTGTTAAACCGGTCGTCAAGATAGGTGTAATATTATACATCTTTATCGTAAGATATTTGTAAATTTTATTTAATATTCACAAAATAGCACTCATATATGCATACAAAAGTCTTTTTTCATGACATTTCTGACATGTCTTTCAAGCTTTAGTTATTTACTGTCGTTTCTTTCAAAAAGATAGTTGACTTTATCGATTTCACCTGTTTTAGGTATTCAACGCCCTTTAAAAGGCATTTGTGATCTAACTAGTTCGATATATATTCCTAGGGGTGTAAATGTTCCTGCATTAGATCGTAAAGTGGAATGGGAATTTATTCCGACGCCAGGTTTAAAGCCTGGAATGCATATAACTGGTGGAGATATTTATGGTATAGTGCCTGAAAATACTTTAGTTCAACATCGAATCATGCTTTCACCTAAAGCCCAAGGTACAGTGAGATGGATTGCTCCGACTGGACATTACACATTATCGGTAAGTTGTAAAAATTTGTGAATATCAATTACTTTTGCTTGGTCAACCTACGTTTTGTTAAAAACGAACGAGTCACTTTGACCTACGGGGATGTCAGAGAATGAAATTCATCAAAGTTACTTACTTCGAATCTGGTCAATTAGAGTTCAAGTTTTTGGTCAAAAGTCCTGAGATGGTGGAGAAGATCTGTAGCTCAGATGGATGATTTTGATGGAGTTTTGTTCTCTGAGCTCAGAGAATCAGTGATCTTGTACTAGTTGCCTGAAACCGCGTTTTTGTAAGGAAATTGTTTCCAGTGGTTTCTACACTTCACTTAATATTTCCTCTTTGTAATTGCAATCTTAATATAAGTCACGCCTGATTTCTCTCTAAACAGTTACACATTCCTTATTGTATGATCATCAGTATTAGAACCATATATTATTAGATTTCTCGACCGTTAAAGAGTCAGCTACAGAATAATTACAAGGTTGTGCGGATCTGGTTGCTGGTCGTTGCTATGGAATCGTTCAGCTGAATAACATGACAGTCGTCACGTACATAAACGATGTATTACCCTCGTGCCCCTTTTTCACAAGCTCGAAACTTAGATTTAAGGCGAAACTTACTGTGTATTACCTTCAATTATTCAGTGTTCATTTATTTTTTATGACTACTTGTAGTCCGATATTAATTTCATGTATTTTATCTTTTCATACATACACAGGATAAAATATTGGAAATAGAATTCGATGGACAAATCAGCCAGCATACTATGTTACAAGTATGGCCAGTACGTCAACCTCGTCCAGTAGCTGAAAAACTACCTGGTAATCATCCACTTTTAACTGGCCAACGAATTTTGGACGCTTTATTTCCGTAAGTATAAACGTTAATATTTTTTGAATTTAGAATTGTTGATACGACTTGACTGATAAAATAAAATCAGCACAATTCAATTTGAATTTACGACTGTATAACCGGTAGTTGGCTGCTTTAACGATGGCTAAAGTTACATGTTTTCCGAATAAAGTCCAAACTTAATACCGTCATCTGGCTTGGTTCATCTAACGACAAAACATATTATAGGGTACCTTATCAAAGTAATACTTATATACTTTAATATGGATGATTAAGTAAGCTATACATGACTGTAAATTATAAATACAACTGCTTATTATCTTCGTATACATGAGTGGTATAGTGGCTGATCCTTTTACCAAACTAAATTCAGTGAAAAATGATTTAGGGTTTATTACTCTGTGGTTTATCAAGGCAACCACTTTGCTCCCGTTGAAGAGCATTGCATTTAATCTGTTATCATCTTCATAAGCAGTCAGTATTATACGTAAACTGAGGAATAAATCTATGTGCTTCTTAGTCTAATGTTTAAATATGTATTTGGTTATTGGTGTTATTACATCTGACTAAATTCCAACTATAATCACTCATCCGAGTCAGATGACCAATTTATTTGTTGATACATAATTCTCTAGATGTAACATAATATTCAGGAGGTACATATTATAATTTCTTATCGTACGTTTACTTACAAAATGCTAAGCTTGGTCAATAAGCGAATTATTTGTAAAAAAAAATACACTTTACTGATAAACGCTGAAAATTACTAGGTCTTAACTAACTAAACGAGTGATTTACATGATTTCTTAAGCAGTTCAGTTAATCTTTTGCTAGACCTGTGACCCGAGCTCACTATTCTAAAGTATTTGGAACTTTTTAATCTGATTATACGGTTGTGCTTTGTTAAATTTTTTGATAAAACTAATTTCTTCCGTTTCATGTCAAAGTCAGACGATATTGAATGAGTAAAAATATATTTCATGCATTTAGGTGACTACTTTTTACTATTGGATTGTACTTTTAATAATCTCTACTCCCATCCTCAGTCCTTTTCACTTAATCAGTCATAATGTTACTATATGGCACAGATTGCTCATCAGTCGTAGTTGTCATACGTAACACTAGCAAAATTGTTATGTATTAAGACCGCTGACCAATGTCACGTACAAGTCACCAGTTTGAATCCTTATTCTGATTTGGTATATTCGCGTCTACTATTCCCTTGATAGACTAGTGTCCTCAAATTGACCAATTGCACACTCAATCAGTATTATGGACCTTAAGCCGAAACAGTTAGGTTCCTACTGGTCCATTATTCGCAAGTTCCTCTCTATGCACTGACTTGATTCCAAAAGTAAGCAACCAGATTCCACTATATTTGTACTTCAAGCAGACGTGGTTTATGTACAGACATATTGAACTGCATCATAACATAAAACAAAAAATCACAATTATGGATGAACAAGCCGAAAATGACTGCGAATAGGGGAGATTGTAAGTAATAGAATGAGAACAAATTAGGAATAGTAAGTCGTGTACATTAGTTATTGTGTGAACTGAAAGCCTATGATAAACGGAATTTATGTACATAATAGTCGAGTCAATCAGTAATTATACAGCGAAAGTATGACCAATAATAATTCACAGAACCACTTCTAACTTCTACAGTATTCGTTTCGTTAAAACAAAAATGTCAAGAAATAAAGTTGAAAGATACTAATGAATGATTGCATTGATTGCACTGCTGCTGGTTTCAAATAATACAACTCGAGATCCTATGTTTGAATCTGTTAATCGGTTATATGCTGGTTTTTGAAATGTTTTATTTATAGGAATTGCGCATACTGTCGTATTACTAACTCAGTAGGACAAACCGAATAATATTTGAGATAAATTCCAAAGGACCCATTGTTTATGGATTCAATGTATAATACATTTATATCGAACTTCTACACTTATAGACAGGGCCAAACTTACCAACCTCATACTTCGAATTGTAAAACGTCGATAAAGTAGGAATTTCTAAATTTGTATTATTTCTAGTATTTTTCAGAAAAACAGTTTGGTTTAGTTTAGTAGATAATTCATTCAACACATAATGGAGAGATTCTTTTTTCAAATTTTAGATGTGTTCAAGGAGGAACTACTGCAATTCCTGGAGCATTTGGTTGTGGTAAAACTGTTATTTCTCAATCATTATCAAAATACTCTAATTCGGATATTATTGTTTATGTTGGTTGTGGTGAACGTGGCAATGAAATGTCAGAAGTTTTGCGTGATTTCCCAGAGGTGATTGATTGTTATATTTTATTGTTATTGATGTCGGTAGTGTAACCTAGTGTGAATTATTATTATTATTATTATTATTATTATTATTATCAGTGTAAGGTTATGGAGATTGTTGAGCTTTTATTAAGATCATGAACCCATCAGTGTTAGGTCATCATTGAAAACCTGAAAGTGTGCGAGGTCGTAGATGCGCACTTCTTAGGATTCTCATACTATGATGAAACGCCCATCCACTGTTTCCAGACTTTAAATGGTGGTCTAACATTAATCGGTTCATGATCTCAGTAAGAATTCAACAATCTCCACAACCCTATACCGATAATTATCATGTGCTTACTAGTGACTGACTTGGAGGGATAATTCTTGGAGTTCCAATAAGAAGCTATGAACGATGGAGTTCAACCGTGTTGGACGTGAAACAGTCAATAGAATATGGTGACGCTATATCATGGATTGATTGCAGTCAGACATTCACGCCGTTGAATGCTAGCTAGATGGTCTAGATATTGAGCGATCGCGCTGGAGACCGAAATTCCTGAGTGCGATTTTTACGTCCGGGGTCTTGGTTGCGCACTGCTGAGGAGTCTCATACTAGGACAAGACAATCGTTCAGTCCTTCTAAGTGTTTGATAATGGTCTAACTGACATCGACTCATGACTTCAATGAATTTATTATCATTATTATTATGTGTTAGTTGCCAGTTGAACAATGAATTTTTTCAATCACTCCATCCAGTGTTCGAAGTAAATATCTTAGATCATTTCTGATCAGCCTCCTCCCAACCAACCTTGGTTGGGAGGAACTACGGAATTAATTCCTTGAATGTTAGTGTGAGCCATGTTGAGAGGTCCAAACCTCCTTGTTAGGACTTACCCTAATGATTGCAATCTGCAGTTTTAAGCGTTAATTGATAAAGCACAATTGTATTCACATTCGTTATGATCTTCCATAGTCTGTATTTAATATTATTCTTAACTTTTTACTCTTCAGTTTCACTGGTTCCTTCTCCAAATATAGCTATCATGTTTAGATTTCCGTCATTATTTATTCTTCTTTGCTTCTCATTTCACCGATTCCTTCTCTCTATATTTATATGAGTTGTTGGAACTTGCACCGGTATATATCCCTCCCTCGGGTGCTGTGTTGATCATAACTCTCTAATTTATGAATGACTTTATTTTCCATTACTATGGTCAGTTGTTTCGCTAGATGACATTTACAATCCATTATTATTACTGTTCTTATTATTATTATCCAACTAGTCTAAACTTGTTATTAATAACGTTTACATGACAAGAAAATAAAACTGTTCCTTAAATAACTTGTTATATTAAGTAAGTACACATGTTCACAAATCTCATTGAAGTTCAAACTGAACAGTGTATTGTTACATAGTTGTTATCATTGAAAGTGTGAATTTAACTTTTGTTATCCATTACATTATGCACTATTGATTTCTTTCTTTTTTCTCCAGATTTCTTGATATTATTAATTAATATATAATCATTCTAGTCATTTGTGTACATTTCCATTGGTTTTTCATTACTTGTTGACTTAGAAGGAAATTGATACAGGGGGTATATATACATATTGACTTTTTAAATAGTTGTAATGCGTTCTTCTCTTTAGATTTAACTTGAGTACAATATTGTTTTGTCAAATGACAACTTGAAAATATAAAGAGTAATGCAATATACATATATAAAAAACCTCTCATGTTAATCTTACATTTATTTTTTATATAAGATTAGTTGTGTGTTTATATTTAACTGGAAAACTTAACATTTTATTGAACAAAATTTTTTGTTGTTGTTGAGATCTTAAGTTAGTTTGTAATCTCAAGAACCAAATAACTTATTTATTTATTTTGTTTATTTGAACACATAAATATTGGTACAAGAGGGCACCAAATATATATGCGCCACACAAAACAATGAGAATTTAAAGAGAAGGAGAAAAAAAAAGTAATGAACGTAGGGAATTATAAAAAAAGAAGAGAGAACAATATTGGAGGAAACGGAAAGGTACAATCAGAAGAAATCTTTCAGTTAAGGAAGATACAACCACTTTTTATGAAGTAAGTAAAAGAAGGTTACAGCAGGATCGCCACTGGCTTCTATTCTGAGCCATATCTGATAACGTCTCTAGCCACTGTTACACCATCTCTCGGACCCCAACCAGGGAGTCGAGAAGGACCAACACAAACCAGCCCTTTTCATCTTTCTTTCATACCACGATACCATCTCATACACTGACCACCTCTCCGCTTTTTCCAACCAGTCCCAGCGTTGGCAAATAATGCACGACGAGGAATTCTCTGGGATGACATTCGTAGAACATCTCTAAGCCACCGAAGTCAGTGTTTCAAGATGGTGACACCAATTGGATTGTCGTCTTTGTACCCGAACATACGATGTCGGACCTCTGCATTACTGACATGGTGTCACCACTGGATGTCAGCAATCCTTCGGAGACAACGATGATCGAACACAGAGAGTTGTCTAACATCCTCAACTCTGAGAGGCCAGGTTTCATAAGCATAGAGCAAAACTTCTCCCACCGACGCGTTGTAGATCCTAACTTTTACAGCAAGACTGACATCACGAAGGCGCCAAAGATGGCCCAGATTGGCATAAGCCGCTCTGGCTTTCACTATACGTGAATCGATCTCATTATAACCAATAAAGATATGATTACTATGTTAGAAACTGTCGAATACATACTATCTTTCTGTCGATACTCTTTTTTTGGTATAGAAAAAATAGGAGTGGAACTTCACTTGTTTAATCGTTTATAATAATTTATATATTCTGAAAATAATAATTACAGAATTCACGCCAGTTTACAGGCATGATTAATTTGATATAAATAGTAACATTAGATGTAGAGAACAAACATTTGATAGAAGTAAGTTTTAAGTATACTAGTTCAGTAATTGTTTAGGTAGTACATGTATTACTGCGATCCAATGTATCAGCCGGAAACTTTTAATTTTTTCTTAAATGGACAGCCTGTTGATGTAATGGAGATCATTTCCTGTGCCAGATCGAATTAACGATAATTATCTACAACTAGAGAAATTAAAACGAAAACAGAGAGCACGGAACAACAAAGCATTAATTACCAAAATATGTCAATCAGGTCTACCAAAATGCATGTGTCATGTGACACAGTGATATACTGTTGATGTTAGATATTATTCAAATTAGTTAAAGTTGCTAGGGACGGTGTTAACATAAAGTAACAGCAAGTAGGTGGTTTGACATAGAGAATGCACTAATAAAAATGGCTAAACATTTAGTTCCTATAATAATATATAAAAGACTAATCTCTTTCTTGAAATACGAATGTTTAAACTTAAATTCAGCTAATTAGATGTTATCTCATTATTGTTTTCATCATATTAGAAATAATTAAATCATTGCATATATTGATAGGTTGATGATTAAAGATCTCAAACTATTAAGCTGTATTTTCTAGCTTGTCTCCTTCAAACTTCCTATTTGTCAACCGATTAGTAATGTTTGTCCTCATACCAAGTATTAAATCCGTAGCATAATACACAATCATAAACTTTTCTAATAAAAGTCATGTTACTCAATTGATTTTTAGTCTTTTACATCGCCAATCCTACTTTCTTAATTTCCTAAATGCCACATTCTCTTATTAGTAAACCATTAGACTTGGTATAAAGATGAGTGTGTGCTTGTGTTTGTATGGAATTACGTCTGTCAACACTTTATTAATTGTAATGTAATGACCAAAGTTTTGCGTAGTGAACCAATTTATTGTATTACACAAAAGTTCACAGTGTATTTGTACAATATGAAAACAATACATTAAATATACTATTTACCAATCTTCTTTGAGTTATCCATTACAAAATCAATCATTCTTTAATTCCTGTTGTTATTTCGATTGCTTTCTGTTTTCTTTTCTCTTCATTTTCCTCTTCTGCCCGTAAGATTTCTACTTTCGATTCCTGACACGTACAATTTTGTATTTGTCCTTACAAGTAATTCCTTGTCTATGTGTATCAATTTTATGTAGTTAACAGTTGAAGTTAATGGAAAACAAGAATCAATTATGCAACGTACAGCTCTTGTAGCAAATACATCTAATATGCCTGTAGCTGCTCGTGAAGCATCAATTTATACAGGGATTACATTGTCAGAATATTTTCGTGATATGGGTTATAATGTTAGTATGATGGCTGATTCAACTAGTCGTTGGGCTGAAGCACTACGTGAAATCTCTGGTCGATTAGCTGAAATGCCTGCAGATTCCGGTTATCCAGCTTATTTAGGTGCACGTCTTGCAAGGTTTGTGAAATTATTTTTCTCTCTTTTCATTCCTTGATTGTTTATCCAAGTCTTTACTTATGATGATTTCGTTTTTCTAGAATTTTTTATAATTCATGTTATGTTTGTATATAAATAATCTGAGTATTATAATTATCCTTCTTGTGTTAGATTTTGTCTGAATTGAATGATTATCAATGCTTTCAGTCAGTCCGTCAGTCGCGACGTAGAGTCTGGAGTGCATGTACATCGGTTCAAGTTGCCATACTCCATTAGCACAGCGAGGTGAAATTGTCAGGCCGAATCCTAGAATAGTAGAGGTAGTAATAGTACCAAGGTTAATTGAAAAGATTAGGCATCCAAAAATACAATACGAAAAAAGTATAAATCATTAAAATAATAAAATTTATGAGCAATCTGAAAGCTTAATATTTGATGGGGAGACAAATAGTGAATATGCCTGCGCTATTGTAAACTATTTTGAGCCATGTCATTCAAAGTCTCAAACCACTGGTTACAACAATCAGACTAACCTCAATCAAGGAGTTTGTACCTATTAACATGGCCCAGTCCAGTTCTCAGTAACTACATGATTTGGCACCATATATTATTTTGGCCGCCCGTAGCTTCCTTTCAGCCTACTCCTATACCAGATAATATCGCTCGTCGAGGTAGGTGGCATCTCGACAACATAACACATATCCCATGTATTGCTTACTCGGTGGACCCAAAGTACATTAGCGATGCTTCGAGGACACTTATGATCGAATACGAGTAACGTATAAACTTCCTCTATTCTTAATGCCTATTTTTCATATTCATAAAGTAGAAAGGTACGAACTGCTGAATTGTAAAACTTGTCCTTCGTTTGACAGACATATATCTCATCTACCCCATAAGTGACACAAGTTAGGGAAAACGAAAAAGGCTTTTTGAATCCGAATGGTGAATATTTGGTTTGTATATCCCTATCTAGGTCTGAAAACAGCCTTGCTTTCTCAGATTGATTCCTCACAAACTCTAATGAGACGTTGAAGTATTATTAAGATTAATATTTTAGACACTGTTAGTCAAAATGATTCTTCTGTAATTGTCATGAGAAGACTTATGTCTTTACTTATAGACTGGGTCGATCAGTGATCAAGACCACTCAGATGGAGTTTCATCCGGTTTTCAGGTCTTAGCTAAGTTCTCAGTTAATCTAACAGTATGCTAACTGTATATAATCATGCGCTATTATTAGACTTAAAATATTTTCTCTTTGTCTATTCTTTAAAAAAAACAAGAAATGAATATATTGGAATTCGTGCATCTTATGTATGATGTATGGAAATAATATCTATGACATCTGAACTGGTAGAGAACTTTCCTTATTGATGATATATAACTGATGTATTCTGTTAAAATGTTGTTTTCTTCTTTTGTATCGTTACATTTTAATTGAATGTTAAATTAAAACTATGTTATTCCATTATTTGTACTTGAAATTCTTCTTTGCATAATATCTATGACTTATTGATTAAAGCATTCGAATTCCAGCTACCTAGTCTCAGTTTCAAATCTCTTTCAACTTACTTTGATCTGAATAATCCGATCGTTTTATGTTTTACTGTGAACTGTAAAGATTAAAAAGAAATAAATCTAGGTACTTAGTTATTTTATTATAAATTTTATCGAATTATCACACAGCTTATTATAGATACTTCAAATGAACTCCATCTGAATTTAGGTATTGTGTATTCCCATATATTGGTTCAGTGTTTGTTTGCGTTATTAAATAAGGTATTCCGCCTGACTAGAGGTTCATTTCGATCGATGCTTCATTATACAAAATCACAAATTAACTACTAACAACGTTGCAGCTGAAATCTTTGAAGTTAGTTGCCTTTGTGTGTAAAATAACATTGGTCGACTAGGCAATTCTGATCTATTAAAATTATCATATTTAAAAGAAAATTTATTTATTTGATATTTAGCTTTTATGAACGTGCTGGTCGTGTACATTGTCTTGGTGGTCCAGATTTACGTTATGGATCAGTTGGTATTGTCGGTGCTGTATCTCCACCTGGTGGTGATTTTGCTGATCCTGTCACATCAGCCACATTGAGTATTGTACAGGTTTGTAAATATATCTGTATGTTTTGTTTTTTGTGAAAAATTACTTGTTTGAATGGGATCTTTGTGGAGAGTGCTTACATCACGTGCTGAATATGGCTATAGACGAAGTAGCCATTAATAACCATATTACATAATGAACAATTATCTAAGAAATTTCATGAGCTCTGATGAATCGATGTTTGATACATTCATAGGCTAGATGCAACTAATTTGATTGATTTTTGTCGTAGCACCCAAATTATTTCATAGGTGAAATGTCTGTGTACAAGGTAAAAAGCAATTGTACATTACGACATTTTGGTTTGTGCTAATTTACGGTTGTGAATCATGGATGATGAAGGCTTCAGGTTTGTGTAGATTTCTAATGGTTGGTCATAAATATCTTTGAAGTGCCGCTAACATAAAATGGAGCTTTAGATTATGTAATGTTAGAGATGGACTTTAATGTGTATATGGTGAACCGGTTGATGTTGTAAACATTGGTCAGATAAGGTGTTTAGTGCACATGTTACACATACTTCTACGTGTATGGTTAACCAGAATAAGAATAGGTTGTAAGACAGCTAATGATAGCCAAGCCAAGAAAATATTATTCTGTTACTTCATTAGTTGTTTGTCCAAACTGTTTCAAAATGTAAATAGTTCGTGTTTATGTGCTCGTTAGTTAGTCATCATCTATGTATCTGAAGACCTTAAGTGTAATATGACTGGAAATTGGTCACAGGGAACAGATACGTTTATTCTTTACTTTGACTGGTTGGTTTACTTTATCTATTCACTTCATTATTCGTTTTACTATTGTTATAAATTATATTAATGGTTGAATTTATGAGTCGATCTAAGCTAGACTATCATTGAAAACCTGGAAGCATTACACGGCCAATTCGTCCTAATGTAGGACTTCTCAACAATGCTCATCCACGACCCCACATACGAGACTCGAACCTAGGACCTTCGATCTCGAGTGCTGGATCGTGGATGTGTACTGTTGAGGAGTCTCATACTAGGAGGAAATGGCCGTCTAATGCTTCCAGGTGTTCAATGATAGTCTAGGTTTAATCGACTCATGAATTCATCTATTAAAAATTACTACAATCTCTATAAACCCCTATTCTGATGATAATAAATAACTAAATTAATAATAAATGAATTATCAATTAGAAATTGTCACATCTATTTACTTTAAATACTTAATTAACAAATGCTCTGGTACGGCTGAGAGTGTTGAGAGTCCGCTCTCCCCCTCGAAATGCTCTCACATGGCCACGCGTATACAGCCTCTGCCAGGGAAGTTCTACTCACTGCCTTCTCGTGGCATTACTGTTGTTTACGAAAATGAGAGGACGAAAAGCGAATGTCCGGCGCTTTAACCGGACCCCAAACCAATGGTGCACATGGGCTCTAGTATCCTGAAGGAACAAATAGCGTATGAACCAATGGTTGGTCACCGGCTACCATGGGATTGCATCTCCTTACGATGCTCCACTGCCTTGTGGGTCAGACGTTCAGGTCGAAGGCTCGAGGTGTAGCCCCCTAAGAAAACCACCTGCTTCGGTTTGAGCACCCGGGCAGTATCCCAGCCCTTACACAAATCAAATGAGATTTGTGTGGCGCATATATATTTGGTGTCTCCTTGTACCAATACATATGTGTTAAAATAAAAAATAAAATAATAATTAACAACTAATACACCTATTCTGAAGAGACAAAAAATAGTGTTAACCACGTTCACTATTCAATGCATGATAATAAATATCACATTCAATAAAATGTAATTTACACAATTACACTAATTTGAATTATATTTATTAACTGTGTATACTCTGTACATTGTAATTGACCTTTAAACTTTACTATGGATATAATCGATTTATTTTATTACTGTTTACTTATAATAATAATAATAATAATAATAATAATAATAATAATAATAATAATAATAATAATAATAATGGTAATAATAGTATATTGGATGCATTATTATAGTAAACACAGTCATTTTGATAGTATGATTGATACTTTGTTTTCATGAACAACCTTTGTTCAATCTTTTTGTGTTTTGTTTTCATAGCTTACAAGGAATAGTTGGTTTGATATCATTTTTTTATTAAAAAAAACTGAATAGCAAATATCCTATCAATCAATTGGATGATTTTAGTCAGTCAATGTAGAGAACTTGGCTCATATATTATTAATTTATTTAAACATATAGACATTGGTGCATGGTTGGTACCAAACAGATATGAGCCACAGAAATCATCCGATTTAAATAAGGGCTGGGATACTTCCTGCGTGCCAAAACCGAAGCAGGTGGTTTTCTTAGGGGGGCATACCCCGAACCTTTGACCTAAAGGTGTAATCCACAAGGCAGTGGAGTAACGTAAGGACATGCAATCTCATGGTAACCGGTGAACAACGATTGGTTCACACGCCATTTGTTCCCTCAGGATACTGGAGCTTATGTGCACCACTGGTTTGGAATCAGGGTTTTTCAACTCCCCTAGGTGAACTCCGTGTCCACTAACACGAGTGAAGCGCCGAACATTCGCTTTTCATCCTCTTAATTTCGTAAACAACAGTAATCCAGTGAGTAGGACTTCCCTGTCAGTGGCTGTATGCACGTGACCATGTGTGAGCATTTCGCGAGGTAGAGCTGACTCTCCTCACTCTCGGTCGTATCAGGGCATTTGGGGGCTCATATTTGTGTATATCGATTCACGTTGTCAATATCAATTTTAACACAAAATGAAATTAACAAGACAAATCCCAGTATAGTAGAAATAGTTATAGTATCAGTAGTTGTAAGAATAATTAAGCATAAATGGTTGTATGGTTTGAGAAGAATGAATGACTTCTACAGAATAAAGAGTATGAGTATCTTAAGACAAAAAGTGAATCTATATTATTTATTCTAACCAAATCAGAGCCAATATTATTATCTAATGTTTCCAACTATAGGTTATGATAATCTTGCGGATTCTAACCGGGTGATATACAGCTTCGTTTAATAATTACTGATTTCACTAGTTAACATTGCACCTTGTTGTTATCGGCTATCTTTAACTTTCCTCTAACGTAATCCTATAACAGAAACCATAATGTATACCTAATGTATGTCCCAACCACTTCAGTCGATTAGGATTCACTACCTCAGTAATTGATTTACTATCTTGACTTAATATCTCTGCATCTAATTTCAGCATTAAGTTCGTTTTAACTTTTTTTAGTTTAATTACTCATTTATTAAGTATATGGATTTGTGCACACTTGCCTTTGAGCCACATATTTTGTTTATATTGGAGGATTAGTAGTATTAACCTAATGTAGATGAGGCAGGTTTCAAATTTCCGATCTACCTGTTGTACACGGAATGTTTTAGGTAGTTTCCAATTAGTTGTTACTGTTGTACACAAACACGACTAAATGAATCAGCAAACTTTCATTTTTATATGTCTCAGTGCAAAAGAGAAGAGACAGTATGTTAGTCGTTTTATCATATGAAATTTCTCAACATTCTTTTGAAGTCATCAAGCTTGTGGACAATTTTTTTAAGCTGCAATCTCCGAACATGGTTTACTTACAATACATAACAATATTGCTGATTTAAAATTAAATTTGAAAAGTTTCTCAAGATGATGATTATAATAAATTCATAGAATCACTGGTTTCTATCCACAATGTGTTCAAGGCTTATCCTCTTCTGAAAAATCCCACACTGACGAAACAGCTCTTCAGTGCTTCCTGATTTTGAACAGTTACATAACCAATAGAAAAGAAGGTCTAAATATTCATCCAACCTGGACTGTTTATCCAAACAGTCACATTTGACCCTATTTATTTCCCACACAATCTACACACACACTCAATTTCAATCTCACTAATTCATATTAAAGATGCATACATTTTTCATATCCACCTTCTGACACACAAATTAATACAGTGGTAGGTCACACAAGTTCACCTGGACCAAAAATAACTCGACAGGGACATATTCAAACCTATTATGATCTAGATTGTACTTATTAAACTTGTGTTAATTTCATTTCGGTTATTTATTTGCTCTAAAGAAGTAGCTCACATTAAGTCATGAAACATCAGAATTACAATTTTCTACTCATTGGGATATCACAAATAGTATATTTATTACTAATTGTAACCAATTTATGATATAATCTATGAAATTCAACAATCTCCATAAACTCCTTACACTAACTATATGTTATTTTTGTTAATTATTTCTTCTTCTATAGGTATTTTGGGGATTAGATAAGAAACTAGCTCAACGTAAACACTTTCCTAGTGTTAATTGGCTTATATCCTATTCAAAATACTTACGTGTACTGGATGATTATTTTGATCGAAATTTTCCAGAATTTGTTTCATTAAGAACTAAAATGCAAGAAATTTTACAAGAAGAAGAAGAATTATCTGAAATTGTACAATTAGTTGGTAAGGTAAGTTAACAAGGATCGAGTGAAAAGAAAAATGTTAAATGATTATTATCACTTATTCTACGAGATGTATACAGTTTTATAGATTAGCGGTGAAAGTATGCTTGACTTTAAACCAAGTAGGTCTTACTCCACCATTAAGTATCATACAAAATTTGTGTTGTTTTACGTCAAACTCGACTACATAAACGTGTACTAAATACATGAATGGTATCAGCTGTTTGGTTAATGATTAGTATACGTTAAGTTTCCATTCATTATTCAGATATTCATCTATTTATTCCTTTGTGAAAGATAAGGTGACATTATTAGTTCATATTATATAATCGCTTTCATGAATGGGATCTGTTAAAGTCAGCTAGAAATAAACTTTTAGCTCCACTGTAGACAAGCTCTTTAGAACTGGGATCATTTATTTTTCTTGTTATAAGATCTCTCAATACATAGTTCTACTAAGCTATCCAAAAATTGGTTAAATACAAATTACTTATGTACAATGAAATTTTCAATAATCCAGAAATGGAGGAATATTATTTATGGGTCGTACAAAAGAAGTATGTGTAACCTTCAGGCTTAGTAATGAAGTAGCCACACTTCATTTTTTAATGTATAGATATTCATTCACAATCAAAATTAATCACTCAATTAGTATTATAGTTAAAGATTTGGCTACTTTATATATACTTCCCTTTACAAGATCACATCACATATGGTGTCATTAAAAAGCATGAGGTATTGGAAAGCTAGAACTGTTTTGATTCAGGTTGAAGGCAATCAGGCAGTCACAGTCAACCTTAATCTATACATTCATTAGAAGTGAATCCAAGGTATAGATTGCATTGTTTTTTAATGTAACTTATCGGTTCAAATTCTGCTTCATCTACTGGATTTTGGTATTCAGATAGAAATCACTATTCTTCACACTTGTAATCTACGTCGAATGGAGTACTTTAGCCTGTACAGAACAGATGAGTTACTTCACTTCCTCTTATACTTAGATATCAAGCTCTATATTCACAAAGAATATTTAATGTTCTAGGGTTTTTTTTCTTTTCAGTCGTTTATTTGTCAAATTATTTATCAATTACACATTTCATTGATCACATTTTTACAGGCATCTCTAGCAGAAGCAGATAAAATTACACTAGAAGTTGCACGTATTATTAAAGATGATTTCCTTCAACAAAATGGTTATTCATCGTATGATAGGTAAATCAGTAGTAACTGCTTTCCTTTTTTATGTATAATTTATACGAAATATACAAGCCTAGTGTATTACCGTATTATTTGTATGACTCAATTTCACTTTATATGATAAATACTTGAATTATTACGGGATTTCTCTGGGGGATTGCTGGGTTTTCGTAGAGTACATCATCCGTTAATTGTAGTTAGCCAGCTAGGAAGCAATAAACAGCCTTTTCGTTCTAGTATGCCCTGGTACGGCCGAGAGTGGGGAGAGTCCACTCACCCTCTCGAAATGCTCTCACATGGCCACGCGTACATAGCCTCTGCCTGGGAAGTCCTACTCACTGCCTTCTCGTGGCATTACTGTTGTTTACGGAAATGAGAGGACGAAAAGCGAATGTCCGGTGCTTTAACCGGATCCCAAACCAATGGTGCACATGGGTTCCAGTATCCTGAAGGAACAAATGGCGTATGAACCAATCGTTGCTCACCGGCTACCATGGGACTGCATCTCTTCACGATGTTCCACTGCCTTGTGGGTCAGACTTTCAGGTCGAAGGCTCGGGGTGTAGCCCCCTAAGAAAACCACGTGTTTCGGTTTGGGCACCCGGGTAGTATCTCAGCCCTCACACAAATATGTATTTGGTGCCTCCTTGTACCAATACCTATGTGTTAAAATAAATAAATAAATAAATAAATAAATAAATAAAGTTCAGTAATACTCATTCACGATATTCCCGGGGATTGATCCTTGGATCTTCAGTCTTATGGCAAGCGCTTAACCTCTAGACCATTTAGCTGGCATTCATTTGGCTACATGTTTCACTCCAATCAATTCATATTGTATGAATTTCTTCTATTACCTGTGGTGGATAACGAAACATTTAAATTGTTCTGTGTTATAGTGTTTCCTTCGCTGTTCATCGTGTTAATTTCATCATGTTGAGTTAACTCGGTATATTGACATGGAGAAATATACATATGTACCAAACTCTATGTTAACTATGACTGGTTGGTATCCTATATAAATCATCACTACTTTCCTCGGTAAAAAATCTACTAATTTATGATGTATGTCAATACGAAGCTAGCGATTTTTTTTAATGACCTGAATAATTTGTGCATCGAGCTTTACATACTCGTTATTATAAGTGAATAGGTTTTGCTTAGTACATATAAAATTGTAATATTTCATGACACTAAATAATATCGGTTGACATCCTGCACAATATATCTCCCTCAACACTCTATATGTACACTTTAGTGACAAGTACTAAACTGCTGAAGATTGAAGATCAGAAATTCCTACCGACTGTTTTTGATTATATAACATTAAATCATAAAATTCACTTTAGTTATTACACTACTTTTGCTGTATATGCTACTTATACAGACAGATATAAGTAGTATGCATCAAGAATTGGATGTAAGATTCTTACTAATAGAAGAGAAAAATGAGGAGAAGAGTAAGAAAAAAAACGAAGCAGTTCAAGTGGAGTTTATAAGAGATAATTCAAGGAATTTGTGCAAATGCTCTGTTCAGCGTATTGTTTTCATATTTTACAAATGCGCTGTGTGACTGCATAATGATAATAAGTTGCTTTACCCTACCGAAGTCTTCGTTCATTACACTTGGAATATTTTGCATACGACATTTCACTGTCAACATAAATCTGTAAATACCAAGAGTAGCATTATTATTATTCAATACAAGTTTTACTGTTCTCTCATAGAAAAAAATAAAAAAAAGAAAGGAATAAAACACTTATTATTCTACATTTCCTTTTCATATAGATTTTGTCCATTTTATAAAACTGTTGGCATGATGAAAAATATTATCGCTTTCTATGATCAAGCTAGACATGCTGTTGAAGTAACTGCTCAATCTGATCGCCGTGTTACATGGGCATTGATACGTGAAGCTATGGGTCAAACAATTTATAAAATTTCTAGTATGAAATTTAAAGATCCTTCAGCTGATGGAAAGGTAAACAATTTCAAGTGGAAAGTTTTCTTCTTCTTTGTTGTTCTTGTTGTTGAAAGAAATCTCACTTTTTTGAATAACCGAAATAATGTGATTACTAAATGTTTTATCTATAAATAACATCTAGTTATGGAACTATTCAGCAGTTCCCATTCATCACAACCTCACCAAGAATTTCAGGTCATGCGGTGACCGCTTCACTTCTAGACAACTAATCAAGCATTCTGGTTTTTAATAGTAGTCTAACTAGGATCAAATGAGATGATGTTACCTGTGAAGATTCGGAAATCTCCACAAACCTGCCATAGCAACAATTGACAGTTCAGTTCGACAAACTCGTTAACTAATAATCACTAGATGTAATTGGTATACAATTGAATAAACTAGAATGTAAAATTCTTTTTCCTGGATCTCTGTCAATCAACCACCTAGATATAATTAGACTACTCTCTCTTGTTAGTGTACAGAGGGAAGGAGTAAAGAAGTATATACATATACATATATATATATATATATATATATATATATATATATATATATATATATATATATATATATATATATTTGTGAAGCTGTTATTTCAGAGTACATACTTACACCCTCGCGGAGCATAAGCCACCGACTAGCGATCTCTGACCTACACTTTCCTATCCTTTCCAGTTGTTTTCAAATACTATTCATTGTTTTTACGTCTGCCCCCAATTCCCAGTGCAATATTTTTTTGGTCTGCCTCTGAAGAGTTCCATCTTAGAGCTTACTTTTTTATGTAGTTTCATTATTTTTGCAATATGTATATGTTCTAAATTACGTCCGCTTACTAATATCATGTGACAAAACTACCAACTAAAACATCTGCCTCTATGACGCTATCCCTGACCTAACTTAATTTACCAATTAGCCCTAGTAATCTTGAGTCACTGCTAAGTCTTTATTGGTCCTCGATTCAGTAGCTTCTCTTCCTGCCTTGCCCATTCAGTTTAGAACACAGTAACCAGCCTTCACCATATGAATATTTTATTTCAAGCATATGCATTTTACATACAGACATACCCGACCACATCACACTATAAAATGAAAAAATAAACAATTTAATATGATCAAGCCAGAACGTGGCTGCCAGTGGATATTATTATTATTATTATTATTATTATTATATTTATGTAAACACATAAACATTGGTACAAGGAGGCACCAAATAGGTATGCGCCACATAAATCATTCGATTTGTGTGAGGGCTGGGATACTGCCCTGGTGCCCAAACCGAAGCAGGTGGCTTTCTTAGGGGGTCATACCCCGAACCTTTGACCTAAAGGTGTAATCCACAAGGCAGTGGAGTAACGTAAGAACATGCAATCTCATGGTAGCCGGTGAACAACGATTGGTTCACACGCCATTTGTTCCCTCAGGATACTGGAGCCTATGTGCACCACTGGTTTGGAATCAGGGTTTTTCAACTCCCTTGAGGGAACTCTCCGTGTCCACTAACACGAGTAAAGCGCCGAACATTCGCTTTTCATCCTCTTAATTTCTTAAACAACAGTAATTACGCGGGAAGGCAGTGAGTAGGACTTCCCTGTCAGTGGTTGTATGCACGTGGCCATGTAAGGTCATTTCAAGAGGGATAGCTGACTTTCACTCTCGGCCGTACCAGGGCATTTGGGGGAATACTAAAAAACTCACAACAGATCAAGAATAGTTAACCGCATAACAGTAGGTAATTAGTATATATATATATATATATATATATATATATATATATATATATATATATATAATCCATAAATTAATCTTTGGCATTATCATTCTTTTAGTCTTCATTCGAATATAACATCATCCTATCCAGTGTCAATTTGTAATATTCATTATTAACAAAACAGACTACTTATATTCCATACTATTGATGAAATACATTTGTTGTTTTACAAATTTTTTTTTATTGTAGGATAAAATACTACGAGACTATGATGAATTATATGAAGAGATATCATCTGGTTTTAGAAATCTAGAGGATTTATAAATGAAAATATTTAATTATTTTTCATTTATAGATAAATGTTTATTTATTGATTTATTTACTCTTGGAAATAATCTTAATTATCGGCACATTCTCATCTTCTCTTTCTTTCTTTCTATTCATGATTCTCTTTTTCTATGTTACGAAAGTTTCCTACTTACTATCGCTTCAATTTTCCCACTGTTATAGTTGTTTTGCTCTTTGATCATATAATCGTCTTTTTTTGTTGTTGCTTGTCTTTCTTTAACAATATTACGTAATTCTATTTATCCACGGAATTCTTTTTGTCAGTCGAGTTGTTCTCTTCTTTTTTTTTAATACTTGTTATGGGAGCAGAGAATGAGGATGATAAGGATGATTATCGTGTAAGGTGGTAAAATGTATACGGTTAATATTTCAAAGAGTACACAATATCACTTACGTTTGTAGTAATAACAATAATATATTGTAATAATAATAATATTATTAGTAGTAGTAGCAATATCAATTCGACCAAATTTTATAATCCTTCCATTCATCTCCCATCAAGAAAAACCCATGTAAACAGTATGTGATGGTTCCAATGCATAATAATGTTTGTTATTCATCTACACATGCACACACTCATATATATATACAACAAATGCCCAATTGTTTTCATTCTTAAGTATCATGATTATTCTTATAATCCAATATTTTTTACTCATATTATCCCGAATGTATTCTTGTTCTACTCTATTAGTTAAACATATATATTCACATACTCACATTTCCTTTCAAACTAATTATCATTCCATGTTTTGTCTTTTTTACTTTTATTATTATTATCATCACTATTCTTATACTACTTACTTACTTATTTACTTACTGTTCACAACTTTCAAATCATATCTATCTTTATGTTAATTCTTTGTTGATGTTATCTTCATCGTCAACTTGTTTTTTTTTTATTTATTTTTTATTATTGTTGTTGATTTTCTGTTTGTTGTTGTTATTGTTGTTGTTGTTTTTGTTGTTTCTTTTTCGTTAGTATTATTATCATTGTTATTATTTAACATAATTAATTTCGAAAACACCAATCAACTTTACTATTATCAGTGATTATATCAATTAATTAATTAATCAATAATTAATTGCTTAATCACAAATATAATAAATAATTCTAGTTGTTTGGTGTATAGAAGAACAATAACACTCTCAATATTTATATAATCATTTTCTTATTGAAAAGAAAAGAAAAATACATATATTGTTGGGTACTTGAAGAATTTTGCACACTTTCATTTTACCTATAAACTGTTTTATAGTATTGGACTACAGATCCAGTTAGAAATATTGCTCGCACCTGCTGGGATCACCAGGTAAGTAATAATGAGGTTAGATTCAGGGTATTATGGAATGATGGTAAATCAGTTTGTGAGGTTATGAATCTTCATCGACTGAGATGGTTTGGTCATGTGTTATGTATGCCTGAATACCGATTACCACGACACGCAATGCTAACTGATGTTAAGGATGATAGGAAGAAAGTTAGGGGCTGCCAAACCAAAACGCGGCATCAGTCAATGAAGTCACTAACTTCTAGTTTGAGCCATGTTGGTAGATACAGACTACTTGGTTGGGGTCCGCCTGACTATCGTATCCAATGGTTGGAGACTGGGTGACGTGGCTCAAAATCGATCACAATGGCGTAGGTGTATACACTCTTTGTCTTCTTTTAAACTAAAAGATTAAAATCGCTTTGTATCTTTCTTTCTACGAACTAATTCTTCCTGTACTATGTCCTTATATGCGATCTTCTATATATTACCACCACTGAATCAACTACTTCCTGTGAATCGTGTTCATCTTGTTGTGCTAATGAGGTCTGGTAACTTGAACCGATGCATATATGTGCCTTGTCTTACGTTGTAGCTGACTGACTAATTGCTTAATGCAAGTGTCGTTTTGTTTATGTAATTTGAAGTAAAATCGAATTATTAATGAGTTTGCAGTGTTTGCTTAAAATACAAAACATGATCTATATGAACTAAATCGATCAAGGGACGAATACATTACACTCTAATATTAATAATTCATTTACGAATAAATGATAAAAATGACAGGACTGTTCAGTGACCTGTAACATTATTAACAAAAATCAAAATTACAATAAGGCAACTCTGTTAACATATATGACTTTGAGGTAATAAAAGTATTAAGATGACAAAAGTAGTGAGACTAGTCAATGAAATAAGAAGAAAGTTCCAGTTATGGAATATAAAGAAGGTTGTAGTGAACAGAACACGATTGGAAACAATCGAGTGTAATTGAGTACACAGTTATAGAACATCCCAATAAAATCTGAGAACCATATATTAAATTATTAATTTGTAAATTGTTCATCAATTGTCTCAAACGACTCAGACTTCATTGTTCTTTCATTTTCATACAAATTGCATTCTGTTTTCATTCTTTACTGTTCGGTCCTCTTGTCTCTCTTCTGTCAGACATTCTGTTCACGACTAACGTCACATACTATTTATGTCAATATAAGTAGCACACACCACATGTTACCATTATCTTCTTTAAAGTTAAAACTATCACTTATTAACAAAAGACGATCTAGATAATTTATTGTCTTCCTAGCATATTTCGTATAATACTGACCAAACATATTCTCATTACAGAATAGGAAAGCTTTGATGTTATGGTATATATACGGTAGTGAATTTTTTTTAAATGTTTGCATTTTTTTAATATTTTTAAAGATAGCTCTCTTTGGCTTCCCATTTGAAGTTCATCAGTGATGGAATTACTTAAGGCGATGGAGATCGTGTATCTTTCGTTAAACTCACTTTTTTTTTAAATGATTCATTGATAGTATATTTTATATCATGAACTGATCTTAGTTAGGCTACCGTTGTAAACTTGGAAGCACTGAACGGCCGCAGTATGCAACTACTCGGCAATACATATCTACATTCGAAGATCTTGGATTAGGCTCCCGGATGCGAAAGTGTATCAGTAAAATCACCCTAAATTTAGTGTATTCGGATATTCATTTTGATATAGAGAACCAATTAGAAGTAGCCTAATGGAAAGGTCAATCGATGCCAATCAAAAGTGACCTAATGAACAAGTACATTTCATTGGCTAGGAAATGGGTTGATTTCCTAAGGATTAAAATGGTATATATGAATGAGTATTTGTACATTTTATTCAGTAGTCCAATACACTTCCTCGCTCAATCTTGTGTTCTCGTTCAAGTAGTCAGTTCGGGAGTGAGTACGTAGCACACCGTGTATCAGTATCAGATTTTGGATACTCCCGGTCACAAAATATTTTGATTTATTTTAGGTGTCAAGTAAGTCCTCATGTGGTGTTTTCATGTTCTTACTTTCGTCATCTGGTTCGTGGTTTTGTTTTAATGAAGTGAACAGATGTTCAGAATTACAACTGTAACCATGTGTATTTTTGAAGGGTCAATAAATCTTTACGACATCAGTCTATGGCGTTCTTACATTGCTTCATGGGACTTGCTGTAGTTCCCGATTTCAGGCACTTGGAATTAGGACTGGGATACAGCATAGCGTGAAAATGATAATAGTAAACTGATCAAATACTTAATTATTTTTATGTAAATTTCATAGCACAGGTAAATTAACACTGCAAATCCTAGACGCTTAATCCTGAAACACTTGAGCAGTGTCACTATACTTCTCAAAATTCTTCCATCCTCATAGATATAGAGCATTGTCTTCCTTATAATTAATGTCTTTTCTTGGTGAAAACCTTCAACAAGAACAAGTTGGAAACTTAGAAATCCATTTGCTTCCTTATGAGGATTCGATAAGTCAAGTAATCCATACCGCTATAGGCGAATCTATATATCGATATTTTTCTGATTTACTAACAGAGTAACCTGTAGAAAACTTGAACAGATTCATCATTTATCTAAAATCTATTTACACTGTGTGATATTATTGCTTTATCTTCCATAAGCTATCCATTTAAAAGAGCTAACTTCTTATGAGTTTAATAACTAACTGGTTGAAAATTCATCATGGTTATTTTAAGATTGCTTATCGCACAGTTGATCATTGAAACGCTTTCATATATTTTGCTTCACTACTTTTTGTGTATAGAAGATCAAATGTAAAAAAAGTACTATGCTGAACAACCAACATTCATCATACATATTACAGAAATGAGGGTACGAATTCGCTGGCATATGAGTGGTTTTCATTGATTCAGTTGCCTTCATACTTCATGTTGATAAAGTTCTAACAGACGAAAAAATGACTTCACAATGTTAATATTCGATTAAAAGAACGACATTACATATCTTCTTTCATAACTTATTGTTAAATTCACATTACTATCTGAGCAGGAATTGTCGCAATATAATCCAAACTTCATCAATATCGAATTATTATATTTCAGCCACAGTCGATCAGTTGCATTCACTCTTTATTTCATCTCTTAGATGCTAAGTTTCCAAATTATTGTATATGTTTTATTTCTCGAACTGTTCTATATGCCTAATCTTTTATACGATCTCTGTTACTATTATTTCGCTATTCATCTCGATAATTTCTTTTCATTGAGTTGTATCAACTCGGCTTGATACGTACCTATGCTAGGCTCTGCATTATTTATAACTAACTTACTGCAGCTAAGGATTGTCAATAAACTTATGGTGCAATCGTAATGCTTTTTATTTAGGATCCTCTGTCGTTTTCTCAGTCTAATTCCGCTATAGTTAACACAGTACGTCTGGGTAAGTGCTAGCTCAGCACAAATTTCACATACACAAAACACTAGTCAGTGGATACATATTTTTGTAAACTTTCATCATTTATAATGCGTACCTATTACCTTGAGGAAGTGAACTTTTCATTCGAAGTGTTATCGTGCATGTTTTACTACTTTTCGAGATATTAGCATCAAACTACCTTAGCGTCTTTCTTTTATTCCTTCATATAAATATGAAAATTCTGATTTCTTTTCACGTAAATAGGTTAAATGATTTCAACAAAAAACTGGAATTATGACTTCTCTCTGTGATTATATTTATATTAGTTCACAATTGATTGATCACTAAGTGGGGATCAATGTCATGTGTGTCAGGTCCTTCTTAGTACAGATTGAATGCTATCGACCAACTTGTAATGCCATCACTTGTCTAGGTGACTCGAAATTGCGTGCATTAGGTTGAGATAAGATGGGGATAACCCAGTGATAACATCTCTGACTGTAAAGCTGGTCGATACGGAGTCGAGTCGGTCAGGGTGCACCAGTTCCCTCAAGATTACAGGTACACCTTGCTAATGAGTGCTGAATAGCACCAAACCCGGATACAGGGTTTTCTGTTGACTACCTCCAACCACCATCTTATTTATATTTGTTTAGCAGAGATGATCAAAAATACTCAAACTGAAGTCATTATCAATTGGTAAGTTTAATGTCTAATCTATGTAAATTACAAATACATAATTAGTATTACTACTATTAAGTATGGTAATGAAAATGTATAGTCACTTTACCTCTCTGTTCTCAGTCATGCATAAATAACAATATATATATATATATATATATATATATATATATATATATATATATATATATATATATATATATATATATATATATATATATATATATATATATATATAAGTGATTCATTATTTACACAGTGATTTATAATGGACTTAAAAAGTTTAATTGAAATTTAAAAAGTTATATGAATTTTTAATGAAAGTTACTTTGGTGGTATATTAAGTATGGTGTATAAGATGTTAATGAGAATTGTTTGATGACCTTTTATAGGAATTAGGTTTCTTTAAAACATATTAAATTATAGATGTATATTATATAACTCCGCCTGGGCCCCTCTGGGGCTAAAACCGTTACCATCCTGGATAAAAAAGGAGAGTTGGGCATGGCGTTAGCGACCCCATCCTGTAGAAAACTGACTCGCTAAAAAAACGCTAATCAAAAAAATACATATATGAAATTAAAGATTTGCAACATAGATTGTTGCTCTTTTGTAACGCATGGATCCTGAGAAAAATTGTCTTGATATTTCCATTTTGTCAGAAGTCTTTATGAAAGTTTTATATAGGCCAGCAATGGAATACAAGACACTCTTGGAACTGGCCAGCTGCATGTAACCACACTTTAATGTTAGTTTTCACACTAGGACTCGAGCCCAGAACCCAACATGTTATCCAATTAACTACCGAGTCCAGATAGCCTATAACACTTCACTTAAACATAAATCTGTTTAGTTTTGCTAAGCCTTTTAATTATCATATTTAATAGACAGCACCATTCGGTCAGTAACAATTTTTCGATATTTTTGTATTATTATTATTATGTTTGTATGAGCATATATGCTTGATCAAATGTTACAGTTTACAGATATATTCCACTTATTAGCTTTAATGTTAGCTGCTTAAATCGATCAATGATTCAATCGCTTGTTTGTTTATATATACTTCCTAAATATTATTATTTCATTTGCTCGCATTCATATGTATTTCTGTTTGTATACGCTTCATGTGCTTGTGGTTTTATGATCTGCACTTTATAGTAATAAACTTTAGCCAATGCTTCATATTGTTTTTTTGAGATTAACGCATCATTTGGACTTATCTAATGACTATTAGGATAATCAATATACGAAGCTATCTCGAAGAAATTCTATTACAAGTTAGTAGGATATGCAATGGGTATTAGTTTAAATTGTAAAAGTTTGTTTTTTCTCGTCGTTAATGTTTAAGATTAAATGTTTATCAATGTCCTTTTATATTCGATAACACATGATGATGTGTAAACTACGGAGCTTTGATGGAGTTTTGTTCTCTGAAATGGATGGTTTGGTCGTGGAACTTTCATCGTTCTTCTAAATCAAAATCATCCACCTGAGCTACAAATCTTCTCCACCACTGAGCTAATAAAAAGTTGGGAAAACTAGATCATTGTTCATCCGGAATCATTATATGACAAAGAGTTTGGAGTTTTAAAATATAATTCTACACAATCAATATTAATAGAAATAAATGTTTTCGATTTAAAAGTGAAACGGAACATTGGTGTATTTAAATGAAAAATATTTTTGTCATTTAACTTTTAAAGATAGTTTCAATGCAAACTAGTGTTAGCTAGAGAAGTAGTGAAAGCTAAGAATAACTGGATTCCTGTTCAGATATTAAGTAGTTTATGGTAGTTTGCAGGTAATCCTAGACCTAGGTTTCACACCATTTGATAATCAGAAAGAGAAACAATGTATCCATTTAGAGTTCAATTCGGTATTGTCTAGTTTCTGATTATGAAATGTAACCACCGAGTTATATCTGTTCATCTGATAACAATACACTTCGCTGCATTCAAAGTCAGTTGCCGGAGAGTAGAGTGTTTGCTATAGAATATGAGACCTAAAATGATGGGCTCAACATAGCGTTCGGATTATTAGCGTTCACTTAGACAACTCGAAATTAATATAAACCATCAATCTACTGTGGGTATGTGCTACCTATGCTTTCAAATATAACTAGTATGTAATACCTGGCGTAATGTGTTCTTCGGTCTTCCTCTTTTCCTTTGGCCTTGAGGATCCCATGTGAGGGCTTGTCTTGTGACGCAGTTGGGTGCTTTCCTCAATGTGTGTCCTATCCACTTACAGCGCTTCTTCCTGATTTATTCATCCGCTGGGGTCAGGTTTGTTCTCTACCATAGTAGGTTGTTGCTAATATTGTATGATCAACGGATCCGAAGTATTTTGCGTAGACAGTTGTTAATAAACACGTGTATCTTCTGGATGATGGCTTTCGTAGTTTTCCAGGTTTCGGCCCCATACAGTAGAACTGTCTTGACATTTGTTTTGAAAATCCTGAACTTGGTGTTGGTTGCCAATTATTTTGAGTTCCAGATGTTCATCAGTTGTAAATATGCTGCTCTTGCTTTGCCAATCCATGCCTTCATATCTGCATCAGATCCACCGTGTTCATCAATGATGCTGCCCAAATATGTAAAGCTTTCTACATCTTCAAAATATTCTCCGTCAATTGTGACACGATTGGTGCATGTTGTGTTGTATTGTAAAATCTTACTTTTCCCTTTGTGTATATTGAGACCTACTGCTGCTGAGGCTGCTGCTACATTGATCGTCTTATTCTGCATTTGATGTTGCGTTTGCGATAGAAGAGCCAGATCATCTGCGAAGTCTAGATCGTCCACGGAGTCCTTCATCCTGTTTGACAATACCCTGTTGAAGACTTTTCCTGGTATTGAGAGAAGAGTGATGACCCTGTAGTTATCACAGTTGGTGAGATCGCCTTTCTTTGGTATTTTGACTAGAAGTCTTTCTTTCCAGTCTGTTGGTACTTGTTCCTCATCCCAAATCTTGCTGAAGAGAATGTAGAGTATCCTTGCAGTTACTGCTACGTTTGCTTTCAGTGCCTCTGCTGGAATGTTGTTTGGATTAATGCTATCAATATTTTTTATTGTATGATTGTTAATTATCTAAACTATTGATATTCGTGCTCCTCTTATTATGAGCTTTATTTTGATCCATAAACTATTATTATACGATTTGCCGTTCTTGAGTTGAGTTATGCTCAGTCCCCCACATTCACTGCCACATTTGGCTAATTCTTGTACAAATGTTGTTTTCTATTTTATGGTACAATGTGGTTTGTTTGGTTGGTATGTAAACCCAGTATGTTTGAAATAAATGATTCATATTGCAGAGGCTGAGATTGGTGTTCTGGATTTAACAGGCAGGGTTCGGTGGGAAGCAGGACTGATAAAGATTCTTGACTGTTCGTACTTGTTTTATGCGCCATTGATCCGATCGATAAATCACTGTTCTCTAATTGGCGGTATCATTACGTTATACATTGATAGGGGGGACAGGCCCACAAGTTATAACAAGTGTGAAAGTTTATCTTCCGGTGTGATTCAACTAAATACACCGACAACCAATCTGGTTTACAGTAATTCTTAAGTTGACATTAATTTGTACCTAAATATGTTCAATCTATTGAGTACACAATGAATAATTTAAATATCTAACGGTCGATGAACTGACTTCAAGTATTATGAGGTACTACTAAAATGAGGGTGAACTTTTCTGTCAACTTTGATTGACGCTTCAAACGACCGTAGTAATTCACCTGAATGGAAAATAAGCATATCTATAAGTTATAATCGAAATTTATCGTCAACGGAGTGATAAGACTTCTTTTTCATATGTTTTATGTAACTTTATAATGACCTTAATAAGTTTTTTGACTATATGATCAAACCATTATTTCAATAGTTCAGATCATAAGTCAATTGAAGCTATACCACCATGGAAAACCTGGAAGAAACGGACGGCCGTTTCGCACTATTGTGGGACTTCTTAGCAGCCCGCATCCACGATCTCACCATGCGAGATTACAACTCAGGACCTATCAGTCTCACGAGCCAGCTCTTAACCACTGGACCACTGAGCCGGCCAGTATCCAACGGTGTTAATGTCTAAATTCAACTAATCCGCGAAATTGAGTGACACATTCACCGTTGTCTTCAGTGAGTTACTATCTCACAACAGACCAGGTTGAACTGCACTCATGACTCATGATCTCAACTATCGAAATTACTGTATTATACACAAAACCCTTCTGATATTAATCAACATATGCTCATTAGTGACTGGCTTAAACAGGTATTTCATGGAGTTCTAGTGAGAAGCAGTGACCAGTGCAGTTCAACCTGGTCTGTTGTGAGATAGTAACTCACTGAAGACAACGGTGAATGTGTCACTCAATTTCGTGGATTAGTTGAATTTAGACATTAACACCGTTGGATACTGGCCTGCTCAGTGGTCTAGTGGTTAAGAGCTGGCTCGTGAGACTGATAGGTCCTGAGTTGTAATCTTGCATGGTGAGATCGTGGATGCGCATTGTTGAGAAGTCCCTTCAGGTTTTCCATGATGGTTTAGCTTCGATTGACTCATGATGTCAACTGTTAAAATTACTATAATATCCACAAAACCCCTACTGATACTATTAAAATTATCGTCCAGGAATTTAATCGTTAAATGACTGATCGTTAATATTAATGTTTAAGCCTAGTGCTTAATCCTTTAAAGTCACTGGTTATCGTTAACAATACCGCATATTTTAACAAAGGATTACAATTTATGACAAGCCTCTTTAAACTATGAAACGTAACGAATATGGATTACGTATTAATTTATTGTTCTTTTAATAGATTCTGTGTACATAATGGATTTACGCATTTTACAATGTAAACATGTGTATTTTCCTGATTTATGTTTATTCAAACATAATTGCTACAAATTTCTTGCTGATGAATTAGTTATTTATATGAAACTTACGATGTCCCCCGAATAAATACTACTTACAATAGCTAGACATCTAGGATGATCCTGTAGTGCTCACTTACAAAGACACCTTGAACTGAAACTGTTTTGTCACCTTTATATCATTGAGTCGGAAATTAAGAGTTCACATTTTAAACTTCACTCAGTTATATGATGTGATAATCTGGTGGCTGGAGGTAGTCAACAGGAAACTCTGTACTTGATTCTCGTGCTATTCGGCACTCGTCAGCAAGGTGTATCTGTAATCTTGAGAAAATTGATGCTTCATGATGAATTCGATCCCGTGTGATCATCCAATATGATATCTGTCTCACTTCGAAGAATACTGAATGTCATCCTTCAATAAGAACTGAAGAACATATCAAAAACTTAGTCACCAGTTGGTGTGTATACTTAACTGAAGTAGAAGTCATAGATTTACATTGTTCTAAACAACATTGACAACACTTCCATTAAAGCAACTAACTTTGAGAGTTCAGTACTACCCTTATGATAAAATGTATGACTTTTTTATGCCTAAACACTAACAGTCATCTCACTGTATTTGAGTACTTATTCTGTATATGGAATTCAATAAATTTATTCGAAATACTATTGTCATAAAACTTTTCCTTCTGAATTCCCGAGGTAATGTTTATTCTCCTTTGAATTCAACTAATCTGGCTAAGTTTATATCCTATACCTTTATGAATCATTCACTTTACAAATAACTGTATATCATATATGTTCAGTGAGTTCACGATAATAAACCTCAAATGAATAGCATAATTCAAAAGTGAAATCCATTTTAATTACATGAACTATAGATTATTATTACAGAATTGTTAATAACATTTTATATTCAATTAATATACATTATTATGTTGAATTTAACTAGTGTACTACTTACTATAAATAAGTAATAAGGCTCATGTAAGTCAAAACAAACGGAATAACTGTTACTATCTTAAATATACATGTTCATTAGATGGTGACTCGACATTGTGTGTACTAGGTTGAGATAAGATGGGGATAACCCAGTGGTAACATCTTTGACTGTGAAGCTGGTTGATATGGAGTCAAATCCGTCGGAATGCATCAGTTCCCTCAAGATTACAGGTACACCTTGCTGATGAATGCCAAGTAGCATGAAATCCGGGTCTAGGATTTCTTGTTGACTAACTCCAACTATCATCTTATCCCAACATAATGCACGCAATGTCAATTTATCTAGACTAGTGGCCACATTGCAATTTGTTCGATAGCATTCGATCTGCACGAAGAAGGACCTGACATATACGACATTGATAACTACACAGTGACCAATGAATTGTGATACAGATTCTTTGTTAAATATATTAGACAACCATTATTATTGTTCCATCAGTCAGTCAGTCAGCTACAACATAGAACCAGGCACATAAATGTATCGGTTCAAGTTGCCATACCTCATTATTGTCCCATAGTTATAAACTTATAAATGGGGGGAAAGTTTTAATCATAGTTGTTTAAAATCGATAATCTATAGAATTCAATATGATTTATGTATTACTCTAAATAATAGAAACTCAATCATATACTAAGACCGGAAGTTATGACAAAAACAGAACAGCAACAATCAAAGGGTAGAACACTCTTAAAACATGAATTGAGAATTATTTTTTAAATATTAAAGTCTAGAATTCGATCATATACTTTAAAGCTGATATACACAACATAAAGGTTTTTAAAGCGTTCTTAGTTGTCTAGACGCCAAGATATGTATAACACTATACATTGTTCGTGATTGTCCAAAAAATAGAATGCTGTGTATAAACAGCTAACTCTTCTTATATTAGATGTTATGATTTATTTCGAAAAGTTCGAAGAAACACAATAAATGAATTGATTTTAGGTTTTACGATGTTACGACATAAGATCAACGGAAGTAAATTAGACGACCATATATGAAAAAACCTAAAGTGTTTTGATTCCGGATTTCCAATTATTGAAGAATGTTTATGGATCTGACATACCGTCATCTTGGTTGATTTCTAGGAACTTCATTTTATGAGGACATGAAATATGTTTATCAACTCGGTTAACTCATAACCTCGCCAAAGTGTCATCAACGAATAACATACTGTCCCTCAATACGTAGTAGCTGGTCCTACCTGAAATATATTCTAAAAGATGGGTTAGCTAATAAATACGATATCCTATGGCTAATGCACGCATTTTGATATTCAGTTTTTAAAACGGAACCATAGGTAAGTAGTATAGGCAAGGTTCAAACAAAATATTCCAATAATGTTCCAACCTAAACCAGGAAAATAGAAACCTGATAATTCTAAGACAAACTCATCAACACATTATTATTATTATGTATCAATGATTACTGTTTAGTTCGAATAATCTGATTAAAGTCTATATACCTTTTTCACAAGTATTTAGCTAATGCATCCTGTGAAGAAAGCCATTTGTTCAAGCATATATACATATAACGAGTAGTATAAGACAAATGCAAATCGTAATCACAATTGATTGATCACTGGGTGGTGATCGATGTCATGTGTGTCAAGTCCTTCTTAGTGCAGATCGAAGTTGCAATGTGGCCACTAGTCTAGGTGACTCAACATTGCGTGCACTGTGTTGAGATTAGATGGTCGTTGGGGGTAGTTAACAAGAAATGTTGGACCCGGGTTTCATGCTACTTGGCACTCGTCATCAAGGTGTACCTGTAATCTTGAAGTAACTGGTGCACCCTGACTGATTCGATCCCGTATCACCCAGCTTTACAGTTAGTAGTTGAATTGATGCGTCAATTGAAGCTAGACCATCATAGCGAACCTGGAAGCACTGAACATCTGTCCAGGTTTTCCATGACTCATGAATTCAACTATTAAATTACTATAATATGCACAAAACCCCTTTCTGATTGTTAATTGTTAAGTAAATAACAAAAGAATTAAGTATATTCTAAACATGAAACTCAAGAAGCTTTAATAATCAAAATGTAATCATCATCATCTTCACATTCGCTCTAGAATAAAACAACAACTTTTAAACAGTTCACTGTTATGCAAGAAGTTTCTCAGCTACATGACGTTCAATAAATGTTGGTGGTTTATGAACAAGTTTTTCTTCAGATTTATGTGATTCCATTTCATTTGGTTTGAAATCTTTTTCAGGCTGTCTACGATCCATACGTTGATGACGTAAATTTAAGCAATCATTCTCTATTTGAAGACTTTCTTCTTTTAAGGTAATATCATCATTAATACGATTTAATTGTTTATGTAAAGCATTTAGAGCATGTCTGAAATAACAATGGCAAAGAATAAGAAAAAAATATGTCTACTAAACGAAAATGAGTGATTATAATTCGCATTTCGTCCCAATCGAGACTCGTCAGCTGAACACACCTCCATTTCAAAGATGATGTTCACTCTGAGACTCCAACTTAGTACCAATCACTTCAAACGCCATGGCGTTATCCACCTATCTACTGAATCCTGATAGCCACCTACTTGTGCAATAGGGTGAAGTTTTAAATTCATTTAGTGTTGTTTACTTGTATCTTACCATTATTATTAAGGACTTCAATTGATAAGTCTTGTTAGCATAGGTGCATACTGTGTGTATCGCCATGATATTGCTTTAATTCACAAGCATTATAAGCGAACAGTACTGGGTTCGAATCCTAGAGTGAAGATTAACTTTATGATGCAGGTACATCAAGCTGACGAGTTCCAAATAGGCCGAAACGCTCATCCTGGACTCAACTTCTAGCCACTATGCATTTTTGCTTATAAAGCTTGTGAATTAAGACAATATCGAGGTAATACGCGCTGTATGCACATATGCTAATAAGAGATTGATCATTTGCAGTCCTAAATAACAATGGTAAGATACAAGTAAACAACACTACATATCATTGTTGATGTTCGCTATGGAACTCAAAGCCAGTACTTGTCATTTCAAGCACTACAGCATTCAGTAAAAATAATATAGTCACGAAAGTTAATACTTATTAAGCGGCCATTAGATTAATTATTATTCTTAAAGACTTTGCTTTCTCCATATTTCGTATTTAGAAACTATAAGAATTCAATTACAATGGTAAAATAGGTATTATGTAATCAAATACAGATATCGAATATTGCTTGATTGACTCGTACTACATCTTAATGGATGAATAAATGTTATTTTGTTTAACGCAAATACAAATGGCACGTTAATAATTAAGGATACTCATGGGATATCAATTCCGTAAATGTTAATGATGTGTTTCATGGTGTGGAAATAATTTGGAAAATTTATAACTAATGTAGGTCTTCCTAGTAGTTTGTTATTCTATGAATTTGATGGTTTAACTTCAAACCTATTTATTGTAATCATTAGTGCTACATTTCAATAGAAAGTTACTAAACACAGCAAATATGAAATGAAACCAAAAGCTAAATTCTACGACTTAGTTAACACAGTAACGATACAGTTAGTTACACATTAATGGGTTAAATTTAGCTAACAGTCTCTATCGAATACAACCTATATCAATAAAGAAGAATTCAGTCTACTTACATAAATCATTCTATAAAGTCAAATTAATAAAATCTAGAAACGAGTTAAAACTAATAAAACATAGAAACATTAAGTGAAGTTCATATAATATAAGTGAATATTTAATACTCTTTTTATTACCTTGCTTGACGTTGTTTCTCTAATAAGGCTTCATTTGTCAATTCAATTTGTCTTACTTCATCAGTTAAACCATATTGAACAGAATCACGACATAATTCAATACCTGGACGATATGTTCGTCTTTCAAGTCTTGTTTGTGCAAGTTTTTCCATTGGTATTAGGCCTTGAATAGCTTTTTCAAGTTGATCTAAATCGTTTTCCATTTCAGCCATTTCGTCTTCAATCTTTCAATGATATAAATAGAATTATGACTAAAAATTTATGACTAAAATTTATGTTCAACGTATATTTATAGCACTAGGGACAATTACTCAGTCAATCAGTTAAATTCAATGTCGATCCAGGCACATATGTACGTTGATTCAATTTGCCATACTCCCGACCGCAGCTGCTACCTTGACGTGGTGGTCGGGCTTGCCTATCGTGATGACCCAGCCGAGCTATATTGGCTGGAACACATGTTTCTGCAGGTTCTACCATGCCAGGCAGGTCGATTGGAGAACGGTAAGACTAAAAGCAGCAACTCAAGGTCTGATGGCGAAGTCGTACTGCTGACTGTAGAGCCGTGTGACAGTAGTAAAGTGTTTCCCTCGAGTGACCAGCATTTGTAGCGATGCTGCCTTCTCACAAGGAAGGAAGGGGTTAGAAAAGGTCGACCCTAAAATTGTCACCTCTTACCTTACCTCACGGATTTCCGTCTCCGGCTAACACATTAAAAACCTCCCACAAAAAGGCCGTGCGCCACCAGCCTTAGTAGTTGTTTCTTTGGCTCTGTGGTCACGCTCCCAGGTTGTTAAAACCAACACTAACCCAACTTCCTTTTTCAGGTTCCTCAAGAAATACTCTTCCATGGTGTGAGCAGCCGGGAAGAGACATCAACCCTCATACACGTAACAACACACGAGACCAAGTTGGTCACATTCAAATCCTTCCTACACCTCCTAATGACACTCTTATCTCCACGACTAACCCTTCTCACGTCCCTTTATCACATCGCCCCGCTAGTGCGAACGATTCGAGTACGCGAAATGTTATTCCTGGTCTCCTGAAGCCACGCTCTAAATTACACGTAGGAGCTTTCAACGTCCGAACACTGTGCCAAATAGGACAACAAGCTTCCTTAGCTAGGACTTTAGAATCTCGCACCATCTATGTGTGACGCGTCTCTGAAACGTACATACAGGATCCGAGTAGTGTCATTCATTTGATCTCAACGTGTCAAAATAACGAACCAACACGATTCACGCTTTGTGTGTCTGGAAGTCCTGATGCTGCTTCCCCTGACCTAGCTGGTGTAGGTATAGCATTGTGTTATAGGGCGGAAGTAGCTCTTAGACTGGATCTTAGTAGACAGTCGTTTGTGCACTGTCCGACTAAACGGAACAGTAAGAACTCGGAAAGATAGTGACACTCGTCGTTGCCTTTTCGTCATATCTGCCTATTCTCTCACTGACTGCAGCTCAGATAATGTAAAAGATGAGTTTTACAGAAAGCTTTCCGACCTTCTATGAAAAGCTAGGTGCTCTGATGTAGTAATAGTGGCTGGTGATTTTAATGCTTAAGTAGATAAACTAAGCGAAAGGGAAAGACACCTGGGTGGATCTTATAGTGTCGTAGCTCAAAATACAGATAATGGTGACCGTCTGTTGCAGCTATGCTCAGATAACCGCCTGTTTCTTGCAAACACTAACTCTAAGTATAAGGAAAAGCATCTTTCGACATGGCGACCTCCTAATTCGTCCCAACGTTGGACCCAAATGGATCACATTGCTATCAGCCATTGATGGAGGGACTCAATAGAAGCACGCGCTTAAATTCAGATCATGCTCTGTCTGCGTTTTACTAGACGTAGGAAAGACGCTTCAGGGAAACGTCGTAGGGTCCTACTTAATGATAACCAGGCTAAGAATATTTATTCTCTGAAGAAGTGACTTACAATAAGTCACGAAACGTCGGAAAATCTAATTTTTCTACTCATTGGGATATTATAAATACAAATATATTATTTATTTACTACAAGCCAAGAATATATTTCAGGAACAACTAGAAAAACAGTTAGGCAGCCATGTAAGTGATGCTCACCCTGAGGCAGCGTGGAAAGATATCCGTAAAGCTGTGGAAACAGCAGTGATATCTGGTAGTACGGTAAACCACAAGGTTAGGAAGAAACACTGGATCTCAGCAGCATCTACTGCACCGATAGATGCTCGAAAACTCATTCCATCTGGCTCTGAACATAACGAAGAGCGGAGTCAGCTTAAGCTCAGGCTAATAAGAAGCCTACGCAATGATCGCGAACAGTGATGGGTAGCGAAAGCAAGAGAGGTGGTAAAGGCAGCGGCAACAGGTAACAGCAGACAACTGTTCAGACTTGTTAAGGAAACCGGTATTAGGAACCCAACTTTTAAAGAAACTATCTCGGAAAGTGATGGACATATTATTCATTCTCGATTCAGGAGATTGGATGGATGGGCAGAACACTTAAGGGATCAAATCAACTGGCATTTAGCCACACTTTGATTTCCCACGATCTCCAGTCGACCTGAATGACAAGTCCTCCAACTCTTAACGAAGTTAAAAAAGCTATAGGAAATCTGAAGCGTGGGAGAGCATCAGGCCGTGACGGGTTCTCCCAAATTCTAGTCTTCTGTATTCTTCATGTTCCTTTTTTCTTCTCTTCAAATTTATTTCACTGGATTATACTCCTTGAATAACATCTTCAAACCTTAATCTTTCCGATTACTGTTTATACCATTACTACCTCTACCACTATGGGATTTAAATCGACAATTGTATCTGTGTGCTAATGTGGTATAGCAACTCGAACTGATGTACGTACTTACGAAGTTACACGTTGTTACTGACTGATTGACTCCATTAAAACACCAAGATGAAATTATCAAGAAAATTCCGGATAGTGGAGGCAGTAACAGTATTAGTAGTAGTCGAAAAGATTGGGTTTCGCAGATACAACATAAGCAAATGATAATTAGGGACTGAGATGACTAGACAAAGAAGCATTATCTTATGTCTAACAAGTAAAAACTCTTATGATGGGCGATTTCCTGGGTCTGATATTAATGTACGACCTGCTACACGCTAACCCCCACCCACCGAATTACTTAAGTGAGAACATAAGAGTGAATAATAAAGTATTTTGGTTTCGACATATGAAAAACGTATGAAAACCATTCTTTATCCCTTTTCGTTGAAATGGTTAGAATACAGCAAAGAACAAGTTACCAGAGAGTCTCCCATTATTTTGTGAAAAGCTGTCAGTTCATCAAATAACGAGTTGCAAATTCTGAGGGTACAAAGCTTAAAAAGCTTGTGTAGTTTAAAATATTTCTAGGTGAATCTGAAGCTTTACGGCTTTTTCAATCAAAAAAATGAAATACGACAAGTGTGAAGTAAAATTAAAACTCTAAATTTACAAGAAGATAAAGAATAAATACAGTGATCATGGACCAGAGAAAGTCTATTTTTATCACTCAAAATTCAAGCATTAAGGTTACTACTGATGAAGTGACCCGCGTTAACAGTCACTAGCTTTATGAACTCATGTTATATTTCCATCTTGTCATCCATACGTTTATCTTAACATATTGATAGTCTGGATAGTATAATACATCCTGGATCAATGACAACCAATCCAGTATACTTATTAATGGGACGTGACCTCAGAGTCATTTGACATAAATTTAAAAATATAAAGCCTCTAGGTAGGTGTGATTTGAATGCTAGGGTACCTGCATTTACCAAGTTTCATAAAAAGCGATAACTTTTTATCGCTCAATCATCATTTTATAATAATTTAAACATTCAATGGAACGTTTATAAAAGTCAAATTCCTGTTGATATAAGAAGGGATCTATTTTACAATTAGAATTAAATGAATCTCTACAGTTTAACAAGAAACTATAGTTTCATTTACTGAATTCTATATGGATCATCTTAAAATACAAGGCTAATGATACCGTTTTAAAATGCAATCAACCTGCTAATGGTCGACTGTTTAAAACATAGTGGTTCTCGAACATTCTTTTGGTGACCCAATAAAAAATATCAGCTTTTACCTGTTTCTTTTGCCATTTTAATTCATCGAGCGCTTGTTCAAAATCATGTTTTCTTTGTCTCAATGCAAATTCTGTTGCTTGTGCTTGAGCCTCTAAATCATTAGAAACTTGGCATAATGTTAGATAGATCGCTTCTCGTAATCTCTGTCCTGAGCGAATTTCCGCCTGAGCTCTCCGCCAGTTGTACCTTGTGAATTCTTCCCATTGTTGTGGTGTAGTTGTCCTTTATGTGAAATACATATTAACAAACAGAATATCATACAGTAATATAACTCTTAAGTATCGTTTGGTGCTTATATTAGACAAGTTTCATCTAATGAAAGATTTAAACTTAAATGACTAATATTAGGACACAGAACATTTCTTCAGCAAGGATTTTTCTAAGCTTTTTGCTTTGCATACTAACCAGATAGAAAAGTGGCACGATTGAAGTACTTAAAAGGTAAGAAGTAATGATATAAAACGTTAAATTATAAATTTTAAGGAAAGCAACTAGTCATTTTGTAACAAGGGAAAATGAGTTATTACATTACGCAGAGTGAAATGCGCTACGGACATGTTTAAACATTTGCTAAGTTTCTATTTTCATGTTTGTGCTAATATAGCATGGGTCCCAATATAGCATATTCTTCTAAACCGATGCACAGTAGTGCCAGTCCCTAAGCTGATTATGACTGATTGATATTTTTGCCTACAAATGACTATAATAAGTCATTTGTGTATTAAAATATGCATTAAAATATCTAAGACAACATCAAACAAGACGTATAAATCAAGAAAGGATGTCGCAATATGTGCGATTGGTACACAAATATGGACAAAATATAATTTCATCTTGTACACAATTACTGGTTAAACTGAGTTTTTTTAATACAGGCCACGTTTCAGGTTAAAGACGTACTTGTTTCCGTGAAAATAAAAAATACTGAGTGATTTTATGAGTCACTATCGTACCAGGATTGTCTTTAAATATTTTAGTTAAAAGGTTTTTTCAAAAAGAGAGGAAAGTAAGGGTACAACTGTTCAAGCCATGACCATTAAATCATAAGCACTATACATCCAAGTCTTGATAACTGTTCGAAAACAAATCTAAATTGATTTTTTCACAACTCATCTACTAACAAATAAGTAGAGTGACGTAATATTTTTCGTAAATTTGTACAGGGGAAAAATTCGTTTTCTATAGGTAACATTATGGTTTGTAAGGCTTACTTATACGTTTCCTAGCAATTTAAGAAGAATCACATGAGAACATCAGTCTTAATAAAAAGAAATGTTTGAAAATGAGTAGTCTATGGTAGATTTACAGGTTTATGCATACACTTATTTTCGTTAATTGTGATAATTTTAACTAAATATTATGACAATGGACTTCAGAATTTTCGGTAAAGAGATCAGTTTAACAGATGGTTGGAAGAAAGCTAGGGGCGGCCAGACCACAACACGGCAGAAATTCATGAAGTCACTGACAAGTGGACTGAGCCGTGTTGGTAGGTGTAGACTACCTGGTTGGGGTCCGCGAGATGATAGCTCAAAATCGTTTGCAATAGCGCATGTGCATCCACTCTTTGTGTTCTCTCAAACTCCCTATCACTACTTATACTTTCAGTACCTCTACCACTATGGGATTTGAATCGATAACTGAATCTCTGTGCTAATGTGGTATAGCAACTCGAACTGATGTACGTACTTACGAAGTTACACGTTGTTACTGACTGATTGACTGACTGACAATTCAAACTGCTTATAAAAACTAACGATAGCAAAACACAAGATTAAGCTATATCTATTTTATGTTTAAAAACCTGTTCTCCTTGATTTTTGTCTAGTTTATGTTTCACACATCCATATCCCTTCATGCGCACTGAAAAAGCTTCTTTGTTCAGATGCCTTACGTCAAGAAGTCATAAAACAATAAATGCAACACACAAAATGAGATTTAGAGCACTTTTAAGACAAATATAACATAACCAAGAACAAAATCACAAATCATATGCTTGCATCACAGAAATTGCACCACGTTGTCTGAGTTAGACTGTTTATTACCTAATACAGTCTGTATTTACAAAGCATGTTACAGTTACGTAATAAAAATACATATAAAAAACCTCATTAAACTATTCCCGGAAAATCCCTAGTACTATCACTCTATTCAGGTATACTTATGTTTTTCAACATGAACTTTATAAAAAATGCGTTTTTACTTGGATTTTTCACTGATGTACAACTCATTTATAGCAATTTACTCCAACAGTAAATTTGTTCGGAATATATAACCTCCTGATTACCTACGTTATTCCGCGTGTCCCATGCTGATTTGAAAAGAAAGAGTCCAGGTACGATGTTTGTATAAAATAGCGACTGCTTTTTTACCGTGCAACCCACTTCTCCGTCACCTTACTGTCTATGTGTGCTGGCCGGCTTGTTTCTACCAGAATGCATTTTAAACTGAGCTAGGAACATTCAGTTCTATTACCTCTATTTATCACATCAAGTGCCTTACTCAGTGTTTAAACAATCGGTAAATTACACCAAAATAAACTGACGTTCTTTAAAAGTTTATTAGAGGAAATATATGCCTACAGTTACCCTTTTGGAATTCTTGTTGGATTGAGCTTGTAAGAAACTCCTGGACAAGTAGGTGTCAGTTTGTACTGTTGGATGTCAATGTCCATAGCAGCATGCTTATCCTGTAGGTCGAGTAATATTTGTTGCCTGGCCTCTTTAAGAAGAACCATTTGTTCAAATGCGTCATCCACTTTCTTTTGAAGTCTTTTATTGGATTTATCAATCACCTCTTTTTCCTATAACTAATATGAGCACAAATCATTGACCTAACTTTCTTCAACTGAACTTCCGGTGCATCCTCAACGTTGTCTATTTTTTTGCGTCTGTCCCTAAGTGTGAGACACTCTGTAACGCATTCTTTGGGTGTTATTATATTTCTCATTTGTTCCTCAACTGCCTCTTTCCCTAGGTTTACCATCGATATTTCCGCATCCAATTGCGAGTGAGCCAGTTCCAAAATATCTTTCAAGTCTTTTATGGCATCGATTCTGTCTGCGAGTCTTGTAGTGTTGTTAAATTCATCCCATTTAGTCTTAAGAGCAGCTGCTAGGCGTAAAGAACGTGTTTCTTGTCTTATTTGCTCTGATGCCTCTCTTTGACGTTGAGAATTAGCACTTAACGCGAAAGAGTTTGTGAACCAGTCAGGAGGTTGATATTTTATTGACGGTTTAGCCAACGTTGACATTTAGGATAAATCAAATACTCGGGACTCTTTACCATAACAACGTTGGCTAAAACAAAATGTTTACTTACAAATCCTAATCAGTAAATACACTTCAAGGTCTATAACCATTCATAGTGGTATGGGTAAATTTCTAAATTTGTGTAATGTCATTTATTATTATATCGTTGAACACGTATTGTTATTTCATGTTATCCTAATCACAGTATCGACATAATCAGGAATTCAACATTTTTTATTCCGATCCTTATTCATGTGGATTGAAGAATACACAATGATCAGTATTTACTACGTTTCAGCTTGTTCAGTTCAAAGACGCTACGGATAAACAGCGTTTGAAAACGCTGCTGCCGACTTTTTAAATCGAGGATCCCATAGTCAGTTAAACCATTTGAAAGGTAGTCAATGTGTCCAGAGGCATGTGATTAAAGTTGACTGGTTGATTTGAAGGATTGGTAGCATGGCATACCAAACGATGATCTAGAGCGGATGCATGATTGAGACTTTTCTGAGGGAGGTTTGCACTGTGAAACTGATAAGGTCAGAATTAATGATGGGTTCTTACGAAGCTATCTGTCTTTTGATTTTATTTCGAGTACAGTTCAAAGACAGCTTATTATCGGGAACTTTTGATTTTTTTCTAATTGGACATCCAATCGATGTATAAACGTAGTGTGTAAAGTCATTTTTTGAGCCATAACGAATTGATTGCAATCATTGACAACTAGATAAGATAAGATTGGAACTGAGGCAACGGAACAAAATAGGCAGAAATCACAACCACTCGCATTGGTTAAAGCTTCCAGGGACGGTGAAATTGTAGAGTAACAGCAGATAGGTAGGTTTACTTTATCGATCCAGCATCAATAATTGCCATAAGATATACTTACAAGGGTAGGAATATTTAGTGCATTTTCAGAAGAGAGGGAGGCATTGATGCTGAGAAAAAAGAGTGTGAGTGATTTTATTTCACGGACAGATTATGATAGATTGTTCCAATGTCTGAGAAATTACCTGATAGAGTAATCTATATGGAAAAACGACTTAGAATATGTTCGTTTCACTAATGAAAAGGAGTTATGGATTCTGTACCGAGGAGTTTCTGCGTATTGAATTACTTCATAGAAATGCAAAGTGTAAATCGTCCCTGAAGGACTTCCAACATTAATTTATCTTTTATGTGAACCCCACTAAGAATAAATGATTAGTATTCCAGGAGTGATTAAATATGTAATTTATACATAAAAATGCGTGACTCGTTGTTATAGAGGTTTTGAATTTGGAGGTTTATTTCGAAACCAGTTCTGTGAAAGACAAATTGTAGTAGTACATAAGTCCACTACTGTATGTAACCTAAATAACACCTCGTCATGTATGGCAATGAAGATGCCACAATTATTCGGAGTTTGACAACGTTTTAACCAGTAACACCTAATATGAAGCGTACCCACCAAGTGAAATCAAAAGACAGAAGCGAGGAGGTTCGAAGATATATTTGATAGGCTATCAATAGATTGAGGATCGTCTGATCTAATCTGGCTAGCGATTGCAGTAGATGCTGAGCACGACGTTCCCACACGTGATCTGGTGCGGATGCGTGGCCGAGCGCCTTCAGCAAGATGAGTTCATTAAAACTAATGTGGTCAGCATTCAATGTTGAAAACTTAAGAGCTATTTATTTTGGGGATTTATTTACCGCTGCAGTGACATCTAAGTTGAGTAATGTGTTATCGAAGCAAATTATTATACATTTAGCTACGTAGATCTACACGTTCAATATTGTGCAACACTGGGTTACATTGTTGAGGCACAAACCGGTGCCATTTGCATGGTATTCTGCTCTTGAGGAGAACATGACCGCACTACTTTAAGATCATCTGCATATGGAAGTGGTTTGCCCATACGAGAGCAACCGTAAATAATATTGATATGAACCAAAAAGAGAAAAAAGCCTAAGACACTACCTTGTATTACACCACTAATGACCGGTGGAGAGTCCAAAAACGAGGAGTTAATTTTGGCTAACTTGTATTGGTGACTGTGGAAGGAATTAAACCGAATATGCAGATAGTTTCCGACCTTTTAAGAAACAACCATAACACTAAGGTAAGATATCCTCGGCTACGTCGAGCAAAGACCGAATTAAGCAATCCACGTTACGAATCATTGACAAGTCTTTCAGTGGTCAAATGATTTTCCATAATCAAAGAGATTAATGGAATAAAACTCATGAGCCGATGGTTGTTCATGTCAGTCTGATCACGCGTTTTTTTAAAATGGTGTGATATATGCTGTTTCCTAACGGTCATGGTATGTACCTGTCTCCAGGGAGAGAGAAGATAACCTCAGAAAGAATGAAGCAATATCACATCAACCATATTTGTAGAGAACGGGTGATTTCCCCTGTGGTCCATGATCGCTTGGAACCTTAAGGGAGTTAATTGCCGTACAATTGTTTTGGTAAGTGTAAGAAATAGATTTGGTTGCGTCACTAGTCACACACTTGACTTTTAAAATGATGCTATTTAAATACTAATTATTGTTCGCAAATCATCACCGAAAAGGCTTGTCATTATTTTGGAGTTACCTATAAATTTGCCATAATACAGAATACATGTTATATCTGCATTTTGAGTTACTGTGACACATTTATTAAAAAGGAGGATTATTTTTCTAATTGTCAGCCATTATTAAGTGCTAATGGATCCTAGTTGATGGACTTTAACCTTTGCTTTAATGCGACCGCGCTAAAAATTATATTTCTTTGTGCAACTACCGTCAAATCGTTTGTCTTAAAGTAAGGTTTCCGTAGTTGCTTATTTCCTTACCATATTTAACTGGTGTAAATAATTCGCAAAGTTTACTTGAGAAAAACATTTCTCTAATCTAGAATCTTAACAGTGAGCGCTAGAGGTCCCAGTCAGCACGTTATTAATCTTTATATCGACTATTTTTTATGGAATCGTTATAAGATGGAGAGATAAGGAGGGCACCAACTACTATTTCATGCTTCACTTTCATACCACTTCATACAACAGTTAGGACACTTAAATATCTATGTACGCATATTCGACCAAGACAAAGAGCTTGGAAGATAGGTAGCTGCGCAAGCATTATTCTACTGAAGTTAGATATAAATGGCGTGACATCATAAACACTAATTTAGTTTAATTCAAACTACACCTTATATAAACTCTTTGACTCAATCTCACCTTGGTAACGGGGTATCCTGTCTATGTGACTCCATTAGCAAGCAAATAGATGCCGAAATTTTATCGTTAGTTAAATGGAACAGATCAAAGAAGCACAAAATACTGGCACATTATTGTTTAGGTCTATTCATGCTGGTAATTCCCTACATTGAAAATATTTCACAAATGGTCCCACATAAGGTCAGTCATCAAACATAGAAAAGACATAGCTTGATTGATGATTACACCAAATCTCAGCGATATTTCGCTGACCCTATTACTTATAGTTTAGCACAGCCACATGCTATTTCTGTTTTCCCAATACATTTGATGACAGTTCTATCCTATTCAACGTAGTGGAAATGCTTCGGATATGGCGTCTAAAATGAATATAGTAAGTGGTGTGAACATTTCATATTAGTATTGGCTTTCATTCTCTTAATTTCAAAGCTGAAGGAATTCTCAAAACAGCGACTTCAACAATTTCCCATAGACTATAACGTGGTTCTAGAACAATTTCATGATAACAATTGACCAGACTGCTGAAGTTACGTGATAAATATATATAGAAGAACAGCTACGAGGAAATGCTTCTAGGGTACTTAGATGTAATCGGAAGCCCTTCCTTGAACCATATTTAAATAAAATCCTCTTAACTTTTACACATACTTCTACATGCGAATGCAAATTAGAATTTTACAGTTTGGTTTAATGTGAATTCTGAGTTTCGAAATGATGGATTGAAAGCGTTGATAATTTTTGGCGAACCCTAAGTAATACATGTTCTAAAAGGTAACTCTAAATCCAAAAATTCTAGAAACTCGGGATGTGACGAGGTTGATCTTCTCATCAGTTTGAACCCCAAACACTTTTGTCAGTTTGTTTTAATCCAAATAGTTATGAGTTCGATAAAGTGACCCACTGGATTCCACTTTTAGTCACCATCTAACATTACGTTATAACTAAAGAGTAAATGGCACCACCCATGTCCTTTTTACAATGTAGGTTACTTGGAAAACAATATAATCAGTCACACAATAAATATATATAATTGAGAGCTTTAGTTCGCTTACCCGTGTCATAAATTTGACTTTAAGCTACATTGAACTAACGATTTTGTGATGCATAAAGAACAACACGGATCTGGTATGATGTATACAACCTCAAAACGGCTATGACCTATTTGATGACATTTTACGTTCAAATTCAGTCCACTCGATTCCAGATTTAGTAATATTCTGAACTAAACACTGCACTATTCAACACTCTAGGTCTATATGTATATAGACCTTATCATCTTAAATGTCTGCACGATACCAAAATATGTGGAGACAACGTTTTACAAATTTATAACGTACTACTACTTGTCATAAGACATTAATGTATTGAAAACTGACATTTTTGTTGAGAATAGAAGCTTATTCACGGAAATAAAAGTTTCCCGTTTTGTCAGTTTGTCAGAGAATTTCCGCCGTATAACAAATCAGAGTTGCATCTAACAGATCAACTTCATAAGTATTAATATAAGGGTTAGACATGATAGTTTCAAATAAATTGAGCATTGAGTAGAGTGTTAATAATAATCATACTTCTCTGTTATATCCTAATGAGAAGGAAAAATATTATTTCTTACGTTTCGTGATTCAGTGTAAGTCACTTCATCAGAGTAAATAAATAATTGAGATTCACTATAAACATGTAGTTTACATTAGGCCACGAAACGTCAGGAATACAATTGTTCTACAAAGAAATATATTTATTAATAAATCAACTTCATTCTAGTTCTATGCATAAATACAAACTACCTAATGATAACTCCGCCTCGAGTCCCTCCGTGAGCTACTGCCGGTCCCAAGCCCGGATTAAGGAGGAGGATTAGGAATGGGGTTAGCGACCTCATCACGTAGAAAACTAACTCGCTAAAAAACGCTAACCAGAAAAAATTATTTAAACCATTTAAAATCTTTTCAGGGAGTCAGATGGTTTTCATTTAGAAGAGTTGTGATGCCTCATGTCGAAAGCCGAGTTCCTTCGGAAGTCACGAGGCCGACGCCCCTTCTGACAACCAAAGCAACCATTTATTTAGGTACATGGAATGCTAGTACAATGTGGGAGACTGAGAGAGAACTAGGTATGGGGTATTGCTTGATGATGTCCACTTCTGCTTTGATAGTTGTAATCCATTCCGGGCTTATTGTGTGCCCAAGAAATTCTAGAGTTCGAACACCGAAAACACACTTACTTTGATGTATGTTCATTCCATTTTCATCCAGTCTTTTTAACACTGCTCGCACATGTTGTTCGTGTGATTGTAAATCGGGGCTGGCAATTAACAAATCGTCAATATACCCCTGTGCAAATGGCATATCTTGAGGTAGGTTATCCATGAATCTTTGAAATGTTTGTGCCACATTTCTCAGGCCAAATGGCATGCGTACAAACTCGAATTAACCAAAAGTTGCAGCAATAGCTGTCCTGAGGATATCTTCATCAGCCACCGGGATATTGTGATATGCCCTGACCAAGTCAGTTTTGGTAAATACGTTCATGCCATGTAAACCGTTTATGAAATCTTGGATATGCGGTATCGGGTACCTATCTGGTACGGTTTGTCAGTTGAGGGTTCTGTAATCCCCGCAAGGGTCGCCAATCGCCTTCATTTTTCTTTGGGACCATATGCATAAGGGATGCCCATTGTAATTCGAAGTTTCTTTCAGTGTTTAGCGTCGTTTCTTAGTGTCAACGAGAAACTCGTATCTCTCTAGAAAGTCCATCCCCAGTATTGTCAGATCTAAATCGGCTACGGTGAAAACCCAGGGGAATGGCCTTCTGAATCCAAAATCTAGTGTTAAAGTTTTCTGTCCAAACGTCGCAATTTTAGTTTTATTGGCAGCTTGAAGTGTAACTGGGGATGTTTTGCGCCCCAGCTCAGCTTTGTTTTGAGGGATGATACTAAGAGCAGCGCCAATACCTACCAAGAAGTCCAAGCCTGAGTTTCTGTCTCTAACATAAAACAAGCGACTGTTTAAGCGCCCCTCCTCAGTCGTCGCGACCTCGGCAAGGGTTGCCCGTTTCCCGCATTCCTGGGATTTTGTTTGGGCCAGGCGCATGGTTGCATGCACTTGGTTGAGTTGACACCAAACTTCCAGTGATACCAACAGAACTGCCCAGATTGTCTGGACATTTGTAACCTGTTTTGTGACTTGGGTCTTGGTTGTTGTGGTGACCTGTTCCTGTTTCTACGAACATTTTTCATTCCGGCGATAGCCTCAGCGAGGCTTTTAACACTCGCAATGAGTCCTTCTATGACTGGATCTTCTGCTGGTTCTTCCTTTTGTGTGTGGTTTATCGTGTGTGATCCAGTTGGAGGACCCATTTCTATTATCCTATCGGCTATACGCGCTAAATGAGATAAGGAAGTTTCAGAATTTCGTGCATCCAAACAGTGTTGGACGTAGCATGGGAGAGCTTGTATCCATCCATGCTTTAGGACTGCTTCACCCACTGTGTTATCACCCACTAAGACTTGAAGGTGACGTAAAAACTGTGACGACGACCTATCACCTAATGTTCCTCCCTTGATAGGCCTTTGGATTCTTTGACTGTCTGATAATGATAAATGGTTCATGATCTCTCGTCTTAAAATGATGTAGGGTTGTAGTGATAGTGGGTTTAAAATCAAGTCACGGACTTCTTTGTTGACTGAAGGAAGAAGGATAGAACACAAGTCTCTATAGCGAATTCCTTCAGATTTGATATTGTGTCTCGTGAAATAATGCTCTAGTTGAGCAAACCACAACACAGGATCACTACGATCAAATTCTGGAAGTCGAGATTTCGTAGTCATAACAGTGTCTATCTCCACTGATGACAAATCCTCCAGGTTTTGGGTTTGTATTGAGTCTGAAATGAAGTATATGAACAATATAGTAATAAACTTAATACGAAAAATGGCTACTACAGCACGAATACCTTAAGATAATAAAAAAGCTATGGATAAATATATATACCAGACTTTATTTACGGATAATCAGGTCTACTTTTACGACTAAGTAAAATAAAAATAATAAATTTATTAATCAAAAATGAAATCAAATTCGTGTTTCAAAGGGATTACCAGTTTCATGCCTATAGGTAACCCTCGTGTCATTAATAGAAGAAACCAGACTAGTCGGAAAATAGGTCTTTATTTTGATCTTCGCGCAGTCACAGTGGAGCGTGCGATTCCTTACTCAGACAAACCAAGCCTCTCAACATACAATATAAGATAATTAGGAATATAACGCCTATACAGAATAAAGAAGTGTATAAATATCTGAACTATGCTGTTTAGACATGTGCTTAGTTGCTTGAGATCAACTCTTAACCAATCGACCTAAGCTGTTACAAGTCTTCCGAATTGCTGCAGAATTGAGGAGATACAATTAAGAGGTGCTTCGGATCAGTGAAACACATTGGACGCAAGTTGGACAACAAGGACTAGCTTCAGGGGAACTTCTGTTATACTCTGGCCATGAGGAAGAAAATGCTTCACACAAGGAGTTGCATTGATGCTGTCCAAACAAGCACAAAATGCACTTATAGGATGGAAATCTCATGAACCAAGGATCATCAAAGCCCCCTTCAAAACAAAGAAAGAGTATTTCAATGAACGTCATCCAAAGTTATGCACCTAGCAACGGCTACAATGAAGATGTTAAAAACCAATTCTACTATGGGCTGCAGTCAATCGTGGAGAAGTGCCCAACAAAGGACGTGACCATTCTGATGAGAGATTTAAATGCCAAGGTTGGAGTAGACAACACCGGATACGAAGACATCATGGGCCAACACGAACTAGAAGAAAGGAACGAAAATGGTGAGAGATTTGCAAACCTATGCGTTTTCAATAAACTGGTTATAGGCGGCACTATATTCCCAGATAAACTTTATTATGATCCATATGATTACCGTAACCAGCAGTTGGAGATTTCGAATAACATCGTTTAAAAGTGTTCCCAATGACACATACGTTCATTATTTGTCCTCTCTTAGATTTAAAATTTCTTCTTTCTATTGCTAATATTTGTTTACTAATACTGATATTATCATCATTTTCTTCTGAGATACATGTTGATAATAAGGTGTAAGAACTTGAACCAAGGTATTAATGTGTCACTTTCTACACTACATATGACTAATTGACTCAAGTATACAATTAATACAATGTTCAATGTTTCTATGTTAAAGCATATAAATAACTCAACAGATTTTGAATAGTGTAATATATATATATATATATATATATATATATATATATATAGATATAGATATAGATATAGATATATATATATATATATATAGATATATAGATAGATAGATAGATAGATGGATATATATATATATATATATATATATATATATATATATATATATATATAACTCAATTCATTCTTTATTATCTCATTTAATTATTTTTAGAAGAATAAAATAGACATAAGAAAGAATAGATAATAATTGAATAGAACTAGAAAGAAGGAAAACTCAGAATAGACTAGGTTGAAGAATGCTGGTTGGCAGACAAAATGCTCCACTGAAGGTAACAGGCGTAAGTAAGTAAGTAGGGAAAATCTAATTTATGATATATAAATGCATAAAATCTTATTAGAAATAGAATAAATACACATTTAAATTATTTTCAAAAGTTAAATATACAATACTGTAAAATTCTATTATAGAATTGATCTTTTAGTCACTTGAATTAAATACTAATATCAGATAAGAAGAAATATAATCATGATATTGCTACAATGATTAGTAATGGTAGTAATAATAATAATAATAGTACTAGCATTAGTAGTAGTAATAATAATAATAACAATACCAACAATAGTAATAATAGCGGTAGTAAGTGATAGTAGTAATAGTAACAGTAGTAGTAATGGTAGTGTGGTGTGTGCTACTTATATTGACATAAGTAGTATATGATGTTAGTCGTGAACAGAATGTCTGACAGAAGAGAGACAAGAGAATCGAACAGTAAAGAATGAAAATAGAATGCAATTTGTATGAAAATGCAAGAACAATGAAATCTGAGTCATTTTCAGACAACTGATGTACATTTTGCAAATTAAGTATTTACTATATGATTGTTAGATTTGATTAGGAAGTCATGTATTTTCGTGTCAAATACATTCTATTGTCCCCCATTCGTGTTCTGTTCGTTACAGTAGTAGTAATAGTAATGGTAGTAGTAATAGTATTAGCAATAGTAGTAGTAGTAGTAGTAGCATTAGTAGTAGTAATAATAGTAGTATATAACAAACAGAAATTAACAAATAAAAACTGATTTTAAGGAAAAAAATAATGTTTTATTAATTTTCTTTTTCTTTTTATTATTTTGATAAATAAATTTAAAAATAAAAAATAAATAAACAAACCAAATAGAAATGATCTAATTCAATAATGATATTTCTTGTGTTACACATTTGGTATCCATGTAGAGACTATTCTGGAATTATTGATTTGTTTTAATCTTACTATATAAATAATAATAATAAAAAAGAATAATGGTATAAAAGAAAATAATAAAGGAAAAAAAATCGATAAATTTTTTTCATTTTAAAATCAAAAAAAAATTTTTTGTTTTATTGGAATAATCATAAATGGTAGGTATCATTACCAAGGCTTGATTTGATAATTTCGAATAAATTGAGCACTAGGTTGATGATTATAAATAAATTAATATATATTTGTAATATCCAAATGAGTAGAAAATTAGATTTTCTGATGTTTCGTCACTTAGTGTAAGTCATTTCTTCAGAGAATAAATAACCAAATTAAAATTAATTCAACTACAAAGAAAGTAGGGTAGCTGAGGCGTTCCATAAAATGCTTAATCCTACTTCTCTCAACAGAAAGGAAGGCCTTACCATACATCCTACTTGGACCATTTATCCTAGCCACTCAGTCTGATCATATTTACAAATTCACACTATCATATTACAAATTTAAACTCTATCCCATCTTACCATGATGGTCACACAATTTTTCATTCTTAAACAATGCACACATACATACATACACAAATTTACATACATACATATCACTTATGAATCACCTTGACAAAAATGACATGACATCAACTTGTTCATATCTGTTTTTTGATTGATCAAATATTATTCTTGTATTGTTCCATTGTACTATTTAAACTTGAAATAATTTTAATTTGGTTATTTATTCTCTGAAGAAGTGACTTACACTAAGTGACGAAACGTCAGAAAATCTAATTTTCTACTCATTTGGATATTAAAAATAGATTATTAATCATAAATGGTGCTTTGAATTTAGCTTATATACACTAGTTGTATGATATGGTTGTTCATAAAAGTGGTTTTGAAATTTTTACTAAAATAACATCATGTTACTGAATTTTATTATTTAAATTAGAATAGAGAATTTTATTTATTTATTGTTATATCCAGTTATGTCTAGTCTATCAGTTACTATTCCCCTTATTCACAGTCACATTTGGCTAAATCTTGTACGAATGTTGTTTTTTATTTTATGGTACGATGTGATCTATTTAGTTTGTATACAAACCTAGTATGATTGAAATAAATGATTCATATTACAGAGGTTGAGATTGGTGTTCTTGACTTAACAGGCAGGTCTAAACAGGAAGCAGGACCAATAAAGACTCTAGACTCCTCATGCTTGTTCTATGTGTCATTGGTTCCATCGATAAATTACTCTTCTTTAATTGGTGGTATCATCACGTTATACATTAACAGGGCACACAGGCCACAAGTTATGACACTTACATTAAGTCTATATTGTTTTCTGTTACAGAGTGAATTGCATTAAGACAAAGTTTTGTTACAAGAAAAGTTAGATGGTAGATAGCAGTGGAATATACGATGCAGGTTTCGTCCTAAATAAGACTCATCAGCAGGATATATCTGCATCATACAGTTGATATTCACTCAAGGACTTCAACCCAGTACCTCTTGCTTCAAATGCCATCGCATTATTTACATATCTACTGGGTCCTGATAAACACTAGCTTGTGCTTCTCATTATTGGCATCTAGCTGACGAGTTTCAAATAGAAAGTAACGCGTGTCCTGTATTTCATTGCTATTTACCGTCAACCTCTGTTTATAAAGCTTATAACTTCAGGCAACATCGAGGTAGTCCATACATTAGTCAATTAAATCCAGATCCCCATGGAAAACCTGGAACAGTATTCAATCTATTACATGAAGAATCTTTATATCAGACAATCATTAATCTTTATACATTCATCAAATTGGTTCAGTATACACATTTGGAATGTATTACATAAAGTAAATGAGTGATAGTCTTTATTAAAGAAATTAATTATTTATTTGTTATATAACAAAATATACTACAGGTTAGTATATGATCTACTTAGGAGAATGTTTTAAAGAAAAAGGTATCTTTTGTAAGAGGACGAGTTCATGTATAACTCCATCCTCTACTGATTGATGGCAACAGTTTATTAGTGTATACTTTTCCGAACTAATGTAAATAAAGAATGATCAAACCTTGGAACTACCCTCCAAAATAATGTTATCATGATTATTATTATTATTATTATTATTATTATTATTATTATTATTATATGGCTACAAATTGATTTCTAAGTAGTACTTCAGCAATAAAAGATTTTTGAATGTCTGATTTGTGCGCTAAGGGTGTATAACAGTAAAATGAATAAACCAACTTTTATTAGATAAGTTTATCAGCAATCCTGTTACATATGCTTTTTCTGTAAAATATTTAGGTTGAAACGCCACTAAAAACGATGTTTTATTCTGACTCCTCGTCAGTAAAGCAGTATGTAGAAGAGGTATACATTATCTATGGTCAAATTCTAGTGACCAGCTAAGCCATAGTTAAAATTCGAACCAAAGTGTTTATAAATAATTCTAAATGGCAGTTGGCAATATCACTTCCTCAAGTCTGAATTTATACAGCAGTTCGTTATTCACAATTCATTGATCACTGTGTGGTAATCAATCAGGGCCCCCAAACGCCCTGGTACGCCCGAGAGTGAGGAGAGTCCGCTCTCTCTCTCGAAATACTCTTACATGGTCACGCGGATATACCCTCTGCCAGAGAAGTCCTACTCACTGCCTTCACGTGGCGGGGGTGTTGTTTACGAAAATGGGAGGACGAAAAGCGAATTTCCCGGCGCTTTAACCGGATCCCAAATCAATGGTGCATATGGGCTCCAGTATCCTGAAGGAACAAATGGCGTATGAACCAATCGTTGTTCACCGGCTACCATGGGACTGCATCTCCTTACGATGCTTCAGGTCGAAGGCTCGGGGTGTGGCCCCCTAAGAAAACCACCTGCTTCAGTTTGGGCACCCGGGCAGTATCACAGCCCTCACACAAATCAATTGATATCTGTGTGGCGCATATGTATTTGGTACCTCCTTGTACCAATTTCTATGTTTTAAAATAATAAATAAATAAATAATCAATGTCATATATGTCAGGTCCTTCTTAGTGCAGATCGAATGCTATCGACCAACTTGTAATGTGGTCACTAGTCTACGTGACTTGACATTGCGTGCATTATGTTGGAGGTAGTCAACAGGAATCCCTGGACCAAGGTTTTGTGCTACTTGGCACTCGTCAGTAAGGTGTATCTGTAATCTTGAAGGAACTGGTACACCCTGACGGATTAGACTCCGTATCAACCAGCTTCACAGTCAGATACGTTACCACTGAGCTATTCGATCCGCGACTGACTTTTCTGACGAGTGTCAAATAGCACGAAACCTGTGTCTAGAATTCCCCGTTGACTACCTCTAACCACCAGCTTATTTCAACAAGTTCATTAATTCATAGCTTGGTTACGAACCATATCGATTTAATATTATATCCAAGGTACCAAGTAGTTTCGCCATATTATGCAATAACCTTTTTAAAATTATATATTGTACTTGTTGATTTAAATATGATTTCATCATAACGTTTAATAATCTGACAAAAATAACCGTAGAAAGCATTAAACAACTGTTTCATCCTACTTAAAAATATTTTAATTATTACGGCTCTACCCAGTAGTCAAATGTACTGCCACTTTCAAATTTCACAGGGATTAAAACATGGTTAGATCACTGAATAAGCATTCTTTTAGTTTACATTTTTCTATTCAATCTATTTCTGATACACTGCAATTATCTTCAAGTACCATTAATGATGATTAACTATCTTTCAATAAGTGTGAAGATCATTTTAAACTCTACAATTACTTGTTAAACCATTGGTAAATTCACTATTAATTTATTCTTTTTGAATCAGGATTTGTTTTATGGTATAAACTATTTCATCAATATATGTTTTCACTTTGCTAGAGATATAAAATGACATTTAAGTTGTATTGATACTACTAGCTTTACTAAATATAAGTAGTTTACGATTTATTTATAAAACTATGCAATAAATTACAATAGAAAATCAAATTAGCATAACAAAACGTCACACTTTTTCTTAAACAACGTGTATATATAAGCAAGCATCTGCACAATTAAGAAAAAGGGATAATCGATATATAATAATAAAGGATTTACTTAGTGAACGAAGCACATTTGATCAATATTTCATGCAAAAACAACTAATGTTAATAGTGAGTAAAAATTATTTACTTTAAATAATTGTCACAAGGGGTTTTTGTGGATATTTTAGTAGTGTTATAGTGGAATTCATAAGTCCATTGTAGCTAGACCACCATGGAAAACCTGAAAGCACTGAACGACCGTTTCGTCTCAATATGGGACTCTTCAGCAATGCCCATCCATGATCCCTCCACGCAAGACTCGAAGACAGGATTTATCAGTTTCTCGAGCGAACGCTCCACCTTTAGACCATATAATATGAACTTACTTGTTAAGTTGATTCGATATTAATCGCGGGGCGGGGTAGTGGATGCGCACTGCTGAGGAGTCTCATATTAGGACGAAACGGCCGTCAAATGCTTCCAGATTTAAATGATTAGTTAGTTAGATTTTTATCTTATTTATTTGACCATTTATTCTTCATATCAGTAAACAACTTTACATTTGAATGGCATACATTAGTATAAAGTAGTATTTTATAAAAAGACTAAATGTATTGCCTACTACACAAGTAAATTATCCATTAGAAGAAAACATGATTTTGTTGTTCTGTTCACCTGAAGCAAAATTTCTAACGCTATGATCGAGTTATTTATAAATCGTTGAGTTATAAAATTGATAAGTCTTCTAAATGAATGCTAGATTTGGTTCCAATGCTCTTCTAGTAACCCTCAGACTAGATTTACACAGCAACTTGAACACGAGAGAAAAGATGGGAATTATGGGATAAACACTACTCCAAAAGTTCGTTTATGTACAGAAAATCTAATGATTTTATAGTATTTTAGATGACTTTGAGTCTTTGGATAATTTTGGAATGCAACTAAGCATAGTAGCAGTATAAGTAATCATCCAACTAGAAACTCAACATATCAGTATTCACTTTCTGGATGTTTCTGGCAAAACTTTTAGTGAATGCTGGTTGGATAAGATGCTTTTCAGTGTTTTCAAAGCCTTTTTTAAACTTTCTTTTCTAGGAGTTTTCGTGATCTCCCCAACAAAGATTAACTTGCTTACGTAAACTAAGCATTATGAAATCAAGGTTCAAGACTTCCTACTCAAAACTTTCAATTATGTAACATCAATACATAATACATACAAAGTTTAGTCACTCAAACCAATTACTACTTAGTTGTTAAAACTGAATAATTACTAAAAGACTAAACAAACATGGTATTTGTCATTATTCAGAGATCACTCAATTGTAAGATAGATATTCCTGAGTATATGACTTTGAAAAGTTGGTAAACTTCATAATACTTCGTTTAATATAGATACTTACAGATATTTTACCTAAATAATCGTTAAAATTACAGAAACAGTGGAGATCAGTGAAGCTAATCCGTGTTGGGTAGAGACAGTTATCTACCTCAGTACAATGGAAGATAGTTGCTCAGTTTCGCGAATTGGTTGAAGTTAGACATTAACACCGTTGGATGCCGGTTCAATAGTCTATAGGTTAAGCGCTCGCGCGCGAGATCGATATGTCCTGAGTTCGAATCCCGCGAGCAGGATTGTAAATGAGCACTGATGAGGAGTCCCACAGTAGGACGAAATGGCCATTCACTACTTCTAGGTTTTCAATGGTAGTCTAACATCAATCAGTTTATGATCTTAATAAAAAAAGTCGATCTCACACTCTGATATCATATATATATCAAAGTTTTTCTCAACATTTCTTGTGTTTCAATGAATATATGGATATTTAACATTGATGACATCAGTATTCAATGGAACGGATCAATATAGAAGTCTAATTAGTTATTCCACTTTTATAACTAGTCATAAATTAATCCATTCTACATCAAAGATTCTTCCAATATACAAATAGTAATTCTGTTCTAATTTAGAAAGTTTGTTTATAAAAAACAACTACCATTTAAAAGAAAACAAGCATCATGCAAATGATGTCCTTTACTAAATTGAACTATCATGCTAAACTATTTGAAATGATTTTCTTCTATTAATAATGAAGCATTCAATTAGTGACTACCTGAACTTTTACAACATTCAAAGTTCCAAATTTTCTTTTTTTTTCCTGTTACTGTTACCATGGTTACGCAATATCACGTTCATATTCTAGAATATCTTCTTTATCTAAATAAATTGAATATTTACTAAGAAGTTAGTTTTTTTAATTTTTTTTTGTAATTTATAAATGATTACATAATCTTACTTTTCTAAATATTCAACAATTTGTTCATGACCAAATTGTTTAGCATCTGTTAATGGTGTATGTCCCCAACGATCAATTGGATTAAGTTTAACACCACTAACTTCAATAAAAAATTTTACAGCATCTAATGAACCACAACTAGCAGCTACATGTAAACCAGTACGTCCATCATAATCAACTGAATTAAAATCTACTCCATGAATAAAACTTCTAAAAGAGAAAAGAAAAACATTTTATGTATTAAATAAGACATATAGTTAATTAATTATTCTAGAAGATTTATGAAGAATATTTGAATGAACAATTTGTTATAACTTGTCAATTGAATGCTACTTTTTTTATGTATGGTCGTCGCTGATTATTATTTCGGAAACGCTTATCACTTATACTTGGAACGATAGACTTCCGCAATTCCCAAGACGCGAAAGTAAGAACACCAAGACTGTTATAAGTGAATATGTATTAACGCCAAAACACGATGATGACCCTAGTCAAAAATACACTCGTTTATATATTCATTGCACACAAACTTTGATTAATAATTAGGATGAAATCACATACTTGAAGTCAATTGAAGCTAGACTACCATGGAAAACCTGGAAGTGCTGGACAGCCGTTTCATCCTATTGTGGGACTCCTCAGCAGTGCGCATCCAAGACTCCGCATCGCTGGATTCGAACCCAGGACCTATTGGTCCTTAACCACTACACCACTGAGCCGGCCGGCATCCAACAGTGTTAATGTTTAATTTCAACTAGCTTCAACTGATTCATGATCTTAACCATTGAAATTATGACAATATCGACAAAAAACCCATCTGATAATTAATAATCATATATATAACCAGTATTGACTGTTGTATATTATTCTCCTAATATTACTATACTACTTATTTATTATTCCAGTAAACACCGAATAATGTTATTAAAATTAAATTGAATATTCTTTATATCATTTGAAAATGATACATTCATTTTTCAATTCTAAATAATACATTTGTGCAAGAAATAATTTAACATAATAAATCATTAGGCATTACCTTATTGTTCAATAATAAGCTCAAAGGATATATATACAATAGAAGTTAAGTAACATAATTCATAATATCGAATAAACATATACGTGAATTAAAACAAAAATCAGTATTACTTGTATCTTCCCATTGTTGTTTACAACTGTAATTGATCAGTCTCTTATTAAAATATATATATATATATATATATATATATATCCTGTGCGAACTATCCCAATATTGTCTTAAGTCGTAAGCATTATAAACAGAGATGGATGGTGAATAGCAGTGGAATCCATGACGCACGTTTCATCCTGATAGGGCTTCTTCAACTAAATATACCTGTACCATATAGTTGATGTTCACTCCAAAATTCAAATCCAGTACCGTTCACTTTAAACGTCATCACTTTATCCACTTATCTAATGACTCCTGATAACCACTTGATTGTGCAATCGGATGATTTTTTAAATTCACCTTATGTTGTATGTTGCTATCTTCTCATTCTTGTTTACGACTGTAATTGATCAGTGTCTTATTCGCATATATACATCCTATGTATATTGTCTTAAAGATTAATAATATTGAAGTTTTACAAAGAAAACTTCCTGTTACCTTGATTTTAATTTCCTTCAAATAGACATTTTAAAAAAGAACTTAATGTTAATATTCTATTGTCAATGTTCTGTTAACCTGATATCTGTATTTTCTACTTTGTAAAACAAATTTATTTGAATAACAATAGGATTATTCGTGTATCAATTTTTTAAATTATTTATAAGGTCATTAGGAAAATGTAAATGAATCATTTCTGACGAGTTGATTGAAACAATTAAGTGTTTTTATGTTTTAATTTTCTAATCAAATGATTATGAAATAATAAATAATATAGTAACTATTCGATAATCTTCTTCTATATCTGGGCTATCTGTTCCTGCTATCTAGATATTGAAACAAGTTATCTGTTTTTTTTTTAATAGTTGAGATCATGAGTCAATAGAAGCTAGATCACTATGAAAAACCTGAAAGCACTGGACGGCCGTTTCATCCTAGTAAGGGACTCCTCAGCAGTGCGTATTCACAATCCCACCATGGGAGATTTCAACTCAGGACCTATCGGTCTCGAGAGCGAGCGAGCTAGCGCTTAAACACTAGACCACTGAGTCGGCCAGTATCCAACGGTGTTAATGTCTAACTTCAATCAATCCACGAAATTGAGCGATACATCCACCATTGTCATATGTGAGTTATTATTTCACAATAGACCCAGTTGAACTCCACTGGTTATTTTGTTTTGTTTTTTTTTCTTTGTATCATAGTCAATTACACTGAAACAAAGATAATCATTTTTGCTTAAATTTACATGAATTAACGGAAATGATTTTATTTTTAATTTGTTTTAATTCATTAATTATTTTCTTTTTCTGGAAATCGATTATACTTATGTGTTGTATAACGATTATTTACAATTTATGATTAATTGAAACTATTAAGAAATTGATTGAATTACCATAAAATCGATTTATAGATTTTCTCTTTTTTTTCCCCTAATTGTCATTTAAAGAAACAAGAAATGATTGTAATAGGTTCTTTTGTTCATCATATATATATATGAGAGAATAAATAGAGAGATATCATGGAAGCAAGATAAGTTAGAGATATATAAAGATAAATATGATTATGAGAAAGCATTTGATAGCGAGGACAGAACAACACTATGAAGGTTTCACAATTGATTAATCACTGGATGGTGATCAATGTCATGCTTCTCTAGTACTTTTTAGTGCAGATCGAATGCTATCAACCATGTTGCAATGTGGCCACCAGTCTAAGTGACTCGACAATGTAGGCACTATTGTGAGATTAGATGGTGGTTTGAGATAGTCGACAGGATAGCTCAGTTGTAATGTCTCTAACTGTGAAGCTGGGTGACACGGGATCGAATCCGTCAGGGAGCACCAGTTTCCTCAAGATTACAGTTTCACCTTGCTTACAAGTGCCAAGTAGCATAAAAACCCGGAGTCCAGGGTTTCCTGTCGACTATCTCCAACCACTATCTACCTATGAAGGTTTGTTCAACACTACGGCGTGCCTGAGTAAACAGTCAATATCATACGGAATTCCTATGACGGATTAAACTTGGAGAACTACGAAAGCCATTATCCAGAAAATACAAGTGTTTATTAACAGTTGTCTACGCAAAATGCTTCGGATTCGTTGGCCAGACACTATCAGTGACAACCTATTGTGTGGGAGAATGCCATCGCGTTACCACGGAGTGAACATCAACACTGAGATGCAGATAAATCCAGCTGACAAGTCCCAAAAAGGATGAAACGCGCATCCTGGATTCCGCTGCTAGCCGCTATCCATCCTTGCTTAAAAATCTTGTGACTTAAGGGAATATTGAGTCGATCCGCATAGTATGCACATATGCCAACAAGAGACTGATCAATTTCAGTCCTAAACATCAGTGGGAAGATTCAAGTAAAACAACACTAAGTGAATTTAAACAATACAGATATTTCTATATAATCAGAGACCTGAAACCTAGACTGAAATTACTTTCACTGCAGAAACATATAAGAATTCTAGAACTATTCCAACATGATTTTTAGAGACATATTCAAATACAAAATACTGGATTTCACTACATTTGACTTGATTAATTATACATTAACACTCTGAATAGTTAAACAGTCAAAACCAATAAACATATATTCCAAGTCCAAGAACATTTATAGCGAGATTATAATTTCTGAACGAACCAATCAGGTATAAGCTAACAGGTCACGGATTTTGGCAGTCACCCATTTAGCTAAGTAGAGTCTTGGCATTATAGTTGATGTCTGTTCATGATGAAAACTCTTAATGTAATTGCTAACTCTTACTATCAACTATAAATGATAATCCTTATTGTTCAAACTGCTTTATAACCCACATTTGGTCCTAGTTACTAAGTGAACACTCTCAAGGTCACTTTAGCGTCGCTCAAAGGTCGTTCATAAATTATAGTTTCACCGAATTTATATTACAAACTATTTACCTTTCAATGTATATTAATCAAGTTATGTAACATTCAAGTTATCATTATATGAAGTGTTAAAATTGATTGCAATACCTTACATCCAAATTCATTAGTGAAAAGTTGATACACAGCATAATTTGATAAACCGTTATACATAAGAAAAGAGGATAGGAATTATAAGAGAAAGTGACTTATCAAAACAGTCTTTATTTTCTCTTAGAAATAAAGTAAACCTTCATAGGAAAATCTAGTATGACGGAACAAAGTAGGATTTAAATAAAGCAAGAACAAATATTGATGCAGAATAGTATGAATTCATAATATTTCGAGGTTTCTCGTCAGCTGCTTACAACCAAATATGTGATAAACTTTTTACATTGAGATAGTGTAAAACAACTGGCATAAATGAATGTACATGATTAGAATGACAAAGATTTACAATAATAACTATATATATATATATATGCTAGAACAGGTCAGAGGTTAATTAGTGTTAGGATTAAGGAAACAATTAAAGATGGGTAATGTTGAATGGAGTTTATACATTGTGTGATAATTATTTTAGAGGTAATAGAACAGTGATTAGATAGGTTACGTAATAATTGAATAGAATTAGAAAGGTTGTAAGCAGCTGACGAGAAACCTCGAAATATTATGAATTCATACTATTCTGCATCAATATTTGTTCTTGCTTTATTTAAATTCATAAAGGGAACTAACTGTATGAAAGTAGGATTTTCTTAACATCCCTGAAGTCCTAACTAGAATTACAAGACGTCAGAAGTAAAACAGTTATCACTAATTTCATTAAAGGATTATTGAGCTGTATTGTAAACTTAATAAAATTAATAATAAACAATTGAATGTCGACTTAATAGTTTTAATGATGAATCATTCCTTTCGAGTACTGAAGGTGCTAGATTCAATCTCCATCATCAAGTCATGGATACTCACTACTAAGGAGTTCAAATACCTTTTAATTTTCAATAGTACCTCTATTGAGAAAAAAACAAAACAAATTAAAAAAAAAATAATTCTTAATTATCTTACCTTCTTAAAGTTGATAAATCATTATTACTAGCAGCAAATAATAATGTAGTAACTGCATCTGTTCGATAAGAATCACGTGGTTTCCGTGGATCAATTTTTTTATCATAATGTAAATGACTTTCATAATGATGTAGAATAAATCTATGAACAAGTTCCTAATTGTATGAAAAGTGTTTCCAGGATAATCATAAATATGTTGAAAAAAAGAGAGAAAGAGAGAGAGAGAGAGAGAAAGTGAAAAATAATCAATTACCATTATATTGTGACTTCATTATGTAAATTTGTGATTGATAGGCAGTTATTTTATACTGTATTGTAAATCCTCTCCCAAATGGATTCACATCCTATATGTGACCAAATGTAGGACCATATTTAGACTGTGTAGTATTAGTTACATTGTTAAGCGTATATAACTTATTCTAGTTTCTGAACAAGCCAATCTATTCATTCTTTTTGAGTTACATTATGACCTTGTTAATTATTTGCTCATTAACCATGACTGTTTTTATGTAAGCGTATTTGTATGCATTTCTTATCTTATTTATCAAATGCCTGTAACTGATTTCTATTTGGTTATAAATATCGATTCATGGTTGATTAAATTAGGTTGGCTCACATGCCTTCTCCACTGAGTGTCATTTCGCTTCACTCTTCCTTCTTTGTTTCATTTCCCTAATTAACTTTTCAAATCAATGAGTGTATGAACTATACAAATTTTAAATCCATTCTTGTGCTAATGCCGATTAAGTCGATTATTACATACGAGGATAGCCGATATAACAATAACAATCAATCATACGATTTAACTAGAGTCAGATCTCGGGTCACTAAAACTTATCTGTAATATAAATGATGTATCAAATTATTTATTTATTTAAACACATAAACATGGGTACAAGAAGGCATAAAATAGATACGCGTCAGATAAATGATTGGATTTGTGTGAGGGCTAGGATACTATCCAGGTTCACAAACCGAAGCAGGTGGTTTTCTTAAAGGACAACACCGTGAGCCTTTGATCTAAAGGTTTAATCCACAAGGCAGTGGAGCAACATAAGCAGATGCAGTCCCATAGTAGCCAGTGATCAACAATTGGTTCATACGCCATTTTTTCCTTTAGGATCCTGGAGCTCACATGCACCATTGATTTGGAATCAGGGTTTTCCAAATCCCCTAGGTGAACATTTCGTGTCCACTAACCCAGTTAAAGCACTGGACATTCGCTTTTCATCCTCTCAATTTCGTAAACAATAGTAATGTCACGAGAAGTCAGTGAATAGGACTTCTCTGGCAGTGGTTGTATGCACGTGGTCATGTGAAAGCATTTCCATAAGAAGAGCTGACACTTCACACTCTTGACCGTACCTGGGCATTTGGGGGGCTATGTATCAAATAGATATAATCGAAATCTTTTATTATTAAAAAAAAAACTTCTACCAAATGAACTAATAAATTAATCAACTCTACTTATAAAATTAATCCAATTAACTTGATTATAACGTGTTAAGACGAATCGCATAGAAACTATGAATATTTTTCAGTCATCTAAAAGATTAATTCAGTTGTGAAAATCTTCCAGAAAACAAGATGTTCTAATATAATTCATTGATAAACTGAATATTAAAAATGTTAATAATTAAATTTATTTAAAAAAGTTAGCAAAGTAAAAACTAAATAGATCTAAATAAATGAAAAAAATATATATGAAATCAGAATAGTAAATTAAGTAGTAAATAAGTAGTTTATTAACTCGAAATCTACTTTAATTGGTTACTGATTAGTGATATAAGAGATTGATGACTATCTTAAATAGGTCAATAGTAAATTCATAAATTATGGAGATAAATAATCAAGATTTATATTCTAATAGAAGTATTAATTTCTTTAAAATAATGAAATCTAACTAACTTGAAAACTAAATCTATGGTATTCTTCCTACTACTTCCAACCTCATAACAGATGGTAATTTTAATATTTGAACTAATTACATACTTAGTCACCTAATTATTTATGCTTGTTACTCTCAATGGGAGATAGGCCATCGACCAGCATTCTCCAACCCACTCTGTTGTCCTCGACCTTCCTTTCCAGTTCTATCCAATTCTTGTTTACTCTTCTCATGTCTGTCTCCATTTCTCGGCGTATTGTGTTCTTTGGTATTCCTCTCCTCATTTGGCCTTGAGGATTCCATGTGAAAGCTTGTCTTGTGACTCAGTTCGGTGCTTTCTTCAATGTGTGTCCTATCCACTTCTAGCGTTTCTTTCTGATTTCTTCCTCCACTGCAGTCTGGTTTGTTTTCTCCCATAGTAGGTTGTTGCTGATAGTGTCTGGCCAACAGATCTGGAGTATTTTTCATAAACAACTGTTAATAAACACTTGTATCATCTTGATGATGACTTTCGTAGTTCTTTAAGTTTCAATCCCATACAGAAAAACTGTGTTGACAGTTAAATTGAGGATTCTGACCTTGGTGTTGGTTGACAGACAGTTGTTTTGAGTTCGAGATGTTTTTCAGTTGTAGATATGCTGCTCTTGCTTTGCCAATCCGTGCCTTCACATCTGCATCAGATCCACCGTGTTCATCAATGGTGCTGTCCAGATATGTAACCGTTTTTACATCTTCCATAGATTCTCCGTCAATTGTGATTTGATTGGTGCATGTTCTGTTGTATAGGAGAATCTTGCCTTTCCCTTTGTGTATGTTGAGATCTACTGTTGCTGAGGCTGCTGCTACACTGGTCGTTTACTCCTGTATTCGTTGTTGCGTGTGCGATAGAAGAGTCAAATCTTCTACGAAGTCTAGATCATCCAGCTGCATGCTAGTTATCTATTGTATATCATGCTTCTTCTCAAATGTTGACATGTTTAATTGATACACCAGGAGATTGAATTATTACTACTCTTACTACTACTTACGTAGTCGAAAAATTATATAAATTAATATAATAAAAGCTGATTATATCTTTGCAATATTTTAATTTATTTCACTGAAAAATGACTTGTTAACAGTTTTACAATTAAGTTTGGAACATTATAACAATCTTTACTAGAAATTAGTTTCCATTTTGAGAATGTTGATTTTTATCCAGATACCGTAACCAACCTCTTCCAATGTTATTTATGTTTAAGGTATTCAGACAACAAATTGACTTCGATAATTCCAATTCTGTTTACTAATATATCAATGGATAAAGATCAGTGGTATACTTGTAGCTTTTAAACATTATGAAAATAAGATTGAATGACTTTGTAAATGAAGCTAAAGTAATCAGGCTTTATAAGTATTTAAATACAACTTCAGTTTTGCTAGTTCACTTTAACATTCATTCTAAACAAACTTCGTTCTAATATGTAATACATTTGGAAATTCATCTTTTAAAGGAAGACAGAGATGTTTCAAGATGTTTCCATCCACAGGATACATCAATTAAATGTTTACATTTCGTCCGCTACACTATTCACCAGTTATGTGAACAGTATTGATGAGACTATAATTTATGGATGACCTTTGAGCAACCCCAAACTGATCTTTAGAGTTTCTACCTACTTACAAGAGCTAAATGAGAGTCATAAAGCAGTTTGAAGAATAACGATTATCATTTATAGTTGATAGTTAGGGTTAGATTTTTCATCACAAACTGATATCAGCTAAAATGCCAAGACGTTATTTAACCAAATGTGTGGGTGAATTTCGCGCTAAAATCTGAGACCTGTTATCCTTAATCTGATTGGTTCGTTCATAAATTATAGTTTCACCCATATAAGCTATTCATAGAGTAGGTTATTCAGAGAAGAAATTAGTTTGTAAACAAAAGAATAATAATTGAGAAAAAATATCTAAAAAGTACACTTAAATCGAAATGTAAACAAAAACAATGAAAATTTAAATAAGGAAATTTACCAACAATCAATCTGAATCTTTCAATCATTATAAATTCATTATGCCTATAATAAATGGTATATAATGAATAGTATCTGATCAAAATAGACTGATAGGTAGAAACTTTAAAGTTTCTCAAAATGATCCATAAAGTTTTTATTTATAACAAATTTGATAAAATATTAATATAGAAAACTTTATGAAGATTATCTAGTTTGTATATGTAAATTATATTTGAAATAATCTCAGCGATTGAAATTCTAAATAATTCCAACGTTTCGTCCAGCTAACTTGTTTGGACTTCTTCAGGGTAATAATCAAAATCAAAATCATCAAAGAATTATATAGCTTTTTAACAATCATAACTGTACTTTGTTATGATTGTTAAAAAGCTATATAATTCTTTGATGATTTTGATTTTGATTATTACCCTGAAGAAGTCCAGACAAGTTAGCTGGACGAAACGTTGGAAATACTATTAAATTTCAATTGCTAAAATTATTTCAAATATAATTTACATATATAATGACTTCTTTATACTAGGCGCCCAATATCTGTCAAACTATTCGTTCTAATCTTGACGAATATTCGTATATCTAGTTTGTAGTTTTTTTTATAAATAGACTGACTTTAACTTAAGAACTAATGAAAAAATTTCGGTTCATTGGCTAGGTGTTTCATACTAATATACAATTCAATAAAGCATAATTATGACTTTATATAAGATCGAAACTAAGATTTTCAAATATCAGAGATGACAATGGACAATGGTCTTCAATCAAGATAACGTTATTAAAAGCTTTTGTGCTACTACTCAGTATAAGCTTTTATCGGGTCCTATACTAAAATGAAATGGCTGATTTTCAGTATATATCCGAGATATATATATATCACAAATTTGCAAAAGTTCTATTTATCAAATGCATGAAACCGAGGTAATATTTTTTAAAAAAAATTTTCATCCTCTTCAAACAAGACTTGAATCTGATTTCATCATCATTTCTAATTTTTTAAAAGTTATAATGATGATTAGGTGGAAGTATAATTTATGGATGACCTTTGAGCGACGCCAAAATAACCTTCAGAGTGTCTATCTACTAACTAGGGCTAAATAAGGGTCATAAAGCAGTTCGAAGATTAAGGATTATCATTCACAGTTGATGGTTAGGGTTAGGTATTAGATTTACGGTTTTTCACCACGAACTGACATCAACTATAATGCCAAGACTCTATTGAGCCAAATGGGTGAGTGAATTTCGCGCTAAAATCTAAGACCTGTTATCTCAAATCTGATTGATTCTTTATAAAATTATAATCTCCCCGATGATTATTGTATTATACTGGAAGTGACAAGTTAACTGAAAACTTTATTGTATTTTTTTAAATACAAAGACCATTTGGTTACGAATTCCACATTTATCAACTATTTCAGTGTGAAATGGTTTGAATTATTTTTTCCGGTTAGCGTATTTTTAGAGAGTCAACAACTGTCTACGCAAAATACTTCAGATCTGTTGACCAGATACTATCAGCAACAACCTACTATGGGAGAGGACAAACCAGATCCCAGTAGAGGAAGAAATCAGAAAGAAACGCTGGAAGTGGATAGGACACACATTGAAGAAAGCACCGAACTGAGTCACAAGACAAGCCCTCATATGGAATCCTCAAGGTCAAAGGAAAAGCGGAAGACCAAAGAACATTTTACGTCGAGAAATGGAGACAGAAATGAGAAGAGTGAACAAGAATTGGATAGAAGTGGAAAGGAAGGTCGAGGATGACAGAGTGGGTTGGAGAATGCTGGTCGGCGGTCTATGCTCTATTGGGAGTAAGAGGCGTAGGTAAGTAAGTAAGTGTTAAGCATTGATCTAGCTGAACTAGTAAACTTACACACTAAAATTACAAACTAGTATATTTACAATGTACTTGCTTAAAATATGGGAAAAATAAATAGTTGTTCTATTTTTGTTCTAATTCCATTCCATACTAGTCAATATGAATTTGCTTTTGTTTATTTTATATAACTACATTTTGTACAATATGAACTGTCCAAGAATGCCGACTAATCTGTACTTCTAACTCAACTATACAAACAAACAAACAATAGAATCAATTCATCCATAACAATAAAAGAATCAATAATTCATGGAATGTCAAATAAGGTTTAATTGATAATTACAAGAAATAGAAATTCTATTGAAATCATATTAAACGATTTGAAATGTTCTGGAAATTCTGAATTCAGTCAATAGATATACAACTATGTGTAATATGTTATTCCATTTACAAGTAATCAATATTTCCAGAATATTAATGGATGTATTATGGTTAAACAAATAATCAGAAGATAGTCTTTAAACTAGATTGTATGTTTTACGCTCATCATTAAAGCAAATCTAAAATCAGAGAATTTTGTGATGGTGGATATTTGTAACTCAGGTGGATGATTTTGATAGAGTTTTGTTCTCTGAGCTGGATGGCTTAGATATGGAGCTTTCATGGTTCTCTTTTGAACGAGATCATCTGCACAACCTCCAGGTAGAAGTGAAGTGTTCGAAGAACGATGAAAACTCCACGATCAAACTATCCAGCTGAGAGAACAAAACTCTATCAAAAAGAGGGGTTTCGTGGATATTATAGTAACTTAATTAGTTGAATTCATAAGTCGATTGAAGCTAGACCATCATGGTAAACCTGGAAGCACCGGATGGCTGTTTCGTCCTATTATAAGACTCCTCATCAGACGTTCAACGCTCGCGCGCGAGACTGATATGTCCTGGATTCGAACCTCGAGAGGCAGGATCGTAGATACGAAGTGCTGAGGAGTCTTACACTAGGATGAAACGTCCGTCTAGTGCTTCTAGGTTTTCTATGGAGGTCTAGCTTCAATTGACTTATGAAGTCAACTATTAAAATTACATATCTAAAATCTTAAAAAAAAATAATATTTCCAATAAGGTTCTCAGTCATTTAGAGACGACACGACTGAAATCTAAATATTCTCAAGCCCATCTGATATACACTCATGAGTGTACTATGATGAGAACTTACACACTAATATGAAACAGTTATAATGCGATTATTGTTTTTATAAAAGTTTTCTAACTTATATCAGTTCACGTTGAAAGGAAGCGTTTTAGAAAACACTGATTAAACTTGAAATATGATAGAATTATCATCATAGTGAAAAAGGAATCTATCAATCTATTTCTACATATAACTCTTGTTTCAAACTGTGGGTAGCTAAGCATTTCATAGAGTAACATAGGTCAAGGGTGATAAACTCACTGAATGCTTAACTCTACTTTGTGAATGATCTTGGAAAAAATATGGGTGAAATACAATATGCATTGTGTCATAAACGAAGTAATCGATCCCCCAATTGTCTTCTCCTAAGTTATACTTTAAAAAGCTTTTACATGTAGTAATAAAGCCTCAATCATCAACCTACACAACTAGCACGAATGGAGTATGTGAACCGATGTACTTATACCGGATTATTTAATGAAAAAAACACCGTCCTTCGTAATGTTTTCAACTAAAATCATATTTCAAAGGTATATGTAGAAACTTCTAGAAGTACAACAAATAACCGGAATTTAAAAAACAACATAAAAATTCAACTAAAAGGTTTTAACCAAATCAATATTGAATAAGTGAATAGCACTGACTTGACAGAATTGTATACCTCTAGCCGAATTCCCATGTTTATCAATTGGCGGTGACCAGACAGCTAAACCAAGTAAATTAGGCACTACTACCATGATTATACCGGATACACCAGATTTACATGGCAAACCAACCTTTTTAAATAAATATAAAATGTTTATACATGTATATGTGTAGAACAAAGCAATGGATGATTAGAGAAATATGGTAATCATAAAACGATACTGTAAGGTTATGTATTTACGTATATTGTACAAAATGCATCAATATAAACTCGTCAGTATAGAGATCGTTGATCTTTGATTGAATAACTACTAAAGATCAAGAACTATCATCCAACTATGGTAGGGAATTAAAGTTTTCATAACCTCCTTAGTGACTGAACCAATATTTTTCAAGTTTCTTGATAGTTGTCTAAACATCAGATCCCTTACATTACTAACCTTATAAAATTGTAGCTATAGTCAATCGTTAACTTAAAATAATAAAATAAGTTTTCGGTGAGACTATAATTTGCGGACAACCTTTGAGCAACACCAAAGTAATCTTGAGAAAATTCACCAACCTACTAAGCTCTAAAGAGAGTTACAAATTAGTGTGAGAAATCAGAATCGGAATTTAGAGTTAAAAGTTTCGGTTAAGAATGACAGTTAAAGTTTTTATCACAAACTGACGTCAGCTATAATGCTCAAACGCTATTTAACCATATAGATGAATAAATTTCGTTCCGAAACCCAAGACTTGTTACCTTAAATCTGATTGGTTCGTCCATAAATTATAGTCTCCTTAAATTCTCTTTTTAACAAGATCATTAAAGTCATACTACAGATTAATTTTATTCTAAGTACATCTTTCATAGATTTCATGATCGATGAATATTCCTGCGTTTGTCGAATAACCGTCAATGACAATAATCACTGTTATTCTTGTCTAAGATAACTTAGCTTATTTATAATATAGAGATAAAATGTTTTCTTTAGTTGGAGATTTCGCACAGACAATTGAATAGTTTCGAAATATTTTTTTTCTTTATAAACTGATAATGGTTAAAGAATCACTGAAGGTCAATAAATGTGATCCAGTATCATTTCCTATCACAAGTTAATTAAGGTTTAAAATGTAAGCCATTTGAATGTAACTTATAGATTTTAGAAGAATCATGCCTTTAGAGAAACCTGAAAATCATGAGTTCAAAACTCATATGTAAAGTGTACATTGTTAAGAAGTTAAAAAATAATAAAACATACAGGACAATATGCTATGTTCGAAGCGATTATGAGTTCACCTAGTCTGAGAACGGAACAAAGACTCTGTTACCAAAGACCAATAAGCTAGCTATTCTGATGCTTCCCAGCTCCTCTAACTACAAAAAGAAGTCGAAGTTCGAACGAGGAAATGTATTCCGCAAGCAATCAGAAGTACGAGCCATAACAACAGGCACAAATCAAACGTATATATCCAGCAAAAAACTGTCCTTGGGAAGCGTTACAAAATAGCATACTGAAAGACAAAATGGACCAATAGTGTTTAAGATTCTCCCAAGTGGGAAATACGACGTGAAGGTGAAAAGAGCGGGTTTGGCGCGAAAACAAAAATACGGTATTTATCAAATGAGTTCTAAGGATGTTATATTCTCAACATAATATACGTCTGACCCTTCATTTGGTGTTATTCCATTACAAATAACCAATGTATTTATAATACAATTAGGTTAATAACAAAAATAGTTATTTATAAGCAAAGATGGATATTGGCTAGTAGTGGAATCCAGGATGCGCCTTTCGTCCTATTTGGGACTCGTCAGCTGGATGTACCTGCATCTAAGAGTTAATATTCGCCCTGGTACTTGAACCCAGTACCATTAGCTTCAAATGCCATCGCGTTATCCACTCAGCTACTGAGTCCTGATAGCCACTTGCTTGTGCAATGAGGTGAATTTAAATCCACTTCGTATTGTTTTGCTTGTATCTTCCCATTGAGTTTTTAAGACTGCAATTGATCAGTCTGTTATTGGCATATGTGCATACTGTGCGTATGCCTCGATATTGCCTTGATTCACAAACTTTTATAAGTAAAGATGGATAGTGACTAGCAGTGGAATCCAGGATGCGTACCACTTCGTCCTATTTGGGACTCTTCAGCTGGATGTATCTGATTTGCTTCCAATTATCTTAGTAAATTTAAACCAAAAAGACAATACAACAAATTACCTTAAATGCAAATTGTCCTGAATAATCATACATTCCACATGAATGCATAACAGATAGAGTATCTCGTGCTGCAGCTGCACTTACTACAGTTTCATTTGTTAATGGATTAATACCACCATTGGCTAATGTTCCAGCCATAATACCAGCTGATTCACAAGTTACTTCAATTGAACATATTTGAAAATAAAAATCCATTAATTCACGTAATTCAAAAGTTGGCGGAAAACATTTATTCTCACGCATATAATATGCAATAGCAAAATTACGATCAGCTGTTTCACGTTCTGATAAAAATCTAAAAATAATTAAACAAAAAATAGATCATAAATAATTATTTCTTTTTAATAAATTTTACTCAAATTCATAAATTAATGATCCAAAATAATGAAAATGGTTCAAACAAATAGAATAGATCACTATGGAAAACCTGGAAGCATTGGATGGCTTTTTCATTCTAGTATGGGACTCCCTCAGCAAACGTTGAATGCTCACACCTTGAGACAGATAGGTCCTGAGTTCAAATCTCGCGAGGCGAGATCGTGGATGCAAACTGCTGAGGAAATACACAATAGAACGAAACGTCCGTCCAGTGCTTGCAGGTTGTCTATAGTGGTCTAGCTTCAATTGATTCATGATCTCATCTATTGAAATAGAATGTTTTTTTAAATTATATCACATAGGAATTGAAGATAGTTTATAGTATAGTAACTCTCTTACAATCAATTTCGATTATGGTTAATTTTGATTAAGCCCATTTTTATTAACTTACTTAACAGACATTGTTGTTTGAACAGTAACAATTCTCATATTTCTTTGTACTAGTATGATCACTATCTTGTCTGTGTAAACGGGTAATCTTGATCATATGACAACATACGTACATATCACTCAGCTTAAAGATGTGACCACCTTAATATCACTCGATCAATCATTCTCTTTCCCACGAATCCTATTATTAGCCTTCGCTTCGACTAGCTGCGTCTTGATTCGATTTGACTATGAATTTGCCTCTCTACTCCAAACTATCTCAATGTGCTTATAACTTTGTGATCCGTGCTCTCCGCTAATAAACTATAATCGCCACTACTTATTGCCTTTCGATTTCAAAAACTGTTGAGATTTATATTATAACGGTTATTAAGGTGATTGATTAACGAAGCTACACCACTACAATAGAATACATTTGAAATGTTCGTGTATAAATAACCAGTACATAATGTTTACCTGAATAAGATTCTAATTGTCAAGATAAATTAAAAGAACTAACAGTGAAAAAAAGTAATAATGTAATTACGGATCGAATCAAATGTTTGACCAACGGTTATATAATAAAATATAGATTGATTTCAATCCAATAAGAACTAATAAAGAATAATGAGTGACAACTAAATTATCCACGTATTTGGAAGCTTGTTCATATTTAATAATCATAATAATATCTGAATAAAAAGAATTAAAATTACAAAAATCCAATGGAGAAGGGTGTTTGCGTTTTTTTTAAAGTGAGTTAGTTTTCTACGGGATGAGGTCGCTAACCTCATGACAAACCCTCCTCCTTTAACCGGGCTTGGGATCGTCAGTAACTCTAGTAGAGCTACAGGTGGAGTTTGAAGAGTGTCTACACATTGATCAAATTCAGTTAACCTCTTATCAAGATGACTATTGATTTATTAGACCTGAAACTGACCAAGAAAGAAATGAAACTGAATGTAATATTCTTGTACATAAAACTCCAGGTTCTCTATTTCTAAACAGCTATTACTTATGCTATTTAAAGGACTTTGAGTCTGAAACACTTTGTTAAACAATAAATAGCCTAATAAATTATTGAAAATAACTAATCAGACATTTTACTTTGACAAGTTTGAAATGGATGGAGTTTTTCACAGTTTTGAATATACATTTGGTAACCCGATTTGAGAGGTGTTTACAAGTACGAAGGAGTAAATTCTTAAAAAGTTGACTGATGCGAACTACATCATAGAAGTAATTGAATATGTAAATTACAAGGATATTATCAAATTTAGATAATTTGTCTATTACCCTCAGTATTACCATCAAAATTGTGGAAAACACTTTTCTGTATTGTACATTTTTCGAAGTGTTTAGAATAATCTATGTATTAAGATTTTCTTATTTTAAGGGCTCTGAGCTCGAATTCATTCAAGAGATCGATACTAAAACAGTAGACTATTAAAAATAACTGATTATTATTAAGTTTGACCCCCTCCCTGTTTACACTAGACAGGCTAAAATCAAGTTGTGAAAGATAAAACATTGAACCAATCATTCTTAATAGCTTGTAGATGATGAAAACATAATCAATGCTACTCAATAGTAGTATAGTATAATAACCAAAATATTTGATGAAATAATATCAATGTTAAATTACGCCAATGTTAAATTCTATAAATAAGCAATGAGTACAGCTAACAATGCTTAATTCAAATGATAACGTTCAAATGTTTTTCCTGACTGTAGACTGTAGGTACAATATACAGTTAGCTTTGATTTTTCAATGGTAATATGATGATAAGCGCTAGTATATGAATGTGACTGAAACCAAAATCTTTCAAAAACAAATAATCAAGGTTGTGGTTGTAGGTAGTCGATAGGAAACCATAGACTTAGGTTTCATGCTATTTGGTGCCCATCACCAAGGTGAAGCTGTAATCTTGAAGGAACTAATAGTCTTTGGCAGATTCGATCCCGTGCCACCTTACTTAAAGACGTTACCACTGAATTGTTCGGGCCACTACTGACCTACTACAGGACTGAGATAAATTTATACCTAGTCAATCCTGTCGACCACCATCAACCACTATCTCACGTATCAACCTGGTGTACGCGATGCTGAGTCACTCAGAATAGTGGCTATATTGAAACTTGATCGATGGAACCTGATCAGTACTAAAATGTGTTTCACATGCAAGATATTGGTCGCTACTGAGTGATCAGTTGATTTGTCAGCGAAAATAAACAGATTTTCTCGTTCGGCTTTTTAGGCAGCGGTGAAACTGGACCATAAAACTGGTAGGGAGTTGTATTGACTAACTCGTTTAGACTATTTATCTGATGCCAGTGACCTTCGGCTAACAAATAAGATAACAGCCGAGAGTAATAATAAATGATAATTGATCAAGAATACATTATCTCACACTCCGTCATCCAATAGACAGAATAAAGAACAACTCAGTATGCAGATAGCTTATACATCTCAAAGTTATGATTATTGAGTAAAATCCTGACCTTACATCAAGGGGATTAGGAAAATACAATCCAAACATAACTGAGTCATAAGTGAAACAGAATTGAATAATAGGTCTGTGATAAATTAACAATAACTTTGAAAAAGCAAAGCGGTGAGACTATGACTTATTGACGACCTTTGAGCGACGTCAAAGTGATCTTGAGAGTCTCTGCCTACTTACTAGAGCTAAATGAGGGTTATAAAGCAGTTTGAAGAATAAAAATTATCATTCACAGTTGATGGTTAGGGTAAGGAATTAGATTGAGGGTTTTCATCACGATCTGATATAAGCTTAAATGCCAAGACTCTATTTAGCCAAATGGATGAATGAATTTCGCGCCAAAATCCAAGACCTGTTATCGTAAATCTGATTAGTTCACCCATAAATTACAGTCTCGCCCATTATTTATTAATTATCTAATAAGAATATAAATAATAACATCAGATAGGACCGTTCCGAAAGATCACTTTCGCCTCATATTTATCCTGATATATCATCAACTGATCGTAAAAGAAAAATCAAATTAATTAACTTCCACTGAACAACGCTAAAAAATATTCAAGACTAGGTAATTCTGTGGATAATTAAGTAAATTTCACGAACTGACATCATATGACAGTTTTGTTCCTGTTTCAAATTCTTTGTCAGTGTGAATAACAACAACAACAATAACAACCGTCGATACTCCTCAGTAACATGAATACACCATCCAGCTGTAAAGTTAAAATTTCACTCCTCTGAATATCTACTTTAATACATCTAAGATAGCCCATATTATTCATCTATTCTCATCAATGAATTACCGACTGATTTATCCACAAATTACTTGACTTTACATTAATCAACATATCTTGAAAGTTCTCATAGAAACATTTTTCAAAGCTGATCAATCACTAGTAAACATACAATTATTACTATCTATTCGACTGTAGAACATAAAAAGAAATGAGAAAATGTCAAACTTACACAGCATTATTAAATCCCATTGGTAATCCACCAGCCATTTGACTAAATTTATTTTCAACATATTTAAAACGTTCTGAAGGATTTAAATTTGGTTGTAGTATACTACAAATAGCTAATGCTCCAGAATTTATTAAGGGATTATGTGGTTTATCTATTTAATAAATAAATATTCATTAGACAATAATTTTCAGTAAACCATAAAATAAATTCACTTAATATTGTTTTACTTGTAACTTCTCATTGTTATTTAGGACTGTAATTGATTAGTCTGTTGTTAGCATATGTTCATTCTGTGCAGACTGCCTCGATATTGTCTTAGATCACAAGCTTTATAAGTAAAGATGGATAGTGGCATAAGTAGGTGACTATCAGGACTCAGTAGATAAGTGGATAACACTATGGTGTTTGAAGCGAATGGTATTGAGTTCAAGTCCCAGAGTGAATATCAACTCTGAGATTCAGGTACATCCAGCTGACGAGTCCTAGATAATACGAAACGCGCGTCCTGCATTCCACTACTAGCCACTATCCATCTTTGCTTATAAACTCATAAATAAGATAACTCATGTGAAATTGGTTAGTAGAGAATGTTAAATAAATTAGTTATCAAAGACTTTTATGGCTATTCAAAACGCTAAATGTTTTTCAGAGGATAGATATTTTAAAAGTCCTTCTCATCATAAATTGACATTATTCAGAAGACTAAGGAGAACAAATTGATTGTTTCATCATAAATTAGAACTGACTCGTCAATACCGTGTATCCATTAACAAACTTACATAGGATCAAACAAAAAGGATCTTGAAGTTTGATTATAGACATAATCCCTTTAAACGTCTATTTTATTATTTTACAATATCAAGAGAGAAATAATGATCTATTTTGAAAGAATAGATAAAATATAGCTAGCAGTAATATTTAACGCTAGCACTTTGTTATATTTGAGAATAGTTAGATTAATATACACCTATCTTACAGTGTTAAGTATATATACCACTGTTATAACTTGTGGCCTATGTGCTCTGTTAATGGATAACGTAATAATACCGCCAATTAGAGAGCAGTGAATTATCAATCGGATCGATGATGCGTAAACCCGTATGAGCAATCCAGAGTCCTTAATGATCCTGCTTTCCGCCTAGCCCAGATAGTTAAGTCCAAAACACCAATCCGAGCCTCTGCGAGATGAATCATGTACTTCAAACATACTGAGTTTATATACAAACCAAACAAACCACATCGTGCCATAATATAGAAAATAAATTCTGTACAAGAATTAGCCGAATATGGCTGTGAATGTGGGGGACTGTAATTGATAGACTGAGCATAACTCAAGAACGTCAAGTCGTATAATAATAATCTATGTATCAAAATAAAGCTCATAATAAGAGGAGCACGAATATGAATAGTTTAGTTATTAAATAACTACACAATAAAAATATACGTTTAGTATTGGTCCATAATAGATCCCAAAAGTTACCATTCATTATTTTTATCATGACATAACAACCACTACTCAAACCTAGTACTTTTTTACTTCAAACAACTTAAACATTATCCATCGTATCTACTGAGTTCAGAAAGTCATTAACTTGAATAAAGAGTTTTGCTTTTCTGGCCAGACTATAATTTATGGACAAATCAATCAGGTATAAGATAAACAAGTCTCGGATTTTGGCACGAAATTTACTCATCCATTTGGATAAATAGAGTTTTGGCATTATAGCTGATGTCAGTTAGTGATGAAAACGTGACATTTAATTCTTAACCCATAATCCTTAATTGTAAATCTTAATTTAAATTCCCTATGCGGGTTCATAGCCCTGATCTGATCCTGGTTATTTATTGAACACTTTCAAAGTCTGTCTAGTATCGTTTAATGGATCATCCATAAATTATAGATTTTACCACTTTTCTTTTTTGATTTGATTTGTTCTATTAACGTAATAAATATATTTTGTCTATAAAAATATTTTATTGATAAATTTCTCAATAATATCCACATAACCCCCCTTTGGATATTAATATATAATATCCCAATCTATAAAAATACAAAATATGATTGGTTAATTTTAAAAGGTTCTATAATATTATTGGCTAATTTTATTAATAACTTTATTTCTGTTAAAAAATTAAGTAACCATTACAAAAAAAAACGGGAAATTTTTTTATTGATTTTCATCCAGGTAGAGAAATTTACTAAAAATGAGATTAGTATTTCAATAACAAATCGAAGAAAAAAAACATGGTACTTTTCATAGTTTATATCAATTTACTTATTTAAATAGTTACGCCTGTTATTCCTTTTGAAGGAGCATAGGCCACTTACCAGCATTTTTCATCTAACTCTGTCCTTGGCAATCCTTTCCAGTTGTTAATTATCCTTTTCATATCTGCTACAATTTCCCAATGTAATGTGTTCTATAACCTTCGCCTTTTCCTGCTTCCATTCAGGATTTCAAGTTAGGGCTTGCCATGTGATTCAGCTTGGTGATTTTCGTAATGTATGTCCTATTCACTGACATCGTCTTTTCCCAGTTTTTTCTTCAGCTGGAAGCCGGTTTGTCCTCTCCTATAGAAGGCTGTTACTGATTGTATCCGACCAACGGACATTGAGTATCTTTTGTAGACAACTATTTATAAATACTTGTAACTTCTTGATGATGGTTGTAGTAGTTGTCCAAGTTTCAGCTCTGTACAATAGAACTGTCTTGACGTTCGTATTGAAGATCCTGACTTTGATGTTGGTTGACAGTTGTTTTGAGTTCCATATGTTTTTCGATTGTAAAAATGCTGTCGATGCTTTTCCAATCCTTGTCTTTACGTCTACATCTCATCCTCATTGTTCATAGATGATGCTTTCCAGGTAAGTGAAAGATTCTATATCTTCCCGAGCTTCTCCATCAAGTGTGATTGAGTCAGTGTTCTCCGTGTTGTATTTGAGGATCTTGCCTTTTCCTTTGTGTATGTTGAGGCCTACTGATGCAGAGGCTTCTGTTATACTAGTTCTCTTCATCTGCATTTGTTCGTGTGTATGCGATAGAAGGGTTATGTCATGAAAGAATGATCTTAATTAAACAACAATTAAAAGTTAAAAAGTACCAAATAGCTATTTGGTCATAATATCAAACCTTCTATATGTACGATTTCGAAAACGATACAGTTCAAAAATTTTAGATCTCATAATGAGCGCTTAATATTTTAAATGACAAATCAATATTCAATAGTCAATATTCTTGGCTTTAATTGATTTACGATATACTACTCAATAAACTTTTTTTCAAAGTCATTATTGAATGTTTGCCTCATATCTAACATAATTGAACTCCATTATTTATAGAAAAAATACTACAAAATTAAAACATAATTTTTATGAGAAATTATACATATATAATCAAATTGACTTTATTGATTGAGATCATGAACCGATTCATGTTAGACCACCACTGAAAACCTGGAAGCACTAGACTGCCGTTTCGTCCTATTGTGAGACTCCTCAGTGGTGAGCATCCACGACCTCTCTCGCGGGATTCAAATCCAGGGCCTTCAGTCTCGCATGCGAACGCTCGACCTAATAAACTACCGAGCCAGCCGTCATCCAACGGTACTAATGTCTAACCTCAACCAATCCACGAAATTTCTTGACCATCTTCCATTTTACTGAGGTAAATACCTATCTCTAGCCGTCACGGATTAGCTCCATTGGTCACATTTTCTAACTAGACCTCCGAGAATTCCCTCACGATTATTAAAGAGTAATACATCTGAGGTTACCTTATTTCCACAAAATTGGTAATAAATATTCTGTATAGTTGCTAGGCGGTTTCTGTCGTAAACATTAAGAGATAATTTGATGTAAATAATGTGATGAAAATGAGTTAAATCTTTTAAAACGATGGAAAAGATTTGTAACTCAATTCGATACTTTGATGCTATTGATTTCTTTGAGTGTGATAGTTTAGTCTTAATGTATGTACTAATAATATATATTGTCCAGAGTAACCATGAAAATTTGTTGATTCATTCATTTTCAGTTTAGATAATTCAGTAAAATTAAAAGTGCAATGTGATGTGTGCTACTTATATCCATAAAAGTAGTATATGACAATAGTCAGGAATAGAATGTATTTCAGTAGAAGATCGAGAAGGAAAGAACAGGAACAGAAAGTATGCAGTAACAATGAAGTTTGAGACGATTGAATAACATATTTAAAATGAAATATTTACTGTATGGTACTCAGATTTTACTAAGATATGCTGTAATTTTATGTTCAAATACATTCGATTGCCCCTATTTGTGTTCGCCTTCACTACAACAGTATTAGATTATTTAATAAATGTTTCTAAAACTCAACTTGAATTATTAACTTACTTTTATGATTTAAAGAAATTTGATTGAATGGTAATCCTGATGGTTCATAGCCAACATATTGATGAACATGTTGTGGACCTAAATCGGTCAAAGCTAATGCATATGTAATTGGTTTACTACTAGATTGTATTGTAAATGGGACAGTGCTATCACCCATGGACAAGCTAATGAAATTTTAAAAAAATAGAAGAAATAAACACGAACGACTATCAATATTGAATATATATATATATATATATATGCAACAATCCTGAATAAACTTGTTATTTAGATGGTAGTGTTTCTCAAGTGATTCCATTTAAATTCGAAGGAATAATTGTTTGAGTGAGCAAATAAACATTCACAGGAAAGAATAAGTGAAAATTAATGAAAAGTTGTTACATCAAGGTAAGAGATTCCTTAACAGTGATCGTTTACATTCACTTGAACATTGATTCTTTTGACAATAGTCCATTGTTAACTTTTGATGACCTCAGTTAATTCATGATTTAGTATGTGTGATCTTTATTCATTTCTACATAAGCGTTACTGCGGTTTTTCTGATCTGGTTAACTTTACCAATAAAATGGTTTTTCAGTGAAAATGTTTCAGAATTTTGTCTAGAAGATACTCACAACAAAACACATAATTACTACTTATGTCAGTGACTTTGTAGAAAATATGGCTTTTTACAAATTTTATAGGCTATAGTTGAAGAACGTATGGAACACAAAACAACTGTCAAGTTATGTCAAAGTTAGAATCTTCAATAGGAACGTCAGGACAGTTCTACTGTACGAAGCTGAAACTTGGAGAACTACTACAATCATCAACAAAAATGCACCTTGAGCTATTTACTTTACAATATCAATTCTAAATTTCTCAATGGAAACTGGATCATCAATGATGGTAGACAGTTCGGCATTAGTTCATGTTATATAATGTCCTTCAAATCCAACAGTAAAAGTATTTATAAACAATTGTCTACACAAGATACTCAATGTCCATTGGTCGGACACTATCAGCAACAGCCTTCTATAGGAGATGACAAACTGGCTTCCAGCTGAAGAAGAAATGAGTAAAAGTTGTTGGAAGTGGATAGCACATACGTTGAAGAAATCAACAAACTAAATCACGCGGTAAGCCCTAACTTGGAATTCTGAAGGAAAAAGGAAAAGCGGAAGACCAAAAAACACATTGCGTCGGAAATTGAAGCAGACATGGAAAAGATAAATAGTAGCCGGAAAGGATTGCCCAGGACAGAGTTCGATGGGGAATGTTGGTGGGCGATCTATTGTCCTCGACGAGGGCTAACAGGTGTAAGTAAGGAATTGGCTAATTAATGAAAGATGAGGACAACACATGTAAGCGAACAATTGTTTTCAGTTAGGTCGTCATCAGGCTTTACTCTAATATACATGAATATTTATACGAAAATTTTAAACCAATCAAGGTAATTTAGGTCTATAATCGTAATGAAATAGAATAAGTTCAATGGTTAAGCACTCGCGCGCAAGACTGGTAGATCTTGGGTTGGAATCTCGCGGGGGACGGGATCTTGGATGCTCACTGCTGAGGAGTCCCTTAGTAGGATGAAACGGCCGTCCAGTGCTTTCAGGTTTTCCATAATGGTCTAGCTTCAATTGACTCATGATTTCAACCAGTGAAGTAGAATAAGTCTCCACACATAATAGGTAAAAGTACAAGTTGATAATAGGAAGAAAGGTGTAATGATAGTAATGAAAATAATAAAATAGAATGACAAAATTCATATCATTAGTTAAACATTGGAAATAGTAAGTCAAACGTGGGTAAATAGAATTAGAATAGTCATCACAAAACATTAAAATCATTACTTAATAAGAAATGAGTAAATAATTAGATAGTGAAGAATATAAACGGAAGGAGGCGAAAATTGCAAACAAATACCGCATGATCGCTATCAATAACATGTGCCAGGCAACTTAACCAACGAATGAGTGAACATCTACCAGCTTGGTTTATAAAGAGCCAGATAAAAACAATACGCAGTTCTATATTGGCACATTATCATCATCAAGGAGAAGTGGTTTATTGTTAGGTAGGGTTTAAACACGTTGCAAATCTGAAGTCATTTTATCTACATCCATTAAGCGACTCTTAACCAAGTTTTTACACTAATCTATGTTTGTTAAACGGGTGATATTATTGGTATTAGATACACAAACCTTAATCTAATTTCTGCATACGGCACTCATGATATATAAATATATATTTCATATTCTTAACAAGACCACCAAAGTTATGTTTTCATTACATTTTGTAAATTGTATTAGGCTACTTTTAAAAAAGGTTCAAGTTTATTTTATGTATCACATTAAGCCGTAAAATAAATTCACTGATGCACCCAGCGGATACAACCAATGGGCTATAGTTAAATATATGTTCAAGTAGTCAAATTCTACAAAAACATCAGAAGAGAAAGACGAAAGAAAAAAAAGGATAATTATCGACATCATTAACAATCTAAAGCTTAAATTTATTCAACGTAATTTTCAGAGAAACAAATAGAATCGATGAATGAAAATCCCTTTTTCAATATGATCTATTTTAAGCCATGATGCTTGGTCGGGTTCCGCGAGATGATAGCAACCTATGGTTAGAGACCTTGAATGACATAGCTGAAAATCGTTTGCAGTGGTGCAGGTGCATTCCTCCCAAATTTTAATATTCTGAATTCGTCATATTCCTTCCTTTCTTCAATTTCCAAATTTATTTCACTATATTATACTCCTCGAATAATATCTTCAAACCCCAATCTTTCCGATTACTGCTTATACTCTTACTACCTCTTCCACTATGGGATTTGGACCGAGAACTGCATCTGTGTGCTAATGTGGTATGACAACTTCAACTGATGTACGTACATACGAAGTTCTACATTGTTACTGACTGACTAACTGTAATATTCAACAACAAATCAATATTTTCTTGTATGAAACACAGACAATTATTCTAAATCATTCTAAAATTAATCAATCACTTAATGAAGCTATGTGACAGATTAATTTGATCATCTCCATAGGTTTCATCCAATCTACTCTTATACAAGCTAACCATAACATTACAAAAGGATTCAATGTCTATCACAAGTCTTGACTAACGTACTCAATATATATTTTTACAACCTTATCAATTACCCTACTATCTCTATTATTATGTAATTAACTAAATGAAAACTTCAATAATTAAAAATCTTAGAAACTCATGATTATCATTCAATATCAAAGACAATACTATTGTAATTTCTTCTGTATTAAGACCAATTCAACTTATAATCTATAGGAAAGTAATTCACTTATATAATTGATAATATTATTCGATAACCTTTCTTTTAAACAAGTATACATTATTGAAAGGCGCCATTTAATTGACTTTAAAAATGAAATAGAATTCATTTTAACGTTTAACAAGATAAATATTGCTATAAATAGTAGTATAAATATAGATGTGACTTATTCTTGTTTAAAACCATAGTTAATTGCATTAATCAGTTGTGTTAATTATGTATTTTATTGAATTCATTGAACTGTTTTTATTAAATTGGAAAATTAAGTAAAATCTTTATAAATGGATAATTAACACTGTAATGAAACATTTTTTTAATCAGAGAGGGGTTTTGTGGATATTATAGTAATTTGAATAGTTGAATTCATAAGTTAATTGAAGTTAAATCACTATGGAAAACCTGGACGGCCGTTTCATCTTAGTATGGGACGCCTCAGCAGTGTACATCCACGACCTCACCTTGCGAGATTCGAACCCAGGACCTATCAGTCTCGCGCACGAACACTTAAACCTTTAGACCATTGAGCCGGTATCCAATGGTCTTAATGTCTGACTTCAACCAATCCACGAAGTAGAGCCACAACAGACCCGGTTGAATTCCACTGGTCACTTCTTTTTACTAGAACTCCAGGAAATGCCTCCTGGAGACTGTCATTAGTGAGCATATGATGATTATAATCAGAGATGAGTTTTGTGGATACAATAATAATTTAGTAGTTGAATTCATGAGACAATTAAAGCTAAACGACTAGTGCTTCCAGGTTTTCCATGATGGTGTAGCTTTAATTGACTCATGAGTTCAACTACTAAACGTTTTTTTTTGTTAAGATTTATAATAAACTCATGAAAGATACTTAATAACTCAAAGTGTTAAGGCCTAAAATTAGTTACAGATATATTTATTTGTTAATTTCCTTTAAAATCTTAAATTTAAGTATTACGTATTTGTTAGGTCCCGATAAAAATAATGAATGGTAACTTTTGGGATTCTACGGATCATTGTGGAACAATTAATTGAATGGAATTCATCACTCTATATCAACTTCATTGACTACGAAAAAGCATTTGATAACGTGGACAGAACAACCCTATGGAAGCTTCTTCGACACTACGGCGTGCCTCAGAAGATAGTCAATATCATACAGAATTCCTATGATGGATTAAACTGCAAAATCGTGCATAGAGGACAGTCGACAAAGTCGTTCGAAGTAAAGACCGGTGTCAGGCAAGGTTGCTTACTCTCACCCTTTCTCTTTCTCCTGGTGATCGACTGGATCATGAAGACATCAACATCTGAAGGAAAGCACGGGATACAGTGGACAGCTAGGATGCAATTGGATGATCTAAACTTCGCAGATGATCTGGCTCTTCTATCGCATACGCAACAACAAATGCAGGAGAAGACAACCAGTGTAGCTGCAGCCTCAGCAGCAATAGGTCTCAATATACACAAATGGAAAAGCAAGATTCTTCGATACAACACAGCATATAACAATCCAATCACAATTGACGGAGAAGCTTTGGAAGATGTAAAAACCTTTACATATTTGGGCAGTATCATCGATGAACACGGTGGATCTGATGCAGATGTGAAGGCATTGATTGGCAAAGCAAGAGCAGCATATTTACAACTGAAGAATATCTGGAACTCAAAAGAATTGGCAAGCAACACGAAGGTCAGCATTTTCAATACAAATGTCAAGACAGTTCTACTGTATGGGGCGGAAACCTGGAAAACTACGAAATCCATCGTCCAAAAGATACAGGTGTTTAATAACAGTTGTCCACGCAAAATACTTCAGATCCGCTGGCCGGACACTATAAGCAACAACCTACTGTGAGAGAGAACAAATCAGATCCCAGTGGAGGAAGAAATCAGGAAGAAGCGCTGGAAGTGGATAGGACACACATTGAGGAAAGCACCGAACTGCGTCACAAGACAAGCCCTCATATGGAATCCTCAAGGTCGAAGGAGGAGAGGAAGACCAAAGAATACATTACGCCGGGAAATGGAGATAGATATGAGAAAAATGAACAAGAATTGGATGGAACTAGAAAAGAAGGCCCAGGACAGAGTGGGTTGGAGAATGCTGGTCGGCGGCCTATGCTCCATTGGGAGTAACAGGCGTAAGTAAGTAAGTAAGTAACTTTTGGGATCCATTTATGGACCAATACTAAACGTATATCTTTATTGTATAATTAATAAATAACTAAACTATTCATATTCATATTCTTCTTATCATAAGCTTTATTTCGACCTATGACCTATTATTCAACGATTTATCATTCTTCAATTATACCCTTTCTATTAATTACTACCTCCCTCATTCACAGCCACATTTGGTTAATTCTTGTACAAATGTTGTTTCATATTTTATGGTACGGTGTGGTCTGTCTGGTTGATGTATGAACCCAGTATGCTCGAAATAAATGATTCATATTGCATAGCTTGAGATTGGTGTTCTGGAGTTAACAGACAGGGCTAGGTAGAAAGCAGGACCGATAAGAACTCTAGAATGCGCATACAGGTTTATGCGTAATCGATGCGATCGATAATTCACTGCTCTCTAATTGGCGGTATCATTACGCTATCCATTAACAGGGCACTCAGGCCACATGTTATAGTAATTGGCGACGGGGGATGAGATGCGAACCCACGCGAGGAAACTCCAATGTCACAATGTCATTCTTCTTAGTTTACTAATAATTTTCTAATTCTACGTTGTTTATATTTGTATCTATTTTGACCGTGAATAACTTGGGAGATAATTAATTTGTAAGCTATTATTTAATGAAATAATATCATTCAAAATAAACACAGAAAGAATTAGTGATTTTTTAACTTTCCATAGTGATTATTGGATTGAATACAGACGACTACTTAAAAATAATTCAAGTTATAAGCAGTTAATCAAGTTATGAAAAGAATAAAGAAGATTTCTTGAATAATATTGACATTTATTACTATTATAAGATACTAAAAGACACCCATCTTTATTTCCTAACAGTATCTATAACATGATACATTCCATTGAACAAAATAATAACTCATTTACAAATTTCACTCTAATGGATGTCAATCATTCAGTAGACACATAAACTATTAATTGATAAGAAATTTTCGTCTTATTAGTATATGATGAAGAGTAAAACCACTTTCAGTATGAATTTTGAATTGATTTGCCCTATTTATTTTAAAACAGTTCTTATCATTAGTGTTATAACGTGTGATCCGCCTATTAGAGAGCAGCCTATTATCGATCGAAACAATGACGCACAAAACACGACCGAGCAGCCTAGAGCTCTGATTGGCCCTGCTTCCCTGTCTAGCCCAGCCAATTGAGTCCAGAACACAAGTCTCAGCCTCGGAGATATGAATCATTATATTTCAAACATACTCTGTTTATATAGCAATCAAACAGACTACATCGTACCATAAATAGAAAGTAACATTTGTACAAGATTTAACCTTCAGGAAATGACACAAATAAATATTGACCAATAAGATGACACGTTGGAAGAATGTTGATCAATGGGGAAATGACACTACTTCTCATTCAGGAATGGCATTAGATAATTTCTGGGGTATTTTCTGAATACCCCAACAATTAGTAACAAAACCATTTAGAAACAAGAAGGCTTTACAAAACGCTTTGTCTTAATACTTGCCTCCACAACAATTCATATAGAGGATTCAGTCACTAGTAATAATATTAGGAGTTATATTAGTCAGTCAGTCAGTAACAATGTAGAACTTCGTATGTACGTACATCAGTTTGAGTTGTCATACCACATTAGCACACTGATGCAGTTGTCGATTCAAACCCTTTAGTGGTAGAAGTAGTAAGAGTATAAACAGTAATCGGAAAAATTAGGGTTTGAAGATGTTAATCAAGGAGTATAATCCAGTGAAATGAATTTAGAAAGAGAAAAAAGGAAGGAATATGAATAATTCATAATATTAGAATGTGGGAGAAAACAAAGAGTGGATGCACCTGCGCAGTTATATTAACAAATAATTACTATACCGCTAAACACAGTAAATATACATACATATATATTGTAAATCATCTGTTCAAACTTGAAAGAATTCATCATACTTACCGTTGTCCATCTACAGTGCATAATGATAAACCCCAATAGTTCGGATTCATTTCTTTTAATTCTGGTATATAACTGGCTACTTGACCACTTGTATTTTCTTTGCATAAATTAAAAACTGTTTGAATTTCACTTGCAAATGATTCAAAATCTGGTATACAAAAATCATTTGTCATAATGCGTAATAACATATGAAGATTTTCTTTTGCTACACTGAAATAAGTAACGCGGTGTAATTTGAGATAGTGGAGAAGATTTGTAGCTCAAATGGATGATTTTGATGGATTTTTGTTCCCTGAGCTAGATGGTTTGGTCGTGGAACTTTCATCGTTCAGGTTTGTGCTGATGAACTCGTTAAGAAGAACGATGAAAGCTCCACGACCAAACCATTCAGATCAGAGAACAAAACCCCATCAAAACGATGTAATTTAATTTATTTTATAATTATTTTCAATATAAATAGAAATCAATAAAATAACCAATAAAACTGAGTGGGGTACTGAGAAAACATTATGTTTCCGACCTTATATCATCAAGAGCATATACTAAGAGACTGACAAAGGATATAATCTAGGACTATCTAGAAACTGACAATGAGAATGATACTTTCAAGTCACTGAGTAGGAATTCAGTGGCCCATATTTTTAAATCTAGCTACTGTGATACAGCGTGATTATCAATGAATATTATCCTTAAGTTACGATATCAACTCTAACTTTTCTAGCTTCATATGTCATTTCATACTTCCTTAGATTGTCGCAACTTCGAAAATATCTAATCTTATTTATGAATCTATGCATAATGAAATGATTCAATTTCTAATTTACGCTCAACCGTAGGAACTTTTGCTGAATTAGCTTAGGTGAAACAAATAAGTCTTAGTATACTTTGAAAGCAACAAATACACACTTTGATGAGCTAACTAACCAATTACTTGTAAATAATTTCATCAGTATGAGGTTGTAGAGATCCATGATCTCAGTCGAAAAAAGGTGTCATATCTATCTAATCCTTGGTTCTGAAAGAACTCGGTGGACTAGTTCACCAATTAGTCACTAGTCTAAATGGATAAATACTGGAATGTTTAATAGTAATGAGCAAAAATCTCTAAATCTCGATTTGGAATAGATAGTACACGTCATAAATGCAATCCAGTTCCCTTGGAATAGAACTAAGAAGTAAATGACATGACATTGATTACTACACAGTGATTAATTAATCTACATATTTCAGTACTACATAAAGTCTTTCAACTCATAAATATACTAATTTACAATGTTTCCTGTTGTGAAAATATGACCCGCGCGTTTGATCTCCATCCAAAGCATGAGTTCTAGTAAAGATTATGTATATATTAATGAGAATAACTTAGCACAATGTCCTCCACTTTCCTATTACAATTAATATTATATCTTGAGGATAATGAACTATGAATTACACTATACACTTGTTTAGATTTATTCAGTTTATCACTCTCTTAATTCCTAATCGATATATTATCAAGGCTAGATACACTGAATACATAAACATTTAGACGATTTGGAATTCTTCGAGAAATAAACTAACTGTATTAGCATAATTCCTGTCTGATAATCTTCGTCTTCTTATTACATTATTGAAATTTATCAAAGAAACTAATTGCTTTAAAAATTTTTCTGATACAAAATTGTTATACCCCGATAAGAATAATGAGTGGTAATTTTTGGGATCCATTTATGGACCAATACTAAACGTATATTTTTATCGTATAATTGTTAATTAACTAAACTATTCATATTCATGTCTCTCTTATCATAAGCTTTATTTTAACCTATGAACTGTCATTATATGATTTTCCATTCTTGAATTATTCCCTGTCTATTAATCATTACCTCCTTCATTCACAGCCACTTTTGTCTAAGTTTTGTACAAATGTCATTTTTCATTTTATGGTACGTTGTAGTCTGCTTGTTTGGTATATAAACCGAGTATTTTTGAAATACATGATTCATGTGGCAGAGGCTCGGATAAGTGTTCTGGACTTTACTGGTTGGGCTAGGCAGGAAGCGAGATCAATTAAGACTCTAGGCTGCTCGTACGGGTTTTACGCGTCATTGATTCGATCAACAATTCACTGCTCTCTAATCGACAGTCACAAGTTATAAAAAAAAATATAACCAAAGTTAATCAATCATAAAAAAACTTACATTCGAAATGTTTCTCTATCCAACGTTAATGATTTACTTTGTAGAACATTTCGATTGATTTTATTACCTTGTAATTCATTTAATGCTTTTGTAAATTTTGCTAATCTTGGATCATTCAATGATATACCAGCTTTATTCATTAACTTTAAAATGAAGAAAATAATTCAATGCTAAAATGTTAATTTAAAGTTTTATAAATATATTTCTTTAAATAATATATTAAAGAATTCATTTATATTCACAGTAGTATTATAGTGTAAGCTACTTATGTCGATATAAGTAGTATATAACACTAGTCAAAAGTGGGATGCCTGATAGCAGAAGGATGAGAAGATCGGATCAAAGAGAACGGGAACAGACAGTAATTATTCTTTTAGTGAAGGGAAGATGAAGTTTGAGACAATTGATGGAAGATCTACAAATGTATTATTGAACGTATGGTTTCCACATTTTACTAAAGAACCCTGTAATTTTGTATTAAAATACATTCGCTTGTCCTTACCTATGTTCTTGTTCATTACAGTAATAGTAGTTTATCAGTCAGTGTTAAATATCTGACTGTTGTATTAAGGTTAATCTTAAGGCTAAAATATGAATTCGTTGTTTATTTTATCACGGCTGAAATAAATATATTGCATCACTAAAGTAAAAGGATTAGTATAAACTATTCTATATGAAATTAGTTTGAATTAATAATTACCATCATCTTTGGAACTATTGCAGAACTATTTAATATTAAACAGCTTTGCTAATAATACATATTCTGAAGATTTTTCTAGTTCTACACTTCTCAGTAATGCATATCCAAATATTCACTGGATTAAGAATCAAGTATTGAAGTGTGTGCTAATCATGTTGACAGATATAAGTAATGTGTAACATCAATCGAAAGTAGAATACCTACCAGAAGAAGGTTAAGAAGATCGAATAGAAGAGAGCTGGAACATAAAGTGATTGATATGGAAATGAAGAAACAACAAAGTCTGAGACAATTAATGAACGTGTGGTACTCACAATTTACTAAATAACTCTGTAATTTTATATTCACATGCAATTAGTTGTCCCTACTTCTGTTGTCGTTCACAACAGTACCTTTATTTCTTACATCACATATTACTTCTAAACCGTTCAAGTATATTCAATTATATATTCAATATTTATCATGAGGCAAGCCTTAACTTTGAATTCTGAAGCAAAGCGGAAAATAGAAAGGTCAAAGAACACATTACGTTGGGAAATAGAAGCAGATATGAAAAAGGATGAATAACAACTGGGAAGAGCTGGAAATGATTGCCCGGGACAGAGTTGGATGAAAATTGATGGTGGGTGGCCTATTCTCCTCCACGAGGAGTAACAGGCGTAAGTAATTAAGTTATAAGTATATGAAGTATTTAAATGTTTTATTTACATTAAAAATGAAATCACTACTGATATCTTACCAGTAAATCTCAATTGTCAATAGAAAAAATGAATACTTTATAGCATTTATCCTTAATTTATAAATACTTTATATATTGTCATTATTAAGTGATGTTTTCTTCATTTTCATATATGAATATATAAATGTTTTATTTATTTATTTATATAAGCACATAAACATTGGTGCAAGGAGGTACAAAATACATATGCGCCACATAAATCAGTGGATTTGTGTGAGAGGTGTGATACTGCCCGGGTGCCCAAACCGAAGCAGTTGTTTTATTAGGAGGCCATACCGCGAGGCTCTGACCTAAAGGTCCAATCCACAAGGCAGTAGAGCATCGTAATGAGATTCAGTCCCATATTAGCCGGTGACCAACAATTGATTCATACGCCGTTTGTTTCCTCAGGATCCTGGAGCCCATGTGTACCATTGGTTTGGAATCAAGGTTTCCCAACTCCTCTAGATGGATCCTCCATATCCACCAACCCAGTTAAAGCACCGAACATTCGCTTCTCGTCATCTCAATTTCGTAAACAACAGTAATGCCGTGAGAAGGCAGTGAGTAGGACTTCCCTGAGGGTGGTTGTATGCACCTGGCCACTTGAGAACATTTGGAGAGGAAGAGTTGACTCTCCCTACTCTCAGTAGTACAAAAACATTCGGGAGCTATGTATATATATATATATATATATATATATATATTCTAATAATTATGAAAACCATATTTTTTCTTCTTAGATGCTTTATCCTAATCTAGATTTAACACAATAACACCAACCTATGACCACAATCAAGATCATACTTCAAAAATTTCACAGTAATGCAGATATCATATTACAACTGGATGAAAATTCAATAGTCCATAATTTAAATTTTCTGTTATTTGAATTATGATAAAGTATTTATCCATGTTATCAGTAATAACTATTCTATTGTTCAACCATGGTTAAACTTCACCAATTATGATTTCTCACTAGGGATCTAATCATTCCAGAACTATGAAAATTAAACATCAAGTACTAGTTGTTAATTATTTTGAAGAATGATTTTAGAAAGGCTTTGACCGCAATTTTCAAATTACTATTTTATCATGGAATAACATTAAACTGGAAAACTATGTCATAGACAAAGTAAATAATAACAATTATCGAAATATGGTTATGAGTTACTGTTGTAGTGAACGGGAACACAGGTGGGGGAGGGACAATCGAATATATTTGAATACAAAATCACAGAAATTTTTTTAGTAAACTCTAAGAACCATACAGTAAATACTACATTTACAAAATGTCAAACCAATCATCTCAGACTTAACAGTTCCTTCGTTTCCAAAATAATCATTCTCTATTCTCATTCTCTTCTCTTCAATCTTCTGAATCATTATACCTTTAAACATTTCATTTTCGATTGGTAACACATTGTACTTGTATCTGCTAATATCAGTAGTACACATCACACTACCTAATATTAACATCATGTTTCCATGTTGAAAATTCTGATCAGGAATAATAATTACAATGTTTATCACAAGCTGATACAAAGTAAATTAACAAAACCCTAATAGTAACTAAATAGACGAGTAAATTTCATTTATTGATTTATAAATGATAAGCTTGTCAGTTTGTTTACTAAAAAAATACATCGTTTCAATGTTTCTGTTTACTTATTTTTCTTTCCTGTAAAAGTTCATTAAATTAATTTGTAAACACATCATATTAATTTATCTAAGCTAATACAATTGCTAATCTTAAAAGGTTATTACAAATTAGTTTGAATTATAATAAGATTTAATGGAATGTTATCTATTTTATAAATGAATCTATAGTATTATGAATGATTTTGAATTATTTCATTTAAAGTATGTAACTATTGGCAACAATACTGGTGTATATTTTAACCGGTAGAATAAATACTTAAATAGAGAAGATTTTGTTGTTTAGATGGATGATTTTGATGAAGTTTTGTTCTTTGAGTTGAATGGTTTAGGTCGTAGAGTTTTCATTGTTCTTATAAACAATATCATCAACACAAACTTTAGATATAAGTGAAGTGTTCAAATTTCTCCACATATGGTTCACAATTTGATTAGTTATTGTTGAGAAATTCAAACATTTCACTTCTACCTCAAGTTTGTATTGATGATGTCGTTCAGAAAAACAATGAAAACTCCACAACCTAAACCATCCAGCTCAGGGAATAAAACTTCATCAAAATCATTCATCTGAGTTACAAGTCTTCTCCAATTAGGAATTTATTCTACAGGTCAAGATATACACCATTATTGTTGCCAGTAGTTACATACTTTAAGTGTAATAATTCAGAATCGTTCACAATACTGTAGATGTATTCACTCTTTATCTTCTATTAGATCCTAAATTTCAAAATCTTTTTATATATTTTTATCTTGTTTCTTTATCTAATCTTTTCAAGTACTACTGATTCTGTTATTAATTCAACTATTCTGAGATGTGTCATGATGAATTTACCTCACTAATTCAATGACCTGATGTAAATTAAACCTATATGCATTTGTAATAAGTTATACTTTGCATATGACTGACTGTCTATCAAAAATGATCTGAATGAATTGACTATTTAAAACAAACATTGTTGTCAACTATTTTAAAAAGCGATTTCTTCTTTTTAAATAATGTCGATAATGGTGATGTTACTTTTAAATTCATCATCTGATATGAATCAACTTCATTATTAAAAAGTCCTCTATACCATATATCTTAATCAAACAGTTTACATTGATTAGTGATTATTGTTATGTCTATCTAGTCCTTAAAACTGAACAATTTTATTCTATCAAGTTACCAACTGGTCATTAATTTAAGTAGCTTAACATTGTATACACTATGTTGTCAAAATGTGAATTCTTATTTTTTAGATTGTCCATTTCCTGGAAATGCATACTTTTGTATTAAGGACCATGAACTAATCTTAATCTTTAATAGGATACATTAGATGACATCGTTTAAAATCAATAGCAGTACAACCAAACCTACATCCCTCCCCTCAAATGTATCTATGACTTATCTCTTGTTTGTATATTATTCAATATTTTTCATTACTAAGCTATACTATATTACTGTTATGTGTAATAAATTTAGTCTGTTCTGATTTGTATCATAGCTTACTTGATTTATAGCTGATTGCTAAACTTTAATCTGATTCAAATTTATCAATTATCTTCAGATAATTAATAGAATAGTTAAACTGTCAATTCACAGTTATACAATAATGAGATTAGTTTTACGTAATTTCATTAATAGACATTTGAGCAACGGAAAACTATGAGCAAAGATGAATAGTGACTAGCAATGGAATCTAGGACGCGCGTTTCGTCCCATCTGAGACTCGTCAGCTGGATGTATCTGCATCTCAAAGTTGATGTTCACTTTGGGACTTGAACCCAGTACCATCCGCTTCAAACACCATCGCGGTATCCACTTAACTACTGAGTCCTGATAGCCACCTACTTGTGCAATGGGGTGAAGTTATATTGAGTTGGTGTTGTTTACTTGTATATTCCCACTGTTATTTAGGACTGCAATTAATCGGTCTCTTGTTGGCATATGTGCATATGAGTCCCAGAGTGATCATCAATTATGAGATATATCTACATCCAGCTGACGAGTCCAAAATAGGATGAAACACAAGTCCTGGATTCCACTGCTAGCCACCATCCATCTTCGATTATAAAGCTCATAACTTCAAGCGATAACGAGGCATTCCTCACAGGATGCACATATGCCAACAAGAGACTGGTCAATTGCAGCCCTTAACAACAATCGGAAGATACAAGTGAACAACATCAAGTGACAAATGAAAAATTATATTAATACATTAAACAATAACAATATGCATTAATAATGATATAACTTACTTCAATTAAATCATAAATATCAATTATGTCACTTTCATCCTTTTTAACTAAATCGAATACATAATCATAAACGCCTTTTTGATAACAATTTCTACAAAGAAAAAATGATTTAAATACTCAATTGAATAAACTGTTTACATACTTTAATAATAAGAAAATGTAATGTAAGCAAATATACACATTGATTGATTCCTAATTCAACTTGGCAATTATAATTGGTAGTAATAGTGATAATAATAGGGAATTTTAAATTCTTATGTTTAATGGGATACCTGAAGGGAAGAGGGAAATAGGAGGGTCAAAAAACACATTACGTTGGGAAATAGAAGCAGATATGAAAAAGGATGAATAACAACTGGGAAGAGCTGAAAATGATTGCCCAGGACAGAGTTGGATGGAGAGTGCTGGTAGGTTGCCTATTCTCCTCTACGAGGAGTAACAGGCGTAAGTAATGTTTAATGGAATGAAAAGTCGATAATAATTATTTATGAAAATACCGTACAAATATACCCCTGGTTATTACAATTTGTTGAGAACTAATTATTTGTATATGGCAAAATCTTTGTATAGATTCACCAGACGATGATGAGAAATGAATAACTGTAATTCGAAGAGTAAGAAGAGAAGAAAATAATGTTATCATAAAGAGTCTATTGTTTGTTTTTCTGGCCTAAACAGATCAGAACTTTATATATTCGGTTTTATATAGAATCAAACACTATATCTATTCCTGCATTTTATAAAGTTGGATTCATAAAGGCTTTTTATGTAGTATTAGCCTGATGTAAGGACTGTTGAAAAAAACATGCTGTGTTTTGGTGATTAAGGTCACTGTATACATGAGTATTTAAATCTGCAGCATTGAAATCACTTTGCTTATTCTTGACATGTAATAAATACATTGAAAGTTGTACATTATACTGTTTGTATTCTGTGCAATAATCAAGGTTTATTAAGAAAAGTATACAAATAATGTAAACTTAACTATTACTATTCTTCTCTGAAATATTGATGTTTGGTATTTTGTTAGTGAAAACGCTCTAAAGATTTCTACCAGCTTTCCATCAAGAATGCATGAAAAAGTTCTATTTTAACGAATAGTGTCATGCTGATATGGTGATTAACTTTAAACACAATATTGTAACATCATATACAACAGTTTTGTCATCTCGATAAAATATTCTTAGGGAAAATTGGATAATGAGTATTTTTATGTTATAGTTTATCCTACTTAATTGATAAAAACACTGGATTAATAGTCTTCCACGATAGACACTATGGGTTCAAACCATTTAAATTATATATTTTTCTTAGCATGAGGTTAGTGAACTAGTGTATTTTTGTACACATGTTAACAGAAAGAAATCCAGTACTCTATAGCATTTAATATTTATATTTTAGCATAAGAAAAATTAACAGTTATCAATTTTCATGATTTACTCATGTAAACTTTTGAAACTAATGGTATTATAAGGTATAACCAAGTACATTCTATTACATAAACTACAGTGATGTAATTAACACAAGTGTGTATTAGGATAGCTACAACCATTATAATGTTTATTAGTCATAGACAAATAATTAAGTATACGTATATTATTAAGAATTTCAGTCCTAGACGGATACAAACTACTACTGATTTGTGGCACATGAAAAAGAGATATAATAGTTCCAACAACCTGACTACAGTTGTAAACGTTAAACGTAAAACACTGGTTAGTGAATTGCTATATGATATACAAATAAAATGAATATAAGGAATCTATTTAGGAAAACATGAATAACATAGCTTATTGAATAATACTTTGTGTCGTTGTTTTACTAAAAACTGTTAACTTCGAACTGAATGATTTTAGTAACACAGTAACCGAATTCCATTACATCGGATAGCCAAATAATATATGTTTTCTATTCGTAGTCCTATATAATGTATGGCACCGATTTAATGTTCGGGTTTTTATCAACTGACGAGTTTAGCTAACATGCGTTTTATTTTACTATACTCTATCAAAGTGAATTACGAACTTCTGGCGTGTGATATTACAAAAATTGTTTGGTTATTACTAGTTTAATCTTGATTGATAAATAACACGCATCGTGTAAAAAAATTGAGTCCAAACTATTATGTCTGGGGAACTGTCAGTTTCAGCTTTACTTGATTTAGTTTTATAAGTTGGTAGGTGATTCAAAGTGAATCGCAGTTGATTATATGCTGTCACATCTCACCAGATTCTCTAACTAAGCATTTATTTACGCCTTCATTACTCGTGTTCTTTTCCCTCATTTGACCAACTTTTAGCATTTCTTGATTTCCTTTTTAAGTAAAATCAAAAAAAAAGATGGTAAGCTTAGTCTGATGTAGATTAGACGTCTCTAAGTTTATACATTTTTAGAGACAAAATAGCATTCGCTCAAAGTTTCTGCCATTTTGTGGGCCTTTTGAGGATGTTTACAACCTTATTTTCATTATGATATAGTACAGTGCTGATTAGCACACGTTAGTGCAACGCTAAATCCTAGATAGTCAAAATAAGAATTCCAGAGTTGATACGGAAATTTTTTCAAACAAAGTTAAAATAGACTAATCGGTCGATCATCAGTTTATACATTCACAATGAGTAAATTATCTAAGAGTCGAGGTTCTGTTTCTATCTTTCCATATAACTATACTGATACCTTTAACAGCTCGGATACTTTGATGCTATTTCTACAGCTAAAAATTATAAAAATATGATTTACGCTTTATGGTGAACATGACACAATTATTGAAGATTAACTAACTGTATTTTATTTTTTCCCGTCGTTCCACACTCAATGTTTTTATATTTTGAAGCCGCAGCATTCAAAATGTGTAAACTTCTCGTAGTTCTACATAAATTTACGGCACTTTTTTCCTTTATCCATGACGCAATGTTTTCACAGTTTTTACCCTGAAAAAATCAAACATTAGTTAGGCATTGAATAAATAGCTCATTTAAATCCTGGACAATTATTCGGACATACAAGAAGTTTTAAAAAATTTATAGATGTTGGCTCTTTCCTAAATATTTCAGACAACTAATTTCACCACTTTACTTAAGAATGTTATTTATACAAATTTGGTAGAGTAATTATCAAATAAAAATTGCTATTTGCCATCTTTGCAGATAACTAATTATTATACCTGGCATGCCACTATAGTGTATATTTTAGTTTGTTGCTACCTATTATATCTGTAGTGGAGGTCAAACACCATATAAACGCAGACCAGTACTTTTTATGAAACTGTAAATGATATTATGGGTTTCTCTATATCTAATAGACTTTCTGGGTTAAGATGACTGAGACCGAAACTTATATACAGATTAGACCAAAGCTTATCAAGTAGGGTAGTTAAAACTATTATATCGTTTAAATTGAACACTGTATAGAGATCCCGCTTTCCACCATTTGGTTAATTGGATTTATGATCCTACTAATAAATAAAAAGCCGAAGATGAGTGATAATTTTGTTAGTCAGTATCTACCATGTAACCATTTAATTGCCTAGTTCACATTCGCCGCAATTTAGACACTTGAGATTACGGTCTTTTCTTGTCTTTATGTGCAAGTTTACTCCTAAACTCTACAGTCACTTTGGACAGATATGACAATTTCTATTTCTTCACAAATACTCAACACTGTTAACTATCTTGTGACAATATAGATACTGGAAATCATATATAAGAGAAATCACGTTCAAAATGCTATAAACCCAGTATGAAAGTAAATGAAACATGCAGAACCGCATGAACAATAATTTCGCAAAAGCCTAATCCCACTTTTCCATTCCGTGAAGCACCAAGGTATCATTATACTAGTGATCCTTAACGTGTTGTACAGATGACTACACAATCATTTTGATGCCAGACGATATGGACTTGGACTAACATTTTGAACTACAGATGTTTGAACAAATGTTCAACTGACACAAGCCATGTTTATCAACTATGGCATATGAATAAGCAAACTTAATAAAACTAAAAGCAAACACCAAATGTCGGTTTGAAGCATAGCAAAGGTAAACCGATCCTTAGTAATTCAACACAATAATACTGAATACGTTGAATATTGAACACAAAAATATTTTAGGTCGTAAGAAAACAAATGCCACTTTGTACCACGAATTTATAATACGTTTTTGGAGATACTACTCAAGATGGTTCTTACATAGAAGTACGTCAATCTAAAACCACGGAAAATCATTGAGAAGGTTGTGTGTTCGCTTTGCGCGCTTTATTCTGACCCAAAAGGTCAATCTAAATACCTATTTAAAAAAACTGTTATATAGTTACGTTTCTTGAAGCAGTAACAGTTAGTATAAACCAAAGCATAAACCATGACTCAAGTATTCAGTTGATTGCAATGTGAAAATTGGTGGGAAAAGTGGCACATAGTACATAGACTAGAAGATTGTTCAACAAAATTGACTATTTCCGCAGGCAAAATAAATAGATAAAATTGCAAAACTAACGGGTGAATGGAAATTAAAAGTGATAAAATGGGGGTGGGTCAGTAAAATACGACGATAATCGTGAATGATAAGTTGAGGATAGTTCAAGCGATACGTGGTAATCTATCGATAAGTAAGTATTTGTCAAGCCTCTATGTCACTTGTGGAGATGGCATGACAAACTTATTTTGTAAACAGTTTTTGACACTATCTGTATTTATTTTGTTAAATTTCACAGCTTGTACATTCACTATGAGATTGTTGTACTTTTTGTTTATGTGTGTGACCTTCATTATTATTACAGGCGCTCTATATACACACACGCTGTTTTCACTTTCCGTTCATTGTACACTAGCACGGCTCTCGCCGCTATACAGTATCAAATACACTTTATACATACCCTTGTTATTCTCATCTGCTTAGTGGATATTATTCATAATAATTAATACGTATGTTATCTACTTTATAGACTGCAGCCACATACACATACTGACCTTCGGATTATCATGATTAATGGAATATTAAACGAACCAAAATTGTGGTAAAAGACCACCAGATCAAATCGAACACGCACAAGTAGCTGCATTAAGTAACGTTCTTATATTTTTATTGTATTTATCGCATTTAACTGATATATTTCAATGTGAACTCATTGATATCTGATAACCTTGTTAATATTTTGAAATAATATATTTGGGTGGTCCACCACACACTCGATGGTAGGATACTGGTTAGTCCTGCTAGGAGAGGATATTAGGTGAGATCAATAATTTGCAACGAAAACCATGACGGTACATGATGTTTATTTTATTCAGCGACTGATATGAAACTTGTGATTTACTGTAACAATGAAGGCAACGACTTTCCAAAATGCATATTTTTTCAAAGGTCCAACAGTTAATTATCAAAAATCTAGATCGCGAGACTACTAAGCAGAATATTATCAGACTGTTGACACTTTCAGTTTATCTCACTTTATTTGCTTGTACAGAGACAACCAACGAAATGGTAATTAGTAGGAGATCTTTGAGCAAATGTACTTTTATACTGATATCGGACTCTACGTCTTCCAGTTTAACGATCTGATATGATTTGAGGTTATGTAAAATGAAACGGTAAAGATAGAGTAGAGGTTCTTTTACTCCTCGTGAAGGATAAGGGAACCAAACATGAATATCTAACTAACTTTGTTCTCAGCTCTTCCTCTAGTTTGGCATTAGCAACCCTAGAATGTGGTTTTGTCAGATTGATGCTTTATTTACAGCCAAAAACATACGCGCACAAACTACGAAATACGCATATGTTGTAAGCTCACTCCCATTAGACATAGCTGCACAAGTGGGAGATCTTATTGCTCAAGTGCCTGAAAACGACCCATATGATAAACTTAAAGCCGCATTGATACAGAGAACTTCTGCATCAGACGAAACAAGGCTACAACAGTTATTAACCTCCTGTGAGTTGGGAGATAAAAAGCCATCCCAATTACTACGATACATGAAAGAGTTGTCTGGTCCTTATAAATTAGACGAGAATATACTCAAACAACTTTGGCTTCAACGGCTACCTCACAATGTCAGACAGATTCTTATGGTAACTATTAATTCAGCCAACCTGACTGAGTTAGCCGACATGGCTGATAAAATAACTGAAATCTACCCAGATAACCAAGTTGTTAATTCTGTACAAACTACTGGTATAGATAATATGTGTAATGTCATTAGCCTCCAACAACAGCAAATAGCACAACTCACAAATCAGATTGAATCACTACGTGCTTCGATAGCTATGATAACCACGAAACCAACTTCGATAATTCCTAGAAAAAGGTCAGGATCGTGACATCGCTCTAGATCTCCAAAAAGACCAACTGGCGTTTGTTGGTACCATCAGAAGTATGGTGAGAAAGCACGACGTTGTACCAAGCCATGCACTTTCCCTACAAGTAGTCACGAATTACAGGGAAACTGGCCTGCCAGACAGTAATGGCGGCGACTGCTTCTGGCCATGCTACTAGCCGTCTGTTTCACATCAGGGACAGAATTTCGGGCTCAGACTTCTTAGTCGATACAGGAGCCGAAATAAGCATTATCCCTCTATACCTCTCCCGACGGCAACATATCACCCCCAGCAAGAATATACTCCAAGCAGCGAATGAAACAATCATTCAGACTTACGGGGAACAGTCACTAATAATCGACCTCGGTCTCAGACAACGTTTCACGTGGGTCTTTGTAGTAGCACAGGTAAAACAGCCAATCCTGGGAGCAGATTTCCTTACTGCCTATAATCTGCTAGTAGACGTGCGCGCCAAACGACTAATCGACAATCAGACACGTTTACACGTAAACGGCATTACTGCTAACATTTACGAAATTCATGGAGTACGTTTAATTAAGCCTAATAATCAACCTTTCGCCGACCTCTTAACTAAATATGATAGCATCACCAAGGTTGACTATCGAAAGGAAGGCAGTTTACATCACGTACTTCATCACATTACTACTACTGGTCCTCCCGTCTGCGCCAAACCAAGGCGACTGCCCCCACATAAGCTTCAGATTGCCAAAAGAGAGTTTGAACACATGATGCAACTGGGTATCAACCGTCAATCAAACAGCCCATGGGCTTCGCCACTACACATGGTACCAAAGAAAGATGAGGACTGGCGCCCATGTGGCGATTATCGACGTTTAAATAACCAAACGACACCTGACAGATACCCTATTCCTCATCTTCATGATTTTTCTCTTAACTTATATAGAAAACATTTTTTTTCAAAACTTGACCTAGTCAGGACATATCACCAAATTCCGGTGGCACCTGAAGATATTGAAAAAACAGCCATTATCACACCTTTTGGCTTGTTTGAATTTTTGAGAATGCCATTTGGGTTAAAAAACGCAGCCCAAACGTTCCAACGGTTTATGGATGAGGTAACCAGAGGCCTCGACTTTGTTTTTGTCTACATCGATGATGTTCTTATAGCTAGCGCGTCGATCGAAGAACACGTTCAGCACCTACAAACCCTCTTCGATCGCTTCCAACAGTATGGAGTCGTCATTAATCCTTCCAAGTGCATCTTTGGCGCTCCTGCCTTGGAGTTTCTGGGACATTACATAGACTCACGAGGCATAAGACCACTACAGGAGAAAGTAGACGCCATCATCAACTACCCTGAACCTACCTCACTAAAGGCATTACGCCGTTTCCTTGGAATGTGTAATTTCTACCGACGATTCCTACCACATTGCGCTGAAACCTTACAACCTCTGACTGACTTGTTAAAAGCCGACAACCAAGTGACGAGAAAAACTAAAAACGACATATTCAACTTATCGACCGATGCTAAAACTGCATTCGAGAAAGCTAAATCTCTTATATCCAACGCCACTATGTTACAGCACCTCAACACTGACCCCACGACAAATCTAATTCTATGCACAGATGCATCGCAGAAAGCTGTTGGGGCAGTGCTACAACAACGGGTAAACGACGCCATCACGCCCACAGCGTTCTTCTCTAAACGATTATCACAGGCACAAGAACGTTACAGCACTTTTGGACGTGAGCTACTTGCTATCTATCTTGCAGTAAAACACTTCAGTTTTTTATTACAAGGACGTCCGTTTACTATAATGACTGATCACAAGCCTTTAATTTACTCCTTTAATGTATCATATGATCGCCATTCACCTCGGGAAGCCAGGCAACTTGACTATATTTCTCAATTTACCACAGACATCCAGTATATTAAAGGACAAAGCAACGTCGTCGCCGATGCATTATCACGCAAGGATATCAACACTCTGATATGCAAACCAGATATTAACCTCGAAACGCTTGCAAAACTCCAAATAGACGATGCAGAACTAGAAGCCTGCAAAGTAAAGTCTAACTTGATCCTTAGACCGGTACCTATCCCTTTCTCCAACGCATCGATAATCTGCGACGTATCAACTGGAAATCAGCGCCCCTTTGTACCTGAAGCCTGTCGACGACAAGTATTCCGACAGTTACACGAACTTTCGCATCCAGGAATAAGAGCCACCACTAAAATGATAACGCAACGTTTCGTTTGGCCTAAAATTAATTTGGATGTAAAACGTTGGACCAGAAACTGCTTACAGTGCCAACGTAGTAAGGTACAAAGACACACATTAAGTGTTGTTGGTAAATTTCCGCTTCCTGACAAACGTTTTCAACATGTTCATTTAGACATCGTTGGTCCATTACCACCATCAAACTCCTTTACTCATATCCTCACCGCGGTTGACAGATTTACCCGATGGTCGATAGCATGTCCCATTGCAGATACCTCGGCAGAAACGGTAGCAGCAGTTTTTCTTGATCGGTGGATATCTAATTACGGAGTTCCCTCAATTATTACTACAGACCGTGGTCCCCAGTTCCAATCCGTTCTATTCCAGGAATTCGCTAAACTACTGGGAGTAAATAACATAAAAACCACAGCTTATCATCCAGTAGCTAATGGTTTGGTCGAAAGGTTTCACCGCCAATTAAAAAGCTCACTGATGGCACAAGCTGACACGACGAAATGGAGCGATGCATTACCGCTCGTACTCCTGGGAATTCGCTCAACTATCAAGGAGGATATCGGATGTACTTCTGCTGAACTGGTTTACGGCACAACACTTACGTTGCCAGGCCAATTGGTTGACACGGACACATCGGCACCAAGTGACCCAAGTCGATTCGCTAGTCGACTGCTACAAACCATGCAGAGCCTAAAAGCCATACCGCCACGGGAGCATAATAACCGCATATATCTTGACAAGAATCTGATGACGTGCAAATATGTTTTCGTTCGCGTCGACGCGGTTAAAAAGCCACTGAAGCAACCTTACGAGGGACCATATCAAGTAATTAAACGAACTAATAAACATTTCACAATCAACAAAGGTGGAAAGAAGGAGACTATCGCTACGGATAGAATCAAACCAGCCTTCTACGAAACTCAACTCGACAAAGAAGACAATATCACTGATAAACAAAACCTCATGCAAAGTCACAAGAAAGCAATAGAGGAGCAGGAACCGACCGTTAAACCCACCTGCTTAACACGTTCCGGCAGAGCCGTGAATAAACCTAAACGCTATGTACATTTCACTGATTAAAATGAAAAAGGAATTCAACAAATTGCTGTTAATGTACATTATATTGTTAAAAAACTCTCAATCTCCTAAACAAAAACTAATATACCCTTTTGGTCTTCTAACACGTGCATATATTAAACCACTTTTTTTTTCGTAATAACTCGTATGGCCATATTATTTTTTTTTACATTAACGCGTCGTATCATATTAATGTACATGCCATACCATTCTCCACTTTCCTGCATTGCTTTTCTAGTTATTATACATAAATGCACACACTGTACGCTCACATATATTTTTTTTTAATATAACCAGTTTTACCTCCGGACACTCTGGGGGGAGCTATGTGGAGATGGCATGACAAACTTATTTTGTAAACAGTTTTTGATACTATCTGTATTTATTTTGTTAAATTTCACAGCTTGTACATTCACTATGAGATTGTTGTACTTTTTGTTTATGTGTGTGACCTTCATTATTATTACAGGCGCTCTATATACACACACGCTGTTTTCACTTTCCGTTCATTGTACACTAGCACGGCTCTCGCCGCTATACAGTATCAAATACACTTTATACATACCCTTGTTATTCTCATCTGCTTAGTGGATATTATTCATAATAATTAATACGTATGTTATCTACTTTATAGACTGCAGCCACATACACATACTGACCTTCGGATTATCATGATTAATGGAATATTAAACGAACCAAAATTGTGGTAAAAGACCACCAGATCAAATCGAACACGCACAAGTAGCTGCATTAAGTAACGTTCTTATATTTTTATTGTATTTATCGCATTTAACTGATATATTTCAATGTGAACTCATTGATATCTGATAACCTTGTTAATATTTTGAAATAATATATTTGGGTGGTCCACCACACACTCGATGGTAGGATACTGGTTAGTCCTGCTAGGAGAGGATATTAGGTGAGATCAATAATTTGCAACGAAAACCATGACGGTACATGATGTATATTTTATTCAGCGACTGATATGAAACTTGTGATTTACTGTAACAATGAAGGCAACGACTTTCCAAAATGCATATTTTTTCAAAGGTCCAACAGTTAATTATCAAAAATCTAGATCGCGAGACTACTAAGCAGAATATTATCAGACTGTTGACACTTTCAGTTTATCTCACTTTATTTGCTTGTACAGAGACAACCAACGAAATGGTAATTAGTAGGAGATCTTTGAGCAAATGTACTTTTATACTGATATCGGACTCTACGTCTTCCAGTTTAACGATCTGATATGATTTGAGGTTATGTAAAATGAAACGGTAAAGATAGAGTAGAGGTTCTTTTACTCCTCGTGAAGGATAAGGGAACCAAACATGAATATCTAACTAACTTTGTTCTCAGCTCTTCCTCTAGTTTTTCTTAAGTATTATTCATCCTTCAGATGTCTGTCGTTTGTTCCTTGGTTGTCTTCTTTTTCTTTTGCCTTGGAGATTTCAAGTTAAGGCTCAATTTGTAGTTTGGTTTGACTTCCGCAGTCTGCCCTTTTCTAATTTTTTCTTTACGTAAGCATTTCCATCTCTTCTAGAACTCGAATCGGATTTGATAAACTGACGGTTATTTTCCTAAACCTTATGTTCTCCAAGTAGTTAACTTTGCGCTTTGTGCTAGGTTTGAAGCGGTTACGAGTTCATCTAACCTGCGAACGGAACAAAAACTCGCTGACCAAAAACCAATAAGCTAGCTATTCGATGCGTCACAGTCCCGCTAACTAGAGGAAGAAGTTCAAGCTTCGAATGAGGAAGTGTATTCCTCAAACAACCAGAAAACGAGCGAAACAACAGACATAAATCAAAACGAATATATACAGAACAAAACCGTCATGAGGAAAGTTATAAATAGCATACTAAAAGACACAACAGACCAATAGCATTTAGGATTCCCTCAAATGGAAAATACGGCATGAAGGTAAAAAGAGCTTTTGGCGCAAAAACAGGGAAATTCAAATTTTTTAAATAAAATTACAAAATTAGGTTCCTATCCGAGGGCGTTCTGTGGACCTAACGTCCCCAAAACTTTGTACACAATATATATCTGTATAGCATTGAGAATGTGGAGTCGGCCTGTCATCTAGCCATCACCGTTTATTCTCTAGGATACAGGTACTAGTTCTTTCGGACCATAAGGGTTATCTGTAAGAACGTTTATGGACGTTTTGTGTATGAAAATCCTTCTACGTACCTATTGTTGTGAACCACTCTTCATGATACTTCAGATGTACAATTTGTCAATATTTTGATTCCAATTAAGACGGAACTATTTGTATCTTAATTGTTGTTTTTTCGTTTTCACTAAATTTCCATGTTATTCCTGAACTATGTTTATCTTGTTTTAGTAGATATTTAACTACGGTGGCTGCCGTATTGAATCACTCTCCTTCATCATTGCGTTACTTGAAGTGACTGGGTTTGTATAATAATGATTGTGAATTAAAACATTTTTAGAATTAAAAACATTCTATGTTATAGCAAAATTAAATATCATCTTATAAATAATCTGTACGCTATCTATCCAGAGAAGACAGAGTAGCATTCCTCTGTCGATAGGAACATTAATTTGCTGCACTTGATGATTCCCAGATTTTCTACCAATTTCTCTTCTCGATGTAATTTAGATTTGGTCACTGTCTGAACAAATATTTGTTGAACAACCGAATTGTACTATTCGTTAATGAAATGACGTATGTTTAAATTAACAACGAAGTTTAGGATAGTCATTTACTCTATCATTTTGTCATGGTTCTGACTGGGCGATAGCATGTATCTAAATTAGCCTGAGAAGTCATTCTTCTTCTTAAACTACACTATCGTCTTGGTCAGAGACTGCTTAATCCTGTATAAAGCATTGCAGCACAATGAACTGGAAGCTTAGAATTGGTACACTTATGATATTGGTCCATAACCGCTCTATCTTTGAAGCTGAGTACAAGGTAACTGAGAAAATCCACATTCAACAGATAGGGAAGGTCAGAGATGGTGAACGCGGAAATTGATCGATATCACGTGGCTCAGTGGTCATTACGTGTAACTCATACTTTTTCACATTAAGTAGGTTGCTTCATCCCAAGCCGAAATGCGCTTTCCAGAAGTACTTGTAAGGACAGTAAAATGTCGCTGAACCATAGACTAATCATCTGGCAGTAGGGTCACTGAATTTTGGATCCCCATCACGGTTAGGGCAGCCACTGTGCATCAGGTAATGGCGCACCATGGAGTGGTCCATGATGTGGCGGTTATACTCTGTTTTGTACCTACTATTACCAACATATTTATATACCAACGTCGTCTGCGTTTTAAGGTCACTGCATTCTGATATTCAATATTCATCTTCCATGTGGACAGCCATTTAAATCCTTGCTTAGCCCTGTCTTGCACTGAAGTCGTCAATAAGTTCGATGTTGCAATAAATTTACATCGATTCGTGAGACAATGAGTCTACTGCGGATTCATGGAAACTTCCTGTCCACCGGGAGTATAGTTACCATATCGAAATATAAAACCTTGATGTTAGTTTAATTCCATGTTATTCGTATTTTCATTCAGATGATCGATGGGGCTTCGCATAAAATAAACACACTTATAGATACACTTCTGACCGTAACTTGTCAGCCTGTCAAAAGTGCTATCATCTTGATGACTAGTTTATAATAATATGTAATTGCTCAAAGTACAAAGCATTATTACAGAAGTGTATTAGTATGAATATGTACAAAAACAGAGTACAGCAACTGCCTCATGTTCCTATCCACGATGTGAATCTGATTGATGCACGATGATTGTCTCCATCTTGACGAGGATTGTTAAACTGTTAGTTACTTAATGAACTGACTGCTGGAGGATTTTTCTAGGCCCTGAAATTTCCCCGGCACCGTAAATAAATATCAGAGAAATACTGGCTGGAGAAATTATCATGATCTTCTCGACTTAGTACTGTTTGGAACAGCTTATTAACAATTCAATTACCATGAGACCAAACTATCTAAAACGTCTGTAAAGATCGGTATACCGATATCCAATTTGAACGCAGAACTAATCAACAAACGTTTATTCCATTAGCCCAGGCTACGTTCTTCTCTATAGCGTACGAAATGTTTTTGAGTAACTCATATTAAATTATATGAAAAAGCAGACCGTGTTCAATTTAAATGGTTTTAATTTTGATAATAAATTATGTCAAAAGTGTAAAATACCTCAAACGGTCCAGCCTGTGTTACGCAGTCATGGGTTTGTCAAACACAAACTAACGTGCTAACCAACAGAAGAAAAAGTTAATAAACAAGACGCCAATACGTGTGAATCAATGAAAATATTTCCAAAAAGATGGGATCAGGTATCTATCTGCAGAGATTCCAGCAACTGTGGGATTATAATGTATGGGCGATCTTTGAGCAATGCTAGTGACCCTGAGTGTCTACCTACTTACTAGGTCTGATTGAGGGTAATAAAGACTAAGGATTGAAGAATAAGGATTATGATTTACAATCGATGGCTAGAGTTAGGAATTAGATTTAAGGTTTTTCATCAAGAACTGAAATCAGCTATAATAACAAGACTCTATTTAGCCAAGTGGTGAGTGGATTTCGCGTCAAAATCTAAAACCTGTTATCATAAATCTGATTGGCTCGTCTATAAATTATAGTCTCGCCCCAGCATTTATTTATGACAGACAGTGCCAACTACAGTTTTGTCATGCATCTTAGACGTTTCTTGATACAACTTATTAGGCGGTTTTTATCCTGTAAATCACCAGCGTCGATGATCTATGTCGAATGAGTGGAGGTCTACGTGAGTTAGATGGGAATGGTGTGACGGACGAACTAACGTCGAAGCCATACTTCGTGGTCAGCATCCTACGTAAACTACCCCATTGACGTATCAAGGTACTATAGATGCTTTGAAGACTGTACAACACAGAGGACGTTACTACAGAAATATATTAGTTAAAGTAGGCACAAGTTAAAGTAAGACCACCACCGCATGGGCCAGTCCATGGCGTACGATCAACTGATGCGCGTTGGTTGCCCTCAACCTTGCTGAGGATCGATGATTTGCTTGATATCCAATCACCTAAAAGCCAGATGATTTGGCCCTACAATCCGGTAGACTCTAAGTTTAGTAATCTAGTGAACATCATCTTGTTGTTCATAACAACTATCTGCTTCTTCCCTAAATATGTTCTGGGTAAAACACTTGAAAGAGATTAAAAGGTTTACGAATATACAGGGCTTGCCTGTGTCGTTAACTAAAATGCTATTTTAGTCAAGGATCTCAAAGTCAGTCCTGCTAGGACTCAGGTATAAAGAGGTTCGAAGTAGCATGGACCTGTAGCAGATTTGCTGTTGCAAAAGATCCACAACACGGTGTGACTAAGCATTATCAGATGTGGATGCTTGTTCAAGTACCTTCGACTAATGGTGTATCCAACAAAAATATTGAAGTCAACGCCAATGTTGGAGACCTAAAAAACTATTCATATTCGGGATTTATTTACTGCTTCAAGCTATCTACCAGCATCGTTTAATTATGCCGTATCAAGAATACTTCAAAATTAATGAAACCAGTGGGTTCAATGTCAAGTGCAGTGTCCTCACAGAGTTTTTTCGCATTACTATATGCTAGAAAATATCAACAGTCAACTCACATTTAAAGTCACTAAAACAATTTGTAAACAAAGATCCTTCGTTTCAATAAAATAAAAGGTTTAACAACCAAAAAGGACCTAGGAAGCGAAGTTACGAGGAATAATTGCTGATGTGCACCAATGCACTTGTTTACCATAAACATGTAAGATTAATCACAACACAATTATTGAAAAAGCCTCCATTTGTTTGTAAAGAATTGTTTTAAAACAGTACCGCCTTGATTTTTTAATGAATATACATCAAGTGGCTTCCGTCTTCTGATTTACTTTAAACTCTAAAGTTAAGACATGAAACATTCGTAATCCCCTAAAGTAAACAAATACTTAAAATCCTTGAATACAATAATTAGAAATTCGGAGAAAACTATTTAGATAAATTGGACAGAAACCAGATGAAAAAATATGCTACAGGTTTTTTCCATGAACAAAGTTGTTTTTAATTCTTTACTTGTTATTGACTATTGAAATTAGCCGCCTTTCAAAGCGGAGTTGTATAACTAGGATAATGTTTTTCGTAGGGAACATAATCTCAGGATGTATTAAGTGTACCTTCGCTACATTAAGTCATAAAAGCGTAGTTCGATAATAAGGTAAGCCATATACCCTTGTTTCGTTTTTACGTTATTGTTTCACATTATTTGTGGTTGTGCTATCATAATATCTTGTCGATCTGCAACTAGTCACATTTACTGAGCAGTATTTAATAACATGATTGGTTCTGCTGGAATTTTTTTCCTCGTTCCTGTTTTTCATTATGCTAGCTGTTGAAATAGCAAGCACCTCTATGCCGCTTAAAGAAGACGTTGTTAAGTCTTTGAGTAAACTTGTTGGTTTTGATCATTTTAACATATCGAACCCTACTGTGTTTTGCTTTAATTGGACACTTTCTGGCAACTTAATCGTACCGAAGCAGACCGTGGTAGCTTTGCTACTATTACTTCCGTGAATAGTCACTTTTAAGATGCTTTATGCTCGAAAGTGGCTTCCAAATGTTAGGCTCCTGTTAACCAGTAGAAAATGGTATCCATCATGATGAGTCCAATTGTTGGTACCACAAAGTACGCACAAATCTTATACTATCTCACTGTTAGAGTAAGTCTGTGGCTATGTCTTGATATCGGACGCCTACACTTTTAAATGTTACAAAAAACCATATTAGAAAAAACGTAACCTATAGTCGGAGTAAATGTCATTATACTGGTTCTGTCAATGCACAGATCAACTCTTATGTCACTAGCTTAACTTAGAATGTTCAAAGACTAAATGTCATGTAAACGGCAAGCGGAATGTAATATTAGAATAAATAATATTTATTTAAATATAAATATTGGTACAAAGAGGCACCGAATACATATGCGCCACACAAGTCAAGTGACTCGTATGGGCTGTGATGCTGCTCGGGTGCCCAGACCGAAGTAGATGATTTTCTTAGGGGGTCGTCCATATCCACCAGCCCGTTTAGAGTACCGGAAATTTGCTTTTTATCCTTTCGACTTCGTTAATAACACCCCCACTGCAAGAAGAGAGTGAGTAGGACTTCCATGGCAGTAATTGTATGCTAGTAGTCATGTGGGAGCATTTCTAGTAAAACAGCTGACTCTCCCCACTCTCGGCCGTACCAGGGCATTTGAGGGCCTCGTGACAAACGTATATCCAGTTAGTCAGTCAGTCAGCTGCAACGTAGGACCAGGCACGTATATGCATCGGTCCAAGTTGCCATACCGCATTAGCACAACAAGATAAACACCGGATTCATAGAAGTAGTTAATTCAGTGGTGGTAATATATAGAAGAAAGAGTGCGTATAAGGAGATAGTACAGGAAGATAGAATTAGTTTCTAGAAAGAAAGATTTGAAGTGATTTTAATCTCTTAGTTTAAAGGAAGACAGAGTGTATACACCGACGCCATTGCGATCGATTCTGAGCCATGTCACCAAGATTCTCCAACCATTGGTTACGATTGTCACGCGGACCCCAACCAGGTAGTCTGCATCTACCAACATGGCTGAGACCAGAAGTTAGTGACTTCAAGCATTGATGTCACGTTTTGGTTTGGCCGCCCCTAACTTTCTTCCAATTATCCCCAACACCGGTTAGCATTGCGCGTCGTGGTAATCGGTGTTCAGGCATACGTAACACGTGGCCTAACCATCTCAGTCGATGAAGATTCATAGCCTCATCAACTGATTTACCATCATTCCCTAATACCCTGTGTCTAACCTCACTATTACTTAGCCGGTGATCCCAGCAGATGCAAACAATATTTCTAAGGCACCTGTGGTCAAATACTAGTAACTTACGAGTATCTTCTACTCTTAATGGCCATGTTTTACAGCCGTATAGTAGGACGGAACGAACTGCCGCGCGTCCAGTGAGGCGCAAGCACATGCATACTCGTATTACAGCATGATCAGTGTCTAAACACGTACGGAGCCGTTTAGCCGAACAGTACATAAACGACTGTTAACGGGGATTTATTCTAATAGTTCATGTTCTGTCCTCGTACTTAGTGCAGTACCTACATTTGCCAGTCCACGAGAACTAGCCACCGGGCCACCAGATACACGGAGGGTGTATCTCGTCGGCTCCGTTTTGGCTAGGCGAGGTCAAGTGAATGACCACACTAAGATCCTGTATGTGTATTTCGGAAACAGCGTACATCAATAGTACGAGATTCTAGGGTTTTAGCCAAGGAGGCCTGTTGGTCGATTTGACATAGGGTGCATACTTTGTAGACTCCAATGTGTAGTATGGGGCGAGGTTTTAGTAGACCTGGGACAGTGTTTTGCGCACTAGAATCGTTGGTCATGGTGACACTTGAGGAGGAAGTCAAAATAAGTTGAAAGTCGAGGTAGGAGGAATGATAGGAATTGAAGAGAAGGTTGATTATGAACACAGTGATCTTGAGTGCTGTTAAAGTTATGAGGGCGGTTATCACTTCCCGGTTGCCTACACAGTGGGAAGGTCCTTCTGGAGGTACCTGAAAACGAAATTGGACTAAAGGTGGTCTTAATGACCTGAGAGCGCGACCACAGTGCCTAAAGGACAACTGCTTGAGACCGGTCACACACGACCTTCTCGCATTAGCTCCGTACTTGTTGAGATCTTCCTCCGGAGACGGATATCCGTGGGATATGGCGAGATGTGAATTTTTAGGATCGACCCTTTCTAACTCCACCCTTCCTTGTGGAAAAGTAACATCGCTGTTATGCTGGTTATCTGAAGGAAACACCTCACTGTCTTCACACCTCTGTACAGTCAGCAGTACGACTTCGCCTTCGGACCTTGGGTTTGTTGCTTTTAGTCTTACCGCTCTTCAACCGACCTGCCTAGCATGGTAGGACCTTGAAGAACGATTGTTACAGCCAGCATAGCTCGATTGGTTCATCACGATAGGCAAGCACGACCACCACGTCAAGGTAGCAGCAACGGTCTGGATTTATGGAACATGCTTTAGCACAACATTTATTCAAACCGAGAATCTTCCTTACTGGACTTACCACCCAGTTATTATTTTCTACTACTCCTTACCAATAGTGATCTTACAGTTAGGTCATTCATTTTCATAGCTTGTGGTAGTTTATGGTTAGGTTCAACCTCGTCCAAATGTCTGGTGAGTAAACAAGTTAACCATCAAAGAGTATTGTATGTCAACAAAATGACCAGTTGATACTATTCCATGGTCTAAATTTAAAAATGGGGATGTTTGTGCCAGACATTAGGTTGATCATAATTGACTGAGGGTTGGAAACATGTGAAGAATAATGAAATGTCACTTTTGCTCCAAATAAATCCATTAGTAACACTAAAGGAAGGTTTTAGCAAACCTGTAGTTTCGCGAAAGCACTTCAGGTACTTTCCATCTATGACAATGAAAGATCAGCTGCTAACCTTAAAAATACACGTATTATTGGTGAGTCCCTTTTATTAATCATGGGGCTGTCCTACAACTAATCTAACATCTCACTCCGGACAAGTCCAGATTTCCGGATGAGGTTGCCTTCAAATTACGGCAACTGACGAATGTTATTGCCAACCCACTGGTAATGGTGTCTGACATGTCTCTGAAGAAATCGAAACTGCCAAGAAATTGGAAGGATACTATAACTAGTTCTGTCTATTTGACAAATAACTGTCGTTCAGTCTGCCTTACTAGTATTATCGTTAAATTGATGGAAAGCTTCTGTTTTAAGTCACGTAGAAAGGAATAATCTTTTATTATGGGGACATCCTGGTTTTAGAGTTCTTCCGCGTCTGAATAATACCCTCATTGCAAGAGATTTGACGGCAACATAATATAAAAGTATTTCGGTAGACGTTTTTTTTTTTATAAATCACAATGGAGTCATTTTTCTATTCAGTCTGTAAGTCCTTTATCAACTAAAGTCCATTGAGTGTTACTTCTATAGTTCTGTTGCTCTTTATAATCGTTTGTCACCGGACCGAAAGTTCGGGAAACTTTTGGTGAACATAATTTTGTTTTGAGATTGAACTTACTGAGATATAGGGTAGGAGCAAAGACAGTTTGGTAGTTGACCTTTTTGCTGAGAGGTATTAAGTGCTTGACATACCCTCAATTAATATTTTTTAACACAGCTAAGCCGTGGTACATTGATTCTGTTTTCTAATTCAACATCCTTGGAATCTGCTTCTGTTGTTAACTTTTAAGGGATTTTTTCACATTTGATAAATTTGTACAACAATCGAATAACTTGGTAAAATGAATATTTCCAACTTATTTTATCTCAGAGTTTATTGTCTACCTGATTACATTAGACAAGTAACTTCCCTTTCACTGATTTCAAAATGACCCAGTTCTAAATTACGAATCGTTTGTAAAGTGATGGTTTGGCATCACTTTCAATCATGGGATCTCGTTCCACTTTGGTTTAGGGAGCCAAATAGCATCACTAACTGTGAAACATCAATATATAGTTTAAAGCCGAGTACATTTATTTCAACCTTATAAATAAATTACGAGACTGTTAACCATTTATCTTAGTAGAAAAAATACTATAACTTTTCTGTGCGAAATTGATTTTTGTCAAACATAGTGTTTAAAGCAATTAGTCCCTTTGATAAATTTAAATAGTGTAATAAAAAGACATTTTATTACATTATCGAAACATATTGTTCTCGTTTCAAATATAAAGATCAGATTGTGTGTGTATGTCTATAGGAACCAGGTAAACAGAGTTCATTTTACCAATCGTAATCAATCACCTTCATCGTCACCGTATGTAAACAACTTTTACAAACCGTGTAGAAAAATCAAGTAGTACCAATACCATGTTTAAAATATTCATTAAGATCTTTTTTTCAAAAATTCTTTCACTAACGATCATATTCTTTTTTTCATTTCTTAGTGGTACTTATATGGTTATTGTTATTATTTTCCCAGTATGGAAACAGGATCCAATTGTTCTAATGATAATCATCATCGTCAATTATTTAAAAAGGATTCATTAAAGTGTTTCTATTCACATTCAGTAACTGGCAAAAATGAATTACCAACAACACCAATAACAACAAATGCAATTCCAACTGTTAGCCATGAATGTTCTAAATTCGTAATAACTACTGAAACTTTATCGCCACTCAATAATCAGAATAATTGTTCAAATGATTTAAAATTCATGGATGATAGTACTTCATCATCATCGTCATCAATATGCGGTTTGGATAGTTTAGCTTGTACTGCCAGCGGTAGTGGAATGTTATCATCAGAATCACCAAGTGATTTAACAGTAATTACATTGACATCGAATAATTCTAATAAATCATTATCATTGTCATCATCTTCATCACATACTCCTGCTACTGTTGCTACCGTTATACATGATCTTGATGATTATAGGAATGGTTGTTCACATAATGGATTACCTATTAGTGAATCCTTACAAAATACTCATCAAATACCACGTTCTTGTACGTCTTTAAACAAAACCACTTCATTTTTCATCCCTCCTAAATCAAATAAACCTGTCGGTGGTGGCGAACAGTTGAAAGCGACTGGACCATCATCGTCATCTGATGTTATGTTAAGTGCTAATAAGACTTTATCGAATTTGTCAAGTCTTAAATCACGTATCCCAGTACCAGTTTCATATAACAATAGTAATAATCTTGAGAGTAGTCATCGTCCGACGATGAAGCCAAATTCGACAGGATCTCAGGTTAATCAAGCTTCAAAAAATGGTCCACTAGTATCCGATTTATTGTTGAACAAAAGATCTGCACATGGAGTAAGTGTATTTATGTATATTACCCGATTGTTTAGTACTGTCTAATGTATAACTGTAGCTGTTTTGACGAATGCTTAGATGTGCCTCTGTCGATACTATGATCCCTTTCAATGTTTTTTTAAACTCCAGTAAACAATCCAATCTACGTCCCACTAACACCTTCATGCTTCTTTGGTTATCTAAAACTATGACCAACCTATTACTGTGTCTTTTAATGGCAAGATTAATTTGGATTGTTCACTGTTAAGAAAAGACCCATAATATATTTCTAATGTTCAACATAATATTTTATCTTGGTAAGAATCAGAAAATTTCATGATGTGAATGTGAAAATCAGAGGAATTCCAAATTAATTAGCTTTAGTGATTTAGATCTATTGCATATACTGTTCATTTCATATAGTGTGAAGCAGTGGCCCAGTGGTTAGGGCACTGAACTTTCAAGTATGTTTTGTATCCAAATTCTGTCGCAACTATTTCATTTTAACTCGACGGGTAGTGCCACTACTCCCCACTTGAAGTGCAACTAAAAGCTGAACATATACATAGCCTTCAACCGTCAACTTGTATCTTCCGGTGTATTCTGCAATCTAAACTGTCTTCTCTACTGGCCTCCAAGTGTTTCTACCAACACCGTGCTTCCGATGCATTAAGAGTCTTTACTCTATCCGACAATTATTGCGACTTCGACACCACGTTCCTCTACACGTTACTTACAAACGTCCTTATGAGTAGCGTACACTACACTACAGCGTCATTGAAGGAAAAAATAACCAAAAGGATTGAAAGGGTTCTGTACAGTTTTAGATATTGCAAATTTCAAAAAAGTCCGATAACGAGGGTGAAGACTGATTAAAAATATTACTGAAACAAATTTAATAAAATTCACAAACAGTTTACTCGGGTAAAATTAAATTACATTTCAAACATGGAAGCACTAACGACCTTACGTCAACAATGTAAAAACCTATCAGTACAGTACGGTTAAATACGCTTCGGCTCTAGGTTTATCTTCAAGTCGTTTGATTGTATTAAGAAAAGTGATTGGTCAAAAACAGGAAAAAACTTGTCAACATTCTGATACTAATTCTTCATGGGATTTAAAAGCTCTCGATAAGTCTATTTTCTCTCGTTTTATGCCTTAAGAAGTAAAATCGTTGGAATCTATCCTTTGCAACATGTGAAAAAATATATACTCAGAAGCTAACTATATTATATTACTTAACATTATATATACTACCCTGTTCCCCAGTCCAAGATAAGTAAAGCTGAATTCGAACTTGAGATATATTGTTGAAGCAGTTCTTTAACCACCGTTTCACCCAACAATGCACACACACAAGCTCTCTAGAGATCGAACTTTGCACTATGTTTTACAATAAGATGACTAAGTCAATTATTCATTTTTTTTGCTATGGGGATAACCATACAGTCGTTTTGTTGGCTGATGTTGAGCTCTTTGTTCACTTCACTTATCTGGAAGGTCTCATCAGTCCCAATTGGTCGGTGTCTGACGAAATCGTGCGACGTTTTCAAAAAATATTAGTCTTTGGCAACTTCTGACTGGTGGAGTAGGCAAGGTATGCTTCTGGTAACAAAAGAATGAGTTTACTACGCAACAGTTCATTTCTAATTTATGAGCGTGAAATATTCGTAGGTTCCTAAAGTTTGATCATAGATACCTTCAAAGCATTGCTCAGTTATATTGAGATCATTTAGTCAGCAATTCTGAAGTTAACCATAAGATACTAAGTAAAATCTCATTAGACTGACTAGTTGAAAATGGCAAATCTATTGATGATGAGATGGTTTGGACATGTAAAACTCATGTCCAACCACCACCTACTTCGATGGACGATGTTGTCTGGTTTATGAGAAGACTGGGGGAAAACTAGGAATAGATGAACTGAGTTATTGCACCAGTCTAGAAAGTTATTGATCTTTAAACTTAATGATGTAAGAAGACATAGACAACCTAGTTGGGGTTTACGTAATTATTGTAACGAATGATTAGAGACTTCAGGCGACTTAATTCAGAATCGTTCACAATGGCCCAAGTACCATCGTTCTTTCGGTGGTTCCTGAATCTCAAAATCTTTTTATGCCTTTTTGTTTCGTTTCTTTTTCAATAGCTAACATTTTTTTACCACTATTGATACTATTACTATTTTCTCATACTTCTGAGTTTTGTCTTGATAAATTTGCCTCATCGTATTAATGTGATACAGCAACTTGAATTGATGCATATATGTATATACCAGGTTCCACTTTTCACATGACTAACTAACGGAAGTTAATTTTCTTTCCTATCACTACCCTATATATCATCGATACTCGATGTTAATAATAACAATAATCCCTGCTATTTTATTTATTGGCATTGTTATTCTGATTTTTTTTACTTAAAGTACATGTGAGCGATCAGCTGTAGTGATCGATCGTAAAGTAACTATAAAACAAAGTGCAAACGAATTTCGCTTTCATATATAGATGTACTTTAAGTAAAAAAAATTCAGGATAACAATGCCAATAAATAAAATAGCAAGGATTATTGTTATTATTAACATCGAGCATCGATGATATATAGGGTAGTGATAGGAAAGAAAATTAACTTCCGTTAGTTAGTCATATGAAACGTGGAACCTGGTATATATATATATATATATATATATATATATATATATATATATATATATATATATATATATATATATATTAGTTGTTTGTCGCTTAAAAATCTATATAATCAACCATTCCAATTTGTCACTAAATAAGTAGTTCATTTATCTTGTTGATTTGAATACAAGTACATATTCTATAGATATAAACGATTACCACTATCACATTGTAGTACATATGTACTGCATCTTTTATAACACCATAGTATTCAAATGAAAAACCACGAGTTTTATTTGGTAAATCATGCAAACATTTAACCATCTAAGTTCTTATATTATAAGGACACTTTTGTATGTTGATGAAACCGATGCACTGACCAAAACACTCAACTACTAAATAAATGACAACCTTCAGATGTCATAGTAACCAATCAATATTATTTGTATCTAGTGGCTTCAGAGTAGTTTTATTACTATCATACTGCTAAGATTTCATATTTACCTCGATAAACAAACACACTAACGTCATTTGTGATGTACCAACTTTGGGCTGAGAAAGGTGATTATTAGTCACGTGGATTAAGTGTTAAATCATATAGTCATCCAACATGCATGGGAAACTAACCGTTCACAGTCAATTATGCTCAAAATCTTCACGATTATTGTCCTACTCCAACCTTCATGTAGTTCTTGATTGTGGTATGAGACATGCTGGTATGTTCAGACTACCTAATTTGTAGACCACTTGAATACCGTAGCCCATTGTTGAAAATGCTGGTAGACATATTTTAGAATCGGTCACAACGGCCTAAATGCATTCAATCTTTATCTTTCTCGAGTGACAGTTACCGATAAGATTGAATTAATGACTTGAGTTTCGGAATGCTTATACACAAACTAAACATAATATAAGGTTAAGTTACATGCGTTTGGAGGAGATTACTTCACAGATCACTCTCCAATCAACTAAGATTTGGTGTGTGAAACCTAATTCTTGAGTGTTATACCAATGTTACTACACATTAATTACATGTGAAACAAGCGAATTTGCACAATGTTGGTTAGATCCTGGAATAAGTATTTCAAAATGAACAATTTACTTTTGTCTTCAAATCATTTCAATCAAAATTAATCTATTTCATATGGAATTACAACTTAATTGTTTTTATCATGTTAATTGTATTTTTAAGTATTATAACTTACTTATTTTCATTTACTGCCATTAAATTTCATTGGAACCATACTAGAATTGTGTTGTTTTGCTGTTCTCTCATATTTTCCCTATTCCTTTACATCTCATCATTAATTCTACCTATAATTGTCGATAATATTTTGTGTATATGCATGTGTCTGTTTATTTTCATAAAACTGATTTTATCCCGTTCAATTTTTTTTTTTTATTACTACATAAGCAATAATAGAAAACTGAACGTATTTACGACCAAACAAAATTTTAACCATACTGTGCAAAACAAATAGAAAAAAATAATTTCACACTATCAGACAAATAACGATTTATTGGACGATCAATAATAACTAACTAGATATATTTATACTTGTGTGCATTTGTGTGTGTGTGTGTGTGTGTAAATATTAGTAGTTAAATGAAATCGTGATTTCTAAGAGTCTGCATAAACAACACATTCAGCATCGAATGATTACATTTTGTACTTTCTCTATTGATTATCTGTGTGTATAAAACAAAATTTAATAAATTAAATTATTCACCAGATACTTGGGTATGAGTTATATTCCAAGTGTGAAGGCTAATAAAATACTACTCGATTGCTTAAACCAACGTAGGATAGAGCGGAATTCTAACCGAGAATTTAGTAGCTGAAAGTTGAACACCTTAACCACCAAGTAGTCATTGTTCTATATGTATGTATACTGATTGTTGTTGGTGTTTATTTAATTAAGTGGAAAATAGTAATGCATGTAATGCTTAAATTGGTTTCTTGTTAATAATCTGAAATTTCTTTTTTGTTATGTTATCTTGTTTTGTTTTCTCAATGATAATAATTTGTCATATGCAATCAAATTCCCATAATCATTGCTATTATAATTTTATTTTGTCTTACTGATATGGGCATGACACGTTAGGTAAACGCATATTTATGCCAGTCTCCACATTACTAATTAGATAACTGTCTTATCCTCTCATCTCTTTTAACACATTACTGAGTTAGTACTGGTTGTATATTTTTGTATAATTTTTTATCCAACTAACTGTAAGGTTATTCCTGTTGTTTCTATAATTCATGGTATACCTTTTGGGGTTGAGTAACTAGGACGTTACTACAAAAAGTGGTAAAACATTACTTGTAACACCGACTGTAGATTAACATCTTAGTTCCTAATATCGATAAAGCATGAATACTTTCTTTTAAAGCTCATCAACCTCACTATATTTTTTTATTTAAGTTGACAGTCAGTTTTAGGCATCAAGTTTATTTTATAGCTCATAACCCATTGTATTTGTAGGTTACATATCAGTCTGGCAACCAAAGGACAAATACCATACACAGTTGTTCTCTCTGTTTTACCTCATAGCTATGAAACGTAGCCCTTAGAATTGGAGAATATTCATAGGTTACTAGTATGTGATAATACCTTTGAAGCATTGGTCATTTATGTTGGAGCCATCAAGTAAGCAGTGATGAGGTTAGATATAGGGTAACAGGTTAATATGCTAAATTGGTTGATAAGGTTGTGAATCGTCATCGACCTAGGTGGATAGGATATATAGCGTATCAGCTGATAGGTTCCGCATCCAGATTCACTTCCAACTCTCAGTATCATATTGTCATACCAATTTCCATGTATTGATTAATAATGACAGGTATCAGTCGATAATAGTTTACTGAGTTAATTTTCACGTATATTATCAGTTTTAAGAGAGTAAAATAGGTCACAATGTCTCAGTCACATTCATTTTCTAACTCTATCCCTGTAAATAATGAAATAACTGTCATTCATAACTGCATTTTTCTATCTAATTTCTCTTTTGAATTGTATTTCCTGGTGGTTAGATTTGTACTATAGCTTAAATTGTTTCTTTTTATATTGTGATTTCCTTCTCTTGCTGTGCTTATGTAATATGGGTTGTTACGTGCAACAATATATAATTTTGTATCAAGTCTTACATTGATGATGATTGATTGGTCTTTTTATGTCAGCCAGTTATCTAACGTACTGTTAGGAGCATATGAGCAGTTGTCAATGCTCAGTCGCCCACGCCACGAAAGGATACTTCTTAAGATACTTGAAAAGAAAACAGGGTCTTGACAACCTGGAAGCATGGTTGTAGTGTTCAGGAGACGATTTCTTGAGGCCGATCACAGTTTTGGATGAGTTAGTTCCACGTTTTTGTGACCTTGAATGACATGGCTCAAAATCGTTTGCAATGGCGCAGGTGCATCCACTCTTTGTGTTCTCTGAAACTCTAATCTTTTGAATTCTTCATGTCCTTTATTTTCTTTCCCAATTTATTCCACTGGACTATACTCCTTTAATAACATCATCAAACCTTAATGTCCCCTATCTCTACTTATACTTTCAGTACCTCTACCACTATGGGATTTGAATCGATAACTGAATCTCTGTGCTAATTTGGTATGGCAACTCGAACTGATGCACGTACGTACGAAGTTTCACGTTGTTACTGACTGACTTTTATGGCAAAGGAAATCGATTAGGCTAGGTGAGGTGTGTTTTTTTTAGAGCCGATCGTTTCCTAACCCTCTACCTTTGTGGAAAGGTAGAATCTTGGAGGCGCTGGTTGCCTAAAGACAGCGTACTACTGCCGTCACATCCATGTATACACTATCAGTAGTACAACTTCACCCTCAAATCATACGTTTTTTCTCTAATCAACCTACTTTGCGTGTCTATACCTAAAAATGGTATTTTCCTGTTCCAATATAGTTCAATTGGGTTATCACGATATCAACCACATCAAGATAATAGCTATAATCAAGTATCTTGATGTAAACTGAAATATGTATTATATCGATAAACTAAACTCAACTCCAATTCATAGTTTTTTGTTTATTTTTATTCTCTTCTTCTCAAAGCAGTATAATCCGTTATCTTCACCTGTCAAATCATCTGAAAATGGTCATATTAATGATGATGATGATAATAATGATAACAATAATGATGATAGCATAGATCATTCAGACTATTCAATTAGCAAAAGTGTAACTATAAAAACAAAATGTAAGACTACACATGCATATCCTCCACTACCACCTCTTTCATCGAATCGTGTTGATTCTCATAAATGCACAACCATGTCATCGAAACCAACTAATCATTCAGTGTCTACAGTAGCACCACCAATCCTTTTATCACCAGTAACAACGGCGACGACGACGACAACAACAACACATTTAGTGAATGGTTTGGGCGAAAATATCGTATCTTGTCCAATTAAATCACATCCTAATGAAGTATTACAAGATACTAATGGTAGTGTTAAAAATACAGAAAATAATTTAAAAGATCTTTTACCAACTTTTTCTTCAGACTCATCAGAGTCAGAGGACAGTGAATCAACTACGGAATCAATATATCATCAACCACCAAAAGCTGCAGATCGTAGTGCAGCTTTTAGACTGGCTAAAAGACTTTTTCATTTAGATGGTTTTCGTATAACAGATGTTGCCAAACATTTAAGTAAACGGTAAGTTGAAATCTCTTCGCTTTTTTTGTTCAATCATATAACTGAATATATTACTGTAATTCCTTATTGTCATTATGGTCAACTTGTCAACTGAAACGCTAGTTTATTCTCTTAAATTTCGGTAACTTAGTAGTTAAGGTAGGTACTCGACTTTACAATAAGTAAGTCACACGTTCAAAACAGTGTGACTGAAAGCCGAGTACGACTAATTAATTAAGAATGCATCATTCAAGCGACTCAGATTAATTTGACAAAATTGTGAACAAGGATATGAAATTTAGAAGATTTTAAGTCCATAAAATTAATCATTATGTACATTTCACCTATACCTACGTTTTAAGTTTCTCGGTAAGCATAAAATATTGGAACCATAAAATCAAAATCCATTATTTCATATTCCCAACATAACGTCACAATCATCAATGACTGTCCCATTCCTGATCTCAGTAAATTTCAATGGGTACAACAATCCACTAAAACCTTGGTAATTAGTTGTAAGGACAACTACACACACTGTATTGAAAACTATTCAACGCTTAACTTACACAATAATTCCATTCATTGAATTAGTTCCTTACCATCAGTTTTCTTTTTTTTTTGAAGAGAAAAATAGGTGGGAATTTTCAAGTAATGAAACAAACTTTTTTTATGATGCTAACAGTTTTCTCTTTATTGATTATTTCTTTTGAATATATTTAGTATAATGCAATACGGTTCTTCCTGCTTGTTCTGTTCTCTCTCTTTCTGTCTATCTGTTTTTATGTATTATTTTCACTGATTATTCTTGTTAATAAACACTTCGTTGTTAATAGTACTTTTAAACAACAAATTAACTACTTACTGACTGATTATCATCTGTACTACTACCACTTTTAGTTGACATGTTTTTATCCTAGTTTTGTAGTTTGATTGCGTTTAAGGACGAAAAAGAAAAATGGAAAGAAAAACGGGAAGAAAAGCATGGCTTCATATTTCTTTCACTGTCTTCTTTCCTTTTTTTTCTGCTCATTCAACGGGCCAGTAAGTATTTATTAGTGTCTGGAGTCGTGTGTGGTTGCGTGTATACCATTCCCTGTTGTTCAAAATAGAAAAATATGTTATTGTTTGCTTCCTCTTTTACGTGAAAAATCTTTATCTTTTTTATTTTGACTTTTCAAAGCGATTAGTTAATGATTTGAATCTGTCTCTGTTCTTTCGTTGAGTGCTTATTTAAACATTCGTAGTAATGATGTTACTAATAATAGCAGTGCGTCTCAGATACACACCATGATTTTTCATATCATGCATCGCTTTTGGAAGCTATAAAAAATGAACACCAGTTCACAGGCATTATCCGGTTGATATAATGGGTAGATAAGTTTGTTCTAACTAAGCTGTAAATCGTGCTTATTATATAGAGTCCGCTTAATGTGTCACTAAATGACAAGTGATGTGGGGTCGTGGATGCGTACTGTTGAGAATTGGAATGCCAGGACAAACAAGCTGTTCAGTGATTTGTAGTTTGCAAAGGTTGTTTAACTTAGATCAGTTCGTTAACTGATAATAAACTACAGTTTTATGACACGGGACATAAAATCAAAATAAATGCTAACGTAGTCATTATTGAATTGAGTTACTCAGGAATAATTTGAGACATCAGTATGAATGTGCACCTGATTAAGTTGTCATACTTTATGTTAGCACAGTGAAAGAGGGAAATATCAAGATGAATTGTACTGGGTAACTGAGGTAGTGAATCGTTGTTGACTGTGGTTGGGTCGAATTTTTTCCCAGTCACCCCCTACCTCTGGGGTGAATGTTGTCTTGTGTAGAAGTAGACTGCAAGAAAGCTAGGGCTGGTTAAACCAAGATATGGTATCAACTAGTGATACCATTGATAATTGTACTGAGCCATGTAAGCAAGTGTAGACTACCTGATTGGGAGTTCACTTGATTATCTTAACTGTTGATTGGGGACTATGTAACATGTCTCGGAAGCGTTCTCAATAGCGCAGGTACATGCACTTTTACTATTTCTATAGAAACTGAGTCTCGAAATATCTTCTGATTTTTCTTCTTTTTAGTACTACTGATACTATAAGTACTCCTACTACTCTGGAATTTGTCTTGAAATGATTTTATCTCACTGTGCTAATATAGTATGGTGACTTGAACCGACGCACACATGTACCAGGTTCTGTGTTGCACAGATTGTTTAATTGATGTTAGGGTAACAACTAACTCTTATCTAGGGTATATATATATAAATATATATATATATGATGTGGCCTGTTACAAATTCATATCTTCGACTATTAAATCAGATTGTTTTAGTGTTACTACTCAAATCTTTAATTACATATGGGTTTTGGATATGAACTATGAATTCACGAATCTAGTATCTAAAGCATGGTTTGAACGATTGACGCTATCAATTTTAAGTTTAGATGCTTAACCCTCATCATTGATTCATAAAAGGAAGGGTGGATACATTGTAAAAATTTTCTCCCTTGATGAATAATTGTTTAAACTACTGACTAAAATCACAGTCAAGTAGATTGACTCATTGTTGTTTGCTTGTAATTTATATGGATAGTACTGCTAAATATATATTTAGATCAATCTGTCATTTCATTACTTAAATAATATAGTGTACAAACTAGGATAACACTTGCTCTAATCTATCTCATAATATACATCAAAATATATCAAAATCATTGATATCAACGATCTGTACTGTTATCTTTCCAACTATTTACCATCTTATATGTTTGTCGAAAAAAATTTCTGTCAAATAAAAAAAAAAACAGCCTAATTTTCTCAATGTAGGGTTGATGTTTTTAAAAGTATCACAAAAGCCTAATATATATTTTTTTGGTAGGATTCAACCTAGCAACTTTCAGATTCTTAATCAAGTTACAGTGTATGCTAACCAAGTTTTTTTTTTAATGTCTCTGTATGTTGTTTCAGAATGAAAGACATACAATTTTTCATAATTCATCATACTAACAACTTATCCGAATATTTCTATTTTGATTTAAATCTAAACAGAAATTGTTAGTGATATCAAACAAACAGTTGAACTAATTTTTAGACTATTTGATATATTATTATTGATTAGTTAACTGATTCGATACACAAAAATAATGTTGTAACTGTAATTGAACTCTTTCGTTATGTTGTTACTTTTGGTGTTAGCTGACTATCATTATTTACAAGTTTATCTAATTATTATTCTTAATAGTTTATGTTTTCCCACCGTTTAATATACAAGACCGATATTGATCAATTTCTGTTAGTATCCATATTCTCTACCTGAACAAACACCATGACATTGCTTTTAGTTATAAGTTTCTTATATTTTTTGATGATGACTAACAGTAGATTCTCTATGGTGTCTGTCTTGTATATACAGCTAATGAGTCATATACAAGATGTGACATACGTTTTGGATTCCATTGTCAGCTACTTTTTAAAAAATGTAAGGGGTTTTGTTACATGTTATTTATTGAAGTCAAAAAATATTACTGATATAAATCACTATTTGATTTCCCTCAGCACATCTTTTAGTGGAGTATAATTATCAGAGAGTTCAGTTAAATATTTTTCAATAATTGCAATTGAAATTTGAGTGAATCAGCTGTAACGCTGATTTACGTATTATGTGTCTCATTTAATGGATAACAAAACCATTGGGAATAAAAATATCTGTCACTCCTCGAAGTTGCGGCTTATCGATGTTAGCATTCAGTTATGGAGATTTTCCGGTCTCTAAATAAAGCACCACAATTATAATAGTTTGTGTAATCAGATAATGTTTGGCCTCGACACATATATAGTGGCTCATAACTCAATATATGAACCTATACATGTTTTCTGCAATTCTGTTTCCTACTTCCTACTTAATGTTGTGGGTCGATAGTTAAACGTTTAACTCTCAACCACTAAGCTTCAAATTCGAACCCCGCTTTACCTTTTCCATTTTGACAGTATCACTAGCCCTTACACTTTGACTGTAGTTTGTAGCTAGTTACATGAATCTGTACTTCTTGAATGAATCAGAAATATTTTTACGGTAATTCATTTAGTAAGACAATAAATCGGCATATTAGGCTCTAAACTTTCATCCTCAGGTTATTGGAATGTGTGTTACGTAATCCCTGTTACTCTGTTGTACCGCACAATTCAACTATCATAAGAGTGAGTTACAAGAAGGTTAAGTTAAATTAAACCAATAGTAATACCAATTCATAGTCATTGAATTCTTGTCTGAAACACATCGAGAGGTGCGAACTTCCTGTTTGGAGTCCTCTTAATAATCGTAATCAGTCGTTGCATTGGAACATTACGAGACCTCGCTTTCAATGTCTCAATTGCATTTAATTTTTATCTTCCTTCATATCTTGACTTCCAAAGTTACCGTATGTTATTTATGCCTTAAATCCGTATTTTTACTGGAATTATATTGTCTACACTTAGTACTATCCACTATCATTGGTACTGTTATATATTCTAGTTATCTGGAATTGGTCTTAAAAATTGAATCTCTCTATCTTAATGTGATTTGACAACTTGAACGAGTGCAAACATATTTATGACTGACTAACTCTTAATACTCATCTTATTAAGTTTCTCTTTCATTGACTTGTCGTGACACCTTAGACTGACACAGTTTTTTCCTTGCAAAGTAGTGCATACTTTCAGTCTAGTAGAGCGGTAGCTCAGTGGTTAAAAAGTTTTACTTTCAGGCGCTAAGTTCCAGGAAACGTTACAAAATAACATATTAAAAGAGTCAACGAACCAATGACATTTAAGGTCCTCCCAAGTGGAAAATGTGACATAAAGATAAAAATGAGCGCTTTTGGCGCGAATTCAAGAAATTCAAATTTCCCAAATAAAATTAAAAAAACAACACATTTACCAAGTGAGTTCTGGTAATTTAACACCTCTAACAAGTTCAAACCTGGGACTTAGTGGCTAGAAGTCGAATATCCCAATCACAAAGCCAACTGAATAGTTCATTTATGGTTTTTTTGAATAGGTGAGCTCAGAGAACACACCACATGCTAAATTCTCCTTTTAAGCTTGATAAAATGTTTTTAGAACTTTCATGTTATCACTTTTTCCGTTTTACTTTCAAACCTATTTCCATTTTTTCATCTGTAGGAATGATTTTAGTCAACTTGTCGGTGAAGAATTTGCCAGTTTCTTTGATTTCACCAATCAACGTTTAGATGTTGCGTTAAGATCATTTTTAAATAGTTTTTCATTGACTGGTGAATCACAAGAACGTGAACGTATATTGTTACATTTTTCACGACGTTTTCACGCATGTAATCCGACTAGTTATTCTTCTGAAGGTAAGTGGTTTTTTTTTCACAATTTCAAAATTTAGAGATTATTTTAGGCATATATCTATGTTTTGTTGTTGAAATTATTAGTATAAAGTCAGTTTAGGACAACGTTTGTCGTGGTAAACAGTAGAACTGTTGTAAATCTGATAATTAGTGTGTAATAATTTGATCAGTCAGTCAGTCAAATAGATAGACAGACATCAACATGGAACAGCAACACAGGTGTGTGTTGACCCAAAGTTGCTATGCTACATTAGCTTGGTGAGATGAAAATAACATTGGATAGCTATCTCGTTCTAATATGGTACTTCTCAAAAATGTATATTTACGATCCCCACCACAACAAAGTGAATCCAGGATGTTCCGTCTCACGTGAACACTTAGTCTTTAATTCACTGAGCCACAATCTAATAATGTTAATATCTAGCTTCAATCAAGTTACGATATTGCGCGGCTATCTTCTTTTGTTTTTAGTGGATACCTGTCGCACACCCGATATGGTTGAACTTCATTGTTCACAGCCTCTCACTAGATGTTCAATAGTCAGATCTTGAATTTCCATATAAATGCCAATTATAATATGAATCTTTAGTCTTAGTAAAATGCTCACTGATAGCTTCATTGCATGTGGCGGGATATTTACGATAACGATATCGACTAATAATTCTGTTTTATTAATAAAATTATATTAATTATGTCATACAAGTATTCAAACTAGTGTCTCAGATACTAACTGCGCCGCTATATTTTACAGCTTCCTATTCAACTCTGAAACTAATGAGTTTTGCGTAGTCTAAAATTTTGTTTAACTTTCTAACTCTTAAATGAATATCTATTAATATTTTTTTGCATTAATTGTATAACATTTCGAAATTTATCAGTTAGAGATACACTAACAGATTGATCTTTTTGGCACAAGATTAAATCACCTCTATTCCTATCCTTTCCTCTCTTTTCTTATAGAACTTCCTTTTTGTGTTTCGGATTTCTTTGATATTTCATTTTCTTTTTCTTTCTCCATTTCCTTCTATCTATATTGATCATTAATCATATTTGTATGTATGTATGTGCGTATATATATATATATATATATATATATATATATATATATATATATATATATATATGTTTGAACGTGTTCCACAAGTTGTCCATACAATTTAGACAAAGTATGACTGACAACTACTGGTTAATAATATAAACACTATTGGCACATAGATCCATCACATTATTCGTGATTCACACTGGTTGATTGATTGATAGGTAGATAAATGGTTATTATTATTATTATTATTATTATTATTATTATTATTATTATTATTATTATTATTATTATTATCAGTACTTAATCAATAGAGTAGGATTGATTATTTATTTGCTGAGTTTTGTTTTTGTCACTGGTTCATAATCGACATCAGTGGTAGATAATTATTTTTCGGACAAATTAGGAAAAAGAAGGTACAATCATCACTGATGAAATAGAATTCTATTTTGTGTATGTGTATGTCTATTCAGTCTTCTTGATTGATCATGATGCTGTAATGAGCACTAGCTAGCTGTACATAGACGATGATGATGATGTTTTTGTGTAGTTTATACAATTATTCAGTATATTTGTGTATATTTATAGTTCGTAATACATAAAATGTATACTTCTCACTTACTATCTGTGCATGACTGAGTACTGTGTGTTTACTCGTACTCAGAAATATTGATATAACAACTTTTTAATTTTTTTACGCGTATTGATGTGAATCGCCACGTGCTTAGTTAATAGTTATATTAATCACGTTCTTATCACTACTACTATTAATAATTACTATAATTATAGCGATAATGTATTAATAATAGTTTCATTAAAATAATATGACATTGCTTTACTATGATAATCGGTCAGCACACTTAGCAACAATTTATACACCACAATTAATAACCTAGTGAGATTGCTGAGTTCAGAAAAAATGAAAATTTATTTGACAAGATAGAAAATCTTCATCGACTAAAGCGGTTGGAACATGTAATGCGTATTTCCAACCACCATCTTTTTCGAAGAATGATGCTTGCTTCTGTAGGAATAGACTGGCAAAGATCTAGAGACGGGCAGTTCGAAATATGGAGTCAGTCCATCAAGTCATTGATAGTCGAAGTGTATTGTGTTGGTTGGTTCAAACTACGTGGTTGAAGTTCGCCCGATTACCGTAACCAATGACTTAGAGCTTCATTTGTTCGACCCAGTATTCCTTGAACACTTTACTTCACTCGACTGGTACCCAAGTTAAAGATTATAATTATATTCCAAAACAAAACGGTAAATTAATTAGGTCCATACAGTAGGAAGAGTGGTGTTTTGCGTCTAATTTTTATACAAGAAGATTCTGAAGTCTTCTGTATCTGATCAACTAAAAATGGGTCAGTTATCATGCTCCAACATAATTCTGTATAAAATATGGTTTAATTCAATCTGTTTCCTTCTATCACCTCCCCTTCTCACAGATACATAGGATCTGTATTTAGGGTCCACTTGCATCGGAATAAACGGTTTGCCCTTTCAATCCGCTTACCATCAAGGCAATAAGAAAGGGATACCACTCTTTGTCTATTTAGTTAGTTCGTCGGTCAGAACTGATGTAGAAACTAGCACATATGTACATCAGTTCAAGTTACCACACCCCATTAGCACAGTTTGATGAAATTGTCAAAGAAAATTCCAGACTCGTAGAAATAGTAACAGTATTGATGGTAATAGAAATGATAAGGCATCCAAGATAAAGTTCGATAAAATATAAGCTAGTGAGATAAAAAAATACAAAGAATTTAGAAACCTAGGATCTAATGGAATTTAACGAATAAATGCACCGTCAGTATTGCAAACGATTCTGAGTCTTGCTGTCCAAAGTCTCTATTCACTGATCGTGGTTACTATACGTATCTCTACCACATAGTTTACAAGTACTAACATAACTTTGTCCAACAGTCGGTGTCTTCGTAGACTGATACTATGTCTGAGTTTGACCACTCCTTACTTTGTTTCTAACCTACTCCTAATGGCGTCGAGTAAGATGACTTATAATCGGCTAAATGATCCAGATCCATTTTCTACTACTACTGATTGTTATTACTACTCTTGGATTTGTCGTAATAATTTCATCTCTTTCTGCTAATGTGATGAGTCAAATTGAGCCTAAGTACATATGTGCCAGGTTCAACCGAGGGAAACTGCTCAGTTTTCGTTTAGTAGCTTTGATCATATACAAGCGTCATTTAGAACTCGTCACTATTTTAAACTAGTCTGGACGTGTCAGCTTGAAATTTCTTGTCAGCATCTAATGCTTATTTAAAACCTGTACTTTTTTATAAATCTTTATCCGCTCACTAAAAAATTAAGTCACTTAGTCAAAACTAAATGCATCATATCGCTTAAAATCAGTTATTATTATGATTTCGCCATCATATCTTTAGCAGACATTGTTCTTTATTATAAGTGGTGGGTAGTGGATAGCAATGGATTTAAGGACACGCGTTTCGTCCCATTTATTTATTTATTTTAACACATAGATATTGGTACAGGAAGGCACCAAATATATATGCGCCACACATATCTCATTTGATATGTGTGAGGGCTGTGATACTGCCCGGGTGCCCAAACCGAAGCAGGAGGTTTTCTTAGGGGGCCACACCCCGAGCCTTCGACCTGAAAGTCTGACCCACAAGGCAGTAGAGCATCTTAAGGAGATGCAGTCCCATGGTAGTCGGTGACCAACGATTGGTTCATACGCCATTTTTTCCTTCAGGATACTGAAGCCCATATGCACCATTGATTTGGGATCCGGCTCAAGCGCCGGAAATTCGCTTTTCGTCCCTGGCAGAGGCTTTATACGTATGGCCATGTGAGAGCATTTCGAGAGGGAGAGCGGACTCTCCCCACTCTCGGCCGTACCAGGGCATTTGGGGGCGATTTCAATTTCACAATAATGTCTATTGTTGAGCTGGTAAAAGATACAGAACACTAAATGTCTGTTTCATCCTAGTTCCTAATGTACAAAACGATAATCTCACATTGAACTGAACCCAGGATTTCTGCCTCTCACTATGACCATGATACCTAATATTGATTCACAATCACTTGTAGGTTAAAGTATCCCACTTTCAACCCACTGAACAAGTTAGTCACTATCTGAACCCAGTAAATGATCCGTTTGGCGTTTGAAGCGAAAGGTACCGGGTTTGAGTCCTGGTGTGAAAATCAACGTTGAGATCGAAGTATATTCAGCTGACGAGTCTCTCTCTGAATTCCACTGCTACCTACAATCTGTCTACTCTACATAACATTTATTTCATAGACAATAGTCTCATTGATCAACCCAGTCTTTATCATATTTATTAACCAGTCTTTGTTCCACACATCAATTCAACTCACATAGTTCTTTCCTCCCTACGCTTATGGTTTAGTTTGTGCAAGCACACTTCTCAGTTCTTCCAAAGAATTGTCTCAACAATTATTTCTTTTTATCATTTTAAATTTAAATGATATTGAATTATGGCTTTGCTTTTTGTTTCCAATTACCAAACATCTACAAATTACAGTTGTTTGCATAATCGTGTATTAACTTAATCCCTTAACTTTTTGGTAAAATCATGATCGTAGATTATTGAGTACTTTTTTCCTTCGTCGTTACTAATGTTGCTGCTTCAGTGAGTATTTGATTTGAAAGATAACAGCGAACAAACCAGTCAATATTAATAACAATAACACGTAAATCCACCCATGATTTATTGCAAGTTATTTTTGTAAATAAAAACAAGAGATAATTATTTCCAGACAGTTCAATAACATTCACTATCATTTACTTGCTTTGCCCCCCTCTCTCTGTCTCATCACATTTTTACTCTCCTCGATTCATTTCGTCTAATTGTAAACAAAAACATTTATAATTGGCGAATCGTCTAGTTTAATGCAACATTCTAATATCTATTTCCATGGATTTTAACGCACGAACTGATCTTATCCTTGATTGGCTGTTTCATCTTAGCATGGAACTTTTCAACAGTGCACATTGACGGACCCTGTCACAGGGACTCTAACCCAGGTCTCACTAGTGGCTAGCTTCAAAATGCGATTCTTGGGGTTCTAGTGAGAAGCATGACATGATATCTGTCCATTTAGTCATCAACTAACGTTTGAGATGTATGTGTGATGTTAGGTCTACACTTCATGATCGAAGTACGAACAGTCATTTTATCCAGTACTAAAGAGGAAAGTCTACTTGTAAAATCTCTGTAACTCAAACGTTTCGCTCGACAATCTGGTCCAACCTTTTTCAAGGAAATATAATCTAACATTTAAATTACTGAATATAAATAGGTACATGATTCTTAGGTTAACTGTATACTAATTAGGTCACCCATTCATGTTAACAATGTTCAATCTAAGTATTTTCTGTAGTGCGTATAAGAAATCTGGTGTGTAAAGAAAAGTGTGTGAAGATAACAGGCAGTATGCATGTGTAAGTGGATCAGACGTGTTCCTTCCCTCTCCCAATCAGTCGCCATAATATATATATATATATATATATATATATATATAAAGCATTACAATATCTGCATTTGATCTCATATATGCAGTTTTTTGTTCTTCCTTTCGTATTAGAACTTAGATTCTTACCAGATTGAATCTTAGAGTATTGTTTGTTCGAAAGAATGTCCTTATATTTTAAAGATTTAGGACCCTTCTTTCATTCCTTATCTCTCCAAAAGATTTTTTATTGTATCATATTTTTTCTAGTTAGGGAATGCACTCTTTTTCTCTGTCTACTTCTATAAACAACTCTTCATGTTTTACTTTTATCTGTTGTCAATCAAGTTAATAAGATGAATAAATTATTGGTTGCATTTTTGACTAAATATTCCAGTAAAATTACACGGTAATATCCCTTTTAAAGTCAGATACAGGTTTTTGATCATTGATCTCTTCGAATCATTGCCCTTATTTTGTGGGATGATCAAGTGAATAATGTTGCGATTATGGTACTTGATCAATGTTAAAAATCGGTTGATGATAATCTAATGTGAATCCTCATTGACTGAGATTGGTAGAACATATTTATGCCCAATCACCACTTACCCCGACGAGTGGCGTTTGCTAGTTTAGAAGCATGTAAGAAATTAGAAAAGGTCAAACTAATATTTGACATCAGTCAATAAAGTCACTGACTGTTGGTCTGAGTCATATAAGTAAATGCAGACTATCTGGTTGAAATCCGCATAATAAATGTAGTCAGTTTTGTGGTGAGATACCTCGGATTCGTTTTCTTTTTACCTTCCCCTCAATCTTGATTTAAAATTTTCTTCCATAAATATCTTTCTACTAAGTCTTCTAAATTCATAGTCCCACGACTTAGTCTTTCCTTTTGTGATTGCTACTACGTTATGTCGATCCCTTTCGTACTTTTTCATTTCACTGTGTTGTCAACTTGGGCTAACGCACATCTATGCCAGATTCTGTTGACGTTATTTGTCTTTTATCGGTTTGAGTCCACAGCGATGCACAAATTGATAAAGTTTTGAATAAGAAAGGTAGAAAAGTGGCCATAACAGGTGACAGTAGTTAATAATATCAATTATTTATAATTTATCATGATATACATTTAAAAAATGAACACAACAGCCATTGACGTGTACCTTAGGAGGTCGTAATTTTATTAAATATTGGTTTTTAATTTTGTTTATCACACCTTAAGTCTCACCAATAATTTTGAGATTTTTCTGTTAAATGTACGCCGTCTAACGAATACATTTATATCAGAAGGGGTTATGCGGATTCTTTAAAATAATTTTAATAGTTGAGATCATGAATCTTAATAGAAGCTAGACGACTATGGAAAACCTGGAAACACTGGACGGCCGTCTCGTCCTACTATGGGACCCCTCAGCAGTGTGCACCCGTGACCCCACCTCGCGGGATTAGAACCCAGGACAAACTGGTTTCGCGCACGAGCACTTAACCACTAGACCACTGAGTTGGCTGGCATCCGACGGTGTTAATGTCTAACTTCAACTAATCCACTGCCGTCCAGTGCTTCCAGGTTTTTCGTGGTGGTCTAACTTCAATTGACTCATGATATCAACTATTAAAATTACTAAAAACCTCCACAAAACCCCTTTTGATACTAATCAATATATGCTCACTAGTGACTGGCTTCAAGAGGTATTTCCTTGATTTCTAGTGAAAAGCATCGACCAGTGGAGTTCAACCGGGTCAGTTGTGAGATAGTAACTCATAGATGATAATGGTGGATGTATCGCTCAATTTCGTGGATTAGTTGAAGTTAGACATTAACACCGTTGGATGCCAGCCAGCCAAGTGGTCTAGTTGTTAAGTGCTCGCGCACGAAACTAGTATGTCCTTGTTTCGAGTCCCGCGAGGTGGGGTCATGGATGCACACTGCTGAGGGGTACCGCAGTAGGATGAAATGGCCGTCCAGTGCTTCCAGGTTTTTCATGGTTGTCTAGCTTCTATTGACTCATGATCTCAACTATTGAATACATTAATAATCAATTAAACAGAATTTTCGCTTATATGACTGGTGCTAGCGTCTATTTTTCACATGCATCGAATTGACCTTCATATTCAACATCATAATGTAAATAAATTAATCAATTGTTCCGGATCTTACTGTATAAAGATTGATCCTGTCTATCAGATTGGTCTTCACTCTACGACTTAACTTTTACTTGTTCTCGTTTTCAATATTAATTTACATATATTATACAGGTAATCACAAATATTATTTGGCTGGACACAAAACTTTCATACAATAGGTTTATCATCAGTTAACTCACACAACCGGATACTATCTACTCAAATTTTCACACTATCATGCATGAACGTACGTTTTTTTCAGTAATTCAGCTGAGCTTCTTTTCGAAAAAAAAATGCTATCCTATCATTGTATTAGGAGTGTTCATCGAATTTTTAAGTATATATATGTCTATATATAGGTCTTTTTGAATGATAATTAATTTTGCACAATTCTCCATTATGTAATCCTTATGTCTTTTTATTATTACTTCACAATAGATACTTGCCATACTTTAGTCTGTGCACTTATGTTACTCAACACGGATCTTCATAGTCAAGTAAGTGATGTTTTATCTGATAATTATTGTTAAAGACATTATTATTATTATTATAAGCTTGGTTTTATGGTCTTAGATTTATTCATTGATTTCACTTTGTCAATAATGCATAATTTGTGTTGAGTTGAGCTTTGATTACGTAATGGGTTGTTTTGTTTTGTATGGTTGACGTATATCTCCCATCATTGTTTAATTATCTGATTATATGACTCGTATTAACTAACTTCCATTGTGTAATTAACCTGCGAGTAGAGTTTCTGTATAAACGTGATTGGCTCAGTATGATATATTTATATATACAATGTTTACGCAAAATGAATTTTGCTCCTTTTTCCATCGGGATATCTATAACTCATGTTGTTGGCTTCATATGCCTAGCAAGGCCTTCATTTTTGTGATTTTTTATCTTTGGTTCAGTGTCTTCTACCATTTACCGATACATTTGCAGGATCAAATGAGAATTTCATAAAGAACTGAAATAAATACTTTATACAAAACAAAGTCGTCTCTTGGACTTAGTGGCTGAAAGCACTCGAACCACATACTATATCTTTGATTTGAACAGCCGCTAACTAGAATTTCTAGTCCTCAAACACACAATAGAAACATGCTTTAAACCTGAATGCTACAGTGTATTCACGGTGTGTGATTTTTCTCTGTACATAATATAGAAATGGTGAAGCAATGCCTTAATACTTAGGGTGTTCTACCTTCAGCCAGTTAGTCCCAGGTTCGAACCCCTCCACCTACTTCTGTTGGGACAGCCGATCAGTATCATTAATTTTCATAACCAAATAGCTGATAAGTTAGTTAATTATTGTTCTTTAATTATTACATGACGTATGTCACAGTGGGTTTTCCAGTATGGACCTTGGAAGTATCGATCTGCTGAAAACTCTTGTCCATATATTTCTCAAACATCCATTTATGGTTATAAATTTTCTTAGTTTAGTAATGTTTTAATTCATTAATCATACTTAACAATGACTTGTACTTATGCGCCTTGTTTACGACTTGTCATGGATGCAATTACTAAGAAACTTAAGAAATACTACCACAGTTGTTTGCATCGTCCTCTATCCTAAACGAGAGACGATAGGCAATTACCATGAAATTCGTACATCAAACATATTACCTTTTGTGAATATTTTCATATGACTTTAATTAACTGTTCACATATTTTCTTTCTAATATTCACAAGTTAAACGCTTGAAAGCTGGGAATTTTATTTCAATATTACATATTTTGTAATTCGAATTCTCTACGGTAATCGAAAATATCGTTTTAAATAAAGGGATTATTTGTTGTTTCTTTTTATTACATACTACTTACAGGCAATTTCATTCATCATAAAACATTTTTCATATTGATCAAATTCCAACTGTAAAGATGAAATTTAAGTATACCTGCAAATTTGTATAACTTCAGAATTCCAACCGCAGGCAAATTATTTTGGTCCACTTTTTGTTATACATTACTTACTTACGCCTGTTACTTCCAATGGAGCATAGGCCGCCGACCAGCATTCTCTTATACACTCTGTCCTGGGCCTTCTTTATTAGTTCCATCCAATTCTTGTTCATTTTTCTCATATCTATCCCCATTTCTTGGCGTAATGTGTTCTTTGGTTTTCCCCTTTCCCAAATGGCTTGTTATATATATGTAAACTATAATTCTCTCTGTAGTTGATTTCAGACACTTGAGTTATTTATCAAATCGGATAGAAATCCACTTTATGACGTCTTGTGTTTTTCTTCTCAAAACTTATACAATCGTTTACACACGTATATATAATTAATGTAGTGACAAGCTTGCTTGTTTTCGTTAGGGTATATGAGTTTAGGTTGGAGTGAAATTCATAGACTTTATTTAGTTAGCTAACTAATGGATAAAATCAATTAATCAGTAGTGAATCATCAAATCGAATAGAAAAATATCACAAGTATATAATACACTAGGAAACTGTAATATAATATAAAGTTCATTGCGTGATGTGATTATATTCAAGGAGGCAAATCATGATTATTGCAAGTTAGAATAGAATTTTGATTGAAGTTAACAAACTATTAGTAATAATCATAAAATGAATAAAGAATAAAGATCCAACCCGTTGCACAAACTAGTGGCTATCTGGAATTAGTGGATAAGTGGATAACGCGATGGCGTTTGAAGCAAACGGAACTGCGTTTGAATCCTGGAGTAAACATTACCTCTGGGATGTATGTACATCCAGCTGACGAGTTCAAAATAGGTCGAATTGCTCATCCTGGGTTCAATTACTAGCCACTATCCATCTTTGCTTATTGATGACTTTATACTTTTGCATTTCTCTTGACTATATGATTTTGAGATGTAATACCTAACGTGACAGGTAATACTCTTTAATAAGTGGTCACCTATGCTTGTAGCTCCAGAAGAGTTAACATACATATATATGTACAATACCACTAATTCTCACTCATGCACTGTAACCCAAAGCCAAGTTCATAAAGCGATATTAACGAAGTCTAAAATTCAGCTCTTATTTCAATGGCTAGTTGATATCATTCAGTTAGTTATGACTTCTAATTATGTCATTTTCCTGTCAATAAGTTGTACATGTGAATCTTGCCGTATTGAATGAACTATTTTCCCAGCTAGTGGTCTTATCATTGTTAACAGTGCTTTCGAGGTTTAAATCAACGACCTGGTCTCGTTGGTATTTATCACTCCGGCACATTATATCAAATCTGTCGGGATTCTGCTCACTTATAACAAAAACCTAAAACTCGTTCACTATTGATCATTATTCCTTTTTCATAAAAACCTCATAGGATATATGTATCTGTGACTCAGTATTAGTCTCCACAATATACATCACCCTTAAATTTATCATCGTCATAATCAAGGTAGATCTGGACACATATTTGGTTTACTAAGTTACCATATCATATTAGCATCATATTATCATCACATTAATAACGCAAATGACAAAAGTGATCGAAATCATGTATTGACATTAATAATTAGAAAGACTAAACTTAAGAATGTTGTTCGAAAACTTATACATCTGCTCCATTGTGACCGATTTCAGGCCAATATCATTCAACTTCTCTAACCACTAATTAGGCTTAACACGCTAATTTCAATTAGGTAGTCTGCGTCTGATAACATGGCTCAAACAAACTCATTCGTTTTCTGGTGTTTAAGATAATGGGTCCTTTAAAATCTTATTAGGAGTATCAATAATATACTAAAAATACACGTATATCCTGTTGAAGTTTCCTGGACGACAAAGAGATACACATTCTGTAGTTGTTAGACATAACCAAATATAGTGATTTCAATCCGTCATAAGTAGGTAGTTTCCAGTTCACCTCACTAGTTTCATTTTATACCAGCTAATGTGAATAGCATCATATAACCCAAATCCGAGCACACGAACCCTCATTTTAGTGATTCATTTATGAATAAATTACTTTCTATCCAGTAATAACTATCATTATTATTATCCAGCGATCGTTTTTACAAAAAAGCCTCATCTATCATACAATCGTTAATATTACAATTTATGAATATATTGAGTTTTGTTGTACTAAACTATGATATACATTTGTTAAATTAGAATGTAACAAAGATCCTTGATTATTTATCCTGTTTTTTTTGTCTACTGTAAAATGTATCGAATTAATAATAAATGACCGTCAGAAAATGATTGATTCCAGTGTGGAAATAAACAATGAATTTTTTACTTCTCTCTCGCTCTACATGTCTCTTTCTCTGAGTATTCTTTTTAATACTCAACTCCCTCTTATTATCTAGTTCAAAGGTTTTAGCCACTGTTTCACAATTACTCTTCTATAGTTATTAATCATTAACTACACAAAAAATTCCCTTTTTTCATTACCAGTACTACTCTTTACATTATTATCAGAAAAATAATTGGTTAGATCACACCATACATAATTAACACGAGGGATTTGTAGTGGAGAGATTATTGATTATTGTAGCTTCCATTATGGACTGAGTTTATTTAAACAACCTTTGAAAGCTAAAAAGAAAGTTAGTGAGTCTTCTAAACATTTAATTGAGACCACTGAACGAGCAATTCTAAGTTTACACCTAGGATAAGTAAAAACGATAGATAATACTACAAATCTTCACTAATTAAGGTGCTTGGGATATGTAAAACCAACCTATTTATAACCACCAGCTGCCGCAATAGACTATGTTTGCTTTTGTAGAAGTAAACTAAAAGACGTCTAGGGATTGACAGTCCAAAAAATGATATCAGTCCGTAGAGTCACTAACAGTTGGAGTGTATTGTGTTTGTAAGTTCGAAATATTCGGTGGAATTTCGCTCGATTATCGTTAGACACGTTGGATGAGATAGAGCTCTGAATCAGTCTCAATAACGCAGATTCATTCACAATTTGTACCACTTTAGATGTTGAGTTTCAAAATGAGCTCTTATTTCAATAGTTGAGATCATGAGTCAATTGAAGCTAGACCACCATGGAAAACCTTTTATTGTTGATTCTGAAAATTCGTTTTTTATCCTCGAATCACATTGTCTCGATCTAATGCCTTCTACTAATACTGTTACTAATTCTAATTCTATGCTTATGTAATGTAACAACTTTGACTGATGATATGTCCAACATGTTCTACGTTACTTTTAACGGACTATCCATCTCATCTTAGCTTTTTTCGACTATTCAACAGTACGCATAGTTCTGGTTTAAGCTCCTGAATGGTAAGAGCTTCGGCTATTTTTAAGAGTTGGATACGAAGAAATCTGGGTAGATTTTAAGGTTTATATGATTTGTTCTAATCTACCCAGATTTCTTCGTATCCAACTCTTAAAAATAGCCGAAGCTCTTATCGTTCAAGAGCTTAAACCAGAACTACGCGTACAAAAGAAGTACGTCTTATCGTTATCGTTACCTTGGCCTTAATTATTTTGATTATCCTATTATTATTATTATTATTATTATTATTATTATTATTATTATTATTATTATTATTATTATTATTGCATTCCCCTTTTACTTGTGTCTTATATTCTCATTGATTTTATTCGTAAATACTCATCATATTACCTTATTTATTTTTTACACCTCTATGACCTTTAATTATTATAACAAAAGCATTTTAATCATCTTATTATATTCACTAAATCTATTGTTATTATTCGTATTACGTAATCTAGTATTATAACCCCCTTTTTATTATGTCATGGTTAACTGTGTTCACATTTCCTCACGGAATTAGTACTTTTACAAAAAACAAAATTTCATATATATACGATTGTACAGCTTGATAATAAATTCACTTAGGACTAAATGTCATGATGTTCCATTGTGTTCCCCTCTTTTACTCACAATCTTTTCCCTTCTTTCTTATTCTCATCGGTGTATTAGGGTATAACAAAGAAAATGTCTTGTCAAGATTTTGTTAATAATCTAACTCAAATGAATTGTGGAGATAATTTTTCTAAAGAAGATCTGAAAGTATTATACAATGCTATTAAACAGGAACCAATACGTTGGCCTCAGTAAGTCAAACTGTTTACCTTTTTCTAAATCTATAGTCCAGTTTTGTTTTTAACATTTTCACAATTACATCAATCTTACTTTGTTGTGATACTGATGTCCAAATATGTCTCGTGTTTTTATCGAAGTTAGTGCATATTTATATTTTGTGAAGTAGTCCAAGTACTGAACTAAAAGTGATCTCCTAAGTGTAGCCGGCATTGGTACCTTGGTTTGACGGCTGGGCTTGTAAACCTCAGTGACTCAGCTGAGCCTTACTGGATGGAACATTTGTCCATTTAGGTCATATTATGTTACGTAGGTTGGTAAATATAAAAACAGTGAACTCAAAGTACACAGGCATAGTCTTACTTGAGATTACGCAGGAATGTGATAAAAGTAAAATATTTCCTTCGGACACGTAGCAAGTATGGCAATCTTATCTTCTTATGACAGAAGAATGAGTTACAAAGGTTTGGCAGTAAAGATAATCACACCCCACCTTGCTCTTACGAATTTCCATAGCCAACGTTAATGTCTTAAAAGTGTGGAGATAACGCGTGAAGAACTACTCACGAAAATGTCGTGTGTGACTAGCCTCAAGCTGTTGTCATTTAGTCTCTGTGGTCATGCTCCCATATCGCCAACACCACCACTAACCCCATATCTTTTTCAGGCATTTGAAGAAGAAGTATCTTTCTATTCGGTGACCAACCGAGAAGTGACAAATGCCCTCATACTTCGAACAGTAGTACTCAAGACTGGCTAACTGACTGAGAGTCAGCGACTTTGTGTTTTCTGATTCGTCTACTGTATATTACATTGTATATGAAAAGTTTTGTTCTTGAAATAAATTAGTTACCGCAACCTAACCTCACATTATCTTTCCTTTTTTACTCTTCAGTTCTGATGCAAATATGATGGGTTTTGTTAATTTATATTATCCTGCACCACCAAACGCTCTTGGTCCACCAGTGGTGGGTGCTCCAGTAGGTGGGTTTCTTACAGCAGCCAATTTTTATGCACCGAATCTTCCTCAGACACATTTTATGTTTAGTCCATTGCAAAATACTGCTTATCCTCCGATGATTTTCCCACATGTAACAGCATCTCAACTAAATGATAATGCCACTATCACATCGAATTCCTTATCGTCAGCAATATCTCAATTGACCACTTCTCAACTATCGTATTCATCACCGCATACTGGAATGTCGCCACCTTTCTATTGGAACCCGAATAATTTCAGTGCACCATTGTATGATGATCAATCAAATCCCGGTGTTGTATCATTTATGAATTCAAATCAGTTGCCAAATCTTTATACACAATCATCGTCTGAACAGCTTCAACAACAGGCATTACAGTTAACTCAAACAAATCGTAAATTGAATGAATCTTCTGGACTAAGTCCTTATCTAGATGTATGTCTCCATTATTTTTATCTTATAGTTGATTCTCTTATTATTTACTTTAAAAAACACTTACCTAAATAATGTTAGGGATTCGTAGAAATTCTTGAATCGTATAGTTCACATTACGAACTCAGTTTGTTTTAACAACCATTCGAAACCAGGATACACTAGACAACTGTTTTATCCTAGTATGAAACTTCCTAAGAATTAATTGAATTTTGGACATTCACGTCTGTGAACCACTGGATGCGGATTCAGTGGTATGAAGGCTAGGTGCTGTCGGTGAAACCCATTTGATTCACATTTCGATCACGATTGCGCACTTCTGAGCAGTCTAATACTAGGATGAAACTGCTGTCCATTACTTCCTGATTTTTTAATGTTCTTTTAATTGAGGTCAGTTTGTGATGTAATCTATAAAACTACCTAATCATCTGAACAATATCTCCACTTGTTGTTTAAGTTGTCTATTCACATACAACTTGAAATCTCCTGGGGTTTGTGTACTTTTTAAATAACTTGCTCTATGGTTCCCTTGTTAAAATTATTCTAGTTTTTAACGTTTTATTATGTACCTAGTTGTAGATCATTATTCTTACATAAAGTTTAATGATATTACTCGGGTGTCTATTGATTTATTAATCCTTTAATATGCTAAATTTCTATCTTAGTTTCAAGAGGGGCTGTCTTTATGTATATATATATACGGCGATTTTTCTTTAAAGAAAAAAGTCCATTTTTCCCGACTTCGGGTCGATATTTTGGGAAATAATGCATTTTCTAATAGTCAACTATTCAATCACGAGAATAATGAACAACTGTTTTTATTCATACTATTATAGTATGCAATCAAATTGTTTTTATACAATTATTTACCCCCCCCCTTCGACACACACACACAGAGATGTTACATTGCTTGAATCTACCTACTGTACACTGAATAAGTGAATAAATAAATAAATTGTCTTAAGTTAAATACATTACCAATTTTGTTGTATGGTTGTACACAGAATATCGTTGTACCTGCTGATATTTCAGTAATTAAAATTTTTCACCATTTAATAATGAATATCAAAAATCTGAACACTTTATTAACCGAATACTACTATTATAAGTAGTGTTTTGTTGTTGATTTCATTCGATGAAAACTTGAACTCAATTGTGAAATAACAATTTCATAGTTTTTAATCAATCAATTAGTTAGGTAGTTATGCTTATTTATCTGTTTCAATTGTAACCGAAAAAGATGGGTTTCAATAAAATCACTGACACACACGGACTTGTTCTAACTTCCTTTTTTTCTTTTGTTGTTCAATTTGTTTTCAGTTAACGGCAGAAATCAACGCCAAAGAATATATGCGTGGTTTATTAGCACGTAAATGGGTCATGGAGTCGTATAAAAAGAAAAGTATGATAGTTTCACTTTTTCCCTCTCTCTCTCTCTCTCATTGTCCCTTAATATCATTATTATTATGTGAATAAGTGTTTTTTCGTGTTTCGGTATCCTGTCATCAATACGCTTTTCGGGGCAAGCGTGATTGTGAAGTATATTTTATAGTTTTTTTCTCGAATAGTCAATATTCGAATTGTAGACAGATATGATCCAACACAGAAGACAATGTATTTAATGTTATTAGCTCAAAAACTCACAAGGTTTTAAGTGTCTATTGTCAAAGGTATTTACTTAATGGCGACTAGTTTATACGCGATATTACTCAATGAAGTATGTGTTATGAAGATTATCTTAATGAATTGAAGATTACTGAAAATATTATGCATTTTTATCCGTAATACACTACTTCTACAGTGACCTCTATTTCTATCCCTCAACGTTCTTACTTAATTACTACTTCCATACACCTGTTACCCCTCGTGGAGGAGAATATGCCGTCCACTAGGATTCTCCTTCTAACTCTGTCCTGGATAATTTTTTTCCAATTGCTATTCATTCTTTTGATGTCTGGCCCCAATTCCCGATGCATTATATTCTTTGGTCTTCCTTTTTTCATTTTACCTTCATGATTCCTGGTTAGGGCATGCCTCGTGATACAGTTTCATTGTCGTTACTTCATGGTAAATAATCTAGAAAAAGCGTAACTATTGCTACCACTACCTCTACCGAAAACAAATCATTTCATTTGTTCTCAATTGAATTTAAATCAGATGATGATGATACTTCTGTGGATTATTAGCACACCAGTAACATGTTAGGTAGTAGTATACCATAGATATTTCAGTTAACTAGGTCATATTGTCTATACCTTTTAGATAGATATACGAAGAAGAATTGTTTTACACGATTAATATTATAAAATCATACGAAGAAGTATTTGTTAAGAATATGAATGGGTTTTAAACTTGAAGAATGATACTCATCTATGAGTTATAGATCTGTGTACTTGGTTTCGAGCTACATTGTAAGTATAAGGGTCAGTGATACTACCCTATCTCCCATATCAAAGTATACAGAACTGAATCCGAGTTCGCAGCTTATTAACTGAGAACTAAATACTGCAGCCACTAAACCATTGCTCCGAAATTAAACGACGAGCAGTTACAACAGGAAAATTTCGGCTTTATATGATTAATCTGAATATTCAATACGTGTCTTACAGTAGTAAATTCTGATAAACTAAACGATTCACATGTACGAAAGAGTTAATGCTAAGAAAACATCTTGATACCAAGAATACAATAAAAATTTTCATGAATATGTTTAGAAGTTGTGAACATTGTTGATTGAATACAGTTTTCAAACTTTTTCTCTGAATGTTTTTATTCTTCACTATTAACAACCGTTTTTTTCTGAATAATTCCAATGAAAGATATGCTATAGATTATTTGAAATACAAACGATTACTGAAAATATTCTATATTTCCTCAATATAATGCTGTTATATTGACTGCTATCTCTAATGGGAAACATATTGGGTTCATTATAGAAATCCATTTCTAGTAGGAAAACCATAAACAGAAGTCTTTTTCATCAGACCTCCATTGACATTAAGGTAGATAATATCAGTTCTAATTCACTGAATTGTCGGCACACTAGTTGCAAGTAAAACTGAATCAACACATTAAGGGTATAATTATCATGAAAGGTTTATAAAGATTGTTGAATTCAATATTTCACATCACGGATGGCTTAGTTAAACGAGCTTTGAAAATCATGAAATATTAGGCAGTTGTTTAGTCCTAGTATACAACTCCTAAGTATTTCAGATTCAATCAGAGTTCCAACACTCAGAGAGTACTTACTTTTCTAGACTACTGAGCTGGTATCCAACAATTTATCTATCTGACTTCTATCAACTAATCATATTGTCCAACCACCTTTCAATCCATTCAATAAGTAACTGCATCAGATTAAACGTTGTTAAGCTCTACTAATTGTGATTACCCACCAGAACTGTGAAAACTTACTGTCTTTGCGATAGCTGCTGATAAACTGAATTTTATGTTCATGCACTTGAGAATTTGATAAAATCGCTCATGAATTCAACTATTGAAATCACTACAATATCCGCAAACCCTCATTACGATCATTTGTTCATTTGAACACATAAATATTGGTACAAGGGGGCACCAGATACAAATGCGCTACACAAATCTCATTTGATTTGTGTGAGGGCTATGATACTGCCCGGGTGTCCACACCGAAGCAGGTGGTTTCCATAAGGCAGTGGAGCATCGTAAGGAGATGTGGTCCCATGGTAACCGGTGACCAACGATTAGTTCATACGCCATTTGTTCCCTCCGGATACTGGAGCCCATGTTTGGAATCAGTGTTTTCCAACTCCCCTAGATGGACACAGAGAGTCCACCAAGCCGGTTAAAGCTCCGGACATTCGCTTTTCGTCCTTTGAATTTCGTAAACAACAGTGATGCCACGAGAAGGCAGTGAGTGGGACTTTCCTGGCAGAGGCTATATACGCATGGCCATATGAAAGCATTTCGAGAGGGAGAGCGGACTCTCCCCACTCTCGGGCATTTGGGGACTATAATGATCATAATCATCATGTGCTCACTAGTGACTGGCCTCAAGATGAGCTTCTTGGAGTTCATGTGAGAAGCCATGACCAGTGGAGTCCAATCCATGTCGACTAAAGACAGGTATCTATCTCAAAAAATGGATGAATGGTTGCGCAAGATCATGGATCAATAGAAGTTAGACATTAACACCGTTGGACGCCGGCTCAGTGGTTTAGAGTTTAGGTGTTCACGCACGAGACGTAAAGTCCTTAGTTTGAGTTGCACATGCGGGATCATGGATGCCCACTGTTGAGAAGTTCCATACTAGGACGAAACGGTTTTCCAATGCTGGTCGACTACCACATTCTCCACAAACCCTATTCCGCTCAAAATCATATAAAACAACTATGCAACTGAAGATCTTAACTGTCATAAAGTTCTAAGAATATTTTAGAACAGAGAGAAGTATAGTAGCACCAATGAAGGAAGGAGTATTTTGAAGTGGATTAATATTCGCCTAGTTTTTTTGGAAAAAAAAACAATAATAACATTTTCATAGTTACTGTTTGTGTATAATGCCTATTTACTAATATATATACGCTTTCCACCCCCACCCCACTAACTAATCTCCTTTATATCTCTAACCATCATCTTATTCAAGCTCCTGTTGGACGTCGTAGTTGGAAATTGTATTATGCAAGACTACGTGATCTCGTCTTGTATTTATATAAAAATGTAAATATTGCAAATAATGCAACACATGCTGAAGAATTACACAATCTTTACTATCAGCAGCAACAACAACAACAAAATTATCTACAACAACTTTTTATTCAACAACAACAACAACAAAGGCAACAACAACATTTTCTGTTACTTCAACAACAACAACAACAGCAGTACCAACATCTTCAACAGCAGCATCAACAGTATCTTCTACGTAAACACCAATCTCCTGATGATGAAGAAGAAGTGAATGAGGTAGAAGAGGAGGAGGGAGAGAGTCATGGGGACGATGATGGCGTTGGTGTTAATGCTAATTGCCCTTCTAACGGTAAGAATAATTCTACTGTTGAACTCTCATCATCGTCATCATGTATGAAGGAGCATTCATGTGTAGTAACTGATACTACTGAAAATCAATCTGAGTAAGCATTTAACCATATGTATGTATGTATGTTTTTATATACGTATATATATGTGCATGTACGTATATGTGTATATATGTAGATGATCACCTTTTGTGTTATTGATGAAATATTTCAAGTTATATGTTGACTTTTCTCACTAATCTTGCTTATGTCATTAAAGATTAATGTGTTTGTGAAAATATTAAACATTGAAACAGTCACAGTCAATGTTAAATATTAGTCAACCAACATGAACTGTTTGTTTAGTTCATGATTTGACCACTGAATGTATTGGTACTATATTGTTTCATTGTTTTCTAGTCGACTGTTGAATTAATGCATTTTGAGATGGTGAAAACTTGTAGCTCAGGTAGACGTCAACAATAACTAATCAACGTGGAGGTCTACAGGACAAGCTGTGAGTCATATGTGGAGAGATTCGAACACGTCACTTCTACTTAAAGTCTGTGTTGATGATGTTGTTCAGAAGAACAATAAAAGCTCCACGACCAAATCATTCAGCTCAGAGAACAAAACTCTACGTAAACTAATGCATTATTCACCTTGTTGTGTATTCAATAGATGTAATTTGTTATTGTAATTACATTTGTATTTAACTTCAAAATATGTGTATGAAACACATCATACTCAAATACATGAAAGCTAAATTTTTTTTAGTTCAGAACTAAAGTAAGATGTGATAGGTCGATCTCTTCTGATTTTCAGTGTTTTAGTATTTTAAACAGAATACATTAATAAACCATTGAAAAGATTTACATGAACAATAAATGTTGAATTATGGATACATGTTTCATTGTGTTTGAGGCTGGTTACTTAGTGCTAATGTTCACAGCGAAACTCCGACCAAATGCTTATCACTTCAAATATATAATATTTACAAAACAACTATTTAGTGCATTCTGGTTTATAACAGTTACTTAAGAAACTTTTATAAGTTACCGAGTTTTAATCTCAGTTTGAATTTTATCAATATTTTCATATAAACACATCTAGTTGATAATTTCCAAATAGAATGAAATACACACATACGTCCTGGATTCTGCTGCTAACCACAATCCAGCATTCTTTTTTTCAACTTTTGACTAAATAGTAAAATCATAACAATCCACTTAAGATACGCATAACACAATATACAATGATTAATTACGGTTCTTTAAATTGATAACAGGAAAATACAGATGGTTGGAGACTCTTGGTGACATGGCTCAGAATCGATCACAATGGCGTCGGTGTATACACTCTCTGTCTTCCTTAAATTAAGAGATTAAAATCGCTTGATATCTGTCTAGGAACTAATTCTTTCTTCCTTTACTATCTCCTTATACACAATCTTTCTTCTATATATTACCACCACTGAATTAACTTCTCCTATGAATCCGGTGTTCATCTTGTTGTGCTAATGCGGTATGGCAACTTGGACCGATGCATATACGTGCCTGGTCCCACGTCGCAGCTGACTGACTGACAGATAAAACGTAGTATTTGAACAACAAATATTGAACTATTAACTTATTATTATTATTAATTATTCTACAGAATTGGAAATATGAACGACAATGGACTCACTGTTTTGTCTGTCGGTAATGATGATGATGATAATCTTGATGATTCACCTACATCAAAACAATTAACCACTTCCATAGAAAGTCAACAATCGTTTAACACTTCCGAATATACTGTTGAAACTGTGGAGAATTCATCAAAAGAACATATGAATATAAATGATGATTTAGCTACAACAAATGCATCACAAACTTCATTAACAACAGTTTCTCAAAGCTCAGTTGTAACATCAAACAATTCTACTAACACTATGACATCATCTTTTTCTACATTTAATCCAATATTGTCTACTCCTTACATTACAACACAACATCAACAACTGTCATCAATTCAACCAATTCCAATGACTACTACAACTACTACACCACCGTCATTTGTTCCACCGCCAATTCCACCACCTGAAACAATTATTCGTCTAGCCCATGCTTATGCATGTAGAGCTACAGATTATGTGAAAAAATCTAATGTATTCCGTTTACGTACAAAAGAAGGCGGTGAATTTTTGTTTGAAGTCAAGTAAGCTTCTTAGTTCTTTGATTTCTTTTTTCATTATTTATACTAGATAATAATTTTCTACTAGGTCGGTTTTTTTCCACTTGTTCATAATAAATTACTTTAGTGCAATAGTAAAAACAAGATTTTAGTGAAATCACGAACTTTTTCTTTCCGTTAAAACAACAGTTCTTACCCCTCTTTCATTTAGTAGTAGAATTAATTGTATTTCTTCATATTCACTGGCTAACACTTTTGGCCGAAAATTCTATATGACAATTATTCGTATGTGTTTTCTGTTATTTGAATATAGAAGAAATTATAACTTACGTCTGTTACACCTCGTGAAGTATAGGCCACCGACCAGGATTCTTTAACCAACTCTGTCATGGGCTTTCTTTACTAATTGTTGCAAAGTGCTGTTCATTCTTTTGATGTTGGCCTCCAGTTCTCAGTTAAATGTGTCCTATGATCTGCTTACTAAGTATTTTCTATTAAGATGTGTTTGGGAATGACTCAGTGGTCAACCGGATATTCATATCACCAGCCTTCATACACTTAAAATGTGACTGGAAACCAATTACTAATCAATGAGTTAATAAATAGAATGTTATGATACTTTATATTATTCATAAAATCAATTATCTTAATTGCTATTTTTTATAAATTCATTTCTAGTGATGCAAAAGAAGTAGATATTTGGATTGATCGAATTAATTTTGTTGCAGCTCTTCTATCTGCACCATCTTTAGCGTCTGCTGTTAGTTCAGAGCGTAATTTTCACCGACCTCATTTACCTGCAACATATACTAAATTAAACATGGTAAGTAGTATATATATAATAAAATTAATTGTGTAAATAATCCGTATTTGGTTTAAATGACTTCTGACAGGCATTGTTTTCTTAGCAAGATGCTTTTTTACAGGATTGGGTCGCGAACCTCATTTCCAACTCTCTACCTTTACCCCTCGAGTTGGGGGCTGGCAGTAACCTTAAGATAGGTTCAGGCAGACTTCATTGTTTCAATTCTTATTAATTTATATTGGTTGAAATAAAGTATTTATTTCGTTTTAATATTAGTGATTAAAAGAGTATCTCACTTTCACTTAGTACCTCTATTGCCGGATCGCCGATTCTAAAGACATGCTCCACATACTGATCCGATTATTGAGATGACGTCACATAAAGTGTAACTGTTAGTGCCCCCCTTCCTTCAACACTTCATGAAATCCATACTTGGTTCCAGCGACTGTGATATCTGTCCTGTATAACGTACATTTCTATGCTTCTATTTAATCCATTCGCTTTCGTCGATATTTTACTAGTCTTCAAATTTATATGATATTACTAGGTGTTTACACACATACGTGTAATTTCATTTACTGAGGTCTATCAAAACTAATTGTGAATGGAAATATTATATTTATGTGTACACCGTTTGTAGGCAGAATAACAAATCCAATAAATCATGAACATTACATTGTGTTTATCGATATTTTGTCCTAATGTGAGGGATACTTAATAGATAAGTACAATGATAAGGAACCCCAAACACACAAAGGAGTACATCTTTCCAACATATGGAAGTTGGGGTAATCAAAATACCTGACTCGGTGTCCACTTGTCCTCACTGTTCTAGCAATCCTCGTTTGGAGATGTCAATATGTTCTCCTTGTTTTTTTTATTAAGAATGATAGGCTTGGGAACATAAGTTCATTACTCAATTCATACTATAGCGGTACTTGAATGAGGGATTGTGAGCTATTATTGGTCAAAAGTCTCTCCATTAGTAGTGCACATAGCTTACAGCTGCAGACGTTAGGTGGCAGCCTAAAATCTACCACGAAGTTTACTCAAATGCATGCACATTGTTATCTGCCCAAACACCGACGCCTGGTTGAAATCCGCGTGATAATCGAATTTAGTGGTCCATTCTTTTTTGTCCTATTCTTCATTCTCTCTTTCGATTATAATTTCATACACTCTAACACTTTGTTTCATTCCTCCTCTATCGTTGGTCTTTTTCATAATTATTTAAACTGTATTCCCAAGTGATCTTGATAATTTCACCTCGTTATGCTATTATGTTGTGTTAATTTGGCCTAATGTTCACATTTATGGCCATGTCCTATACATTGACCATGACTTAGGACTACTACTGTCTGGCTTAGTTTTCCGATAGCTATAAAACTTCGATTGTTTGATTTATTTTTCATTATCTTATGTAATTAGTTCTACTAAACTAAAGAAAATTATTCTATTTTATTTTAATTTATAATGTTGCGGTTTATTGTGTTCTGTCTTTTCTTTCTTTTTTTTACTCTTTAAAAAAGCGTGAACAACTTGAGGAACATCAAAAACGTTTGTTAGAATTGGATCAAGAATTGACTGATTTACGTTCTCGTCTACTTGCCACCTCTGTTAGTAGTAGTGGTGGTAGTAGTAGTAGTAAAAATCGTAAGATTTCTTCAAATGCACAATCATCATCTCTTGATGAAACTGTGAAATCACCATTATTTAATGAAGATAATATATCAACTTCGGAAACTGTTATTACCACCACTCCTACTTCTACTACTAATGTTAATAATGTAAACACTGACGTGTTATCTACAGTTGCTGACAATTTGACCAATATTACTACAACAATAACGACTACTACTGCTACTCCGTCTTCCTCAGTAACATCTCAATCACAGTTGAACTCATTAAAATCCACTGAGACAATCAACACTAGTGTTTCATCGGCATCTATTCCCTTCTCATCCAGTTCATTCATGTCCGTCTTTTCAACAGGTAGTCTAGGCAGACGTAGAAAAGGTAGTAGTGGTTCGTTAAATTCCAACAGTAACACAACACATGGATCTGATGGCAGTAGTGGTGGTCTTATAATCAGTGCTAAACAACGTGCGGAATATGAAGAACGTATACAATTCATGGAATCTGAAGTAAGTGTGTGTGTGCTTGCTGTATGTGAAGGTTGTTTCTACAAAATTTTAACATTATTTCTTCTTGGAACGATTTCCATAGTTTATTGTTATTACCATTGTTATCATTAACATCGAAGTATACAACCGTCATCCGCAACTGTGTTGACTCACCACAACGCAAAAATCGAGTCAGAAACGATCGACACTGAAATGTTTACACTTCAGATTTTTCGGATTTTCGTCACCGGCCATAACGCCTTGAAAGTACTGGGCCAACACACCAAAAACTGCTTTCTAAATAACCATCTGTTGACAGACCTCAAGTAATTGTCCCTTAGGTAATGCGGTCACACTCCTGAGTCATCAATACCATCTCCAACCCAGTCTCCTTTCCTAGGCACACTAAAGTTAATTATACGCAGCCTGGAAGTGACACAGCTACCTCATAACGCCGATCAAGAATCTTCATTCATAAAATTACACTCTGAAACACAGTTATCCACATCATAAATAACATGTCGGTGAAATTATTACAGTGGAATTATCTTATTGGTATTTCTTACAACATAAAAATAGGATAGTAATCAATATATTTGTGTTATGTGTCAATTAGTAGAAAAATTGTACTTCTGACGTTTCGTAACTTAATGTAAACCACTTCTTCAGAGTAAAGTGGTTTACATTAAGTTACGAAACTTCAGAAGTACAATTTTTTCTACTCATTAGCATATAACAAGTATATATATATATATATATCTGCTGAGGAGTCCCACAATAGGACGAAACGGCCGTCCAGTGCTTCCACGTTTTCCATGGTGGTTTAAATTCCACTGAATCATGATCTTAACTATTGAAAAATATATTTGTTATCAACGTTCTACCTAATGTTAGAATTAATTTTAAAAGTTCACTATTTTATTCTCTGCTAACCAAATGTTCCTCATAAACTCGAACAAAACTTCAAAACAGTTGAAATTAAACTGTTACCGTAATAAATACCATTGACCAATTAAAGTATATTCTGGACATTGGCTCCAATACGCTCTAATAATAATAACAACAACAACAATAAATTAATTCAGTACTACATATTCAGTTTAATCTGTCTCGCTGTAATATTCTAAGTACATATATTTCTTTGCTCAACACTCCAATCACTGGACGGTTTTTATTCGTAGAATAAATACTGTTGACGAATGATAATCAGTCCTTTGAAGTATACATACTAAAGGGATAATTATTTATTAAATAAAACGTGTTCTAGTGTAACTCTATCATAATTATTTGGATAATTTTACTTACCGAACTTATATGAATCATCGAATGATTTAATCAGATCACTGATAATAACTGAAAGAATAACTTGTGCATTTGGACTGATTCTTGATGGGATTACCAACAGTGTTTATACACCCCCACTGTGAGCGATGTTACAAACTTTCGAGGAAACTAACTGACGAGTAGTTTAGGTTTTAAATGGATCCTATTGTTGTTAACCCATTATGCGGTTACGGTAGTTTCTGTATTCAACATTCAAAGTAAATGTATATACACTATCTTGTTATGCATACATACATACACCCAATGCACATTTGTCTCTTGACGCTTTAATAGTATCCACACATGTATTTTGCGTACTACACATAATAGCAGACAAATATGTGTGCTTGATATTCAGTTACCTTTGTTAGTATTCAAATTAATCATCACACTTATACACATTAGCTATAGGAAATTAATATACATTATATTGTAATGTATGTATGCATGTTCTTTCCATCTAATGTTAGTACTTTTGGATGCTTTGACTCCATGTTTGTATATGAATGATTCTCTCATTCATACATATACACAATTACACATTCACCAGTAGGGAAAGTTTCCTTTGGTATGAAATCTTGATGTGTTATTTTTCACCCCCTTTGATATTGAGTCACACATGTATACACATAATACTACCTCTTATTCAGAGAATTTCAATACAAAAACAGAGTGAAACTGTAATGCATAAATCAATATTATCAGGGAAAAATAAAGTAAACTACTTCCAGCGGAAAATCAATTTGTCATGGAATTTTTTTCTCTTTCCCAATTTTCGACTGTACAACTGTATGTAGGTATATGTATGTTTCCTTCATGGAATTTGGGGAGGACTTCAAAGTGAATTTTCATTAAAATTTGCTGAAAAATGCATTATGTAAGGATTTTACCCATAGCAATATTAATTGGTTATATGTGTTAGCTTTAGAGATTGATTTAGTCAACTACTCTATGGTGTTGTAATTAACAAACCCATTGATCTTTTGAAGGTATTCTTAATAAGATTTAGGCCTGAGGTCGAGTGAATGAGTGATACTACCTGGTTGCCCGGATCCGAAGTAGGTGGAGTGGGGTTCGAACCTATCAGTTAATTGATGTGAATTGAACAACGTACTACTACTAATGCACTACTCCACATTTGTATACTATCCCACTCTCTGATAATCTTCAAGAGGTAACATTACGAGAAAGATGAGGGATAGTAGTCGCTTTAATACAACAAATGTATTTGGTTACGAAACAGTACAATTCGACTTTTAATTCCTATTCAATGTATACATCAAAATATCTTTTTCTGTTGTATCCTTTCTGTATCCCTTCCATATAACAAAATCAATTGTTGCAAATGCTATGCTTAAATTTACTTAAGTTTTTTTTCCTAAAATCTTTTCCGATCACCAAGTTGACACTACTCTCTACATAAACGGTAAATAAAAGCTCTTTTTAATTTCAGTGAAGAAAATACATCTGATCCTGTTCTTGTATATCTTTATTTATCTACACTACTGAGTTGTTTAAGGGGTTGGTTTGTGTTCTTATTTGTTCTCTTTTCTATCATTGATACTTTACTCTTCTTAGCAATTGTTTTTGCTAACAACAAAGAAAAACAAACTTGTTTGATCAAACTTGCGAATAAATATTTTATCACTTGCTTGTGTTCTGTTTATTCTATACACTTTTTTAGTCATAGATACTTCTTTAATTTATACTTATCAGATCTGCCTTCGTTACTTTCTTACTTACCTAACTAATCATTTATCTCTCTGCTTATTTTTATACATGACACAATAAAACACCATGGTAGAGTTGAATCGTAGTTAGCAATGAAATCTAGGATCCGCGTTTCGTTCTATTCATGATTCATTAGTTAGATGTACCTGCACTTGTGTTAATGTTTATCCCGTGACTCAGACTAAATAGCTTTCATTTTAAACCCCACTTGGCTTGTGTTAAAGTAGACGGATTGATTACAGTCCCTTACATCAGTAACTGAGTAACTAAAACAACCCTTACAGATGAATTAGTGTGTGTTAGTCTAAACAATTGTTTGATTGGATAAGATCCTGATATTTTACTACTATCTAACATATAAATTAAACTCAATCGATGTTACCGATTCATCAAGTACTGGCTAATGTTCTCGGTTTTGCGACACACTTCATGTGTGTGTGTGTGTTCGGGGGCCTAATAATAATATCTGGCAAACTAAAATGAAATAGATAAAGCTAGGTTTCAACCTTTTATCCATTGATTGAAAACTAAGTGCCTTAATCGCTGAACCACTTGAAGATTTTGAAAATAGTATACGACTTGGTGTTATTTGGTCGGAAGTAACCTGCAGGAAACTCTGAAGCTAGGCTTGTGCTAGCTCGCACTCATCAGCAAGCTGTATCTGTATCACCAAAGAAATTAGTGCTCCCTATTATGGATTCAAGCTCTGATTACCCTATTTCACAGTCTACAAAGTTACCTTTGTGTTGTTTAGTTTTAATTGACCTTCAGCGGAACTAAAATCATTAGTTAATCACTGGCCAGGTAGTAGGATAATGTCATATTTTATTATTTTTTTTAAAATGTTGATCGAATTGTGTCGATTTATCTGATACAAATAAAGTAACTTTTATAGTTACCCCATTTCTTTTGCTTTTCTTCACGATTGAATGAGTGTTAAAAATGAATTCGTTACTGTGAGCTATTCTAAATGATATTCTTTACCTGAATTGTGACAATCACCTCTAGTGTTTATTTACTGTCTCAACATCTTTCGAGTTTCGTTTGCTGTTGATTATTTTGCTTCTTGTTTCTTCTTCTTTCACGCGCTAAATGTTATTTATTTTGTTCTTCTGTTTTGGAAATATTTTAGATTCAGCGGTATAAAACTTACGCTCGTCTCTTAGAAACAGAGTTATTCCGCCTACAACAGTCTTCATCAGTCGCTGCTTTAGCTGCAAGTAATCCTTTTGTTCCGTATGTCGGTGGGGGTTATCCTAATCCTATGTGTACTAATCCCACAGTTGGTGGACCAATTCAATACAATGCTATTAATAATGCATTACGAACAAGTATGAACTTTCCTATTATTGGTACATCGCCCGCTCCACCACCTCCACCAATGTATTTTGTTCCTACTGGATATCGTGATCGAAATACTAGTGCCTCAACGGTTGTTACTAGTCGTGGTACATCAGTTATGACACATTTAGCTGTATTGGGTCCTCAAAATTCATTAAATGAAGAAGTTGTACAAACGACAACAGGTTGTATCACGTCCGTTTCGACTACTACTATTACTACGTCTACTAACACTACTGTAACACCATCGTCTAATAATAGTAATTCATCGAATGAATTGAATTCTATCGATAATAATATTATTAGTCCCGGTGTCAACATCACTACTTCATTAGCTTACCCAGTGCAATCTCAATTATTTCCAATAAATAGTACTAGATATAGAACATTTGTATCACCGTATTTCACATCACAAATACCATCAATCAATCCATATTCACCGTCTGTCAGTGGACGATTTTATCAACAACAACAACACCAGTCTAGACGATTACGTTATTCTTCACCATTGAATAATCTATATCATCATCAACAACCACAGAATGTTATTGTCAATGGAACTACTAGTACTAATAATAATAGTAGTAGTAATAATGGTCGTTTTAATGGTTTAGTTAATGGATTTCAGTTAACTGAAGAAGATTCATTCAACGATAAACATCTCATTACTACTAATACTTCCTCGTCAAATAATAATTTGATCATGAATACAATCACAGATGATATGTCGTCCACGTGTAAAATTGCAAATGACTGTAGTAATAATTGTAATAATAATAATAATAAACTTATACAAAATTCCCAATCAGTTTGTTCAACAAATGGTCTATTTTACGAGATTGTATAATCGGTGTTATTGTCATTAACATTATTGTCATTATGTTGTTTCGTTCTCTTCATTATCGTAATGCTCTCTGTCTAAAATCTCTATCTCTTATCTTCAATTATTGTTAAGTTCTGTTAAAATGTTTTATTCTGGTTCCAAGTTTTCTCTTGTTATTATTGTTTTCTGCGTATATAGCGCAAATGCGAAACCTAGCAGTCAGTCACTATTACCATTATTATGTAATGTAATATTTTGTTTCATTAGTGATAATGTCAGCTTTGGATGTTCATCGTATACAACAATTATGTGGAGTTAGTGTGGAACTCAAACGGTTGTGTTTATTTTGTCTCGTTACGTTCATTACTTAATGTATGTGTGTGTGTGTGTGATACATATTGCCATATGCATTATCAAACCTTTCAATGTGTTTATTTATTCAGTGTATTCCCAACCTCTCTTCCTCTTAATCTTATTGATTTATTATATCTCTCTTAGTATGTGAGATTGCGTGTGTAACCATGTGCCACATTCATCATTTTCTAAAACCTCTGTTTATTATCTATTAATCTTGTATTATCTCTTACATCATCGTATTCACATCTTATCTTTTTTCTTCACTCAGGTGTATGTCACTGTATAGTCAACTCTTTTTTTGAAATAGTCATCACCTTCTTCTTACACCAAACAAGATGTATACACAAGATGAGCATTTTTTTCTCTTCACAGGAAGTTGAACTAGAAATCTATATTTAACAGGAATTTATTGTAGTTAGTTGAAACACTGTAAAATTGAATCATCTTCCCTCTTTTTTTTTCTCATCTTTCTATTGTCGTACATATATTATGTATGTACATGTTTATTCGTTTGTTTACAAAATCATCATCTAGTCATGTTAATTCCTTGAATTTCTTATAGGCTTATAATTTCAATATTCAATTGATCTCTTTTAGCAACACTATCACAACTGGTTCTTCAATCTCCATGTTTCTTTTTTTTTGTTCAAGTTTTTGTTTGTAATTCAATTGAATTACATCTTTTTTTGCCACTTATTATGATGAAGAACATTGTTCAATGTCAATAACATTATCATCATTATTATCACCTTCTTGTTCATACTATCCTCCCTTCCTGTATACCAGTACTACTAATGATTCCATAAGTCATTGAATTTCTTTTTCTATAATTATTGAGTTATTCAAAGAAAGAAATTTATTTTTGCTTGTTATTCATATACTACTATTATTATTAATACTACTACTACTATTACTTTAAACCTCCATATTTATTTCATTAATGAATGAATATGTTACTGGAATGCTACTCTCGGTAATACTAATAATGACATTATTATTATTATTAATTTATTGTAAAGTTGTAAATGTTTCTTTTTATGTTCTCTATTCTCCTACTTTTTTGTTTGTTCAATGTTAAAATTAAAAGATGAAAAAAATATCCAAATTTTCTAATTACGTATAACTTGTGTATAACTTTAATTCCGAATTCACTAATCTCTCTTTATCTCTCTCGCTATGTATTGCTATTATTATCATTATTACGAACAACACATACACACACATATTAACAAACAAACAAATCAATAATTAGTTACTAGCGTGTAAAAGAACACTTTATTCATTTGATTAATAACAAGTAAAGAGTATGTCTATTGCCTAAATCTATTGATTATTGTTCTTTTTTTTGTAGTTATTATTATTATTACCAGTGAAATAGACAAATTAGAGACAATGAATAAGCTGTTAGTACTGTTGTTGTTGTTGTTTAAATAAAAGAAATTTACACTGTTGTTTGAAAAATAACCTCATCACATTGACCAATTGTTTGTTTGTTTATTTATTTCTCTAGTCTAATATTCTATAAAACCAATATAATTTATACTATTTACTACCTTGATTTATTATGATTACTAATACTCTTGTTTTAATGAATCATAAAATCCTTCTTTTTTTGTCAATTTTTATAATTTATCAAAAATGATAACATATTACTATTAATTCTACTTTATAGGCATCGAATAATAAGAATCTGGTGATTGTTTTGTTTTGTTTTTGTTTGTTTTCATTCAATGAATAATGTATCCATAGGAATTTCACTTTTAAACTATTAATATTATTATCTGGTTTTGTTTTGTTTTCGAATTGTCCATGTTCATGTTTTGGTCACACACACACTACTCCTTGCTACCACAACAACTACTACTACTACTCTCTCTCTCTCTATTCTATACTATTTCTACAATATTGATTTGTCATTTTATTTTATTTTCTACATTGAAGAATAGCGCACACATAAATTCATTTAAAATTTAATAGTCTTTCTTTAAAATTAAAGACTAAATAAACTATATTCAATAGAAATGTGAAACCAAGATAAGAAATAAAATTTTCTTACCTCATTCAATAATAATGATAATGATAATAATAATAATAATGACAATACTTTTGGCATGAACAATATTTATTTTAATTTTAATTAAAAGTGCCTGACAATCATCTAGGTGTTCAATATCCTTATTTGTTTGTTTGTTTGTTTGTTTGTTTTCTAATGGAGAATTTAGTGTTTATTTACAATTTATTGATATTTTCAATTGTTAATCGGGTTCATAGGTTTTTTCCCCCCTTTTTTTTCTCTCCCTCCCTCTCTCTCTCTCTCTCTCTCTCTCTCTCTCTCTCTGGAAATTAATTACAACATTATGCCAGTAAATAAAAAGAATATTTGTATACAATAAAATGGTATTTCTTACAATCTCTATTTCTCTTGTTTGTTTTGTTTTGTTTTTTATTATCAAAATGAAATTGACATGAATTTTATTAATAATAATCTATAAATATATTCAACTGTGTAAGTGTACGAGTTTTGTAATTATTATTATTGATTTCTTTATTATTTATACTCTCCTTTATATGCTTATATATTGGTCTTTTTATATATATCTTTTTTCTTTGGTAAGATATCCTGGTGACGTTTTCATTGATTTTCTTTCTTTACATCTTTTCTCTCTCTCTCTTTCTTCTAGTTCTCTTTTACATTTTTTTTTAAAATTTCAATCCTATTACACGTTTACAGCACTTAATGTTGCCGTTATATTTAAAATTTGGTTTTTTTTTTTCTAACTGTATATTGCGTAATGCAAATTTATGTGAATATATATTTAAATAAACTTATATATCTATCTATATAATTCTTTTCTTTTGTTTTGTGAATTTGATTTTTATATTGTAATGTATTAGGGCAATCAAATTGCTCTTTGTATTGAGTTAAGTGTAACTTTACCTAGAAATATGTGAACATTTTTAAACTGATTGTCTGACGGATACTTGTATCATTGACTTATTTTATTTTTATGTGAATTGACAGAAATCGCTGAAAAATTAAAATCTTGTGGTCAACTGATTGCGTTGAAGGCATTCAATGAGTACCTAAAGTATGACGAAAAGTTCACAGAAACGAAAACATCATTGGAATTGACAGAAAACAAATCAAAAGGGGTAGATTTTAGAAATTTCACTGGTTGAAATCATGAATCCATTGAAGCTAGACCACCATGGAAAACCTGAAAGCACTGGACGACCGTTTCGTCCTATTATCGGACTCCTCAGCAGTGCGCCCTCGCGATCCTTCCCCCGCGAAATTCAAACATAAGACCTATCAGTCGCGCGCAAGCGTTTAACCATTAGACCACTGAGCCATCATCCAACGGTGTTAATGTCTAACTTCAACCAATTTGCGAAGTTGCGCCACCGTACACCATTGTCTTCAGTGAGTTGATATCTCACTACAGGACGAAACAGTCGTCCAGTGCTTGCAGGTTTTCCATTGTGGTCTAGTTTCAATTGACTCATGATTTCAACCAGAAAACAAATCGTCAGTTCGTTATATGGTTAAGTAGTTCAAACTGTATTTTAGTTTCGAAAGTAACAATTTTTTACTACCTAAATTGAGTTTATATTTTGATCTGATGTTGGAATTCACTTCAAATGTGAAATGGGTAGATTAAGTGATTAGTTCTGATCTATTATTATTCTTTTTGATTGGTAGATTCAAACTTCATTTCAACTACTTCGGTTTGACTAACTAGTTGAGTATCTCTAGCTCGCATACAAGTATATGTGGATTCAGACTAAGTACAACCAATTTTCTAACTAGCTGATACAGCACAGTAAATAACACTACAAAATTCTACCGTTGGTAAATATTCATGGAATTTTCCACTAAGTCGAGGTTTTGAACTACCACTACACAAACTTAGATCTCGATAGTAGTAGTAGTAGTAGCCCCTATAGACATGCAAAATGTTTCACTTGAAACGTAATATATGAACTTGTACGTAGTTAATAAGCTACATTATGAACAAAATAGTAACCGCTTAATTATGTATAAATATAGACTGAGAAAAGCTAAATTATACCGACTATCTTGAATGACTTATTAACCAATCAGAGAATAATGTTTAATTATAAAATAATTATTATTAATAGCTACTTATATTTATGATAAACAAAAACAAACACCCTTAACTATAATGTCAATCACATCAAGTACTGTCAGACATAATCCACTTTGTTTGCATGTTTTTTTTTAATTTATACTTCAGGTTATGTACCATGTCATTTGCACTATGTAGTTGCACAAAAGATATTTTTATCAATTCTAGACATTTTGTGAACTAGATTTAGACAATATTTTATTTAATTCTTAATAATATCAGTGCTATATTTTTCTGTACTTTAAATTTCGTGGAATAATCTAATGGGTGCTGTCTTAAAGTTGATTCGTTCATCCAAAATTGTTCCTAGAGGGCGAGACTCTAATTTATGGATGAGCCAATCAGAAGCGTTTTAGAGATTTCAAGGTTACGGCTTCAACTTCAGTGCTTAATGCTAACGTGCGATGGGTTCATAAGGAATTTTGTACAAAATGTGATAATTGAGCGGCTATAACAAATAGAACGACGAGACTAATTTATGGACGGACCAATCAGTTATAAGATAACAGATCTCGGATTTTGGTGCGAAAGTCTTTCATCCATTTGGCTAAATAGATTTCTAGCATTATAGCTGATGTCAGTTCGTGATGAAAACCCTATATATAATTCCTAACTAAGGCAAATTATGACAATTATCGCGAACTGGATAATAAAAGCACCAGTAACACTGACTGCAGCCAGGTACTACAATATTTACGGATGTTTGGAGAGCGTACAGACTCCTACATAGGCTTGGTTATGTGCATCGTGTCGTTATCCACAAGTGGCATTTTGTGTACTCAACAACCGGAGTGCACATAAACAATATCTACGCTATGTTGTCGAGGCTGAAAGAGTTCTTGAGACTTTATCATGGCTCCAGAGGCCGACTATTCTGTAGCCATATGGATGATTTCCTCTACTGCATGTGTTACGAGTTTAGAACTTCTGAACCTCTTTCTAACCTTGACAAGTTTTTGAACCACGTATAAGAAGCGTATCTACTTTAATTCCATGGTTTTGTATGATATGTTTTTACTCTATACTTATTGTTTGCTGATTGGCCGATATTTCTCAAGGTCACTTCAGGTTCGTTCAAAGGTCGTCCATAAATCAGAGTCTCGCCGTTTATTTTATTTGATTACTAGTCTGAAGCTACTTTGGTTACATCTTTTCTACATGAATGATACTTATTTTTTCACTATAATTTTGTTAATCAATAGTTCGATACATTGTTAAATCCTACCATCCTCGATAGAAACGAAGATCTTATTGTCCATCCGACTTGGACCACCTATTCAAGCTATCATGTCCGTTTCTACTCACTCCTCATACTATTATCATATATACAAATTTAACTCTATCCTTTCATATTGCAAATGTCACATTTTTCACTCATTAACATACACACACATACGCATAAATACATATAAATCACTATGACCAGAATGACATGACATTGACTTGGTTAGACCTGTTTTTTTATTGATTGATTGTACTAAACATTTTTGTTTTGTTCCTATGTACTGCGTAAAGTTGGGTTTATTATCTGAAGAAGCGGCTTACATCACAGTCACAGTCAGAAAATTTAATGTCTCTACTCATTTAAGTATTACAAATAAGTTATATTCATTAGTAAATGTTATTGTTTACTAGTATCTTCCTATTGATGTTTAAAACTACAATTGATTATTCTCTTATTGACATATATGCATCTTATTCGGATTGTCTCGATATTTGCCTTAATTCACATGCATTATAAACAAAGATGGATAGTGGCTAAGAGTAGAATCCAATTTGACGCGCGTTTCGTCCTATTTGGGACTCATCAGCTAGATTGCCTAAATAAAAACAAAACGTGTGTCCTGAATTTTACTGTTAGCTACCTTCCATTTTTTTCATTATATATAATATTTAAATAATTCGAAATTAAACACCATTTTGTTTTGTTACATATTTGTTTGTTTGTTTTTATTTTTCTTAAATAAATAATGAGAATTTTAAAGTGACAATTCTATCTTTATAGTCTGAAAATGTGTTTATTCAACCGAAACAAATGGGAACAATTAAATTAATTAATAACTAAATTAAGCTGAAATGGACTTTTTTAAAATTATTTTATAACCAGAAACAATCAATAATTTCTTCTACTATATATACAAACATCTGCCCCCAAATGCCATTGCCTTCTCACAGCGGGGGTGTTGTTTACGAAATTGAGAGGATGAAAATCGAATGTCCGGTGCTTTAACTTAGTTGGTAGACCTCCGTGACCACCTAGAGGAGTTGAGAAACCCTGATTCCAAACCAACAGCGCACATAGGCTCCAGGATCCTATGGAAACAATTGGCGTATGAGCCAATTGTTGGTTACTGGCTACCGTGGGACTGAATCCTCTGACTTTGCTCCAATGCCTTATAGATTAGACCTTTAGGTTAAAGGCTCTAGTTGTGGCCCCCCTAAGAAAACCACCTGCTTCAATCTGGGCACCCGGGCAGTATCACAGCCCTCACACTAATCAAGTGACTTGTGTGGCACATATGTATTTGGTGTTCCTTTGTACTAGTATCCACTCATGATTGCATATTCATGTTGGTGATGGACTATCAACTAGATTGAGTCATATTCCCTTGGCTTCCGTTTAAAAACATTCAACCACTCAACAAACGTTTTGGTAAAGAAGGAATTTTGAATCTAAGTAACAGTTATGCAGTTTATGATCACCAAGTTGACACTAAAATGCTTGAAGAAATTACGTATAACCTTTGACCCTGAAATTCAATATTATGTTATTTTCTCCCATTCAGTTACTACTCACCTTCCTAACGTTTGACTAACCCCACTTGTACAAAGAGATGATTAACATTGTACGAGAAGCCTTATTGTTAAGACAACAAATAACAATAATGCATGCAGTTCATGGGTACATATACGTGCTTGAACTGATTAGACAGGGGCATATGGGTTATGACCTTAGTTAATAACACGACTGTGCTTGCGTTCCGCATTTACCATGAGGCCTTACAACATTTCATAGTCATCTTGGGGTTATTACAGATGTTAGTTGACAAACTTGAAGAATTGGTCATTCTGAGACTTTATTTTGCGCAATCATCCGATCCCTAATATACATAACCTACATCGTTTATAATGAAATTTACATGAGCCTATCGTACATCATAGTTTATTTTAACATTTTGGATTTTAAGTAACGAGTATTTTAATGAGGAAATCATTTAAAAGTTCAAATGTTAAATGGTTGGAAAAAGTCGACAAGAGAATCTGGACCTGCGTTTGGTCCTATTTGACACTCATCAGCAAAATGTACCTGTATTATTCAGGAACCTGATTTTCCCTATCCCATAACACTCGGCTTTAAAGTCGGAGATGTAACCATTGGATTAGCTATTCAGGCAGTAAGCTACTTCCTGTAGAACTATGATATATTTATAATTGATTAACCACTAAGTAGGGACCAATGTTATGTGTTTCAAGTCTTTGATGCCAAATAGCACGGAACCTAACTCCATGGTTTCTTTCCAACTACCTTCAACCAACTATCATTAAAATATAGTACACGCGATGTACAGTGGCCACATTTTAGCTTGATCAACGCTAAGAAAGACATGGTATCTGTCATTACTACATGACCAACCAGTCGTTAAAGTCGAAATATTTATTGCCCCTTGAATAAAACTTTTTCTAGAAGGAAACAACATTTGATTATGTTAACGTATATTATAACTGTACCATACAATAACAATAATAAGACTAGTCCATTTATTATATTGTCAACATTCATTACTTACCTACTGATTTACGCCTGTTAACTCTCGTGGAGTAGCATAGGCCGCCCACCACGATTCACCATCGACTCTGTCTTGGGCAATATTTCCCAGTTGCTATTCATTCCACTTTCCAGCGTAGTGTGTTCTTTGGTCTTTCTCTTTTCCGTTTCCCTTCAGGATTCTAATTCAGCATTCTTAGCAGTATATTAATATGATGTAATTGAAGTTTTTGTAGACATGATAAAAGTGATATTATAAGCACACAACATACACACATGCATGATATACAGTCAATTCTGTCAGAGAAGCAGTCTAATTTATCATAAATTCATCAATAATGTGTGATTCATCACCTACCCCTTTTTAATGACCTGAAATGACCTTAACATACAGTCATTGTCGTTGATGGTGTTTTTGTTGTCGTCAATTTTTTAATAACCAACAAAACGAGAAAAATAAGATGATAACATGACTTCCGTAAATACGTTAGGTATGTATACATAATTGATAGTACATGTTAATGATTAACAATAATGTGATATTGTAGTGAACAAGAACACGAGTGAGGACAATCGAATGTACTCGAACGCAAAATTACAGAATATGTCACTAAAATCCGAGAACCATACAGTAAATAGTTAATTTGCAAAATAACAATCAATTGTCTCATACTTGACTGTTCCTCTTGCAAATCTCAGTCCATCGTCTCAGATTTTACTGTTCGTGCAGTTTCATACCAAGCGCTTTCCGTTCACGTTGTTTCCTTCTGGATCTTCTACTGAAATACACTGTATTCCTAACCATCATTATATACTACTTATGTAGATATACGTAGCTCACACTACAATATTAGTATAGGGTTGTGAAGAGATTGTTGAATTTCATTGAAATCACGAAGTGATCTATGTTAGATTACTAGGGAAACATTGGAAAAACTGAACAGCTGTTTCATTCTAGTATAATTTTTAATGCTTTTTCAAAATTGACCGGTTCATTAATTCAATAAAACTAAATAATCTCTACAACCCTATACGGATTAGTGAAATTATTAATGAGTATTGATGAGAGTGTATGATATGGTTTAATAACAAATACTTATGTAATGATATAAGCAGACTAAACAACTAGACTGACTGACTCTATGATGATTGATGAATTTCGACTTTTTCTTTCCATTAAAACAACAGTCCTTACCCATCTTCTATTTAGTAATAGAATTAATTACACTCCATTTGGGACTCTTTGGCAATGCACAACCATAACCCGCATCCAAGGGTCAAACCCAGGGCTTTCGCTCTCATGAACAAACAAATAAACTCTAGAATCGTGGAATTTCGGAAATATGTTTCATTTAATGGTTCAGCGTTAGCCGAGATACCTGAGGGTCTTAGATTCAACACCTGGTGTGGCCATGGGTGAGTACTGCTTCAAAGTCTCATACCAGAATAAAATGGTTGTCGTATCTTCTATGATACCCAGTTGTACCCCGAAAGAAATTAATCAGTGACGAATACTACCTACTTCGTTAGTTGTAGCGATTATTTCAGTCTCAATTTGACTTGGATTCACCTCAACTTCACACTAAATCCAAAATTGACCAGAGTAAAAAATATGAACCGTTGGTTTTTTAAACAAAACAGTTTAGAGGTACCTCTCTGTGTGAGATTTGAATGTTTCTAGTTCGATTTCGAATGCAGTCGTGAATAATCATTGCTTGGAAACCAAAGACTTGGATGAAATATGTTAGTTATACTGTATCGAAAACTAGTCTTTATAAACCTACCTTCAGATGAGATTAAAATAGATCATTTCAATTAGGTTTTATACGACTTTTGAAACATCAGTTACGAGCGTGATCACATTATACGAATGGTTTTAAATCAATGTGTCATTCACCTAGTTTCAATCGTTCAAATTAATAATCGTAATGTAATATTGAAGAGCATGTGAAGTTTGTAGATAATATAATAGTAAAGTGTAGACAATTATTTATTATGGATATACATAGGTTTTTTAAACTGTTAGAGAGTCTTAGAATATCCTCTGTCAATATCAGTAGGGGCTCAAAAGAGCCTGAAATCAGTTTATCCAATCATCATTCAATAGAACTTCTTCAGAAACATCTATTAAAGTAAAGAAACACGTGTAGCGTTTTGATTAGATCATTACCCATATCTTTAATATACTTAGTATGTTTCCAGAAAATTCTAGAAGACCATTGTCATGTGAAAATCTATAAAAAACATATAAATTTCTGTTTATTCTTAATCTTGGAGTAAATCATTCACTCACATTCCTCACATTTTCTCCACTGTTCAAGTTGAAGTGTAGAAGATGTATGAAGTTATAGAAAGTGACTAGAGACTTAATAATAAGTGTTCTAGTAATAGAACTATCATAAATAGAAGAAATCAATCGAGAATGTTTAACCATTTAATATCCATGTTAAATATTTTTGTTTCCATGGGTTGCTCAAGCTCATGGAAAATGAATCTTTGTTGCTATATCAATAGAACAATTTAAATATTTTGATTATCTTTGGTAATCATTCTCTTTATAGGTAAATACATTATGTAATATAAAAAATTTTGACGAATTATTTTGTTGTGGATTATATTATTATACATTTTCCACTTAAATGTACTTAGCTTAAGTCAGGAGACCATCTTAACTCTTTTTTATTTATATTGATGATAGATGAGTGAGGGGAACAACCACTTTTCAACATTGGTAGATCTACAATCTTAAATGAATCGATGCTCATCATGAGATTTGAATAATTGTTTCTCTATGTTACAATCAATAGTTCTACCATTGAACCTTTCGGACAGCCACTCACATAGAATTTATTGATCAGTAGTTAGTGTAACTCTTAGCTCTTACCGAATTCCATCTGTCAAGTTGCGATATGGGCATTAAACTGAGTGATATGATGTTGTGTATATTATATGTTGGAGGCGAACCTCAATAGGTTCAAATAACTCCACAACAATGTTTCTCTTTGTGACACTGTATACAAACCCCATAGTAAGCACTACTTCCTTGCTGATTATTATGAGTACCAACTATCATGAGGATTAGGTTCGAGATTTTCTGCCTATTGTCTAAGATCACTTTATATCGTATCATCAGAACTAGTGAATACAAGAAAAAGTTCTTTAAACTAACAAGTAAATATTTAAACCGACTGACAATTCATATTATTGATGAGAAATAAAGATAAATAATGTAACTGAAATATAGAATAGATGGAATATGATTAACAGTGGAATCCAGAACTTGTATTCCATTCTATTTGAGACTCATTAGCTGAATCCCAGAGTTTATCTTTACTCAGGAACTCGAACCCAGTACTATTCTCTTCAAACGCCACCGCGCTATCCACTTAGCTACTGAGTTCAAATATCTATTCACTTGTGAGACTTGTATAACTTTTAATTCGATTTGAACAGTACTTGTCCAAAATTAGCATCATCTCCAGGATTTCAAGATAGGATTAAGATTGTTTCATTATGGCTATAGAGGGGCAATCATCACAATATGTACATATGTCAACCAAGACTGATCAAATTCCGGTTAAAATATCAAGAACGGGATAATCCAAGTCGAATTCAAATAAATTGAAATTCTTTCGAAATTTTGCAATTCATTATCATCAGGATTCGATTTTTGTGGATATTATAGTAATTTCAATGGTTGAGATCATGAGTCAATTAAAGCTAGACCACCATGGAAAACCTGTAAGCACTGGACGGCCTTTTCGTCCTATTGTGGGACACCTCATCAGTCAGCATCCAAGATCCCACCGGCTCAGTGGTCTAGAGGTTAAGCGTTCGCGCGCGAAACTGACAGGTTCATGTTCGAGTCTCGCGAGGCGGGATCATGGGTTACCACGACGAGCAATGCTGACTAGTGTTGACGATGGTTAGAAGAAAGTTAGGGGCGGCCAAACCAAAACCTGGCATCAGTTCAAAATATCACTAACTTATAGTCTGATCCATGTTCTTAGATGCAGACTACTTGGTTGGAGTCCTCATGACTATCTTAACCAATGGTTGGAGACTTGGTGACATGGTTCAGAATGAATCACAATGGCATAGGTGTATACAGTCTCCGTCTTCCTTTAAACAAAGAGATTAAAATCGTTTCATATCTTCCTTTCTATGTACTAATTCTTTCTTCCTGTACTATATCCTTATATTCAGTCTTTCTTTTATATATTACCACCACTGAATTAACTACCTCTATGAATCCGGTGTTCATCTTATTGTGATAATATGGTATGTCAACTTAGACCAATACACATATGTACCTTAGTTGTAGCTGACTAACTGGATTGTAGATGTTCACTGCTTAGAAGTTTCATTCATTGATTCCAAGTTTTTCATGATAAACTAACTTCAATTAACTCATAATCTTAACGATTGAAATTCATTATCATTTCAAAATTGTTTATAATACAAGATAGAAATAATCCTAACATCAAAAAAAAAAAAAAAAAAACAAAATCCCAAACTTTAATCTTAACGAACATTATCTAGAATTGATTTGTTATCTCTATAGTTTCTAGTTATAAATAAATAATTGATCCGTTTTTTTTTTCTGTTTTTTTTTTATAATTTTCTAAGGATTTCCTTACTACTGTACATACCAATACAACGTTTGTTTTTTTCTGTCTGTCTATCTATCTATCTGTCTGCCTGTCTATCTATCTACTGTCTAAAAAGTTTACACTTAATCAATTAAATCTTTAATTTTTACAGTTTCATTTAGATTTGGTTGTTGTTTTTTTTTTGAGGAAGCGGGGGGGGAGGTATTTTGTTTTTCTTCAGAAATTTTGTTATTGTCATTTTAAAAAACTTCTATTGGGTTTTTTTCTTTTTTTCTCTTTTTTTTAGATAATATTGATGTTAAAGTATTATATAATCAAATTAATGTTCTATATATATTCTTGTATATTAACGGTTTTTCAGTGAACTCATCAATCTCCACTAGTCAATTGTTCCAAATATTCTGATTTAGATTAGATTGAAAAGTTAGATGATTTTTCATTAGTCTAATTTAATTCATGTTTTTTGATTGAGATGATGAACCGATTGATGTTAGACATAACATCATTAGATACCAGCTGGCTCAGTGGTCTAGTAGGTTAAACGTTTGGGCGAAAGACTTAAGGCCCTGGTTTTGAATCCCGCGAGTGGGATTGTGGATGCGCACTGCTGAGGAGTCTTACAGTAGGATGAAACGGCCGTTCAGTGCTTTCAATTTTTCCAACGGTGGTCTAACATCAATCGATTTATGATCTCAATTAATAACTTAATAATCTCCACAACCCTCATATTTATAAAAATTCATGGTTTATATCGTTAACTGATTTTTAAAGCAGAAAGCAGTTATAAGTACGATACATTATACAGATATTTCATTGTAATGTGATACTCTTGATTAGTATACACTGTAACGCGACAGAGGATTGTATTTAGAAGTTTTAGCGAGACTATAATTTATAGAGGAGTCAATCAGAAGAGTTTGAGGGATTTCAAGGTCATAGCACCAATTTCATTACCTAATCGGTTGACAGAGGATTGTAGAGAAAATGAGATAATTGAACGATTACAATAAATGGGACTACTAAGAAGATCTTTAATTTGTGATCGTAGTCATCAAATGACTTATGCAGACTACCGTGATGATGTTGTCTTTCGATGTAATATGTGTTCGAAGAAGAAGTATGCTAAAATAAAGTTTTCTCTCTCGATCTAGATTGAGATTAAGGCGAATTGCGAACTGGATAATAAAAGCACCAGTAACACTGGCTCAAACCGAGTACTATAATATATACGGATGATTGGAGAGCGTACAGTTGCCTACATAGACTTGATTATGTGCATCGTATCGTTTTCCAAAAGCGGCATTTTGTGAACCCGACAACCGGCGTGAACACAAACAATACTTACGCTATGTGGTTGAGGCTCAAAGAGTTTTTGTAACATTATCATGGCTCCAGAGGCGGACTATTATGCGGCCATACGCATGAGTTCTTCTACCGTATGCATTATAATTTTAGAACCTTTGAACCTCTTTCTAACCTTGATAAATCTTTGAACCACTTAAAAGAAATGTATCCACTTTAATTCCTTGATTTTGTACAATATAATTGAAACGGGGCACAAAATTGACATTAATACAGCTTTTAGAACGTTGTATAGAAATTGTCAAGGACGAATTCTCAAGTTTATTGAAGCCTTGGCTATTCGTAAATTTGACCCCCTCCGTTATGTGTACAAAAACAATTTGTCGTAACCTTGAATTTACCTTGGTAATCTTTAAGTCATTCTATGACCTAAGATAACGCGACAATCTCTTATTCTTGCTCTCTCCTTTGTTACTTTTTTTACCTGAACTTTCATTTAACTGACCTTTATTGATTTTTATATAAAATACCCTGACAAGTAAATGTGTGACCAGATTGTTCAAAATGTATAGCTCAAATACAGCACATTATTCAGATCCACTCCGTTTTTCTCATTGTTCTATCGAAATTTACTTGAATATATTTTTACTTTATACTAACTGTTTTCTAATTGGCTAGTATTCCTCAAGGTCACTTAAGGTTCGTTCAAAGGTCATCCATAAATTATAATCTCATCAAACTTTTGAATAACTCCATTAGATGACAGTTGCATAATATTATGAATTGACTGAATTTATCAAATAATAGATATTAACTCAAAGGTTTAAAAACTTGAAGGTTGTTGATGCAATTCTCAATGTTTCATGTTTTTCTTTATCATTTTTTTTTCTCGGATACATTCACTTATTAAATAAATAAGCCTTCATAACTTTCTATGAAGCGTTTATAATCCGACTAAAACTGTGATGTGTGCTACTGATATCGACAGATTATAAGTAGTATGTATAATTAATCAATAGTGAAATGTCTGGAGGTACAAGGTTAAGGAGATTGAAGAAACTAGAATGAGAACAAAGGATGACTGATGTAGAAATGAAGGAACAATTGAATCTGAGACAATTGATAGATATTTTGCAAATGAAGTGATTTATTGTATGGTTCGCAGATTATACTCATAGATTGTGATTCGGTTGTCTTCAACTGTGTTTTCACTTACTACAGGTTTATCAAAGATAACTAATTCCATTCAACTTTTGAGCTATTATATCCGCCTATTTTGATAGAAAATTCAAGATACTTATACTATAAAGTTTATTTCTCTATGGTGATTTAATCTTGAAGGCTAAACTTTTCAATCAAGAATTTATGAATGATATAAAATAAGTGTTTGTTTAGACTAGAAACAACTTTTGATAATTGTTTGAATCTTTACACTTGTGCAAATACCTAATGGAATAAATCATGAAGCGCGAAGATTATCAAAGACTGAGGTGAATACGTTATCATTTTTATCATTCAGTTATAATTCAATGCTCCAAATATAATGTTAACAAGTTTTAATGAATTTGGACTGAAGCTAACAAGCAAATCCACTAGACGGATTTCATCCTTATTGAGACCAACTAGCTGAATGTTTTTACACCTTACTGATGATGCATATACTGATATTCGAATTCATTGCTTTTTACTTCAAATGTCAACGCGTTGACCACTGAGATGCTATGTCCAGTTAATCACTAACCTGTTCAATTTGTATTCACTTATTTATGGATATTTGCATTTTCCCGCTATTGGCATTACAAGTTTCAGTTTATCAGGGAGGATTGTCTCAATAAAGCCATTTAGTGACAAGTTTTTGCTAAAGTTGGATTGTAGTTAGGATCGGAAGTCAGGACTCGCGTTTCATCCTATTCGGGACTCGGCAGTTAAATGTATCAATAGAAATTTGGTATTTTTACTGACTCATAACATAAAACCCTGTACGAATTAGTGAAAGCCCTTTTTTTCCGTTTTTATCTTCGTATCAGTTCTTATTAGGACTAATCTATGATCTATCCATATTAAAATACATACTTTATTAATGAAATCATTCGTTCTACTCACATGGTTTTAAAACTAATAGAAATACAACTTTCTTCAGTCTGGGCAGCCGGTCAGTTTCATAGCCCACACACAAATAAAGTGACTTGTATGACAAATATGTATTCGATGCCCTTTTGTACCAATATTTATGTGTTCAAATAAATAAATAAATTCAAATATAAAAACACTATAATCAATACGCTAAGATTCTAAGCTTGAACAAAATATTTAAAGAACTAGAATATTTAATGTTAATTTGCTCGAAGTTTCCAGCTTTTTATATAAGAAAGAACATTTGTAAGTTATTTCATCGAATGTTGTATTCCATTGTCTAGTTTAAAATGTCAACTATGAACTACTTCTGTTACAAATTTATCCATCTGTAACAAAACAAGAATTCCCCTAATCCCAATTATACACAAACAATTCATTTTTTTAATAGTTGAAATCATGAGTCAATTGAAGCTAAACCACCATGGAAAATCTGGAAGTACTGGATGGCCATTTCGTCTTATGGTGAGAAACCTCAGTAGTGAGCATCCAAGATCTCGCCTCGCGAGATTTGAACTCAAGACCTGTCGGTCTTGCGCGCGAACTCCCAACCTCTAGATTACTGAGCCAGCCAACATCCAACGGTGTTAATGTCTAACGTCAATTAATCCACGGAATTGGGCGACACATCCACCATTGTTCTTAGTGAGTTACTACCTCACAACAATTCCGGTTGAACTCCACTGGTCACGGCTTCTCACTAGAATAGCAGAAAATAACTCTTGAAGTCAGTCACTAGTGAACATATGTTGATTAATGTCAGAAGGGATCTTTGTGGATATTACAGTTGAGGATCGATAGGTCTTGAGTTCGAACCTCGCGAGGCGAGATCATAGATGCACACTAACAAGAAGGAGTCCCACAATAGGACGAAACGGCCATCCAGCACTTCTATGACTCATGATTAAAATTACTATAATATCCAAAAAAAAACCCTTTCTGATATTAATTCATTTATCACTTGGTATTGTTTCCTTGAATCTTCCCATTAATATTAAGGACTACAATTACTCAGTCAGTCTCTTATTATTATATGTACACCCTATGTTGGATTACTTTGATATTGCTTTCATTCACATGTATTATAAACAGAGATGTATAATGACTAACATTGAAATCCATTACATATGTTTCATCCTATTTAAGACTCGTCAGTTGAATTTACCTTTATCTTAGACTTAATATTCAATCATTTATTCTTTGTATTATTCATAATAAAATTTATATTAACTAGGAAAAGCATTTAGAATACTTAGAAAGTAAATAAAAACCTGATACAGAGAATTTTCTTAGTTTATAAAAATAAATAAATAAACAAATAAATGATTCATCATTATCAGTAAATAAATGAATAAAATAAAACTATCTTGCACACACACACACACACACACACAGAGACATATCTCTATTAAACTAAATTGAACATATGAAACTAATCACTATAAGGTATATTGAAATATATTACGACTATAATCATTAAGATATTTTGTTTAAATTATATTGAATATTGAATTGAATAAAAATTTGATGAATGATAATGAAGGGATTGTGTGGAGATTTTAGGAATTTCACTGGTTGAAATCATGAATCCATTGAAGCTAGACCACCATGGAAAACCTGGAAGCACTGGATGGCCGTTTCGTCCTAGTATGGGACTTCAAGAGATACTCCTGAAGTTCTAGTGAGAAGCCGTTACCAGTGGAGTTCAACCAGGTCTGTTGTGAGATATCAGCTCACTGAAGACAATGGTGTACGGTGGCGCAACTTCGTGGATTGTTTGAAGTTAGACATTAACACCGTTGGATGCCGGCTCAGTGGTCTAGTTGGTTAAGCGCCTGGCGCGAGACTGATAGGTCCTGGGTTCGAATCTCGCCGAGGAGCGGGATCGTGGATGCGCACTGCTGAGGAGTCCCATACTAGGACGAAACGGCCGTCCAGTGCTTCCAGGTTTTCCATGGTGGTCTAGCTTCAATGGATTCATGATTTCAACCAGTGGAATGATAATGATGTTAGTAATCACTGTGTAGTATACAATAATATTGGTGAGGACAAACGTATCACTTGGTAAAATCTGAGAACTATACAATAAGTTCTTTACTTGCAGAATGTCAATCCATTGTCTCAGACTTTACTGTTTGTTTCATTTCTACAAGAATCAGTCTTTGTTCTTGTTCACTGTTCTTTGAGGTTTTTAACTTTCTGCTACTAGGTATTTTACTTTAGACTAATAAAACATGCTACTTATATTTGTTGACATTAGTAGCATATATCATAGCAGTATCGTGAATATCGTGAAGTGTATAAAAGTTGTGAAAATCGTCTGTATTAAGCTTGATTCATTGGAGTTAATATTATAATAATTGAAGAGTTTTTATCATAAACAATGTTAGACAATCAAAATCACTTAACCAGTATAATAAATTTATGAGGAGTATATATTGAAATTTATTTGTTGTCTCGTGATCTTCACGTTAAACTTTGTTTAGTCATTTCCTTAGTGTAATATATATAGAATCCAATTTTGGATCAATATTTACATTTTCTAAGAACTGTTCAGTTAGTCGACTAGTGGTTCTGTTTTCTAAGATTTGTTTGATTAAGATTTTTGAATCACTTCCTGATAGGCTCGATCAATGAGACACAGATATTGACAAATTCATGCTATTGGTTCTGGCCGTTTGAACTGTTGTCATAATCAATGTTGTAGAATGTTCTTTCATATAAGGTATATATATATTTACAATATTCAGTCTATTAAATTTATTTACAGTACTGCTATACTATACTAATGTGTCTTTAGCATAACTTCTAACTAAACCCTTTCATGTAAGTAATTTAAACCCATTATAAAATAATGATTTATAAATATCATAGATTATAAGAAGCTGGCTGGATACCATCAGTAACCGCTTTTTGTAGGAGAGAAAAAATCAGCTTCTAGCTGAAGAGGAAATTAGCAAAAGACGATAGAAATGGATAAGATATACATTACGCAAATCATTAAACTGCACCACGAGACAAGCCCTAACTTGAAATTCTGAAGGGAAGTGGAAAAGAAGAAGGTCGAAGAACACATTACGTCAGGAAATAGAATCAGATATGATGAAGATAAACAACAACTGAAAAGCATTGCCTAGGACAGAGTTGGATGGAGAATATTGATAGATGACCTATGCTCCTCCATTGAGAAGTAACAGGCGTAAATAAGTAAGTAAATAAGTAATTAAGTAGCTGACAAGAACCACATGATATAAAATGAATCTAATACATTAATTCAGAATAACAAATATATATAATTATTATATTCAAAACTTATTTTATACGAATGAATGTAAAAGAAAAATTACTATGTAATAATCTATAGAATTTATTATAAATTCCTTTTATTAAATTAATGAATGAAATAGGTAATTTTCTAAATGATTAAGTAGTCTGTTAAAAATGAACTTTAGTCGCTAATTAACAACAACAACAACAACAACAAAAGAACAAAGAATGATTGAAATAATTAACTGTTAATGTTCTTTCTGCCATTTAATATTACTATATATACTGAAAGTATTTATATATAAGTAGTATTTTATATGAATAATGTACAAATGTATTCATGAAGTGTGTGTGTGCGTGTGTACATGTGTGTGTGTGTGTGAAAACAGATTTTACACTTATTGATACTCACTAGAAATAGAAATATATCAAACTTTCTAAAAATTGAAACTATTTTTTTTTCAACAACTCGAACCTACATTACTTAACACTGCGTTTTTTTTTTGGCAAATAATAACCATTATGTGATTATAAGCAAAGATGGATAGTGGCTAGCAGTGGAATCCAGTTTGACGCGTTTCTTCGTATTTGGGATTCGTCAGCTGGATGTACCTGCATCTCAGAGTTGATGTTCAGTCTGTGACTCGAACCTAGTACCGTCCGCTTCAAGTATTATAAGCAAAGATGGCAATATTGAGGCAATACGCACAGTATGCACATATGGCAATATGAGAGATTGATCAATTGCAGTCCTAAACATCAATGGGAAGATTCAAGTAAAATAATATCAAGTGAATTAAACTTCACCCCATTGCACAAGCAAGTGGCTATCAGGACTCAATAGCTAAGTGGATAACGCGATGGCGTTTGAAGTGGACGTTACTGGGTTCGAGTCCCAGAGTGAACATCAACTCTGAGATGCAGGTACATCCAGCTGACGAATCGCAAATAGGACGAAACGCGTCAAACTGGATTCCACTGCTAGCCACTATCCATCTTTGCTTATAATGCTTGTAAATTAAGGCAATATCGAGGCAATACGCACAGTATGCACATATGGCAATATGAGAGATTGATCAATTGCAGTCCTAAACATCAATGGGAAGATTCAAGTAAAACAATATCATTATGTGATTGATTTTACAAGTTTCAGTTTGAAAATGATAGGAGGCTTGATGGTTTGTGCTAGTCTTGACAATGATGTTCTCTCAATTGATCCAATTTTCTTTTGAAAGAGTCAATGGATGAAGCCTTAACCATGTGCTGAGGTAATGAATTCCACTTGTTGATGATTCGATGATAAAATTGATAGTCAGCTATTTTGGAAGACAAGAAAAATGAGGACATATCAGATGTAAATTTATCACGAAGCAACTTAAAAACTGTAATCAAGTCACCTCTAGTCTAAATATCGTTAAAATATGATCATATCTTATGTTGATCACATAGCTTAAAACAATAGAAACAAGTCACCTAATGAGACCAGGAACTAATATGTAGTTTAATTCGAATATAGAGTTTCGTGCTTTAAACTTTACAATTGTACTCATATAATTACTAGAAATGCAACAGTCAGCTGTTATTAAACTAGTATTAGTTTTTAATAGGCTTTGTAACTTTCAACTGGTGATTAATTGAGAGAAATAAATTGACTAGATACTATATATATTTATTTTGATCACCCTAATATTCCCACACCTGCAATGCTTATTATAATCAATAGGTGCCAATAAGCATAATTACAACATCTCTATAGTATTTTCTAATCACAGAACAGACTATTTATAACAATTCATTGGATGCAAAACTAAAGATTACATAATAATGTAAATATTAGTATACTTGAATATACTTGACTAAGTCCAACATTATATCGATCAGTCTATTTTTCACATTTATTTTGATTACTTAGTTCTTTGATTTTGTCTTAATTAGAAACAGGTGAAATAAAGAAACATTTGCAAAGGTAAGACAATATGACAGAAATTCTTTCAGTTACCGACTCAGTTTTGAATTGAAATACATCAGATAACAGAGATAGTTAGAGACAAAGCTTGGAATAAATCTTATTGATTCACCTTTTATTTAAACTTTATGTTCAACAAGGTTTGTCATTTACATAGAAAATTACGATAGTGAGAAGAAGATTGCTGAGGTCATTTAATGATGAAACATGACTACACATTTTATTGGTGGATTTTGATAAGACCATTGATAAAGTGCCGTATAACAGACTTCTATTAAAGCTGAAAAATCGAGAAACCTCTTCACTTCCTTTAAGTTAGTTCAAGAACTTACTTGTTTGCTTTTAATGAAAAGTAATTATTTATTCAAAATGCCTCTTTAAAAAATCAATGTGTAGGGCCATTGAAATTCCACTGAACCCTAGCCAAATCATCTGACAGTTGAGTCATTGAATATCAAACAAATCATCGATCCTCGTCAATGTCAAGAACAACCAACGCGCATCAGTTAATGGTACGCCATGGACTGGCCCATGCGGCAGTGGTCTCACCTTCATTCGTATCTACTTTAAATAATATATATCTGTAATAACGTCCTATGTGTTGTACAGTCTTCAAAGCATCTATAGTACCTTGATACGTCAATGGGGTAGTCCACGTATGGTGCTGACCACAAGGTGTGACTTCGACGCTAGCTGGTTCGTCACACCATTCCCGTCTAACTCGAGTAGGCTTCCGATCATTCGACATAGATCATCTACGTTGGTGATTTACACTGGTGAGCTTAGCGGAACACCACAAGGCTCTGTTATGAACCCCATACTGTTCGTACTTTACATAAATGAACTTCCATGTATCCCTAAATTTCCGACAATACTTTTGGTTAAAAACATCAGAATATAATAAAAGATAACATAGGATCTCAACAAATGTACACTACTGACTAGTCTAGAAGTTTCCATAAGCTACTCTAAACTGTGGTTAATTCCTATCAACGTGACCATGTATGCCTATACCCACAGTGGACACACATGTATCAATAACACCAACACAGAGGAAAGGTTAATGACTTTATTACTGTCCCATAACATTCAAGGTATAATAGTAATTCATGATCTCGAAACTGATGCACACTGCCGTTGATTTGAATCCAAAGGATTTGAGAATTCGTGTGTGCCAAGGAGAGGTTTTACCCAGTACAATACAACCATTATTTACAGCTTTCTACCGGCGTGTTTTCTAATTCAAGCTTGCAGTGAATAAATTTGTGCAGGCGTTTTCAAGCTTGTAGCACAGTGTTTTCAAAAACGTATTACTAAACGCAGCATACATATTTACTTTCGATAATGTAATAAGAAGACGGAGATTATCAAAACTATGTGATATATTAGCGCAATACATTTCGAACAATCTGATCACACATATACTTGTCCATAATGTTGGACCAAAGCAGAGAACCATATTAACTTCTCAGCATTTTAAATCATTAAAACAACTACGAACAAACCCTGATATTGTCTTGTTAAAACCTGATAAAGGATCAGGCGTAGTTATCATGAATAAATGTGAATATAAAAGTAAGATGTTATCCATCCTCTGTGATGAAAGTAAATTTATGCCTGATGTTGAATGTGGAGGTATTGGCAAACTAGAGAGAAGAGTAAATTCAAACCTGGAAAAATTACTACACATGAATATTATTAATAAAGAGGAATTTAATTTTCTAAAACCTATGGGTTCCGAGTACCCTCATTTATATGGACTACCTAAAATTCATAAACCAAACATACCTTTACGTCCAATTCTATCAACGTGCAGATCACCTACACATAACCTGGCTAAATGGTTAACAAAGTTATTGGACCCTATCCGAAGACATCTATGTAAATATTCTCTAAAGGACTCTTTTGAACTGGTCGATCATTTAGGTGATATTAATATCAAGGAAAAGACAATGTGTTCATTTGATGTGAATTCCTTGTTTACAAATGTACCTTTGAGAAAAACTATTGATATATTGTGTGATTACATATCTGTAAACAAACTTCAATCACGTGTTCCTGTAAAATTTCTTAAAGATTTACTGTTATTATGTACTGACAAAGTTCAGTTCACTTTTGAAGGTGAATACTTTCGTCAGATTGATGGGGTTGCTATGGGTAGTCCGCTAGGACCATTATTAGCAGACGTGTTCATGGCAAATGTTGAAAATCAGGCTGATAACATAATTGAAAACATGTCACTTTATAAGAGATTTGTGGATGATATCCTAGTTGTTTGTGAAAGTAAAGAGGAGATGTACCGTTTATTAAATAAATTCAACACTCTTCAAAACCATATCAATCTCTCATGTGAAGAGGAGAAAAACGATCAGCTCCCTTTGCTAGATATACTTCTGAGTAGACGAGAAGATGGCTCAATCAAGCGATCCATTTTTAGAAAACCAACGTGGACAGGTCAATACCTTAGTTATTATAGTTATTGCCCTGTGCAATACAAACGTGGTTTGATAAGGTGTCTTTTCAACAGGCTTGATCGCATTTGTACAAATGACGCCATTGATGATGATGTTAAGTTGTTAAACAAAACATTAATAGAAAATGGTTACCCCCTGAAATTCATAAATAGATGGAAAGTCCACGGTACAGTGAGACCTACTGTAGCCTCAGTGGAAAAAAAGCCTGTCTACATCACCTTACCATTCAGAGGTGATTCAAATAGTCTCTTATTGAAACAAAGACTTAAATCAGTCATCAGCAAAACGTACTGCGCAGCAAAGGTCATTGTCAAAGAAAGAACAAGGTGCGTGTTTCATTCAAAAGCTGAAAGACATGAAAACGATTGTGTCACATCCCACTGTGTTTACCAATTTAAATGTGTGTGTGGTCACACATACATAGGGAGGAGCAATCGTAATCTTAACATTAGGGTGAGTGAACATGTACCCAAATGGCTGCAAAAACAAATACAATCAAGTGACCCAATAAGAGCAGAGGATAAACATCCATCATCGTCTATTGCTAAACATATAATTGAAACAGGCCATAAGATTGATCTAAACTCAGCTTTTGTGTTATTGCACAAAAGTTTAAAAGGGTGTATATTAAGGTTTATTGAAGGCTTAGCCATACGAAAATTCAAACCCCCTTTGTGTATTTAAAAACAGTTTGTTCTTACCTTAAACCTACCCTGATAATATTGACTTATTATCCAGAGTGATTACGTTTTGAATTGTGTTCAGATTATTAATAATAATAATAATATTATTATTATCATTATTGTTATTATTACTCTTATTATTATCCTTATCTCCTCTTACTCCATTTCCAGTCTAGTTGACCTTTATTTTTATATATAAATGCTCTTAACAAGTATATATGTGATCAGATTGTTCGAAATGTATTGCGCTAATATCCCATCACATAGATCTGATAATCTTCGTCTTCTTATTACATTATCGAAATTTATCAAAGGGACTAATTGCTTTAAATACATATTTACCACATTTAAATAATAAGGTGAGGCATATATGTTGTAAATATCAAAACCACTTGTCATCAGCTTGTTTATCGCTTTGTAATATAGTTTTCCGTATTCGGTTATTCATGAAACTATAAATCATTGAAAAGCTTATTTAAAATACTGCTCGTTCATGTGGCATTTGATGTGCCTAACCTATGACTTGTAACTTGCCCATTATTGTCCTTATCACGTAACAGTATCTACTTCTTCTTCTACATTTCCTTTCTTGCTTTTACACTTTGGTCTTCTCACATTGTATGTATTACCAGCTGACTAAATTATTTAGTAAATTATTTCTCAGGACAATTATCTTCCCTTAGCACACGAATCTTCACTTTATAATTCTTCACACTACAACCAACTAACCTCATGCCCGATGACGTAGTAGCTACTTGTTCTAGAAACCCTACTATCCTGGAACGAACACAATCACTCGAATTAATAGGTGTACAAACCCACAAATAACAACAAAACCAGTGATAACTAGTGCAGTTAAGCGGCTGGGCAACCGTCGATTGAGCATCGCCAGATAAATGTAATCATACTGAAACAATTAGTAGTGAGAACAAGAAAACCAATCGGTTTATACAAGCTCGTGACGAAGAGAATGAATACTGGAAGTCTCAGTTGGCAATATTGCCGATGTTGTTTGAAGTAAGTGATATACAAATAAACTTCCTGCTCTAAAACTGCCAAATCTTGTTTCATGCTTATTAACCAATTTTTGATAGGCTAATGTTATGAAACGAGATAGCTGTGGTACAGTGATTAAAATAGAATTCCTCCATCATCATCAATATACCATTTTTACGAGTACATAGGGTTAATTTCACTAATAACCACTTTTTAAAGTCGCTTAAGAAAAAGAAATTTAGTGACAGTTTACTACACGGTTGCACCGATCTATATTTAGTGAACCATTATTATAGGGACGTAAATTTTCGTAAAAAATTGAATTAAAAAGAAGAACCTGGATTAGTGAACCCAAAATATCTGTTCATATTGAAGATAGATCGTGGCTAATGGTGAATATTATCTAGTTTTAACCTTAAGTGAATTGACAAAAGCGATTAAATTAGAATTGATAATAAAAAATATGGATCAAATCAAGCAATAAAGGGGAAATAAAGGCGAAGAAAGGGAAAATAAAGGGGGAAATGCTTTGATTAGGAAAGGGGAAATAAAGGGGAAAACGCGCCAAAATGTCGCCTTTTTCGCCTGTCCGGGGGAAATAATGCGGATTTCCCCCTTTTTGTCGCCTTGTCGCCAAATTGTCTACTTTTCGCCTAAATATCCGCCGAAGTGTCTACTTTTCGCCTACATGCACACAGAATTGCCTGCTTTTCATCCAACTTTCAAAACACCATTGGCATAACCCCAAACGTCTCCTATATTCGCCTTGATTTCCACAACAAACCACAGTGAAACTGCAATCCACGGGAAAAGCGGTACATATTTAAATAGTTTCATTTCAAACGAAAAGCCTATTATTGTACAACATTATAGCATCAATGGTTTTTCATTTCCATTGTAATTGCCAATTCATCGTCGTTTGAAATGGTCTGCAACAGAACAAACAGGTGATGTATTATTTGTAACATATGTGCATTTAATCGCAACTTCACTGAGAATCAGTAAGAGATTGAGCTGTTTTACAAAATAATGTTTATTAAAATGTTAAGTACAACGTAAAGAACAAATCGCACGGACTACGTTCTTTAGCCACGTATGTTCGGCTATTGAGAGTGAAAACAGTGTTCCTGTGAATTGTGAAGTGTAAAGAACAAAAGAAGTCACAACGATATGTGAATAACATGCTAAAGCATGTCCCAAGACACAGCCAAACACTTTCAGATGAACTTACGGTTATTTTGATGAATACTGTTGTTTGTCACTACAAACCCAATCAACCAATGAAGGGGAAATAAAGGCGAAGAAAGGGAAAATAAAGGGGGAAATGCTTTGATTAGGAAAGGGGAAATAAAGGGGAAAACGCGCCAAAATGTCGCCTTTTTCGCCTGTCCGGGGGAAATAATGCGGATTTCCCCCTTTTTGTCGCCTTGTCGCCAAATTGTCTACTTTTCGCCTAAATATCCGCCGAAGTGTCTACTTTTCGCCTACATGCACACAGAATTGCCTGCTTTTCATCCAACTTTCAAAACACCATTGGCATAACCCCAAACGTCTCCTATATTCGCCTTGATTTCCACAACAAACCACAGTGAAACTGCAATCCACGGGAAAAGCGGTACATATTTAAATAGTTTCATTTCAAACGAAAAGCCTATTATTGTACAACATTATAGCATCAATGGATTTTCATTTCCATTGTAATTGCCAATTCATCGTCGTTTGAAATGGTCTGCAACAGAACAAACAGGTGATGTATTATTTGTAACATATGTGCATTTAATCGCAACTTCACTGAGAATCAGTAAGAGATTGAGCTGTTTTACAAAATAATGTTTATTAAAATGTTAAGTACAACGTAAAGAACAAATCGCACGGACTACGTTCTTTAGCCACGTATGTTCGGCTATTGAGAGTGAAAACAGTGTTCCTGTGAATTGTGAAGTGTAAAGAACAAAAGAAGTCACAACGATATGTGAATAACATGCTAAAGCATGTCCCAAGACACAGCCAAACACTTTCAGATGAACTTACGGTTATTTTGATGAATACTGTTGTTTGTCACTACAAACCCAATCAACCAATGAAGGGGAAATAAAGGCGAAGAAAGGGAAAATAAAGGGGGAAATGCTTTGATTAGGAAAGGGGAAATAAAGGGGAAAACGCGCCAAAATGTCGCCTTTTTCGCCTGTCCGGGGGAAATAATGCGGATTTCCCCCTTTTTGTCGCCTTGTCGCCAAATTGTCTACTTTTCGCCTAAATATCCGCCGAAGTGTCTACTTTTCGCCTACATGCACACAGAATTGCCTGCTTTTCATCCAACTTTCAAAACACCATTGGCATAACCCCAAACGTCTCCTATATTCGCCTTGATTTCCACAACAAACCACAGTGAAACTGCAATCCACGGGAAAAGCGGTACATATTTAAATAGTTTCATTTCAAACGAAAAGCCTATTATTGTACAACATTATAGCATCAATGGATTTTCATTTCCATTGTAATTGCCAATTCATCGTCGTTTGAAATGGTCTGCAACAGAACAAACAGGTGATGTATTATTTGTAACATATGTGCATTTAATCGCAACTTCACTGAGAATCAGTAAGAGATTGAGCTGTTTTACAAAATAATGTTTATTAAAATGTTAAGTACAACGTAAAGAACAAATCGCACGGACTACGTTCTTTAGCCACGTATGTTCGGCTATTGAGAGTGAAAACAGTGTTCCTGTGAATTGTGAAGTGTAAAGAACAAAAGAAGTCACAACGATATGTGAATAACATGCTAAAGCATGTCCCAAGACACAGCCAAACACTTTCAGATGAACTTACGGTTATTTTGATGAATACTGTTGTTTGTCACTACAAACCCAATCAACCAATGAAGGGGAAATAAAGGCGAAGAAAGGGAAAATAAAGGGGGAAATGCTTTGATTAGGAAAGGGGAAATAAAGGGGAAAACGCGCCAAAATGTCGCCTTTTTCGCCTGTCCGGGGGAAATAATGCGGATTTCCCCCTTTTTGTCGCCTTGTCGCCAAATTGTCTACTTTTCGCCTAAATATCCGCCGAAGTGTCTACTTTTCGCCTACATGCACACAGAATTGCCTGCTTTTCATCCAACTTTCAAAACACCATTGGCATAACCCCAAACGTCTCCTATATTCGCCTTGATTTCCACAACAAACCACAGTGAAACTGCAATCCACGGGAAAAGCGGTACATATTTAAATAGTTTCATTTCAAACGAAAAGCCTATTATTGTACAACATTATAGCATCAATGGATTTTCATTTCCATTGTAATTGCCAATTCATCGTCGTTTGAAATGGTCTGCAACAGAACAAACAGGTGATGTATTATTTGTAACATATGTGCATTTAATCGCAACTTCACTGAGAATCAGTAAGAGATTGAGCTGTTTTACAAAATAATGTTTATTAAAATGTTAAGTACAACGTAAAGAACAAATCGCACGGACTACGTTCTTTAGCCACGTATGTTCGGCTATTGAGAGTGAAAACAGTGTTCCTGTGAATTGTGAAGTGTAAAGAACAAAAGAAGTCACAACGATATGTGAATAACATGCTAAAGCATGTCCCAAGACACAGCCAAACACTTTCAGATGAACTTACGGTTATTTTGATGAATACTGTTGTTTGTCACTACAAACCCAATCAACCAATGAAGGGGAAATAAAGGCGAAGAAAGGGAAAATAAAGGGGGAAATGCTTTGATTAGGAAAGGGGAAATAAAGGGGAAAACGCGCCAAAATGTCGCCTTTTTCGCCTGTCCGGGGGAAATAATGCGGATTTCCCCCTTTTTGTCGCCTTGTCGCCAAATTGTCTACTTTTCGCCTAAATATCCGCCGAAGTGTCTACTTTTCGCCTACATGCACACAGAATTGCCTGCTTTTCATCCAACTTTCAAAACACCATTGGCATAACCCCAAACGTCTCCTATATTCGCCTTGATTTCCACAACAAACCACAGTGAAACTGCAATCCACGGGAAAAGCGGTACATATTTAAATAGTTTCATTTCAAACGAAAAGCCTATTATTGTACAACATTATAGCATCAATGGATTTTCATTTCCATTGTAATTGCCAATTCATCGTCGTTTGAAATGGTCTGCAACAGAACAAACAGGTGATGTATTATTTGTAACATATGTGCATTTAATCGCAACTTCACTGAGAATCAGTAAGAGATTGAGCTGTTTTACAAAATAATGTATATTAAAATGTTAAGTACAACGTAAAGAACAAATCGCACGGACTACGTTCTTTAGCCACGTATGTTCGGCTATTGAGAGTGAAAACAGTGTTCCTGTGAATTGTGAAGTGTAAAGAACAAAAGAAGTCACAACGATATGTGAATAACATGCTAAAGCATGTCCCAAGACACAGCCAAACACTTTCAGATGAACTTACGGTTATTTTGATGAATACTGTTGTTTGTCACTACAAACCCAATCAACCAATGAAGGGGAAATAAAGGCGAAGAAAGGGAAAATAAAGGGGGAAATGCTTTGATTAGGAAAGGGGAAATAAAGGGGAAAACGCGCCAAAATGTCGCCTTTTTCGCCTGTCCGGGGGAAATAATGCGGATTTCCCCCTTTTTGTCGCCTTGTCGCCAAATTGTCTACTTTTCGCCTAAATATCCGCCGAAGTGTCTACTTTTCGCCTACATGCACACAGAATTGCCTGCTTTTCATCCAACTTTCAAAACACCATTGGCATAACCCCAAACGTCTCCTATATTCGCCTTGATTTCCACAACAAACCACAGTGAAACTGCAATCCACGGGAAAAGCGGTACATATTTAAATAGTTTCATTTCAAACGAAAAGCCTATTATTGTACAACATTATAGCATCAATGGGTCTTCATTTCCATTGTAATTGCCAATTCATCGTCGTTTGAAATGGTCTGCAACAGAACAAACAGGTGATGTATTATTTGTGACATATGTGCATTTAATCGCAACTTCACTGAGAATCAGTAAGAGATTGAGCTGTTTTACAAAATAATGTTTATTAAAATGTTAAGTACAACGTAAAGAACAAATCGCATGGACTACGTTTCTTAACCACTTATTTGGATATATGGACAAAAAGTAGACACTTCTTCGGATATTTATGCGAAATATACCATTTAACTACAAGACGACAAAAAGTTGGTAATCCGCATTTTTTCTATCGGACAGGCGAAGAGGCGACATTTTGGCGTGTTTTGCCTTTCTATTTGTTTTTTTCCCGTTAAAATTTTTTCCAGCTCATTTCACTTTTATTTTTTTATTCGGTGTAACCGTTTCGCTTGAGCGAATGTATATTGTAATGAAAGTCATGTTATGTGATTGAATGAGGATTCGACGTACAAGCATGTTTATTAACGGACAAAAGTTTTTGTTAAGTAGATAGGTAATGGCCTCGAAAATAACCCACTGACGTGTAACGATTTAGTGAAAACACTAACCCATTTATAACTCGTATTGCCACACAAAATAGTATTCAAAACATTTAGCTAAAACAAAAACATATTATGAAGTATACAGTCAAATATCTGTCTCTGAAATGCTTAGTTCTGAATTGTTTTCTTGTGAAAGAAGTGCTTTACCTTCAGTTTCCACTTTGTACATACTCGCTTGATAATCAAAGAATCCTGTTTTGCATGGTTACGTTACAGTGATTCAGTATCAACCTACCGGATCTAAATCTATTTTCAGAAGGATCTTAGGATTGAATAAAAATTGGCTGTGTTGTAGCATTGGTTCAACTGTTATCTAGTCTCTAAGATTTAGTGTACTTTAAGTCATTAAACGATTTATTCGACTTATCGAAAATCGACTTTAATATAAATAACGATGATTGTTAAACCTCTTGTTACTTACCTCTACAAATGAGCCGCGTTATCTGAAACATATCCCGAACTTCATGCTTCACAACAAAACGAACTGGAATTCCGGAAGTATGTTTTTTTGAGGGGCTGTTGTAGCACCTAACGGAACTCTAACAGGCGGTCTGACGAATCTACATAACATACCACTGAGAAACAAACATTAAAATAGGATTTGGCAGTCATTTTTCCTTTATTTTAAGGAGGTGAAACATATTCTATTTTCTTCTGTCGATAAATGAAGGAAGTTCAATTGCGTTCGGCTGATTTAGATTTCTGTATTCGTTCCTAACAAACCATTGGTCGAAAAATTCGATGTTTTTGCAAACTTGACAACGATTGGGTAAACACCAAATTAAAGCCTGGTAATGACACTAATATTTCTGTTTATACATCAAATATTTCTTTTATAATTTATGGACTTAATGTTGTGTTCTCCAATCACCCGAATTTTAAGTAAACTTCTGTTATAACATTTAATAAAATCTGTAGTTCGAAATGTTTGAAGTTCTCCATTGCATCACAATATGGCGTCTTCTCTGTGTCCATATGTGTGAGTGAGAATCCATGTATACAATTTACGTGGCAACAGTTCTTTGCGTCTCATCTTGTGCAAAATTACTTGATCGACGAGTATCAAAATGACATTTTGTTCTAACTAAGGTTATTGCCATTCAACTTGTGCCTTGACGTTCTCTGTTCTTGTTCGACTGTTGTTAATTGCTTTCTTCTTGTTCTTTCTTTCTTGAAACTTGTTCAGGGTTCCCATGGAGATCCACTCATTTTGATGATACCACTTGCAGCTCAGCACCTCCTCACACGTTGAAATTGATGCTTCTTTGTCCCTTTCCAATTGTCCTGCAAAGTAATTTCTTCTTCTTTCAGTAGATCTTGTAAAGCTTGTAACCTGTTGTTGAAAGTTATCTTGAATTTGTTAGTATTTTTTGAGAATTCTGTGTTAAACATTTATACTGCTGTTTCGTCAGCTGTCCAATATTTCTTTAGCTTCAGTTTCAGCTCTCCTCTCGGTTCTCACGTCTTCTATTTTCCTTCTGAATTTGTCGTTGATACAAACATGATATATCTGGTTCTCCGTGGTGTGATCCACTTGATCGCATGAAGCCTTGTGTATGCATTTGTGTGGGAATATTGTGCCACCTATAACTAGTTTGGTAAGTGCACATAGAGTTACAACTTTGTCACCATTCTCGTTTCATTCTCACAGTCAGTCTATGTCGTTCCATGATATCATCATACCCGGTGTTGTCCATTCCGACTTTGGCGTTTAGAACTCCCATCAGCATTGTCAGGTCGTTCCGTGGGCACTTCTCTATGATCGGTTTCGGTCTATAGTAAAACTGATATTTATCGTTGTCATTGCTATCGTTAGGGGGTGCATAACATTGGATAATGTTCATTGTGATCCTCTCCTTCTTTCTTTCAATTGATGCTTTGATGATCCTGGATCCATGAGATTCCAATCTTACAAGTGCTTTACATGCTCCTTTGGACAGCATCAAGTCAACTCCCTGAGTGTGTAGAGTATTTTCCTCTCCGTGACTGGCGTACAGCATCATCCTTCCTGAATCTATTCTCTTCTATCCAGTTTGGGTTCAATGGGTTTTGCTGATTCCGAGCACTGTCAAGATGTCTCCCCATTTTTGTTGCTATCTGACTGATCCTCCCCGTCTCACATTATCGGAAATTATATGTGCCTACATTAACTGTTGCTCTAGTTGCCAGAATGGGGAACAGGACTCGTGGCTTTCGGCTTACATCATGAGGCATGAATGAAGATACTTCAACTGGGAAGGCAGAGTTTAAACAGTTTCAATACTTTATTCTGGTTGGAGCTTTTTTAACAAATTTGTTTTCTAGGGGAAGGTTTTCTAAATCCTCACCCCACCCTCCTTTCCGTGGCTTGAGATCGATAGTAACCCTAGAACAGCTGTAGGCGAATATTTTTAGATAATTGCAATGCGGTAAATCTTTTGGATTTCACTGCACAAAGTTAAGGTGGGATAAATGATTATGACTCCAAAACCCAGCGCATTGTCCAATAGGCTACTGAGTTTAGATAACTACTTACTGGTACAATATTTATTTCATTGTTTGAAAGGGTTTAAATGGTATCGTTGTTGAAATTCTTGACTGAATTTTGATCAGTTTTTTATTGGTGTGTATGCATCCTAAACGGGTTGCCTGGATATATTCATTCAGTCACAAGTTTTGTACAGAATGGATGAACTGTAGATTCAATTTATCGTAAATCCCTCGTTAGTAGGGGTTTTTCTTAAAAATTATGTCAAACTGGAAGGGAACTTTCAGAGCGTGAAAAGTAAAGGAACTGGAAATTACTTTTTAAAAAACTGGAAATCTATGAGATGATGTACAAAATCTTTGAATATCTCTTAATTACTCGTACTACTTATTAAAAGTAAAAGTAGTTTGCGAAATCTGACCCAATTGTATCCGGTCCTTTTTTAAATCATTTTTAAAATTTGCTCGTTTTTCTTGATGTCTATTTTATGCTGAACTGACTACTTAGATTTAGCAGATACGTATGCTAGAAAGTCTTAAATGTACTGTATGGTTAGTTATCATCATAATCTTTTTACTGAATAATGTTTATGAATTAACGTTTATGCAAAATTCTGATTTTATGAATTTCCTCCCAATGCCAATTAATTTAAAGTTCACTAATTTAGTTAATATATATGCTAAGAACGAATAATAGTCTAAGATGAGTTTTAGTCCATTTCCTAAACTATTGATCAGAACACCAGTGACAAAAGACAAGTGCTTCATCTTATTTTGTAATAAAAATATTTATCTCGATTCACTGGAGAATTACTTCAATCGATCTAGGCATGTCATTTATGGAGATAAACGTTTGAGTTAAGTGAGAGAATGTTTCTTTTTTAAATTCACAATCGATTAATAAACTATAATTATGGATTGTAAAACTGTATAACTAGGTAAATGTTGAAGAGGAAGAATGTTTTATTTGTAAAATCTCAGTGAAAGAATTTGAAGTAAATATTTCCTTGAAAAAGCTTGGACTAGATTGCCAGATGAAACTTTAAATTTGCTTCAAATTTATTCGCTGATAATTTACAAATACAACATTCTTCCTCTTTAATGTCTCATATCAACTCGGTGCCCAAATACTGTGAAACTATTCGATCAAATTTAAACGAAAGTTCTTAGGTAAATGTTGGTTTTAAACTTCTAGAAATTCTTAACTGAATCGATGAGACTATAATTTATGGATGAACCAATCAGATATATGATAATAAGTCTAGCGAAATTCATCCATACATTTGGCCAAATAGAGTTTTGGCATCATAGCTGATACCATTTAGTGATGAAACCTTAAATCTAATTTTTAACCCTAACTATCTACTGTAAATGAGAACCCTAACTGTTTTATAACTTTCATTTAATCCTAATCAGTAGGCGTCCACTCTTAAGGTCACTTCGGCGTCACTCAAAGGTCGTTCATAAATTATATTGAAATTGAACATTTCGAGTCCATTAAAAGAAGTGATTTACCTGAGTTTTCATTTCTTAAACCATACTCTTACATGTTCTCAAAGAATCATTAACATATTTGACTTCACATGTATAAGTAACCTCGTGTATACACATTTGAACGGATTATTCCTAGAAACTTCTCATTCACTTATAAGCACATTAACAGAAAATTAAATTAAGCTACGCGTAAATCAATTTCCTTGAAAATCAATTTTGTACTAAAAAGATAATCAGCATTATAATAATTCACACAACAATTAGTATTGTGCAATTGAGCATAACTATAAATTATTGATTAGTGAACCAAACAACGTTTAAACCAATCATATTACTATCTATGCAAAAATTTAAAAAATAACCAGTGAGGAATGCCATAAACCTGTAACATGAAGCAATTAAAATGAACAAAATAACTATATATATTGTGTTGGTCATCTCCAAATCCTAATCTTTCGATTACTGCTTATACTTTTACTACCTTTACCACTATGGGATGTGAATCGACAATTGTATCTTTGGGCTAATGTGGTATGACAACTTGAACTAATGTACGTAAGTAAGAAGTTCTACGTTGTTGCTGACCGATTGTTGGTCAGTGTTTCTACTTATTTGAGGTTCAATGACGGTGTACACTTACTTTCATCTCTTTCAATACAAGTTTATTTTCATGAAATCTTGAAGGAGAATATTATTTCAAATATTATTAACTAATGATAATGATTATTTCTTAAAAGTTATATAAATTACTATTGTAAATTATGATTTTTCCATTATGTGAGTTCAAAACTGTAATAAAACAATGTCTGTTGATATAAAAAACGTTTTATAAAAAAATTACAATATCCCCTTTAACTGTATTTTGATTATGTATGCTTAAGTGAGCATGTCCAAACATTCCGTAAGCGAGCAATCCCAGTGAAAAAAATATACAATCTGATAAGTCTTGCTAATCGAACGCTATATTCGGTTCCTAAGCTATTCTTGTAACCCCTAAATTAGAACTATACAGAGACCTGAACACGAGAGAAAAAGTGCAAAATATGCTAGAAGCACTTGACTTCAAAAATTCGTTTTAGTACAGAAAATATAAGGTTTATATAGTATTTTAGATGTCCCTGGGTTTCTTGAAGATTCTGGAATGCTACTATGTTTAGTAGCAGTATAGTAATCAGCCAATCAGAAACTCTACATGAGACTTTTCACTTTCTTGATGTTTTGTGACTAAACTTCAAGTGAACGCTGATTAGATAAAATGCATCTTAGTGTTTTCCTAATCCTTTCTTATCTTTTGTGAGAAGTTTCCTGGATTACCCCAAAACAATCATTTTATTAGATCTATACACTCAACACTTTTTGATACAGACTAACTAATCAAATATATAAACTCTTACTCATTTTCACATTTTAAACTTTGTTTAAATATTATGAAATAATAATACAAATGAAACCTTAATTCAATGTTGATCTCATCATTTCTGAAATAAAATAGACTTTTCAACGGCAATAGATAGAGGTTACATAATACACTAAATAGTATAAAATTGATAAGATAAACCATTAAATATTATTTCTTTAATTTAAAGTTAACTCACTTCCAGAACATTTTGAAAGCCTTGATTTTTTGAGTATATATCCCTGATGAGTCTTATATGAAGATGAAACAGCAGTTCAATGGTTTCCAATAAGTTATCTAAATAGAGTCTATTTGTTATGAAATCCATCTTCAAAATATTATTACCATTTCCACAAACTTAATAAACGATCAGTAAAAAGAAAAAGAAAATACCGATTAATCAGTTTATGGTAAAAATTAGCCTCATCAAAGTTTTTATGTTTAACTCTGTCGTCTCATTGCTCTACTAAGTTTAAACACAAGAAGTTCACTGAAAGGATCACTTTTCAACAAATTTATCATCAAATTATACAATCGTATACTTACTTATATATGGAAATTTATGTGAAAATATTATTTCCATGAGAACATATGAATAAGGAATAAGCGTAATGATGTAATAGTAGGATTATAATACCATATTACGTAATATGAATAAGAATAATAAATGATTATGTATGTACAAATAGAAATCATTATAGAACTAATAAGTTAGCAATGGATTATAATGTGAATAAAATATGATGATCAAAATGTTATTTTTTACGAATTATGTATGAAATCATGAGAATACGAGACATAATCAAAGAGAGAGAAGAATATTTTCTGATATGAAACATAATAATAATAATAAAATTCACTTGGTATTGTGTGTTTAAATCTTCCCATTGATGTTTGGAATTGCATACTGTGTGTATTACCTCGATATTGCCTTAATTCACGAATATTATATACAAAGATGGATAGTGGCTAGAGATGGAATCTAGGACGCGAGTTTCCTTTTATTTACGACTCGTCAGCTAGATGTACCTGCATCTAAGAGTTGATGTTCACGCTGGGACTCAAACTCTGTAACGTTCGCTTCAAACGCCATCGCGTTATCCACTTAGCTACTGAGTCCTGATAGCCACTTGGCTTGTGTAATGGGATGAATTTTAAATTCACTTGGTATTGTTTGTTGAATTTTCCCACTGATGTTTAGGACTGAAACTGATCAGTCTCTTATTGGTATCCAGCTGACAAGTCCCGAATAGGACGAAACTTGAGTCCTGGATTCCACGGCTAACCACTATCCATCTTTGCATATTATAATAATAATAATAATAATAATAATAATAATAGTTTAAGGCAAAAGTAACGATAAGGCTAAGACGTACTTCTTTTGTACGCACAGTTCTGGCTTCAATTCATGGATGGCAGAAGCTAATACTGTTCCAAGGAATTGGATACAAAGAAATCTAGGGTAGATTTGAATGAATTGTATGAACAATCTTAAAATCAACCTGTGGATCAATGGAGTGACTAAAGTCTATATATATAACAATTTACAAAAAATCGATATATTGATTAATAATTAAGTTAAATAAATAAGATAAATTTACAATTAAATTTAACATGTACACAATATGAATTAATCAATAAATGGATTATTCTCAAAATAAATTGTATCAATTCAATTAACTTGCATTATAATCATTTATATAATTTAAAATATTGATTTATAATATTATTGATTATAACAAATACATATGAATAAAGATTTTTATTTTAAGGAAATGAAAAAATATGATTTATAAAGGACAAACATTTTACTAGAGATTAAGCGTTCTCGTGCAAGACCGATAGGTCCTGGGTTCGAACGTCGCGAGGAGGGATTGTGGATGTGCACTGCTGAGGAGTCCCACAATAGGATTAAACGGCCATCCAGTGCTTTCAGGTTTTCCATAGTTGTCAAGCTTAAAATGACTCATGATCTCAACTATTAGTTCTACTAATTATTGATAAACGTAATCATCATCAGTAACCTGTATTCATATATTAAGTAATAAACGTATTCCGTTTTACAGAAAATTCACAACCTTAGTGCAGACACTTTGTAGAGAAATCGACTCATTGGAATATATATAGTTCTTCAATCTCACCTTAGACACTTGACCATTTTAAAGCTTCAGGATTTGATCTCATGGATGGTCAGAACAGTATGTACACATATGAGAAGCTATAATGTATAGAAAAATGAAACGAATGTTTAGTGATCTTAATTTCAAATATCATGATTTGTTCTGTAAGATATCAATGGAATGTGATTTCTTCCAAATCTATGAGTTTTCTTCTTCTTATACTTCAAATATTGTAAAGAATTACGACATTTTGAGAATGATAATTCTTAAGTCTTTCACTTGATCACAAATAGATATATATTCTGGCATAGTTTTTATATAAGAATTTACTTCCGAATGTAATACAAATCATTTAGGCATCCACACTCCCTTCATCGAAAAATTTCAAAAGACAAGAAATGAGATACTAGGTGAAAGTGAATCAACACAAATGAGATTGTTCTGTTTTAAGTGTATTCATACTCAAGAAAAGAGTTATGTCAATGACTAGACAGTGTTTCTCAAACAACTAATTAACATTGAATTACATAACTGGAAATTAGATAATTAATTAGCTTAACTAATATGCATGTATTTCATGATTAAATTATGTCAATGAAAGTCAAGAGAATCTTCTATACTGCAATCAAGATGAAACAAAAACCGATTATCTTACTTTGATTCGTGACTTATCAAATCTCATAACTGTAATACCTTGAAACAAGACGGATTTGTCAAGGTTGTGACTTGATCTAAATTCTGTTTACTGCAACTAAGATAGCTAGTTTTTTTATGGCTGCTAAAAATAAATTTGTCTATCTTCTACTTATTGTAACGGAACAAAACTATTTTTATTAACATAAAGAATAAAACAGGATTATAGAAGTAGACTGATTTATTCATCAAACATTAATACAATGATATCCAGAACAATCATAGTAACAATGCACATATTGCTATGTTCGAAGCAATTACGAGTTCACTTAGCCTGCGAACAGAACAAAGACTTGTGACCAAAGACAAATATGATAGCTATTCTGATGCGTCCCAGCCCCGATAACTAGAGAGAGAAGTCGAAGTCCGAACGGGGAAGTATATTCCGCAAACAGTCTGAAGCATGAGCGATAACAACAGACAAAAATCAAAACGTATATATACAACACAAAACGGTCCTTAAGAAGCGTTACAAAATAGTATACTAATAGACACAACGGACCAACAGTGTTTAAGATTCTCCCAATTGGGAAATACGACATGAAGGTGAAAAGAGTGCTTTTGGTGCGAAAACAAAGAAATTCAAATTTTCAAAATAAAATTACAAAATTAGATCTTTTTTCAAGTGAGTTCTAACGTCCCCAACACACATCCTTTGAAATGTTCTGGTCAATCAGTATCTCTGGTAATTCCTAAGAAATCCTTCTATTCATTTTTACTTCGATATGTTGTAGTGACTTACTTTTATCAAGAGAACGCGATTGGTGTAGTTGAAACAATTACTATTATAGCCAATTGCACCAGTGATTGTTTTACCTTACTTGTTTGTTTAACTGTACCAAAATACATACATTCTTCCGTTGATTGTAACCTTGCACGCTCAGTAACCACATTTGTGACCTGGCACGATCTCGGTATTCTTTCGATACTACGAGATCACCAACAAATACATCTCGACTACAGCCATCAACTGCCTTCTGATATTTGGCCTACAGGAGATTTTATCGGTTAACTGACACGTAGTCTTCCTGTAACAAACAAATTATAACTAATTACAATGTTATCGTCTAGAATGTTTCCTGATTCACAAAGTCCTCCATCATTACCTGATATATCATCAACCCTATAACCTATCGAGAAGGTTTACACGTTTGTCAAAGTGTCAGCACTTTAACCACATACTTACTTTTTATCTTTTCCCTTTACATCAGTCTAAATCTTAAAATTTTCTAAGTATATCTATACAAATAATTTTTAAACTGGTCATTCTGTGTTTATATCATTGGACTTTCTATTGACATCGTTAAGTGATTCTGAAATTATTGCATACTTTCATATTTGTCTTCATCTGGTACTCTCATAATCCACGTAGAAAAAAGGTTGAAGGCTTTAGTACCAGTACTCACTAACAGAATGCTTTACAGAATAACTATATTCTCAAAAATTACTATTTTAATCATATCCCCTTCTGCCTAATTTCCTATTTCGGTTTTTTAGAGCAGTGAAAAAAACAATCAAATTTGTGAAATAAATTAAATTTATTATACTCCAAGGGATTATAGTAACTGGAAAATATTTCTGAAAAACTTTTATCCAATACTGAGCTCCTGAATGCCATGGTACGGACGAGAGTGGGGAGAGTCCGCTCTCCATCTATCCAAATGCTCTCACATGGCCACGCGTATATAGCCTCTGCCAGGGAAGTCCTACTCACTGCCTTCTCGTGACATTACTATCGTTTACGAACTTCAGAGGACGAAAACCGAATGTCCGGCGCTTTAACCGGGTCGGTGGATACGGTGAGTCCACCTAGGGAAGTTGGAAAACTGTGATTCCAAATCAATGGTGTACATGGGCTCCAGTATTCTGAGGAAACAAATGGCGCATGAACCAATTATTGGTCACCGGCTACCATGGGACTGCATCTCCAGCTCCATTGCTTTGTGGATTAAACCTTTAGATCAAAGGCTCGCGGTCAGCCCCCTTAGAAAAACACCTGCTTCAGTTTAGGCACCCGAGAAGTATCACAACCCCCACATAAATTAAATGAGATTTGTGTGGCGCATTTGTATCTGGTAACTCCTTGTACCAATATCTATATGTTCAAATAAATAAATAAATAAAACGCAATACTAACGAAATTTTGTAGCACATGTGAATGTATTCAATAAATTTGAGCTATTTGATCTGAATAGTTTAACTACAAAGCTCTTTATATCGCTCTGGACGACATCATCTTCGAATGTACTTATCAACAAATTACACAACTACTCATTAAAATCTAACAACCATATATTAAATGCTCAATTTGCAAATTGTTCATCAATTGTCTTAAATGAGTCAGAATTCCTTTGTTCTTTCATTTTCATACAAATTGTATTCTTTCTTCATTCTTTGTTGTTCGATCTTCTCGTCTCTCTGCTGCCAGACATTCTATTCAAAATTCTCACGTCATATACTACTTATGTCTACATAAGTAGCACACACCACAACATAACTATTCTGAAGCTAGATAATGAATATGTTATAGTGTGAATGTTAAGTTGTCGGAAACACCCACTCATGATATAGATCATATCTCAAACGTCAATTATTCTTTAAGAATGCTTGATATGACTAAAAGATGTTCGTGAGATCTGTCAAGGTCTACTATGTACTATAAACGAATCGATACAGAAAAAGTACTCATTTTTAAATAATATTGTAATGGCAGGAGGTTGTGACAATCAAAAAGAAGAAAATAAGAACAGAAATTGATTAGTATGGAAATGAAGGAATGACAAAATCTGAAACAGTTGATTGACATTTTTCAAATAAAGTATTTACTGAATAGTTCTCAGATTTTACTAAGAGATTCTTTAATTTTGTATTGAAATACATTTAGTTGTGTTCTCATTCACCACAGTAAGTAAAACCAGAGAAAATCGTTCATACGTGTGATTAGAAATTAACTAAATGTCTCAATATTACAGTAACTATGATTGGGTCATCGTTTCTATGCGTCATTTTATCAACCTAACAACTAATTCCATACACATGCTGTTGAATCAATATGAGAGATACTAACAAATTATCGGTCTTTATGAAGGCTCTAAATTTAGAATAATCCGGAATAAGTCTTACTGTAATTTTAATAAACCCATCACGAACCTTAATAAGTTCATCAATCATGTAATAAGTATGCATATATACCTTCAAACTTTTCAAATTTTCTGTATTAAATCATTTATTTCAATCACCTAAATTCTGATTGGTTAAAAATAATAATCTCTCAGGGTCATTTTTAAGTTTGCTCAAGGTCATTGATATAATATGGTTCCACCATGTATAGATCAATAACTTTCAGTATCATCCGCCTACTGTTCCTCTAATAAATTTACATACTCTTAATAAATTAAATGTATGGAAAAGCACAACATACAAGATTTTCTAAATATTTTCCTCAAAACTTATGTATCAAAAAAAAAAGTAAACACTTTACACATGTAATGGTTAGATTTTGAATAAATACAGTACATTAAGTATCAAGAAAAATATCTTGAAAGTTATTTAAAATGATTAACAAACAACAAATGACAATATACATTTCCAACTTAACCTATTCTAATCTATTCTGTATGTAAAATGTATCCTTAGGGGTAAGAAAATCACTCCATTTCTATTTTCCAAGTGACAATAATTCTCTTTAATTCTGTTTATATAGAATGATATTTCATTAGCTCTTTGTATTGATGTACATTTGTTCATCTTTTGATTTGTTTGTTTGTTTCTTAGTTATAGTCATTACGTAATCTACAGAATTTTTGTTGTGTTTTTTTAAACTTACTCTTTGATGTTGTTGGGGTTTTGATATAGAATAGCTGAAATGTGGTTAGTAGTGAAATCCAGGAAGCACGTTTCATCATAATTGCGACCTTTTAGATGTATTTACGCAAAGTTGATATCCACTCCTGGATTAGGATCTCGAACCATTCACTCCAAACATCATTGAGTTATTCACTTAGTTACTGAGTCTAGATAGCCATTGACTTATGCAACAAGTACGGGTTTTAACTCAATTCGAAATGGCTATATGGATCCAACTGGATCACACCACTGAGAACTAGATATATCATATTTGTATCAACGACAAATTCAGAAGGACAATGGAAAACATGAGAATAAGGAGGAGAGCTGACGTAACTCCAAATCACCACGTGATTGTGGTTGCAGACATGAAACTGAAGCTAAAGAAATATTGGACAGCTAACGAAACAGCAGTATAAATGTCTAACACAGCATTCTCAAAAAATACTAACAAATTCAAGATAACTTTCAACAACATATTCCAAGCCTGAGAAGATCTACTGAAAGAAGAAGAAATTACTTTGCAGGACAATTAGAAAGGGACAAAGAAGCATTAATTTCAACGTGTGAGGAAGTGCTGAGCTGCAAGTGGTATCATCAAAATGAGTGGATCTCCATGGGACCCCTGAACAAGTTTCAAGAAAGAAAGAACAAGAAGACAGCAATTAACAACAGTCGAACAAGAACAGAGAACGTCAAGGCACAAGTTGAATACACAGAAGCAAACAAATAAGTGAAGTAGAGAATTTGAGCTGACAAGCAGAAATACGCGAAAGAGATTGTAACGACAGTGGATAAAAGAGAATATAGGATAAATATATGACACGACGAAGAAACTGGTAAGGAAATATTATAAACCAGAGAGACCGATCAAGGACAAAGAAGGTGAGAAAATCATTGAGATTCAAGAGCAGAGGGACAGATGGGCAGAACACTTTCAACAACTCTTGAATAAGCCAGAGCTAGTGCATCCACGGATATCGAAGCAGCACACACAGACCTTGCAATTCATGTCACTCCATCAACGATCGAATAAGTGAAGATGGCCATCAAACAAATGCAGAGTGGGGAAGCATCAAAACATGACAATATACCAGCTCGAGCACTGAAGTCAGACATAGAAGTATCTGCAAACATGCTCCACATTCTATTCGAGAGGGAAAATAAGTGTCACCGACAGACAGGAAAGAAGGATGCCTCATCAAGATACCAGAGAGAGAAGATATGAGCATGTATGAGAATTACAGTGTTTCTAAACCGGATGAAAGGTTCAGTGAACGCCCAACTTCAAAACCAACATACCGACTCCGTAAGGATCGGTTGAGCACAAACCAATTCGCGACACTACGAATCATCTTTGAAAAATGAATTGAATGGAATTCGTTACCATGCTTCAATTTACTTGATTGTGAGAAAACATTCGACAATGTGGATAGGAGAACATTATGGTAAATTCTTCGACACTATGGAGTTCCTGAGAACACTGTCTACATTATCCACAACTCATACGACGGACTACAGTGCAGAGTCGTGCGTCGAGGACAACTGACAGATGCATTACAAATGAGGATCGGTGTCAGGAAAGGCTGCTTATTATGCCCTTTCCACTTTCTTCTGGTAGTTGACTGGATAATGAAGACCATGACATCTGATGCGAAGTACGGAATACAATGGACATTCGGATTCAACTAGATGATTCAGAATTCGCAGATGATCTCGCCCTTCTATTCTATACACATCAACAAATACAGATGAAGACAGCTAGTGTATCAGCCGCCTCTGCAGCCGGAGGCCTCAACATACACAAAAGAAAAGGCAAGATCCTCAATCATAACATGGAGAACACCGACCTAATCACACTCAGTGGACAATCTCTGGAGGACGTTGTAAGTTTCACGTACCTGGTCAGCAGCATCATCGATGAACTAGGAGGATCTGATGCAGATGTAAAGTAAGGACCACATTCTTACACTTGAGAAATATATGGAACTCAAAACAACTGTCAACTAATATCAAAGTCACAATCTTCAATAAGAACGTCAAGAGAGTCAGTTCTACTGTACGGAACTGAAACGCAGAGAACTACTACAACCATTATCAAAAAGGTACAACTATTTATAAACAGTTGTCTACTCAAGATACTCAATGTACGTTGACCCGATACCGTCAGCAACATCCTACTGTGCGAGAGAATGAACCAGCTTCGAGCTGAAGAGGAAATTCGGAAAAGATGTTCGAAGTGAATGGGAAACACATTAAAGAAACCATAAAACTGTATCGCGTGGCAAGCCCTAACTTGGAATCGTGAAGGTAAACGGAAAAGAGGAAGACCAAAGAACACATTGTGTCGGTTACTGGAAGGAGATATGAATAGGATGAATAACAACTGGAAAGTATTGTCTAGGACAGTGTTGGATGGAGAATGCTGATGATCGGCCAATACTCCTCCATGAACGGTAACCGGAGTAAATAAATAAGTAGTATTTTGTTTATTTTGTATGCATATACCCGTTTCAACTGTATTACTTTTCTCCCGCTTCTGTACGCTTTTACACGAGATTTAACACTTTTGTGCACTATTATACGTAATTATTGATATATAAAAACTAGAAAACGCGTGACTGAGAAACTCAGTAACACAGAACTACTGAAGTTCTTGAATTCTAGTTGTTACACCCCTTTTTCACCTAGTCAAAACTAATAATAATTGGATTATTGCATTATTTTATTTTGAACTAATCCACTAACTTTCATTTATTAAGTAGTGAAGCAGATTTTAATGATTGTAACACCCAAGTTCCAGTCATTCTGTTCCTGACTGACATTTCAATTTACTGTTCTTCGTTTTAAGCTAGCAAAGTTGTGCAACTTAGAGATAAGTACATTACCCTGTATTAGATAAATGACTTACTCAAATAATCAGAATGGTCTTTTGTGGATATTATAGTGATTTTAATAGTCGAGTCATATGAGTCAATTGAAACGAGACCATCATGGAAAACCTGTAAGTACTGGATGGCCGTCTCATCCCATTGTGGGACACCTCACCAGTGCACACCCACGAACCCGCCCCGCGGTATTCGAACCCAGGATCTATCGGTCTCGTGCTCGAGTACGCTTAACCTCTAGACCATATAAACTTATTCCTTCGATTGATTTTATCTTAATTATATCATTCAATTATTCAATTACTTATTTTTATTATTAGTACTATAATTTGTAACTTAAGCGAACTATATATATATAGATTTTTTTAAATATATGATTATCCACCAGTCTCATGTACAATATAATCATGTTTCATATCAGAAGAGTTTTTATGGATATTATAGTAATTTCAATGATTGAGATCATGAGTCAATTGAAAATAGACCATCATGGGAAACCTGGAAGCACTAGTTCTAATCTCACGAGGCAGGATCATAGATACACACTGCCATTGAAGAGTCCCATAATAGGACGAAGTGGTCATTCAGTGTTTTCAGGTTTTCCATAGTGATTTACCTTCAATTGACTCATGATCTCAACCATTGAAATTACAATGATACTTGTTTGTTTAATTTCTCAATACCATTTATTTCGACTTATTGTCTCCTTTCAAACATTCATTTCATTTACATGAACAAAAAATTTTATCAATCTTTTCTATGTAAATTATATTAATCATTGCAAAATTAAAATTGTTTGTAATCATTGTTCTTACTTTGTTTAAACGGAATGTAATGAATCTCTTTATTTCTTTTTTTCTATATAATGTAATACTTTGATACCTTGTACACATGTATATTGTCTGTGATCACACAATATAAAGTAGTATATAATTAATTCTATGATATCACATGCTATACCTATCATTTATCAGCTCATTTCATCATCTGAATGTATAAAACAGTTTCATAGTGTTATTACTAAATTAAATAAATTATAAGTCAATCTTATTTGTAAATAAATCGATAATCCTTTTTTTAGACTAATCATCTTTTCCTTGTTTTTCATATTAATGTTTACAGTTGTCATTTTGATGTTTCTTTTGATAACATTCTATCAAAAAATTCTAATCAACTTATTTGTTTATTATTTATTATCAAGATCTGATCAGTATAGATGATAGTAAATAACATAGATAATAGTATTTAGTTAGTTCACAGTAAACCCCTTGATCCAATTTTCGTGTTAGATAGGACTCGTTAGAAAGATGTACATAAATTCTTGAGAGAATTGATGTTGTATGTAGAATTGGAATTATCGTTATTTGGATTAATATCCAAAGACATTACCACTAAAATATTTGATCCACAAATATTTACTTACTGACACCTGTTATTCCTCTTGGAGAATAGTCTGCCAACCAATTCAAAGCATTAAACTAAGTCATAATTAACAGTATGAGGATTTGTAAAGATTGTAGTATTTTAACAGCCGGCTTATTGGTTTAAAGGTTAAATGTTCGCGAGCAAGATCGAAGGTCCTGGGTTAGAGTCCCGTGTGTGGTATCATGGATATGCACTGCTGAGGATAAGACGGATGTCCAGTGCATCCAGGTTTTTAATGATGGTTGAGTATAGATTGACTCTCGAATTCAACTGCTAAAATAAGTTATAATTATCAAATTTAGTAACTAGGACTATAAGGCTGAGTGACTTGAGTTTGAGTTCCATGATCAGCATCAGCTCCATCAAACTGTACTTCTGTTGAACGTCACAGTTATCCAGGTTATTTGTTGACAATTTACAGAGTGAAAGTAATTGTCATCGGGAGGAGTTTTTGTTATAACTTGTGGCCTGAATGACCTGTTAATGTATAACTTAACGATACGGCCAATTAGAGAGCAGTGAATTATCGATCGGATGAAGGACGCGTAAAACAAGTACGAGAAGCCTAGAGTCCTTATTGGTCCTACTTCCTGCCTAGCCCAGCCAGTTAAGTCCAGAACACAAATCTCAACCTCTGCGATATGAATCGTTCATTTCAAGCATACTGGGTTTATATACCAGACAGACAGACCACACCGTACCATAAAATAGGAAACAACATTTGTACAAGAATTAACTAAATGTGGCTGTGAATGAAGGAGGTAGTGATTACTAGACAGGGCATAATCCGAGAACGGTAAGTCGTATAATAATAGTTCATAGGTCAAAATAAAGTTCATTATAAGAGGGACATGAATATGAATAGTTTAATTATTTAACAGTTATACGATAAAAATATGCGCATAGTATTTGTCCATAAGTGGATCCCAAAAGTTACCATTCATTGTGCTTATCGGAACATGACAGTTTTATCGTGGACTGGAACTCCACAACATAAAATTCAAATGAGACCAAAACCTATGAACTATACTTAAGGTAGCAAGGATAATATCTTCCAACCACTCGTAAAAATCTTCAACCTCAATAGAACAACTTCAGTTTATCAGGATATAACCATGACATATAACTATTAATTTAATCAGTTCAATTCAACTTGTACCACAGATTACTGTTAGATATGCCTCTCATTGTGTGTACCACTGCTTTAGAGTTCAATACAATAACAAATAGATGCCCAATGCTTCATAAATTCCATTGGTACTCTTACTGGTATCGATCTTTGATAAATACAACCTATAAATAAAAACATTCACCGCAAAATACCTTCATTTGTTTGTATCTTATTCCCAGTTTTATACACCTTATCAGTTGTATCTCAAAGATTTATGAATCCAGAATTGCCTATCAAAACACTATCTGCTTTGATTTACACAGCAGGCTAACTACATTAGACTTCATAAACACTAATTTAGTTAAATGCTTACTTTAAAAATATTTCTGCATATATGTTGATCTGTCCTTAATGTATGCGTGTTGATGCACGTGAATGCACTTCATTTCTTGGATACAATAATAAATTTATAATCTTCAATTAAAGTATTAACTAGTCTATCACAAGGTCATTTTATTCATTCTTCTAAACACTAAATCAGCCTAATTAATTGGTTATAGAAAACAATCCATAAATAGACGTACTAAATAACATCTAAATAAAATCACTTGTTTATATATATATATATATATATATATATATATATATATATATATATATATATATATATATATATATATATATCAGGGTCTGAATCTCACAGGGGGGCGGGATCGTGGATGCACACTGCCACTGGGGAGTCCAATACTAGGACGAAACGGCCGTCCAGTGCTTCCAGGTTTTCTATGGTGATCTAGCTTCAATTGACTCATGATTTCAACTATATATATATTAGTTTGAACATTGACCAACATACTTATTTACTACTTGTAGATGTGGTCCATTAAGTACAAACATAACTAAAGATCAGTACTGAATTATTCTAAAATTATTTAAATGATTAATAATTGAAACTCCGCCTAATGAAATCGAATGTCTTTATTTCAATGATTTACTGCATTTCAGATAAATTTTCAAAGAAATCTTTATTCCTGGTTTTAAGACACTTGGTTAAAAATGAAGGATCTGACATAAGAAGGTATATCAGTTAGTCTAAATTCCCATACACACAAACATTGATATGCCATACATCAGTAAATAAATTATGGAGATTTACATGATAAGAAGAAAATGGTAACTAATTAACAAAGAGCGGTTTGAAAAGCTGGACCTCTTTACTCTGTCCTATCGCAGATTAAGAGGAGATCTAATTTTGATGTACAGAATACTGAGAAATAATTTTGGACCTAACTTATCCTCTCTTTTTCTTCCCACTAGATCGGGACATCTCAGAGGACATGGTAGGCGAGTAGAAAAGCCAAGAACGAACAAAATACCCGTGGCATACAGGTTTTCACACTGAGTCATCAATACTTGGAACCTGATGCCCGAAGCAGTGGTGTCTGCACCTTCAATTGACTCTTCCAAGAGAAGACTGGACACTCACCGAAGCATACTAGAAAAGGAATAACATAGGCCATAGGCCTTCTGTCCTTATTATACACATCTGAATCTAATTAATTTCATATGGAATGAGGTTTTAAATAATTCAAAAGGAATAATAAATAAGAACTTTTGTTTAAATTTGATCGAATAGTTTCACAATATTTGGTTACCGAGTTAATGTGAGACAATAAAGAGGAAGAATGTTGTATTTGTAAAATCTAAGAGAAAGAATTTGAAGTAAATTCAACGTTTCGTTTGGCAATCTGATTCAAGCTTTTTCAAGGAAATATTTACTTCAAATTCTTTCAGTGAGATTGTACAAATACAACATTCTTCCTCTTTAATTCAAATGGAAGTAGATATTTTATACAATTTTTTTTTGCAATTGGTAAGTTTAAATAAAGCTAGAACAACAAAAGTAGAAGAATAAGATGAAATTATCTACTTAACGGATTCTCGATGGCTGAATACAACCTAGAAACGATACAGCATTCTGTTAGGTTTATTGTTCTTGATTTATTTTTAGAAGTAGAAATCTGATTGAAATAATAATGAGCTAAGAATGATACATAATTTATTATTTACAAAGAAGATAAAAATGTAAATGCACATGTATCAGTGAGAATGATTTGGTCTCTTACTACTAAATATCTCCAAACATTAATCATGGATACTGCTTGAATCTCAATCTGGAATTCACTAGTGGAACAAAAACCAAGGAGTGCTAAATAATCATTTCAGTTCAGTTATGAGGCTTAATACCAATACAGATCATCAATAGAATCAATCTTGAAGTAGACTATATTACCGAAATCGTGAGGTAATCAATTGTCCCAATGGGACTCGAATCTACACTATTCAGTTTAATAGTCTGAGGTACAACCATTCAGTTATTCAGTTAGAGACTGACCTCTTGCAGGAATGAGATGTTTACATTGATGGTAACGTATGTTCAGTTTGACCAGAGAACATCCCCCTCTGTATTGTAGGTACGCCTTAGTAACAATTTCCAACTGGCACAAAACCTATGTTCAGAGATGTTCTGTCGACTACGTCGAATCACCTTACATCAAGCATAGTGCACGCGATGTCGAGTCATTTAGACTAATCGTAACAATATGACTTGGTCGATGGAATTCTATGAGCACTAGATACTAGACAAACATAACTTCGATTACTCAGTGACCAATTGATGTAGATTATACCACTGTACTGTTGGTTATTATGTTAAGCCCATATACCCTATTCTAGCTTTCAGACAGACTAATCTTTGGTAGAGCCTTTTATTTTGTCGTCATTTAGACTGGACGATGTTCGTTGACGGGTTCGCCACTTTAATGGCCCGAGTTCTGACTCCAAGTAGATCATATGAATGTTTGTTATCGCCTATCCTCGTATATAATCATCAATTTAAATCGCGTTAATCAATAATGGAATTAAATAAGTCAAATACGAGAATGGACTTTTGAATACATATACTTTCTATATGAAGCGAATGAAATAGAGCGAAACTAAACGACGAGCAGTGAAGATAGTTGGTAAGCCCACTCCATTTAGTCAAGCGTTAATCAATATTTATAGTCACACAAAAATAGGTTACAGACATTTGATCAATAGGATAAGAAGTGTACATACTTATATGCACTTATATAAAAACAGTGAAGATTGATAAGCGAATAATAAACAAGGTGAGAATACAACTCAAATAGAATGAATAGATTGGCCTGTTCGAAAGCCAGAATAAGTTATATGGGCTTAACATTATAACCGACACTACAAATCTATCCATTCTAGTTGAGCGACATTTTGACCTTATTAATTATTCGCTTATCAATCTTTACTGTTTTTATATGGGCGCATATGTGTGTACATTTCTTATCCCATTATTCATCACATATCTGTAGCTTAATTTTATGTGACCATAAATATTGATTAACGCTTGTCTAAATAGAGTTGGCTCACGAGCTTTCTCAACCGCGCGTCATTGCGTTTCGCTCTCTTCTCTTCACTTCTCCGATATTTTGTCTGGATCAAAGATTGTATGAAATATACGTATTTGACTTATTTAATTCCGTTATTAACTAACGCGATTCAAGTCGATGAGATATACGAGGATAGGCAACATATATATTTCGACGAACATTCATACAATCTGATCGGAGTCAGATCCCGGGCCACTAAGCCACTACGAAACTATTTTATTAATGATCTGTTTAAGAAATGCGTGCCAAAATATACTGATTAATTCCAACACGAGTCAATCCGAATATGTTTGTCCCAAGTCGAAAAAAAATAGGCAAACCATCGGACAATAATTCAACTACTCAATTGTAACGTGTTCTTGACCAGTAACCAAATGTCGATGACTTTATTCCACATAGAAAAGCTAGATGTTACTCTCACTGTTAAGAATTGTCTAATTCTGTAAATATTTTGTTTGACAGAGAGATTCGAATAATAAGTAGTATAAAAAAGGGTGCGTCCCATTAATGTTATCTCTAATTCTTATTAATAATAATCACTAAACAAGAAGCATTGAATAGTTGTTTGTTCTATTATAGGACTCCTTTGTAGAGTGAATCCATTATTTGACCAAACCTAGGACATTTAATCTGGTGCACGAACGCTCAACCTCTAGACCAGTAAGCCGGCATCTAACAGTGTTAATGCCTAACTTCAATCAATCCACGATATTGCGCGACCATCTTTCATTGGCTGTGGTGGATAACTGTCTTATACCCGACTTGGTTGGACTCCACTGGTCACAGTTTCTCACTAGAATTCCATGAATTTCCTCTCAGTTTGTGCACAACTATTAGTTACTATAAGGGATTATGGTAATCGTTGGATCTTGCTGTTACAATCACGTATTGATCTGGATCAATTAGTATAGGGAAGATTGGTGGAAACTGTTTCTATGATACTATTATACTCTTTATTAAATAATTATACTTGGAGTTAATTTCACTACAGAGTCAATCAAAACTGATACATTTGCTTAGGCAAAACGATCCAACTTATAGCAGAAAAAACTATAACAATAATTCTAATAATAGTAATAACATCAACAACAACAAATCCCTTAGTATGTTTGCAAGTTTTTATTTTACAGAATGGAGTCATGTGAGCTGGATGACGATAATATGAAGCTAGACTGGAAAACAAATTTCCTCTGCTGGTTTTTTTCTCATGCCACTTTGTCGTTGTTGTCTTTAATTTGCTTGTATGTATGTGTTTTATATTCATGTGCATATGTATATTAGTGGTTGTTCAGTTTTGCTGGTTGGTTGGTTGGTTGACGGCTTGGTTAGTCCGATAAGTGTTTGGTTTAAAAAACCTCTAGCCCCAAGACCATGGATAGGTTAGACACAACCAAAACAAACAACCGACCATTCAACACACCCAGGCATCAACCATCAATAGACTAACATAACAGACTGCCTTTGAATTGATTGGTCGACGTCAATAATGGACCATAGAAAATAAATCAATAGCTATAATTCAAATTTCACTGTCTGCATAAGAATACCCCAACACCATCAACAATTATATGAACCTAACTATTGATACAAATAAGACAAGTGATTGATTTTTATGGATTGTTAGAATTACCTAAAAGAAAAAAACAGAATGACCCCTTATCCTCAAGGGAATCCGGACACTCCAAATTGCAATAAAAATGATTCAACATTAATTTCGAACGATGTTGATGATGATTACATAATACACACTTCATCCATTCGACTACCTTTTATTGCTGCTGGATTAGTGAACGCTGCAGTCGCTGAACTGTTAAATCAACTATCATGTCGATTCTTTGAAATGGCTATAATTACTTCAAAAATTGCAGACAGTCAGAAAAATTCTTCAGTAAAGCAAAAAGATCAAGAAGATATCGACAATGATGTGCAAAATATATACAGTAATAGTAATTCATCGATTTTTCCACAAAATGAACGACTTACTACTACACAAGGTCAATCAGAGTTACAGAAAAAAATGCGAATGGATTTAGATAATCTAACTGCTCTATCACCTGACCAAATGCCAACTTTACAACTGAATAATCAAGATGTATTCACCACTCCGCTTCACCCTTCTCATCCTGGTACTATAGCTGTTTCATCATCTTCTCCTCCCATATCATCGACGATTTCTTTGTTTACAAGCTCTTCAGAAAATTGTAACACTCTCTCAGAAATAATGAAGATTAAAGAAGAATCAGAAGTGGGATATCCACTAGAATTGAGCATTGATCGTGGAGGAGATACTAGTAATAATAAAAATGACTATTCTACACATGCCAGTAACTTTGTAAGTAATCAAATCAATAATCAATATCAATGCCAACAAAATCATCAATCTAATTTAGCACGTATTGCTACAGTGGATTATTTAAAACGTCATCCTTGTACTTATCGTGGTTGTGGTAAAGTATTTTTCAGTCGAACAAGTCTTATATATCATAAACAAAGTCATGCAATTGAAAAACCATACAAATGTACATATCCTAATTGTGGTTTAACATTTTGTAATGAGGCTTTATTAAAAACTCATATACAATTACATGAACCAAAACAATTACGTGAACGTTTCTCATGTACATTACCAGGATGTAATAAGGTATTTGTTACACGTGAATGTCTTATAGAACATATACGTATACATACTGGTGAAAGACCATTTATTTGTGATTATCCAGGATGTACACATCGTTTTGCTAGACGATGTAATTTATTCGCTCATAAACGTGTACATTTAGATAAAAATCAACGTCGTCAATATCATTGTATACATGCAGGTTGTGGTAAAACATTTTTATATTCACGTAGTTTAACTGAACATATGAATGTACATTTAGGTGAACGTCCATATGTTTGTGATTATCCAGGATGTGAAAAAAGTTTTACAAGTAAAAGTTATCTTTATGCACATAGAAGAATACATTTAACTGGTATAGATAAATCAATCAATGCTACATGTTCTTCATCATCTAATAATCAACAATTTGATTCTAATAATACTTCTACTACTACTAATAATAATAATAGTAATGTACCACCAATACCAGTTAAAGTCACTATACCAGTTCTTCAACAAATTCATTATCCATTTCCACAATCAATTTTATCCAATAAACAACAACTTCAACATCATCAAATTCAGCATCATCAACATCCTCAACAACAACCTCAACAACGTATTCAATCACAATTACAACATCCTCTTTTAACTCATACAAATATTAATAATATGACTAATAATATATCAGCTCATTTATTCTATTCAAATCAACATAATTAATCATTTAAAAATTGAATACTGAAAATCAATACGCGCGTTCATTTAACTAAACAAAACTTTACCATTTTAATTATTGAACATATTCTTATCATTATAAAATAAATAAACAATGATTTTAAAGAAAAAAAAACATATCGATGCATAATAATATGATACTTTTAAAATATGTCCATGTTTTTCTTTCTGGGGGTTTCCTTGTTTGATATTCGTCGTTTTTCCTTTTTTTCTTTTTCTCTTTTTTTTCTTTGTTTGTTTTGTGAGGGGAAATATAGAAAAGATATTTCAGTGTGAAATTGATCGATAGTTGCTTTATTATGGATGATACTTTTTATAATTGTTGTTAGAAGAATTGGTTATTATTATTTATTGTTGTTGTTCAAATATATAAACATTGATATAAAAGGGCACCCAAATATGTATGTGCCACATAAATTATTGGTTTTGTGTGTGTGTGTGGTAAGGTACTTTGTGGTTGCCCAAGCCGAAACAGGTAGTTTTCTCAGAGAACCACTCCCTGAGACTTTGATCTAGAGGTTTAATCAAAAAGGCAGTGGAGCAATATTAGAAGATGCAATCCGATGTTGGTCGTTGACCAATTACATGTTTGTAAGCCATTTATTCCTTCAGGATCCTGGAGTCCATGTGTAATATTGATTTAAAATCACAGTTTCTCAACCCCCCTAAGTGGATCCTTCTTACTTGCCAATTCGATTTTTCATTTTCTTAATTTTATAAACGGCTATCGCGTTATGAGAAAGCAGTAATTTGAACTCCAGTTGTAGTGGCCGTATACGTGAGGTCATATGAAAACACTTCGAGAGGTAGGGCGGACACTTCCTTCCCTCGACTGTACCAGGATATTTGGAGCAAATTTCTGGTAAATTATCTCACCTTTGATGGTCAATCAGTTAAAAGTCTGTTTATTTGTTAGTTACTGGTTATAACTGTTTGATGTACAGAAAATGGTATGTGAAATTTGAATGGATAGACATGTTCAAAAGAATCGCAATATTGTCGACTCGTAGTGGTTGATACATATAGGTTATTCTAACTTCTGGACAGACCAATTTATTCAATCTATTCAAGCCACATTTTGAACTTGTTGACTATTATCTTATTGATCCTACTTTTTTTCACATGATCGTATGTGTGTTAGTTGCTTACCCTATTCATCACGTGTCTGTTACTTGTTTTTCTCTGAATATAAATATTGAGCCACGCTTGATTAAAACGAGTTGACTAACTCGCCTTATCCACTACGCGTTACTTCGTTTCGCTTCGTTTTCTTCACTATGCTTCTCTGTTTGTTTGTCTGGATCAATGTGTATGAAATACATGTATTCGAAATTCATTCTCGTATTTGGCTTATTTCATTATTATATAACGCGACTTAAGTCGATAGTTGTATATGAGAATTGGTGGCATGTATATTTCGATAACAATCATCATATGATTTAACTTGAGTCAGAGATCGGGCCACTAAAGCCTGTATATGATTAACAGCATTGAATTAGTCAGTGTGTGTGAATATTTACGATTGTATTGTATACGAGTGATAAACTTATAGGTGTATCGAATAATGTAGTAACCGAGATTGATTTTTGAGGGACTGATGAAACCTTGAAACACAGGAGAATATCATACTAAAGGGAATAAACGACACTCATCGATCACTGGATAATAACCAATATCATGTTATTTATTCCTTAGTATTGATCAAGTTCCATATCAATACAACCAACAAGGCCAAATGATTCAGTATCGCAGTGCATTTTGTTTGTTCTAGGCGGTTAGAGTTAATAAACAGGAAGTTCTGAACACCTGGATTTTGTCCTAGCATTTGCGTTAAAAAAAGTCAGTCCTCATGTTATAACGTGTGATCCGCCTATTAGAGAGCAGCCTATTATCGATCGAAACAGTGACGCATAAAACACGAGCGAGCAGCCTAGAGCTCTGATTGGTCCTGCTTCCCTGTCTAGCCCAGCCAATTGAGTCCAGAACACAAGTCTCAGCCTCGGAGATATGAATCGTTATATTTCAAACATACACTGTTTATATACCAAACAAACAGACTACATCGTACCATAAAATAGAAAGTAACATTTGTACAAGATTTAACCTTCAGGGAATGACACAAATAAATACCGACCAATAAGGAGATGACACGTTGGAAGAATGTTGACCAATGGGGAAATGACACTACTTCTCATTCAGGAATAGCATTAGATAATTTCTGGGGTATTTTCTGAATACCCCAACACCTCAATATCCAAAAATCACAATCAAAAACTCTAAATTGGTCCATTAAAATCGAACTTCATAAAGCTAAGCTCATACTGTTTTCATCTAGTTCCTATTTTCCTAATTGTTACTTCACCATGTAATTATCTACTTCATCTCTATTAACTCAATTCTCCGTAATTCATCTTTGTTTTAAATAGGAGAAATGAGGAATTTTTCTTCAGACAAAACATACTCTACTTCATCGTATGCTTCATTCTGAGAATAATGATTTTCAGGGGTGACCGTGAAATAGCCGAACAAAGAAAAGGAGACGGCAATCATACTGATTTAAAAACATTAAAATATAAGAATGAGCAGCTCTTCATAATCCAGAAATCTAGGTATAAAATTATATATGTGAAAGACAAGAGTTTACAGTTCGAAAATCGGATAATCAGAATAACATACTAATCTGACTTGTATACTATACAGCACAGAAATCTGTGTAAATCTGGATCATCTGTCTAGCTTATATTTGTTTGGCATACGATATTTAAAAATTTGAAAATAAATACGCGTTGCTGAGGGGTCTCATACTAGAACGAAACAGTTGCCCAGTGTTCCCTCGATTTTAATAATTGTCTAAGATCAATCAATACCTGGTGTGAACTATAAAATTAGATTGTCTCGTGATAAGAAATAGAAATTCAACCATTTTGTAAGATCACTACCCACATTAGGAATAATTTTAACTATACTATGAATTTATAGATTAAATGACGATCATTTAAATAAAGTAATTCTGCTTTTAGGATATTCCAGTTAAAATTTTCTTTGTATTTGAATTTAGTAGGATCAAGCAAATTATAGATATGTAAGCTAAATCAATATGCAAATATTTCTACATTTAAGAAAATTGTAATAATAGTATTGGAAGAAACCTAGTTATTGGTTGAGGTGAATAGTTCTCTTCATGAACTAATATGTCTGATTAGTTGTGAGTGGTGAAGTATATCCTTATCGAGATTGAAATGAATATGATCAATGATAGTAGCTAGCTTACTGGTCTCTGGTCATCGAGTCTTGTTCTCGTTCGCAGATTAAGTGGCCTCGTGATAGCTTCAAACCTAGCAGATAGTCATTAAATTATACTATGGATTGACTGAAATTTGTAATGTTGACAGTTGGGTTCTGGGTTAATGGTCTTAAGTTAATGTATTTGTGAATGTTTGTAAAAAATATACACTTGAGCAATTAACATAATGCTTTAAAATGTACGGTTATTTCTTTATCCTGAAACTGACTACTTTTTTGAGGTCTTTCAATTTCAGCTTGAATCTTTTGCTTGATTGTTTCAAAACTTCCTTGTAACCAAAAAACACCATTGCCCATAAATCTCATTACCCTAGTTTTTTACGCTATTTGATAAATCATCAAAATACGAATCATTAAGTTACTGACAGTGTATATCAAAGAGTCATATTCTTTAAGAGAAACCATTCTCAAGAAACTAGAGTCCAGTTCCATCACTGGTGGTATCGCGTAGCTGAACAGTCCTAAACTAGGATGAACCCCAATTCTCATATTCCGAATAAACTAAGACTTTTTACATTTTAGTCAACATGTGAATATAGCCACTAAATTAAATGAACTTACTAACCAGGTGCATGGGTATAAGAGACACTATGAGTATGAGGACTGACGATGCCACCTGGTTCCCTGTATCAAAGTAAGTGGAATAGAATTAGAATCAGGGACTTAGTGGTTGAAAGTCAGATGACTTAACCGTGAAGACGCTAATTAGGATTCTATGTAAAATATGAAGTACCTTAAAACGCCTACTAGCAAATGATTGACACTATAATGTTTTCTAACTGGTGAATAATTATAACTTTTGATTAATTTTAGGTAGGCAATGAACGTAGACATTCCGCATCGTCCTCAAAAGTTATAGCAGCTACATAGCAACTGATCGTATATACTTTTGGCAGAACTAATGGATGTTAACCACTGAATTAAATAATTTAACAAATGTTGATATTTTTTTAATGGTTAGGGTATTTATGACCAGTTAAATTTATATATTCCTAATGTTGACAGAAAGAATCGCAATGATCAGAAAGTCATTCATATGAATGAGGTATATTAATATTCTTAGAATAGAACCTGAAGTAACAAAATAGTTTTCATCCTGAAACGATGCCGAGTAGATGCCCTTTCAAGAAAACGGGACGGACTGGACAACCCTTTCGTTAAGGTTCAGGGACTCTCATAAGTGTACACATGTGATCTCGCAAAGACTTAAGCTCAGGATATTCAAGTTAAGTGAATAGGATGGAATCTGGAGGTTAAAATTTCTAAAATTGGTTGCTAGGATAGCATTTAAACGGCATTCAGTAATTGTTTTTCAACACTAAAACTGAACCTAAATTGAACCATTAGATTTCAACTAACCAACCATATGGGTTCCATCCAGAACGATACCTAAATGTACTAATTTTGACCAACTTCTGAGTTATGAGGAAGTAAGACTGAGAAATCCCGATCTAGGCTACAACAACTCTCCAATGTTTTCCCGATTACGGTGCTCCTTTGGATAACGTCAGTGTTTAGTAACAAATATCTCCGAATTTAATAAGCTTCCTCATACAACTGACTATAAGAGATTGATGATCCTTGGTCGGTTAGCCACGTTGACCGATACATTTACTAGCACCGTTGATTATAAGTTAAAATACATTTGTCTAGTTGATGAAAAACTTTTTTCAGTCTCAAGGCTATTTCTTTTGAAGTATTTTTATTTCAACATTCTCTTCCACTCTTGTCTCTCAAATAGAAAAACTCTTAAATTGTATCGTATTATTCGCTTATCAACTCAAAACTTCCAAGCCCATGAATCATGAACATGTAAGAGTATGAAGCAGTATTCGGTTCTAATTGAAGTTAGCTTTAAACACAAATTTCAAGGTTTATTGATAGCGTAGTGAACGAGAACACAAGTGGAGACAACCAAAATATATTCGGATACAAAATTACAGAATCACCTAGTAAAATTTGAGAACCATACAGTAAATCCTTCATTTGCAAAATGTCAATCGTCGCAGACTTGATTGCTCCTTCGTTTCTACACCAATCATTCTGTCCTCATTCTCTTTTTTTTAATCTTATTAACCTTCTGTTGTCAGGTATCCCATTTTTGATTAATGATACATACTACTTACATCTGTCGACATCGGTAGTGCACACCACAATATATTCGAATTTGCAAACTGTTCTAGAAACCATATCAAAATTTGTTACAGTACATGTATGGTACATTGATGAATGTTTTGGAATTTACCCCATTATAGCATACTATAATTTTAAACGATGTATCCTGCCCTAAACCTTCCCGCTTTTAGGATTATTCATAATTGTAGAATCTGAAGAAAATTTATTGAGAATAATATTCTACGTTCATATATTAGTGTCTTAATATGGTGAGGATCTATAAACAATGTACTGTTTATCTAGATTTTTTCACATTGACAACTGGTTAGATATAATTAAATTTTGATTGAACACAAATCACTACTTATTAAGGAAGTGATCTATTGTATGAAATCAATTTTACAATATTACGTACCATGGATTAACGGTAACCACAAAACTACTGAAGACCATATAGTATTGAACTATCAAAACCCTCGTACGTAATCATCATTTGACCAGACCTCAGATCGATTTGTGGAAATCAATTACAAATCTACAAAAAACAGGCGAGTTCCCCCCCCCCTATTATAACATTTTCAGGGGCAACTTATCGGGTTTATTAACCCTTGGATGATATATTCGTTATCGACTACATGCACCAACTAAAAATTTATCAAATGTCTACGCCTCCTCTGTTTAATTCAAATTTAGGAAATTGACTGGAAGTTCATGAAAACAGTGATTTCCAGTATAACGATGTAAGCTTTACAATCAACCACAAAATTCAAAGAACATAACACCCAGAAGAAAACCTTGATAATCCATTTATTTTTGTAACGACAATAATATTAAATTACTCCATCATGAAATACATATTCATATCAATATTCAGATATTAATAGTGAGTTTAATTAGTTAAAACGGTCGTACTAAACCACTGAATTGATTGAAGTAAAAAAATATGGAAAATAGGATTTAGCTCAATTTTGGAACGAGATGAATAAGAGAAAGTGACCAATTTGGCGTTGTTCAGAATGCCAGAAGTCATATTCTTTTAATATGCATTTACGAAAACAGTCTATAAGATTTTTATATCCTCTTAATTGAAAGCTCCTAATCGACTGATTAACTACTCTCAGAAGCTTTTCGGCTCTCAAATTACTGTAAATTATTTATTAGACTATTAAACTGATTGTTTATTTTAGATTCTATGTTTAGTATAATCCGGTAATTCATGTATTTATTCACGTGAATTTTTTAATCATAGATACAAAAATTGCATCTTATGATTCACTTTCGCATTCTGATTGAGTTTGCGGACACGAAATCTACATAGCGATAACGTTAAAATATCAGGTCATTTATTTGAGCATTAGTGTCATTGGTTCAAGCATAGTAGTCCGCACGGTCATCTCACTCAATGACTTTACGTGATATTATATTGGTCTTAAGACGTGTTAGAACGTATTTCTAACGTTGTTTAGCTTTTGTTACTCATCTGATGTTCACTTTTTTGAGTAAAAATAAAACTTGATTTAGGTAAACGTAGTCGGATAAGGTAAGTTCATTTATATCGTGATTTCTCCTCAGCTGCTAACAATTTAGAAACAACAGTAATAATTATGACAAGACCATAATTTATGGACGAGTCAACCAGATTTATAATAGACTTCCATTTTTAAGTGAAATTCATATATCGATATGGTTAAATAACATTTTGACACTATAGATGTTAGCTCGTGATCAAAAACCTTAACTTATAACTCTAACTCTTATTCACAATTCCTCAAATTAATCTACAAACCTATTTCCACCCTAGCAAGTAATTATTTTTCAAGGTCACTTCAGTGTTGCTCAACGTCGTCCATAGACCACGGCCTCGTCATAATTATCTCATATATAACATATCATACTAATGAAGGTTAATAAAATAACGATAACTATAAAATATCAAAATGGATGAATATTTATACGATCAAATATGAAAATTCTAAAACATATAGAGACAAGTTTCTATAAAATGAAAATGAAAATCGACGTTACAAGTTACGTAACAACAACCGTAAAACTGGACACATCAAGAGTAAAATGAATAAAGCTAAAAATAATGACGTAGAAATGAAAAGAATTTGTAAATTAGAACATGAAATAAGATATTACACAACTAAACTAATAATAAGCTAGAAGTTACCAGGGTAGTGCGAAATTTACAACAGTATGTTTTGTAATGCATACAGTCGGTTTTAACCACTGATAAACACAGTAAATTCAAGGTGGCTTGAGTATTGATTATTTTGGATGATTTCGAAATACCAAAACTATGTCCACTATTAAATAGATGACAGGAAATTACACTATTGAAAGATACTATGGGATGTGCTTCAATATACTAACTTTCCTCTTCGTTCTTCCGACGTAAGTGCTTTACTTAGCACTGGTAAATAAGAATTCAGATAAAATGAGGTTGGGATTTTCTAGAACTGTATACTAGTACTTATATGGAATAGTTGATTAATGTGTTGAACTAGTTTTTTTTCTACGTTGTACAATGATTAATCGATTTTAACACTCATTCACAAAGTCTCAATCATTTGAAGTCATACTTATAAAATAGTAATTTTAAATATTGAATAATTAAGTGATGATGGGATTCAGAAAAATGTCATCGACTTCTAAATATCTTACCATGTATTTTAGAAAAATACCTGCTTCGGTTTGGGCACCCGGGCAGTATCACAGCCCTCACACAAATCAATTGAGATTCGTGTGGCGCATATGTATTTGGTGCCTCCCTGTACCTATATTTATGTGTTAAAATAAAATAATAAATAAATAATTTTAGAAAAATTCATAGACATGTTAGCATCGTATTTGATAAGCGACAAACCCATATGATTGACTCATAATATATATGACATACTTATGCATGATAAAATATATTAGATTATTAAAAATAGATTCCACATTTGCTTTGCAGTAATTAAGACAATTTTGTAGATAATAACTTTTCAATGAGTCAACTAATCTTGAGTGTATATTGAATTTATTAAAAATCCCCTAAAAAGTATATTGCACTCTCCAGTAATAATGAACAATGTATTTTAATTGATTTATTTACAAACAATAGCTTGCAATGAACCTATTTGGTATGTCTAGTCGATTAACTTCTATAATTCTATATTTATAAACTATAGAAAAACATCATTTATCTTTCATATTTGACCTGACTTTAACCTTTTTATAAAGTTGAATAGAAAATGGGAATTTGTGAAGATAACCAAAATTGAAAGCATAAAATTGTCACAATATATGACTATCGTAACCAATGGTTGGAGACTCTTGGCGACATGGCTCAGAATCGATCACAATGGCGTCGGTGTATACACTCTCTGTCTTCCTTAAATTAAGAGATTAAAATCGCTTCATATCTGTCTAGGAACTAATTCTTTCTTCCTTTACTATCTCCTTATACACAATCTTTCTTCTATATATTACCACCACTGAATTAACTACTCCTATGAATCCGGTGTTCATCTTGTTGTGCTAATGCGGTATGGCAACTTGGACCGATGCATATACGTGCCTGGTCCTACGTTGCAGCTGACTGACTGACATATGAAAAAAAAAAGTACAACTTACATTTACTGACGATTTAGGTAGTAACGTCTTAAATTAAATAATTTTGTTTACTTCATTTCAAGTTAAACTCTTCAGAAATTTAAAGCTTATTCAAGCAAAAGTCTGGATACCTTTCCTAACCATAGTATAAATGATCACTTTTTAAATACTTATTTGCACTTTAACATTTCTTTCTGTATGATGAATTCCCATTGATCATACTACAACATTACTGTTTATCGAAATGAATTAATTCATCATTCATAATATTAACTGACTTAGTAAAATTGTTATAAATGTTCATTAGTTTGTTTGTTTTTTTGTCATATCTTTGGTATATTCAAACAAGTACTTGAAACTACCAGACAAATCATTATACAGAAAAAATTTGAAAAAAAAAAGTAATTGTTTAGTTAATATTATGAAACTCACTGAATAACACTCAACTGATCACTGAATAGTGACCGATGTCATGTTTAACTATTCCCTAGTGGTAATCAAATGTTATCGACCAAGTAACAATGGAAACATTAGTTTAAACGACTGGATATCGCATACACTATGCTGAAATGTTAGGTTGTTGAAGGTAGTCAACAGGAAACCCCATTTGACCTAAGTTTCATACTAGCCAGCACTAGCTACCAAGGTATATATAGAATCTTGAGGGAACAGGTTTATACTGATAGGTCTAAAACTGAATTACCCAGTTCCTCAATCTAAGACGTTACCACTGGGTTATTAGGGTCGTAACTGACCTCCTGTAGGACTGACTGACCACTGCGTCTTGATCAATCTTTGTCTAGTCCTAAATCTAGGGTCGCCTGTAGACTGCCTTCAACTACCCCAGAAATTTGTTTCATAATGTAACTTACACAACAAAATGAATATAAAGGAAAACAAGACTATACAAGGGAACTTATTGTTGCATTCTTTGAAGTATTTTTCTGCAAAACACCGTGATTTTTTAACATTATTTAAAGTAAACAAAACTGCTGAACAAATGTGTGGACTGTGGTTCATTGAAGTTAAATAACTCGAATTTCAACATATTGAACTAGATTCAAAGCTTCTTACAACAAAAATCATCGCAAGTCATATAAAAACACTACTTCATCCACTCCCTTAATTTTCTTTTAAAACTTTACGTTGTTCATTCCGTCAAAATACTCTACGATGGCTTGAAGAGTAACAAAGCAGTAGATTGCCAGTGATAAATCAAGAATTTAAAATGTCTTCATTGTACATTTACGTTCCCAAAAAAGCATTAAGCATAAATACTAAGTTTTAATTTTTTTTAAAAAAAACCAAAGTCCCGACCATATATAATTCACATTAGATACAATACACCCATTAAGGAAGGTCATCTGATTAACAAACATTACAAATAAACCAATCTAGAGGTCAATAAACTATGAGTCATCCAATCAAAGTAACTCGAGTGACCTGCTTGCAAAATAAGAGATCGACAAGGGATAAAAATCAATAACAACACCACAAGGTTATAAACAATCATTAACCATCTTTGTACAGGGTTTGTGAATTTTACACAAGTAGCATTAGATAATTTTAACACTGAAGTCGTAACCATAGTACTTAACGGTAACCTGGTAATCCTAATCTTTAGACATGCGTCACAAGATTTGAAGGTTACACCTTCTATATCTAATGAGGTCGTAGATGGGTTTTATCGATGTATTCCATACTAAAACGAAACTGTTATCCAGTGCTCCTTGGTTTCCAATGATACGCCAATTTAGATAAATCTAAAAAGAATACAACCTGCAAATTGAATCAAACTATACGAAGACTAAATCACTTACAGAATGTGTTGGTTTATCACATAGTGAAGTATTTCAAACGTTATGAAGAAACAATGACATCGTAATGCATATGTATATATATAAGTAAGAAACCAGTTATGACTGTCAAGAATGAATCAAAAAATAATCAATACTTTATGATAGGCAAGAAATTAAAATCAAACATTAATTTATCGATAAAATCAAATGAAAAACAAGTCAATGAAATTACAAGGTCACATGAAATACTAAAAAAAAGAAGATAATACTAATTATTGGTGAACATACAAATGGTTAATTGGTTAATGAATGAATGGCATTTGTAAAAAAAGAAGAGCACTACAAATGAATAAGTCAACTACAATCATTATTACTAAATCGTCAAAGAGAATTAATAATGGGTCATATTTTTTTGTACAAAAATGTTACCGATCATTCCGTTTACATTAAATAATCGTCAAAATCATAATCAGATGATTCAAGGTGAGTGACATTATTTATCAATGCAGCCTGTTACCTGATCATCAGTATCACATGGTTGCAAACTTGTTGATTGTTCAGTAATTTCTTCCATTTTGATGAGTTCTGACTCTTCTTCAACTTTAAGAGTACTGATACAAACAGGAACAGTAGATATGGTGGAGTTTGTAGTATCTGAAATAAGACTGGTTACAGAAACTGTCGTAGCAACAGTGGGAATAGTATTATTATTAGTAGCAATAGTATCAGTATTGGGAGTAGTAATGGGAGCAGTAGAGATAGAAATCTGACTGTTTGTGACAATAGATTCAAGTGTTTCATTTGTTTGTTGTGGAGTTGTGAGGAAACGTGATAAACTTCTTGGTTGTGCACCACGAAGGTGGATATTACTGTGACGACGTAAATCATACATACGGACAAATGAAGCTTTACATTTATCACACACAAATGGTCGTTCACCTGTATGTCGACATATATGTTCACGCAGTTTATTCAGTTTTGGGAATGCTTTGCCGCATTCTTTAAATGGACAAATATGTGGTCGTCTCATTCCCGGATTCCCACTTATAGGAGAAATCGGACGCATCGGAAGAGATACACTTGATTTTGGTGCAATAGCTGGAAGAGTGCGATTTTTCGTAACAGTTGGTGCTACCGACATCTCATTTCTTGTTTCCATTGGTTCGGGCTTTGGTAAGATATATGGTGAGCTGGTAGTTATTTCTGGATTGTTCTGAATATCCAACCTTGGATCAGAAATATCAAAACTAGTTCCTGTCATACTATTAGTGTTAGGGATTTGAGACAGTCTTTCAGCACGTTTACGACCGAATACGTGTGTTAATTCATGACGTTTAACACCGTACAGTCGGATGAATGCAGCACCGCAACCAGGTTCACGACAGACGTAGGGCCTTTCACCTGTATGTGATCGTAAATGTTCTTTGAGCTTGTTCAACTTTGAATAGGCTTTACCACATCCAGCATATGTACAAGCATGTCGACGACGCGAATCTTTGTCAGCTGCATAAAGATGAGATAATTTGTGTCTCTTTAAATCCTCTTCTGAAAAGTACCTCACATTACAATTCGGTGCATCACATGGTATCGGACCAGTACCAGTATGTGTTGATATATGTTGGTTCAAGCGATGTCGTCTAGCATACGATTTATCACATCCAGGATATGTACAGTGATATCTACCCAATTCACTAACAGACTTAATGTTAAAGAGTGCTCTGGGGTCAGGAATTACCACGGATGACTGAGATGATTCGGATTTTACAGTATTTACATCATTATTGTTGTCGCTGCTATTATTATTACTACCAGTAATATTATCTTTATTTACTGAAGAGTTTACATCGAACGTTTCCCACTTAAACATTGCGTTATACTTTTCATCAGCTTCTTTCAATGCTTTATTGAATTCTTCTTCACTCAATGTAGCTGATGGTGGGCAATCTAAGAGATGCATACTCCAATGATCACGAAGATCACGTCTACGTTTAAATGTTGAAGTACACTGCGGTTCTGGACAGGTGTATGGACGCTCACCAGTATGTGTACGTATATGTTCCATTTGATTGAATCTACTGTAAAATGACATTTGACAATTAGCCACAGGACATTTAAAGCGTTTTACACGTCCAACAGGACGCTGAGTGTTTTTATCATCAGATACATGTAAGTATTCAGCTTGACTAGAACTTCGGTCAGATGATAAAGAAACTGTAATATTCTCAACATTCGATGGTGTCACAATTATACCACCAATATTATTATTGAGAGTTGCAGCAGACGAGACAACTGTATTAGTAACGCCAACATCACACAAACTATTTGGTGAAGTAATTATACCTCCACTTGTATTCAGTCCTAATCCCGATATATACGTTGACAACGGAATGGCAGATAACAAATTGGGAAGTAATGACGCTGTAGGGATTGTTACAGTGTTGACTCCACTACTACTACCACCACTACCACCAACACCAACACCACCAACACCGACACCAACACTACCACTACCACTGCTAACACTACAAGCACTACTAGTGTGGGTACTATTATTGTTCACATTACTACCATTAACATTACCATCGATCATGCTGCTGTTCACCATCGGAGTACACATAGATCCAGCTAGCTGACTTATCATGTTCACTGTGGCACAATTCACAAGCACAGCAGCAACAAGTGGATTCAGTGCAGCCGCACTATTCTGTACAATATTACTCGTCAAATCTGTCACACTATTCACATTAGGCATACTCATTCCCATTGAATTCACAACAGGAGAATGAAGCCACAATGTAGGCAATGCATTGGAAACAACATTCGGCAATTGCACACTTCCTGATCCATTCATTTTACTCGACAGTATAGGTTGAAGTGGAACATTTTGTATGGTGGGAGCAACATGTGGTGTAAATGTGAGTAAATTGTGAATGGCATCATTCAGAGGTAGAATTCCAATAGGTTTAACCGAATCTGTGGTTACGGTGACTGCAGTTCCATTTCCAGTGGGTTCATCCAATTTACTATTCGACACTGGAATGTGAGATTCACTTTTCATATGAGAGTCATTTGAATTCATGTCTACATCATTCCCATTGTAATCTTGCTCTGCATAATCTTCTTGTTCTTTCTTTAATTCATCATCAAATGTTGTATCTTCCTGTTTCATACGATCTTCATCTGGATCTGTAGGTTCTACAATAACTATTTCATCATCATCACCAACACAGTCAAGTAGTTGAATCAATTCTGGATTTTCCATTTTAATTGATTGAGATGAATGTTTTGAATTAGTGGATAAGTTGAATTTTGATGATGATTTCATTGATGCAGGCATGAGAGTAGGTCGATGAAGCATGATTGTGATTTTGATTTAGAATATCCACAGATATTTTTATATGTATCTTTAGTGAAATTCCAAATGGTAATTAGTAATCCGAGTTACAGGATATTTGAAATATTGTTAGTAAAAAATAACAGTTAAATCCAAACATAGAAAGTCTACAATCATTGGTTTAATGTGAGGGTATCTAACCCGTTTAAAAGTGGAACATTTCATTTGTGTTATCATGTATCACCCACGCGGGGCGATAAGGCAGATTAGTTTTCTCTGTGAATGGGAAAATAAAACTGTCCACGCCCTAAAATAAATGAGGGGTCCATATAATTCTCCTTCTATTCTCTACCCTCCGTATGTTTTAGTGACAGCTAACTTACAAAGGACGAAAGAAAAACCAAGGTCGGTAAATCGAACTGCAGGTCGCAGTTTATCGTTTTGATTGGTTTATGCTAAGCTAGTTAATTTTAACCAATCATAAAGCGTGGTCTCTTACTTTACTAACCTGAGCTTATGACCGCACTTAGGCCGCGGAGCCTGTAGTTTAATTTTCGGGCATGTTTGTTACAGACATGAAAAACAACTAGTGAATGAGAGACAAATAAAATGAGAGGGCCATCTTGGATCAGGCTAAATTCATTGTACGTGGTCCCTCCTTTCTCTCTCTTTCTCTGTCAAGGCTTATTATCGTAAATATACACACATAACTAGACACACCAATGTCTACGTGTCTCTATATGGTTCTCTCAACAACCATTGGGGTACCTTAGCCAATGAAAAATTAGGACAAAACAAAGTATTTCAATAACACAAAGTCTCAATGAAAAAATCAGCCTCGAGTACTGGCGAACTTTTTTCTAATTTTTCACGCTACCTCGTCTATAATCAGTCTTTGTTCTAACCCTTAACATATGGGGATGGGACTTAGCTAAAACTGTATATCGCCAAAACCAAATAAATGACTTGTGTGTCTGTTATGATTATTAATCCTGAAGGAAATTTTTAGCGAATTTTTTTTCGTCTGATATATATATATATTTATAAGTCACTTATAAATTCTTGTTAAAATAGGTATAGGAAACTTGTATATTTCTCAATGAGTTCCAATAAATATTCCATCTATTCAAAGAAATTTCATCTAGCCCTTTGATCTTTTCTATGGGTCATAGCTTCTATAGGATATCCTTGATAATTTTGTAATTATATTTTTAATCAATTTCATTAATATAAATTATGAATGGCAACAAAATAATGAAAGGAATATTGATGTAATGATATTAGTGTCTATCTCATGTTAGAAATTTATGACAACTTTTCTTAGAATTTAAATATTTCATCAAAGACTGATCAGAATTCAATCTTAACTTTCAACAATGAATTAGTTCAAACTTTTATTAATAATCAATTCTATTTGTATTGTTTAGGTTGTGTGTGTGTGTGTGTTTTTTTTTTTTTCTTAAGACTTTGGAGCTGGATTACAGATACTGTGAACAAAGTCAATTCATCAGATTTGTTCGTATATACTACTTATGACCGTAAATAGCTTTAAGATAATAAGTTGACTAGAGGTATCCTATTCATCTCTTTCTTTATTCATGATGTTTAATTGATTAGTTGAATGGTCAAATTTCATAATTCAGATATTTGTATTTTGGTATCAAGTTCACAAGGAGATACTTCAACTGATTACAGACATGATGGTAGGTAGGGAAGCGTATACACTTTGACTTTATACAACTATAAGTTATTGATTAATAATTCGAACTCTTTAGAGATGTGTAAATTTCCTGATGGGTTGACTCACGAGATGATATTATTCTTATGAACGGAAACATTGCCTGGCATAGTTTAAAATCCATGATAATATTGCTGAGTAAATATTCTTAAGCAACTAATATTTCACCACAGATATATTAGAAATATTGCTCATATCTGCTGGGAAAACTGGGTAAGTAATAGTGAGGTTAGATACGGGGTATTAGGGAATGATGGTAAATCAGTTGATGAGGTTGTAAATGTTCATCGACTGAGATGGTTGAACCACGTGTTACGTATGCCTAATCACCGATTACCACGATGCGTAATGCTGACTAGTGTAGGGGATGGTTGGGAGAAAGCAAGGGATGGCCAAACCAAAACATGGTATAAGTGCTTGAAGTCACTAACTTCCAGTCTGAGCTATGTTGGTAGATGCAGACTACTTGGTTGGGGTCCACGTGACTATCGTAACCAATGGTTGGAGACTCTTGATGACATGGCTCAGAATCGATCACAATGGCGTCGGTGTATTCACTCTCTGTCTTCCTTTAAAGTATGAAATTAAAACCGCTTCCTATCTTTCGTTCTAGTAACTAATTCTTTCTTCCTGTACTATGTTCTTATACGCAATCTTTCTTTTGTATATTGCCACCACTGAATTAACCGCTTCTGTGAATCCGGTCTTCATCTTTCTGTGTTAATGAGGTATGTCAACTTGGACCGATGTACAGATGTGCCTACGTTGTAACTGACTGACTGACTGATAACTTGTGTTTCGATATCATCTCATACTTTTCATTTTTCTATCAAAATCTTCATTTTAACTGTATTTAAAAAAGGTTTTCCCACTCCTTCACCTTTCATTTTGTTGATTTCCTTTTTTGTGCAGTTTCGAGGTGAATTTTAATGATTAGGGTCGATACATATTTGTTCCAGGTTTTATACTCTGATCGACTAATTGATTAAACTAATAGTTAAAATGGGCGTATCATGCATAAGACATTTAATGATTTGATACCGATAAAAATTGATTAATTTCTAAGTGACAATCACTAGTGAATGTGCGATTTCATCGTGAAAACAAACATGAGATTGTAAATTGTAGAAACTTTTCGACGTGTATAGATAAACGGGTTTGAATGCAGATAAGGAAATGTTTGTCTCCAACCATAGGTTAATATTATCTCGAAACCCTTTACCCAGGACGGCCACGCTTCTATACATTGTTCAGACGAACATCCAGAAACTTTGTGAATTTATTAGTTGTAATGGACGGTGGTTAGAAGTGTAATCCAGGAAGTGAGTTTCCATCCATCTGTTTATAGGGCTTGTGACTTAGGGCAATACCGAGGTAATCCTCACAGGATGCACATATGCCAATAAGAGACTGGTAAATTGCAGTCCCTAACGTCAATGGGAAGATTTAAACAACCAATACACGATGCATTAATAAATTTGTGTTTTCTATATTTCAAACGTACTCGTATACTAGCAAGGATTACATGTTTAAATAGTCGGCAGTTAGGTGTGCATAGTACACTTGCCTCACACACATCAGTTAGTGAATGTTCAAATTCTTACCAAGAGATTTACTACCTCCAAAATCAATCACTACAGTTATCTTGAAAAATTCTCTGGGGTCGGTTGGTTGGTATTTAACGTAATCGTGGCACGTACTGAAAAGATTAATTCGGTTTTTATCAACATACTCCACCTATGACACAGGCTAAATACTCGTATATTCATTAAAATGATATTGTCAACTCTTATCACCTCTGATGTAAACGAGACGTTCGCCTATTAACCGACGGAAAAGTATACCAAGCAACAACTATTTCCGGTCTACTTTATAGCTATGAAACATGGGACTTGAAATAGAAGGTATGAGTAGATAACCTTTATCTGATCACTAATGACTACAAAGTATAAAATATGTATGGTGAAACATCTCGAGTGATCAGTACTGATGTTAGGCTGAGGGCATAGGTGGAGTCGACAAGTGAATTGATGAAACAGAAAATCTTCATTGGTGTAGGGAGTAAGACACCTATTACACATGACCAATAACCATTCATCCCGATCCACGACGTTGGAGATATAATAATCAATTGACATAGGACTAGAAGTCACAAAACCAATACATTATCAATATATGAAATTTTCCACTACTGGTCTGGACTTTACGTGAAAGTTTAAACTACCTAGTTGGAGACTTTAAACGAAATAACTGGAAATCTGTAGTAATAATGTGAATGTATTCACGTTTTATTTCCCTATTGATTTCATGTTCCAATATTATTAGAATACTGAATAATAACAAGTACCTAATATTATTTATAGAATGTGACAACCCTAACCGATGCACCAAGTTCTACCACGTCCTATTTTCCTTAGAACTGACTGAGACAACATTATTTTGTACATCTAATTGTACGAATTTATCTCTTCTTCACGAACTATATGTTCTACGTAGGCTTGATCAAATATGCACTGCAGTGGAATCGATGAAACGCGTTTCGTCATATTTCACACTGGTCAGTTGGATGTACTCACCACATCCTAGAGTTGATATTCACTTCGAGACTTCGGATGTACATATGTCAACTATGAATGATCAAATTTCAGTGGAAAAATCAACAACCGAATAATTATAAGCTACTATAATTAAAAAAGATATATCCTCTATATTTAGTTTTTTCTTCATGTCATTGAAGCTACTATTATTTCAACTATTCTACTACTCGTCTTGTTAATTTCCACTCTGACTTTACAAATATGATGTGCCAACTTGAACTGATACAAGTTTGTCCAATGTTCACCTTCATTTTTACTTTTAATCCTGTCTAGTTAAGTAGTTATAAACAGTCTTCAGTATTAGGAAGTGAACAAGTGACCATAACATATGAGCGAGGAAGACGTTTATCAAGGTATAATTTAAAAAATACTAATGTAAATCATGACCATACATTATATGGAAGGTGTAAGTTTTCATGACATGTCATTCAATGAATCATCAATATGAAGATCAAAATCATTGAATAAATTAAACCAGTTAACCATTGAGAACCAAGAAGAACTGGATAATTGTTTCTACCTAGTATGGGTATTTGCAATACTGAGACCATATGTCTTCGTTAAGGATTTAACCAGGCATCAACAGGCTTCGTGGTATGCCTGTTAAATGTAGATCAATGGTTTAGTGAGTTCCTCGAAACGCATTCTGAAGACAAACCAGCTATTCAGTATTTATATCAGACGGGTTTTGTGGGTATTATAGTAATTTCAATGGTTGAGATCATGAGTCAATTGAAGCTAGATCACCATGGAAAACCTGGAAGCACTGGACGGCCGTTTCGTCGAGTGCTTCCAGGTTTTCTATTCAGTATTTACTGGCATCATGGTTCTCTAAATGCAATCACTCTGTTATGTGAACTGTAATGATAAACTGGATGGATAAGAACAACAGCACCAATGAAAAGTGAAATACACACCCATGTAGTCTGATAATATTTCTCACTGATTCCTCAGTTCTATTTTATCGCACATATTATTTAGTCAGTCCAACAAATCAATTATATTGATCTCCTGTTAGCTTGTGAAAACAATAAGCTTTCTAATCGGTCATTGAAAACAACAAAATCCACACAACAAACAAATGTGAACCATTTGAGCATTACACTGAATTGTTCAAAATCACTGAAAATGATGAGAAGAGTTAACGACATATAATGGGAGGTGAGTATAAGAATGAGAAAGTTGGTCAAATGAATAGGATTGTGCACAAGAATCAACAAGTCTGTCTACTTTGGTTAGGACAGTGTCAAATAATGAAACACTTGAGAAGTATAAGAAGAGAAATAGTATCAACAGTGATGAAAAGGAACAAGTAAGATGGAACAGTGATTTGTGTTTTGTGTAGGGTTCCACGTGAAATTCAAATGATGCTAACAAATGAATGTGACACGACACTGGAGATTAATAATAGTAGATTTGATCGTGAAAATCTTCAACCACGAATTCTGATTATTTCACAGATTCCAATTTGGAAGTATATATGTAGCGTCCATAGGTCAGTCCACGAGACAGTCATCTCGATATAATCCCTTGATCCAATCATCACGAATATTGATTGAAATTCTATGTTCACTAATATTGTACGTGTGGGTAGACAGTGGTTAATTATGCACAAACATGTCCCATTCACACACGTCGATGAGATTTTAAAGTGTTCTTGATCAGTTTATCATTTCAACCATTTCAATGTATCCCAAATCTGACCTCAACATCCCTAACTTGACATTTCTTCGAAACATGAGTAATGATTAGAAGTCATCTATAGTGAAATAACTAATTCTCACGGATGTGCTCTATTGTGAAATGAGGTGTTTAACAATCGTAGAGGGATACAGACAGAATTGTTGCTCAGTATATTTGGTTGTTGACTGACAGAAGAACAGATGTCTAGAATGCTGAACAGATGTAATGATTTTGCGGAATTCGAGGTTGTTTATTCCATATATTTTTAGATTTTGTCAGCCACCCATTTTCAGGATATGTCAATTGGTTAACTTCGATCATGTTAAGATTTAAAATATTAGTCTGTAGTTTGACCATCAGAAACTGATATAGGACGTTTATAGAAAGTTTAGTTGGACAACTATTGTGCATGAGGAATCACTCGGTAGTTGTATCATCGTCTACAATATCAAAAGGGATCGAGCTCAGGATCTTAAGGTCCCATGACGAATTTCTGAATTTCAGACTACTGAGTTCACAACCAATGGAATAAAAATCACTCTTTACTCAATTTGTAGCATTGTGAAACCACCATGCACAGCAACGGATAGATGATATATGTCTCACCCCGATGTGGTTTAACTTCACCGCTCATGGCTTCCTACAAGAGGCCGTATGACCTACCTCTTGAAGTTAATAACTAGTTAGCACACGACTTACTTACTTAATTACTTACTTACTTACTTACTTACGCCTGTTACTCCCAATGGAGCATAGGCCGCCGACCAGCATTCTCCAACCCACTCTGTCCTGGGCCTTCTTTTCTAGTTCCATCCAATTCTTGTTCATTTTTCTCATATCTATCTCCACTTCCCGGCGTTATGTATTCTTTGGTCTTCCCCTCCTCCTTCGACCTTGAGGATTCCATATGAGGACTTGTCTTGTGACGTAGTTCGGTGCTTTCCTCAATGTGTGTCCTATCCACTTCCAGCGCTTCTTCCTGATTTCTTCCTCCACTGGGATCTGATTTGTTCTCTCCCACAGTAGGTTGTTGCTTATAGTGTCCGGCCAACGGATCCGAGGTATCTTACGTAGACAACTGTTAATAAACACCTGTATTTTTTGGACGATGGATTTCGTACTTTTCCAGGTTTCCGCCCCATACAGTAGAATTGTCCTGACATTTGTATTGAAAATTCTGACTTTGGTGTTGGTTGCCAATTGTTTTGAGTTCCAGATATTCTTCAGTTGTAAATATGCTGCTCTTGCTTTGCCAATCCGTGCCTTCACATCTGCATCGGATCCACCATGTTCATCGATGATACTGCCCAAATATGTAAAGGTTTTTACATCTTCCAAAGCTTCTCCGTCAATTGTGATTGGATTGGTACATGTTGTGTTGTATCGAAGAATCTTGCTTTTCCCTTTGTGTATATTGAGACCTATTGCTGCTGAGGCTGCAGCTACACTGGTTGTCTTCTCCTGCATTTGTTGTTGTGTATGCGATAGAAGAGCCAGATCATCTGCAAAGTCTAGATCATCCAATTGCATCCTAGCTATCCACTGTATCCCGTGCTTCCCTTCAGATGTTGATGTCTTCATGATCCAGTCGATCACCAGGAGAAAGAGAAAGGGTGACAGTAAACAACCTTGCCTGACACCGGTCTTTACTTCGAACGACTTTGTCAACTGTCCTCCATGCACGATTTTGCAGTTTAATCCATCATAGGAATTCTGTATGATATTGACTATCTTCTGAGGCACGCCGTAGTGTCGAAGAAGCTTCCATAGGGTTGTTCTGTCCACGCTATCAAATGCTTTTTCGTAGTCGATGAAGTTGATATAGAGTGATGAATTCCATTCAATTGATTGTTCCACAATGATCCGTAGAGTTGCGATTTGGTCTGTGCACGATCTATCCTTACGGAATCCTGCCTGTTGGTCTCGAAGTTGGGCGTCTACGGAGTCCTTCATCCTGTTTAACAATACCCTGTTGAAGACTTTTCCTGGTATTGGAAGAAGAGTGATTCCCCTGTAGTTGTCATAGTTGCTGAGATCGCCTTTCTTTGGTATTTTGACTAGAAGTCCTTCTTTCCAGTCTTTTGGTACCTGTTCCTCATCCCAGATCTTTCTGAAGAGAGTTTGGAGTATCCTTACAGTTGCCGCTACGTTTGCTTTCAGTGCTTCTGCTGGAATGCTGTCTAGTCCTGCTGCTTTGCCACTCTTGATTTGTCTGATAGCCATGCTGATTTCTCCAATTGTCGGTGCGCCAACATCAATTGGGAGGTCCGTGAGTGCTGCTTCGATGTTGGGTGGGTTCAGTGGGGCTGGTCGATTCAAGAGTTCTTTGAAGTGTTCTACCCACCTGTTTCGTTGTTCTTCAATATTGGTGATTATCTTGCCTTCCTTGCTTTTCACTGGTCGTTCTGGTTTACGGTGATTTCCAGAGAGTTTCTTTGTTGTTTCATACAGTTGTCTCATGTTTCCTTCTCTGGCAGCCTTTTCCGCCGTCAATGCCAAATCCTCCACATATTTACGTTTGTCAGTTCTGATGCTCCTTTTCACTCGCTTGTTTACTTCTGTGTATTCAGCCTGTGCCTTGACTTTTTCTGCTCTTGTTCGACTGGTATTGATTGCTGCTTTCTTGTTCCTCCTTTCTTGAATCTTATCCAGTGTATCGACCGTGATCCAATCCTTGTGATGGTGCTTCTTGTGGCGCAGAACCTCATGACATGTTGAAGTGATTGCCTCTTTTATCTCTTTCCAGTTGCTCTCCATAGTAGTTCCTTCTCCATTGAGTAGATCATGAAAGGCTTGGAACTTATTGTTGAGGGTTATCTTGAATTTATTGAGTTTGTCATTATCCCGAAGAAGAGACGTATTAAATTTTTGTGATATTGTCCGCCCCGTTGTCCAGTGCCTCTTGAGTTTCAATTTCATCTTGGCGACCAGCAAGTGATGATCTGATGCTATATCAGCTCCTCTCTTTGTTCTCACGTCCTCCATCGTCCTCCTGAACTTTTTGTTGATGCAGATATGGTCGATTTGGTTCTGTGTGCTGTGATCCGGTGAAGTCCATGTGGTTTTGTGTATGCGTTTATGTGGGAATATAGTCCCGCCTATGACCAGTTTATTGAAGGCACACAGATTTGCAAATCTCTCACCATTTTCGTTCCTTTCTCCCAGTCCGTGTCGTCCCATGATCTCTTCATATCCGGTGTTGTCAATTCCAACCTTGGCACTTAGGTCTCCCATCAGAATAGTCAGGTCCTTTGTTGGGCACTTCTCGACGATTGACTGCAGCCTATCGTAGAATTGATCTTTAGCGTCTTCATTGTAGTCATTGGTAGGCGCGTAGCATTGTATGACGTTCATTGTAATCCCCGTTTTCTTTGTTTTGAAGGAGGCTTTGATGATCCTTGGTTTATGAGATTCCCATCCTATAAGTGCATTTTGTGCTTGTTTGGACAGCATCAATGCAACTCCTTGTGTATGTGGAGCATTTTCTTGTTCATGTCCGGAGTACAACAGCAGCTCCCCTGAAGCTAGTCGTTGTTGTCCAACTTGCGTCCAATGTGTTTCACTGATCCCAAGCACCTCTAAATTGTATCTCCTCATTTCTGCAGCAATTTGGAAAACTCTCCCAGTCTTCCACATTGTGCGAGCATTCCATGTACCTAAATAAATGGTTGCTCTGGTTGTCAGAAGGGGCATCGGCCTCAAGACTTCCGAAGAAACTCGGCTTTCATCATGAGGCGTCATAATTCTTCTAAACGAAGACCTCCTGACTCCCAGGGCAGAGTTTAAATGGCTTGAATAATTTTTTCTGGTTAGCGTTTTTTTAGCGAGTTAGTTTTCTACGGGATGGGGTCGCTAACCCCATGCCCAACCCTCCTCCTTTATCCGGGCTTGGGACCGGCAGTAGCCCCCGGAAAGGGACTCCAGGAGGAGTTTAGCACACGATCACCAATATTATTATTATTATTATTATTATTATTATTATTATTCAATATTATATTTTGGTACAGTATAGAATTCTCAAAACAAAGTATTTCAACAAGTTTCCGTTTCCTATTTCTTGATTTATCCTGACGATAAATATTGAGTGGTCGCCAGTTTAATGTTAGCAGTTCAGGAATCGACATCTGAATAATGTAATTTTCTTTTCGATATATTTTGCCAGCAACCACAATGTCTCCGATTGTGCAATTTCCTACTTGAATAGGTAGTGCAATCAATTGAAATAATGATCTGTTGAAACAGACAAAAACAGATAACTTGTTGAAATATCTAGATGGGAAGAAGAGGTAGTCCGTATATTCAATCAGGCCGCCTAGTCTTTTAGAGATTTTTCTTTTCTTAGTAAAAACTAGAGACTTCATCCAGTAATCTAATCCGGAAAAATTTCAATCATGTATCAGCGACAATTAACTCCGCCTGTAGCTCTCCTAGAGTTACTGCCGGTTCCAAGCCCGGATAAAGGAGGAGGGTTGGACATGGGGTTTGCGACCCCATCCCGTAGAAACCTAACTCTCTAAAAAAACGCTAACCAGAAAAAATAACTTAAACCATTTAAACTCTGCCCTGGGAGTTAGAAGGTCTTCATTTAGAAGAAATATGACGCCTCAGGGTGAAAGCCGAGTTCCTTCGGAAGCCATGAGGCTGACGCCCCTTCTAACAACCAGAGCAACAATTTTTATAGGTACATGGAACGTCCGGACAATGTGGGAGACCGGAAAGACCAGTCAAATAGCAACGGAAATGAGGAGATACAACTTGGCACTACTGGGGATCAGTGAAACCCATTGGACCCAAGCTGGACAACAAAGGCTAAATACGGGAGAGATGCTGCTATACTCCGGTCACGAAGAGGAAAATGCTCCACACACTCAGGGAGTTGCTCTAATGCTGTCCAAAGTAGCACTAAATGCACTTGTAGGATGGGAATCTCACGGATCCAGAATCATCAAGGCATCATTCAAAACAAAGAAGGAGGGGATCACAATGAACATTATCCAGTGTTATGCACCCTCCAATGATAGCAACGACGACGTTAAAGATCAATTCTATGAGAGGCTGCAATCAATCATAGAGAAGTGCCCAAGAAAGGACCTCACCGTTCTGATGGGAGATCTAAACGCTAAAGTCGGAATGGACAACACCGGATATGAAGACATCATGGGACTGCATGGACTGGGAGAGAGGAACGAAAACAGAGAAACATTTGCAAATCTGTGTGCATTCAACAAATTGGTCATAGGCGGCACAATATTTCCACACAAACGTATACACAAAGCTACATGGATCTCACTGGACCACTCCACAGAGAACCAGATAGATCATATTTGTACCAATAAAAAGTTCCGAAGGACAATGGAAGATGTGAGAACCAGGAGAGGAGCGGACATAGCTTCAGATCACCATCTAGCTGTGGCCAAATTGAAACTGAAGCTAAAGAAGAACTGGACAACTGGACAAACAGCACTACAAAGGTTCAATACAGCCTTCCTTCGAAATACTGACAAACTCAATGAATTCAAGGTAGCTCTCAACAACAGGTTCCAACCCTTACAGGATCTGCTGAAGGAAGAAGAAACCACTATGGAGGACAACTCGAAAGGTATCAAAGAAGCGTTAACTTCAACGTGTGAAGAGGTTCTGGGCCCCAAGAAACATCATCTCAAGGAATGGATTTTTATGGAAACACTGGACCGGATCAAAGAAAGGAAGAACAAGAAGAAAGCAATTAACAATAATCGAACACGAGCAGAGAAAGTCCAAGCACATGCTGAGTACATAGAAGCAAACAAGCAAGTGGAGAAGAGCATTAGAGCCGACAAGCAGAAATACGTGGGAAAACTAGCAAAGACGGCGGAGAAAGCTGCAAGAGAAGGAAATATGAAACAGCTTTATGATACAACGAAGAAACTAGCAGGGAAATATAGTAAATCAGAGAGACCAGTCAAAGACAAAGAAGGAAGACCAATCACTGAGATTCAACAACAGCGGAACAGATGGGCAGAGTACTTCGAGGAACTCCTGAATAGGCCGGGACCAATGAATCCACCGGACATCGAAGCAGCACACACAGATCTCCCTATAGATGTCAATCCACCAACGACAGAAGAAATCAGAATGGCCATCAGACAAATCAAAAGCGGGAAAGCAGCAGGACCTGACAATATACCAGCTGAAGCGTTGAAGTCAGACATCGAAGTAACTACGAACATGCTTCGTCTTCTATTCAAGAAGATTTGGGAAGAGGAACAAGTGCCGATGGACTGGAAGGAAGGACACCTCATCAAGATTTCAAAGAAGGGAGACCTGAGCAAGTGTGAAAACTACAGAGGCATTACACTACTGTCAATACCAGGAAGTCTTTAACAGAGCGTTACTGAACAGGATGAAAGACACAGTAGACGCTCAACCTCGAGATCAACAAGCTGGATTCCGTAAGGACCGGTCGTGCACAGACCAAATTGCGACACTACGGATCATCGTCGAACAATCAATTGAGTGGAACTCGTCACTCTACATCAACTTCATTGATTATGAGAAGGTATTTGACAATTTAGATAGGGGGACGTTATGGAAAATTCTTCGACACTATGGAGTTCCTGAGAAGATTGTCAACATTATCCGGAACTCATACGACGGACTACAGTGCAAAGTAGTGCATGGAGGACAGCTGACAAATGCATTCCAAGTGAGGACCGGAGACAGACAAGGCTGTCTACTCTCTCCCTTCCTCTTTCTTCTGGTGGTCGACTGGATTATGAAGACCTCGACATCTGAGGGAAAACACGGCATACAATGGACAGCTCAGAACTAATTAGACGATTTAGACGTCCCAGATGACCTAGCCCTCCTATAACATACACACGAACAAATGCAAATAAAGACAGCCAGCATAGCAGCAGTCTCTGCATCAGTAGGCCTCAACATACACAAAGGGAAAACCAAGGTCCTCAAACACAACACGGAGAACAGCAATCCAATCACTCTTGATGGTGAAACTCTGGAAGACGTGGAATCCTTCACATACCTGGGAAGCATCGTCGACAAACAATGAGGTTCAAATGCAGACGTAAAGGCGAGGATTGGCAAAGCAAGGAAAGCATTCCTTCAATTGAAGAACATATGGAATTCAAAACAACTTTCAACCAATACCAAAGTCAGAATCTTCAATACGAACGTCAAGTCAGTTCAACTGTACGGAGATAAAACTTGGAGAACTACAACAACCACCATCAAAATGGTACAAGTATTTATCAATAGCTGTCTACGCAAGATACTCAACATCCAATGGCCAGATACCATCAGCAACAGCATTTTGTGGGAGAGAACCAACCAGCTTCCAGCTGAAGAAGAAATTAGGAAAAGACGATGGAAATGTGTTATGAACGTGTGATCCACCTATTAGAGAGCAGCGTATTATCGATCGATACAGTGACGCATCAAATACGAGCGAGCAGCCTAGAGTTCTGATTGGCCCTGCTTCCCTATCTAGCCCAGCCAGTTGAGTCCAGAACACAATACCAGCTTCCGAATCAACCAAATCATTTATTTCAGACATACTCGGTTTATATATCAATCAGGCAGACCACAACGTACCATAAAATAGAAAATAACATATGTACACAAATAGGCCAAAAAGTGGCTGTGAATGTGGGAGACAGTAATTAATAAACTGAGCATAATTTAGGGACAGTAAATCGTAAAATGATAAATTATAGGTCAAAGTGAAGCTTATGATAAGGGGAATATAAATATACATAATCTAACTATTGAATAGTTATACCGTAAGAATATATAGATAATATTAGTCAATTAATGTCTCAGAAGTTACTCGTGATTTAATCTTCGCTCGGATATAACAAAATGGATAGGACATACATTGAGGAAATCATCAATCTGCATTACGAGACAAGCGCTAACTTGGAATCCTGAAGGGAAGAGGAAAACAGGAAGGCCAAAGAACACATTACGTCGGGAAATAGAAGCGGATATGAAAGGAATGAATAAGAACTGGAAAGAGCTCGAAAGGATTGCCCAGGACAGGGTTGGATGGAGAATGCTGGTGAGTTGCCTATGCTCCTTCACGAGGAGTAACAGGCGAAAGTAAGTAAGTAAGTATCAGCGACAATTCAGTTAGCTAATATTGATATATAATATTTTGTGTCTTAGAGATAAACAACTGCGGGTTTAACTTAACACACTTATTTCCCAGTTAGGTTTACTTAACCAGATCCAGTTGAGTAGGCAGGGGAGATAGACAAATTAGCGTCGTATTCTGCACAAAGTTCTATAGGCTTTTTCAATTCTTCAGACTATGGACCGATAATCTGCACTAGTCTGTACGAGATAAATCGACAGATTAATGATAGATATTATTGACCGAAAATAAAACATGTAAAATATCGCCATTTTTAAAGCATTTTAAGCAGACATGGATAGTAGCTAACAGTAGAATCGAGGACTCGTGTTTCTTCCAAATTGGGACTCGTCGTCTGGATGTTCCTGAATACCAGATTTGATGTTCACTCCAAAACTCAAACCTAGTACCGTTCGCTTGAAACGCCACCGCGTAATCCACTTAGCTACTGATTCCAGATAGCCATTGGTTTGCTCAGTATGAATTAAAAATTCAAGAGTCTATCTAAGCTAAACAAGCATTAAAATCCTGAAAGCACTGGACGATCATTTCATCATAGTATGGGACTCCTCAGTAATGCACATCCACGATTCTGCACCAACGTGACTCGAACTCAGGACCTTCGGGTCTCGAGTGAGAACGCTTAACCACTAGACCAATGAGCCGACATCCAACGGTGTTAATGTCAAACTTAAATCGATCCATGATTTTGCCCAACCCTTCATCTTGAAGCACATGATTAAATGACGAGTAACTTCTGAGACATTAATTGACTAATATTATATATATATATATATATATATATATATATATATATATATATATATATATATATATATATATATATATATATATATATATATATATAATTGATGTTAGTGTACAAAACTTTCAGTCACACTTTCGTATAAGTGAAGCCTATCAGGTTGCCAATATTGAAGTATACACTAAATCATAACTGACAGTTGAATCACATTCAATCAAAATTTCAAATTACTGAGTATTTCAAATTTTCACTCACTTAGTATACAACAGAATGATTAGTGTTCATTCAAGTTAAACTAATTGGGGTTGAATCATCCTGAAATGAGACTGATAAAGGTCATTTAAACAAAGAATAGACAAATTTTTTGAGATGGTGGAAAAGATTTGTAGCTCAGGTAGATGATTTTGAGGGAGTTTTGTTCTCTGAGCTGGATGGTTTGGTCATGAAGCTTTCATCTTTCTTCTGAACGACATCATCAGCACAAACTTCAGATAGACTTCTATCTGAAGCTTCATGACCAAACCATCCAGCTCAGAGAACGAAATTCCATCAAAAAGACAAATTTTTTCTCTATGAAACTAAACATCTATTTGTATAAATTTATTGGATGAAGTTTGTGAAGTTTGATTTAAAGGTAGTGTGTTTATGATAGATTAACTCTAAATGAGGTTCCATTGAAAAACAGATAGTACCTGACAGTTATATACACCTTTCCTAAACACAAAACTTCCTTAAATATGAGATTATAATAAAATTATTATAGCTGACTAATTTCATGTTAGTCCAGTCCTTTAATAATAATCAAATCTTATCTATCAGGCTGCGATTTCGTCAGTGGTCTAAGTGATTAGGCATCACGTTCTCTAAGTTGAAATGTTTGGTAATCGGAGATAGTCGATATGAAACACTAGACCTCAATATTTTTCAGTCTCGTTGTGGATATTCTTCATTGATTTTTGGTCAGTTCTCGTTAATATATGGATCAAATGAGTGATAATTCAAACACTTACTATTAATTATATAAATATATTCATTGAATTAATTATTGACTATCTGGACTTAGTAGTTCAATTGACAATGTGTTACGTTTAAAGTAAAAGATTCTGCTTTTCAGTCTTAGTGTGAATGTCGACATTGGGATATAGGTACATCCACCCGACAAGTACGAAAGTAGGACAAAATGCGCGTTCTACTTTCCAGTGATAACCATAATTCATCTATTCTATCGAATGGTCATTAGTAATTTATTTGACTTTTGTTCGCCTTTATATAAAATATCACTGATATGTAAATATATCATCAATTTATTTGAAATGAATATTACACAAATATATCACATTCTTCAATTTAATTCTATATCTAATTTACTTAGTACAATATCTAACATATTGTAAACTATTCACACAGATTTTATGTTATACAGAACAACAAATAGTCACTGATCAAATAGGTGTTAAATACACTAGAATTCATTCAATCAAGAAGATATATATTCACGATTAAAAATCTATTTAATATCGTCTAAGAGCATGAACCAAATGACATTGTTTTGATTTAAAAGTAGATGATCCTAATGGAATTCACAAAATACAGTACTGTCGCACAGTTAAAAATAACAAACAAACAAATAATCTCAATAGTTGAAATCATGAGTTCATTGAAGCTAGATCACTATGGAAAACCTGGAAGCACTGGACGGCCGTTTCTTCCTAGTTTGGGTCTTCTCAGCAGTGCTCATCCACGATCCAGCCTTCCGCGAGGTTCGAACCCAGGAGCTATCAGTCTCGCACGCGAGCGCTTAACCATTAGACCGCTGATTTCAACTATTGAAATTACTAAAATCTCCACAGAACCAATTCCGATAATAATCATATGCTCACTAGTGACTGACTTCAAGAGACACTCCTGGAGTTCTAGTGAGAAGCCGTGACCAGTGCAGTTCAACCAGGTCTGTTGTGAGATATCACCTCACTGAAGATAATGGTGGATGTTTCGCTCAGTTTCGTGGATTGGTTGAAGTTCGACATTAACACCGTCGGATGCCGGCCAGTTCAGTGGTCCAGAGGTTAAGAGTTCGCGCGCGAAACCGACAGGTCCTGGGTTCGAGTCTCATGGGGCGGATTCGTGGATGCGCATTGCTGAGGAATTCCACAATAGGATTAAACTGTCATCCAGTGCTTCCAGGTTTTCCATGGTTGTCTAGCTTCAATTGACTCATGATCTCAACCATCAATATAATTACTGACTGAATGTTCTTAAGTTACATTTAAATTGTTTGAGTATATACATCGATATTTCTCAAGATGATAACGTCTAGTTTCTAAGATTTAGTTAGTTCTGTGTAACTTTGTTTAATGCAAAAATGAAACCTTAAAATAGAGAATTATTCTCATTGATTTGATTAATTAATTTTAGTAGGAAAGAAACTCATAATTCATCGTCATTGAGTACATTATATGTTAAGAGAATAGGTGAAACTTCCTATACTTAGACTAGGTGTGAAATATGAGTTGAGAGTCGTTTGACGAATTTCCAGGTACATGCATTTCATATACTGTTTCAACACTTTATTTATAAGATACTACAGCTACGTTTCAAGTTATTCGACAAATCGCGTATTATTTCCCAGTTATGGGACTGGGTGGAAAATGTGAAGTGGTCAGTTTAACTCATGGAGTCAATAGATTCAATAAAGTTGGGCAAATTATACTATACTGATGATCCTGAGCGATTTATCACCCGTTCAGGAAACTCTATTTTTGTTATGATAAACACTCCCTTGTATGTTAAATTATTCAACATCGTAAAGGAAAAAGGTTAGGTTTACGTGTTAGGAGTTGAGCTAGTGTTGTGTGCTAAAGTTATAAACCTATCAAGTTTTTGTCATCAACGGGTATTAGCTTTAATTCAACCATGTTACACAAACACTTTTGAAAATGGACTGAATCACGAAAAGTACTCTCACACAAAATCTGCGTTGACAGTAAGTTTTACTGGGGTCGTTTATTTTGTCATCATTTAGACTGGACGATGTTCGTTGACGGATTCGCCACTTTAATGGCCCGAGTTCTGACTCCAATTTGATCGTATGAATGATTGTTTTTAAAATATACATGTCGCCTATCCTCGTATATCATCATTGATTTAAATCGTGTTAGTCAATAATGGAATTAAATAAGTCAAATACGAGAATGAACTTTTGAATACATATATTTTCTATATGAAGCAAATGAAATAGAGCGAAACCAAACGACCATCAGTGAAGATAGTTGGTAAGCCCACTCCATTTAGTCAAGCGTTAATCAATATTTGTAGTCACACAAAAATAGGCTACAGACATTTGATCAATAGGATAAGAAGTGTACATACTTATATGCACTTATATAAAAACAGTGAAGATTGATAAGCGAATAATTAACAAGGTGAGAATACAACTCAACTATAATGAATAGATTGGCCTGTTCGAAAGCCAGAATAAGTGATATGGGCTTAACATGTCAACCGACACTACAAAGTATTTCTTGTAGCTTAGCTTAAGCACTGTGTCGTACTCGTTATTTGGTTTGCATAGTAGATATTTTTATTGATTTTTACTAAAAGTTGTATAGAACTGTGATCTGTTGGATTATCACAACAACTAGGTTAAAGATCTAGAGAAAGTGAAATTCATTTACCTATGACGTTATCTGAATGACACAGAATACAAACAAATGAAGACCCTGAATTAGTTTATACTTCATTTTTCATCAAAAAATAAGAGGATTTCAATGAACTAAAATGAGTCTTTTATGGGCTACACTTTTAACTGAAATGAATTTTCTATTAAATACATGTACTGTGTGCTTATTATTTTCTTCTCTTTGTACTCACTGTCCGTCAATGATTATTATCATAATATTACAATATCATAATTTTCTTGCTGCCCAGTTGTACCAGAATTTATGTGCATTATATAAATAAATGTAGTTGGTCGATTGTTATGACATTACCAGTTGGTTTAAAATAAAGCTATGTGTACATTATTTTCTCTAAAAGTACAATATGTTTTATGTCTGGAAACAATTTAAATAATCAAATATCTAATATAACTTATATTGCCTTTAGAAAGAGATTCTATTATATCCAAGCCGGCAAAAGACCCAAATGAGTAGCGATTGAAGAGTTTAAATCTTTTCACAGTACTTATCATCGAACAAGGATCTCTTATTAACACTCAGTGTATGAAAAAAAGTACATCTTGACTCATTATGGGAGTGGTCATTTCTGACCCCATCGTTAAAATGTCTTCACAACACTAAAGGATAAGATCGTATTACGAGTCTATGTTAATCATCGAGTCGTCAGTCCCAGGGATTTTTTAAAGAAATAAGTGGTAACACATCTAGTTATCAACAGGTTTATAAAGAAGTTAGATGAGAAAACATATTCTTCATGGAAGAACTAATATAGACTAACTGGTATAATGTCAACAATTATGAAGATTGGCAGATTTGCTTCTGTGCTTCTTCAGGTTCAATATGACTCATATTCGATTGTATGGGTTATACCAAGCATTCAACTACAATTAACGGGATTTCAGTTGCTTGATAAAATCAATAACTTATACTGGAGACTGAACAGTGTTACTGTCGATCATCAGCTGAATAAAGAAACGTTCGGCATGGTGTTAGAAAACCCATTTCGTAAAGAAGAAAATTTCTTAAAATATCCTAGCCAGAAAAATTATTTAAATCACTTAAACTTTGTTCTGGGAGTTGAAGGATCAAAATTTAGAAGAACTATGACGTTTCACGGTAAACAGCGAGATTTAATAACAGCGTAACAGGTGAGTAGAGCACTCTGAATAGTTCATGAATAGACCAGTCCCACTGAATTCACCGGACATCGAGGCGGCACACACAGACCTTCTCATAGCTGGTACTCCACCAACAATCGAAGAAATCAGCAAGGCACCAGACAAATCAAGATTGGCAAAGGAGTAAAACCAGACAACATACCAACTGAAGCACTGAAGTCAGAAAAAGAGGTAACTGTAACGAATTAAAGATTCACTAGACATCGAACTTTGAGATCAGTAGGTTGACTTTCGTATGAAACGATCATGCACCGAGTAAATCGCAATGTTATGGATCATTTTTGAGTAGTCAGATGAATGGAACTGGTCGATATGTATCAACGTCCTTGACTACGAGCAAGCATTTCATAGAATATATCTAACATTAATCTTGGTTAGCTAACCTATGAAAAGCAGGAAGCACTGGACAGTTGTTTCGTCCTAGTATTGCATCCCTCGACAGAGCCAATCGATCTTCAGATCAGGAACAGGTAAATTAAATATTCTTATTGCATTCTGGAGGCACGTTTCGTATTAAACAGATGATGAATGTGGAAACCACATTCATTTCTTCAGAAAAATCAAACATTGGTGCTTAGCACATGTAGTCACGGTTTGCGAACTGCCAATTACGTAAACACGTCAGCATGATGTATTTCTCCTGTCTATCGTCTTTATGTTTCACACTATTTTTGTCTTTCTCTTTCCTCTAAACAGATCTGTTTGGTTTATCTGATTATGGCAGCTAGACAAAATCGATTTCTTCATTCTATCGTGTTTGTGCGTTATTATTAATTTCTCTCACTCACACACATACACATATCATCCAAGAGAAAAGAGAGAGGGGAGGAATGATGATATAGGGACAGGACAGTAAAGTATCACATAACCTACGGTTACCCTCAAGCTATGAAAGAAAGAATGCACAACCATTTACTCGTTATTTCTCTGGACTTCGGTAGAATTTCCTAGCTCAATTTGGTATGAATAAAATTTGATATGCATCTCACAAACCGACCAGTGTGATCTACACAGAACGATGTAACAATAGAGAAACTTACTGTTTGATTAGATGATATCTGATTACTTCACTTGATTATGTGTAAAAAGTATATGCTATTAATTTGGGTATGATAAAATCTATCGAAATTTCATGGTTCATATTCTACTACAGTCTGCATTCGACGTGCCATTCAATTTACAGACATTCCATAAACAATAATTTAAAATTTCAAGCACATAAAAAGTGAATCAAATGAATCTGGGATAAATACAATTTTCATAGTAAACCAAGTACTATACAGCCTACTCAAGTAAACCCCAGAAATCGTCACAAAGTGAAGTATTCCATAGGCGATCAAAAAACAACAACCTGACATCATATGATACACATATGTGTAATGGAATGAATAAAGCAACTCAATAAACCAGATATTGTTACAAAATCTTTCCTTTCTATGTATATATAATGTACATAAACCAATGGTAGTAACTTCTAAAAACAGTTCAATTTATACAAAATAGAGAATAGTTTATGATAGGTAGAATATTAAACCAAATATCGATTGATTCACCAACTATAAAGTTCAGACAAAATCTGGTCAATGAGATTACAAGGTAACATGGATTTTGTTAATGATAATACTTATAATTATAACTAAAATCACTGAGCATATGAATGTTTAATTAGCTGTTGATTGAATGGATGATATTCATAAGAAAATGTAATTAATTATTGGTTACTAGGACGTACACCACGAAGGTGGACATAGGTGTGACATCGTAATTCATACTTTTGAACGAATGATGCATTACATTGATCACAAACAAAAGGTCGTATACCTGTATGTCGATATATATGATCACGCAGTTTATTTCTTTTCAGGAATGCTTTACCACATTCTTTAAATGGACAAACATGAGGTAACTTCATTCCGGAATCCCAACTTACCGTGGGAATAGACGGTTTAAGAAGAGGTGCATTTGATTTCGGTGCAATAAGCGGAAGAGTATGATTTTTATGAATATTCGATGCTATCGATAATTCACTTGTAATTTCAATTGATTCTGTTGATTTAGGTAACACATCTGGTGAAATAGTAGTTATTTCAGAGCTACCCTGAGTATTAGATCCTGGTTCAGAATTATCAAAACTTGTTCCGAATATGTTACGTACCATAGTGATAGGATATTGTGCCAGTCGTTTAGAACGTTTATGGACATATACATGAGTTAATTCATGAGATTTAACTCCGGATAATCGTGCGAAAGTAGCACCACAACCTGGTTTTCGACAAACGTAGGGCCTTTCACCAGTATGAGTTCTCAAATGTTCTTCGAGTCTATTCAACTCTGAATAGGATCTACTGCATCCAGGAAATGTACAAGCATGTCGACGAGGCTGATCCTTATCACCTGTAGAATGTTGAGATAATTTATGTCTTTTTAAATCCTCCTCTGAAAAGCATTTCATGTTGCAGTTCGGTGCATCACATGGTATCGGACCAGTACCAGTATGTGTTGATATATGTAGGTTTAAACGATATCGTCTCGTGTAAGATTTGTTACATTCTGGATATGTACAGTGATACTTCCTCAATTCTCTAGTAGAATTAATACTGGACGATGCTGTGGGAAATGGAACTACCACAGATGATTCAGTATCTGTAAGTGTTAATCTATTAATGGTATTTGCTTTAAGAACATTCTCCACTGAAACGTTTACATAGAATTTTCCAATATTATATGATAAGTTACTACTTTTAGCTTGATTTCTACCAGATGACAGTGAAACCATAATATTATCAACATTCGATGGTGTCACAATTATACCACCAATATTATTATTGTTATTATTGTTCGTATTGAGAGTTGCAGCAGACGAGACAACTGTACTAGTAACGCCAACATTACACAAACTATTTGGTGCAGTAATTATACCTCCACTTGTATTCAGTCCTAATCCCGATATATACGTAGACAACGGAATCGCAGATAACAAATTGGGAAGTAATGACGCTGTAGGGATTATTACAGTGTTGACTCCACTACTACTACCACCACTACCACCAACACCGACACCACCAACACCAACACCAACACTACCACTACCACTGCTAACACTACAAGCACTACTAGTGTGGGTACTATTATTGTTCACATTACTACAATTAACATTACCATCGATCATGCTGCTGTTCACCATCGGAGTACACATAGATCCAGCTAGTTGACTTATCATGTTCACTGTGGCACAATTCACAAGCACAGCAGCAACAAGTGGATTCAGTGCAGTCGCACTATTCTGTACAATATTACTCGTCAAATCTGTCACACTATTCACATTAGGCATACTCATTCCCGTTGAATTCACAACAGGAGAATGAAGCCACAATGTAGGCAATGCATTGGAAACAACATTCGGCAATTGCACACTTCCTGATCCATTCATTTTACTCGACAGTATAGGTTGAAGTGGAACATTTTGTATGGTGGGAGCAACATGTGGTGTAAATGTGAGTAAATTGTGAATGGCATCATTCAGAGGTAGAATTCCAATAGGTTTAACCGAATCTGTGGTTACGGTGACTGCAGTTCCATTTCCAGTGGGTTCATCCAATTTACTATTTGACACTGGAATGTGAGATTCACTTTTCATATGAGAGTCATTTGAATTCATGTCTACATCATTCCCATTGTAATCTTGCTCTGCATAATCTTCTTGTTCTTTCTTTAATACATCATCAAATGTTGTATCTTCCTGTTTCATACGATCTTCATCTGGATCTGTAGGTTCTACAATAACTATTTCATCATCATCACCAACACAGTCAAGTAGTTGAATCAATTCTGGATTTTCCATTTTAATTGATTGAGATGAATGTTTTGAATTAGTGGATAAGTTGAATTTTGATGATGATTTCATTGATGCAGGCATGAGAGTAGGTCGATGAAGCATGATTGTGATTTTGATTTAAAATATCCAAAAATATGTTTGCATATAAATTTAATGAGATTACAAACGGTAAATGTGACAAATTTGATCATTCATCTTCGCCTATAAATTTAATCATTAGATTATAGAGTTCACCGGACCAGTTTGGTTTGTGCCTCTCAGACCAGTGACCATCTCTTTGTCCAATAATAGAACGACCGAGAGTTTTGAACAGATATTTAAAATCCTATTGGTCTACATAGATCCTTACATCCCAGTTAACCAATCAGAAGACGAATTGTCAAAATTTTTCCCTATATTACTTTCATCCTTGCCCAATATGTTAAAAGAATATCGGAATCAACTCATGACCTGAACACGCCAAAAATACGAAAAAAGACACTGTTTGTAGGATACTGGGTGGTATTTGATAAAATGCTGAGGAATAAGTGCAGAAATAGCTCATGTTAATTTCGTAAATTTGAAATATGGGTCAACAATTTGTAAGTAAAATGTAAGTTTACAGTAAGACCAATCTATAGCATAAATTAAGTATTCAATAAATACAGAATCAGTGAACAAGTCCATGATAATAGATTTCGTATTCTGAGCTTCCTTATTTGTTCGCACTCATCATACACCTACTCTTTTTTAAAGCATTTTTACTTATATTGGTTATATGAGTTTATTTGGTTTAGATTATGTTGTCATGTAACTACAATGTTACTTGAGATGAAGGAATTTCAGTACTCTTCAATATCACTTAGAAACTACACAAAAATTTCCCAAGTTTATTTTGTAACGATTTAAATTATATTTTGGCAATCACAACATTTCTTTCTTAGACATAAGATTTTTATAAATTATTGGGATTTCTTCAATGATTGACGTAAGACAGTATGATAATGTATCGTCTGAGGGACTTTCTAATATAGTATGAATTCATACTGACATAAAAATTCACAATATGCGTCACCTTCTGACGATCTGAGTACCGTAGACTCCTTGAAGATCGGAAACTGAGAAAAACATGTTCAGACTACCTAGTTGGAGACTTTAAACGAAATAACTGGAAATCTGTAGTAATAATGTGAATGTATTCACGTTTTATTTCCCTATTGATTTCATGTTCCAATATTATTAGAATACTGAATAATAACAAGTACCTAATATTATTTATAGAATGTGACAACCCTAACCGATGCACCAAGTTCTACCACGTCCTATTTTCCTTAGAACTGACTGAGACAACATTATTTTGTACATCTAATTGTACGAATTTATCTCTTCTTCACGAACTATATGTTCTACGTAGGCTTGATCAAATATGCACTGCAGTGGAATCGATGAAACGCGTTTCGTCATATTTCAGACTGGTCAGTTGGATGTACTCACCACATCCTAGAGTTGATATTCACTTCGAGACTTCGGATGTACATATGTCAACTATGAATGATCAAATTTCAGTGGAAAAATCAACAACCGAATAATTATAAGCTACTATAATTAAAAAAGATATATCCTCTATATTTAGTTTTTTCTTCATATCATTGATGCTACTATTATTTCAACTATTCTACTACTCGTCTTGTTAATTTCCACTCTGACCTTACTAATATGATGTGCCAACTTGAACTGATACAAGTTTGTCCAATGTTCACCTTCATTTTTACTTTTAATCCTGTCTAGTTAAGTAGTTATAAACAGTCTTCAGTATTAGGAAGTGAACAAGTGACCATAACATATGAGCGAGGAAGACGTTTATCAAGGTATAATTTAAAAAATACTAATGTAAATCATGACCATACATTATATGGAAGGTGTAAGTTTTCATGACATGTCATTCAATGAATCATCAATATGAAGATCAAAATCATTGAATAAATTAAACCAGTTAACCATTGAGAACCAAGAAGAACTGGATAATTGTTTCTACCTAGTATGGGTATTTGCAATACTGAGACCATATGTCTTCGTTAAGGATTTAACCAGGCATCAACAGGCTTCGTGGTATGCCTGTTAAATGTAGATCAATGGTTTAGTGAGTTCCTCGAAACGCATTCTGAAGACAAACCAGCTATTCAGTATTTATATCAGACGGGTTTTGTGGGTATTATAGTAATTTCAATGGTTGAGATCATGAGTCAATTGAAGCTAGATCACCATGGAAAACCTGGAAGCACTGGACGGCCGTTTCGTCAAGTGCTTCCAGGTTTTCTATTCAGTATTTACTGGCATCATGGTTCTCTAAATGCAATCACTCTGTTATGTGAACTGTTATGATAAACTGGATGGATAAGAACAACAGCACCAATGAAAAGTGAAATACACACCCATGTAGTCTGATAATATTTCGCACTGATTCCTCAGTTCTATTTTATCGCACATATTATTTAGTCAGTCCAACAAATCAATTATATTGATCTCCTGTTAGCTTGTGAAAACAATAAGCTTTCTAATCGGTCATTGAAAACAACAAAATCCACACAACAAACAAATGTGAACCATTTGAGCATTACATTGAATTGTTCAAAATCACTGAAAATGATGAGAAGAGTTAACGAGAGATAATGGGAGGTGAGTATAAGAATTAGAAAGTTGGTCAAATGAACAGGATTGTGCACAAGAATCAACAAGTCTGTCTACTTTGGTTAGGACAGTGTCAAATAATGAAACACTTGAGAAGTATAGGAAGAGAAATAGTATCAACAGTGATGAAAAGGAACAAGTAAGATGGAACAGTGATTTGTGTTTTGTGTAGGGTTCCACGTGAAATTCAAATGATGCTAACAAATGAATGTGACACGACACTGGAGATTAATAATAGTAGATTTGATCGTGAAATTCTTCTACCACGAATTCTGATTATTTCACAGATTCCAATTTGAAAGTATATATGTAGCGTCCATCGGTCAGTCCACGAGACCGTCATCTCAATATAATCCCTTGATCCAATCATCACGACTATTGATTGAAATTCTATGTTCACTAATATTGTACGTGTGGGTAGACAGTGGTTAATTATGCACAAACATGTCCCATTCACACAAGTCGATGAGATTTTAAAGTGTTCTTGATCAGTTTATCATTTCAACCATTTCAATGTATCCCAAATCTGACCTCAACATCCCTAACTTGACATTTCTTCGAAACATGAGTAATGATTAGAAGTCATCTATAGTGAAATAACTAATTCTCACGGATGTGTTCTATTGTGAAATGAGGTGTTTAACAATCGTAGAGGGATACAGACAGAATTGTTGCTCAGTATATTTAGTTGTTGACTGACAGAAGAACAGATGTCTAGAATGCTGAACAGATGTAATGATTTTGCGGAATTCGAGGTTGTTTATTCCATATATTTTTAGATTTTGTCAGCCACCCATTTTCAGGATATGTCAATTGGTTAACTTCGATCATGTTAAGATTTAAAATAGTAGTCTGTAGTTTGACCATCAGAAACTGATATAGGACGTTTATAGAAAGTTTAGTTGGACAACTATTGCGCATGAGGAATCACTCGGTAGTTGTATCATCGTCTACAATATCAAAAGGGATCGAGCTCAGGATCTTAAGGTCCCATGACGAATTTCTGAATTTCAGACTACTGAGTTCACAACCAATGGAATAAAAATCACTCTTTACTCAATTTGTAGCATTGTGAAACCACCATGCACAGCAACGGATAGATGATATATGTCTCACCCCGATGTGGTTTAACTTCACCGCTCATGGCTTCCTACTAGAGGCCGTATGACCTACCTCTTGAAGTTAATAACTAGTTAGCACACGACTTACTTACTTACTTACTTACTTACGCCTGTTACTCCCAATGGAGCATAGGCCGCCGACCAGCATTCTCCAACCAAATGGTGTTAATGTCTAACTTCAGCCAATCCACGCAGTTACGCCACCGTCCACCATTGTCATCAGTGAGTTACCTCCTAACAACAGACCCGAATGAACTCCACTGGTCACTGCTTCTCACTAGAGCTCATGGAAATACCTCTTGGAGACCGTCACTAGTGAGGATATGATGACTGTAATCAGAGAGATTTTTTTGGATATTATAGTAGTTCTAATAATTGAAATCATGAGTCAATTGAAACTATACCATCATGGAAAACCTGAAAGCACTGGATGTCCGTTTCATCCTATTGTAGCACTCCCCATACACGATCCCGCCTCTCGAGGTTCGAACCCACTGATATTAATTTAATTTGTGTTTGGTTTTTATGACAGTCATCGCTCGAACGAGGTTACTCTAATTATAATACACAGAATTAAATAGATGATTTATATTTTATGACTCAACATTCGTTTGTTATAAAGTTAGAAAAATAAGCTAGAAGATAAAAAGCAAATCTACATTACTGCAGATCAGCTTGAAGAATTATGCACAGTGAGAAAGTTGTGAACTGTAAAATAGAATGAGTCGAAAATAATAATGCATCGATGACGTAGAAAATCTATAAAACACTATATCTTGGATCAAAAAAGAAAATGAAACCGCGAGTTCATTACTTAACTAAGTTTTAGATGTATAAATTTAGGAATTATTAAATTAGGATTAAGGAAATATCCCTTTACAGTCAGCAAAAAGTACGGCTTATTTCGACCGAGAAATTAAAAATAACATTAAATTAGAGGACATTTAGTTCAGATATACAACACGAATAAGAAAACTGATCATTCAAACATTATATTATACTATATTTCGTTTTACTTCGAATTGTTTAATGTACATTGTTTAATGTTTCATAATTAATTACACCGGATCAACCACCAAACATTTTAGTGGAACTTCGAAAACACTCTCACGAAATCCATCAGATGTTGACGATTATTTATGAAGATTGTAATGTCTCACGTTTAGACTGAAGGAGTGTGTAGAGTAACGTGTGGGTGGAACTCTGGAAGAGAAAAGAACAAGAGAAGAAATGTGAGTCGTCAGCTCAGTAGATACAAGAAAATTCCAGTGATTAATCGAAATAAATTTTAGTGAGGAGTCAGAAAACTACAAGGGTGATTGGTACAACATCAGGACAACCATCGACATCAGCTATTGATGAGAACACTGAACGTGTACGGTTGTCTGTGTTTGCCCATTGTCGGTTCGCCGTTCACGTGATTGCTCATGAACTGAGTTCGGAGAGATCGTCTGTGCACACGATTCGTGCAAAACATCAAGGATTATGAAAGGACATGGAACAATGATACAGTTGGAGAGTCTGATTTCTCTTGCCTTCCAGTGATGTTGAGAATAATGGAAACTGAGTTGGGACAAATGTCTTATCACAGATCAACAGTATCTTGAAGGAGATAAGAATGAAGTACGTGGGGTTCTGGAAAACCAATTATCGGTGACTTCGTCACACACATTTATTAGACAATCCAAGTGACTTTCACCAAACAGGCCACACTACTTACACGTTAACTTTTGCACAATACATTTTCATTCAATTCGTTCAATGAGAACAATTTACGTTCTGTCGTTATGACAACACACTCACACCACCCATACAACATTCGTCCAATAATATCGCATACACAAGTGTAAATTGCATGAGATAGACTGGTGTCATTCTCATTGAATGACACATATTGATAGTTTGGAACAGATACCTTCAATACTTTATTCCATTTTGTAGGCACGTTTCGTATTGAACAGATGATGAATGTGGAAACCACATTCATTTCTTCAGAAAAATCAAACATTGGTGCTTAGCACATGTAGTCACGGTTTACAAACTGCCAATTACTTAAACACGTCAGCATGATGTATTTCTCCTGTCTATCGTCTTTATGTTTCACACTATTTTTGTCTTTCTCTTTCCTCTAAACAGATCTGTTTGGTTTATTTGATTATGGCAGCTAAATAAATATGGTATTTTTACGCTGACGTGCATGAGATGTGTAATTCAGTGTTTGTGGATTGTTTTTTTTCTCTCTCGTAAATACATTATATACAGGAAAACCTATTTTTCAAGATAGGGGATAGAGAGTTGAAATAATCATGTTACATGACCTGCCGCTCTTAAGGAGTTGATTTAGGTATTACTAGCTAAATACGGTTCATTAAGATGAATTTAAATAAAATTTTCAACTTTCATTTATAGGGAATGTATTGTTATACTAATTCCGCTTGCAGATTTTAAGCCCACACATAAAAGGTGGGTTGCGTGTGGGTTCAACATCCTGGTCCAGTAGTAAATAACCTCGCTAAAACAATGCTAATCGGAATAAACAACTTACACTCTGTCCTCCAAGTTGAAAGAAAACTTATGACGCCTCATGGTGAATGCCGAAATTCTTCGGAAGTCACGATTACGATGCTCATTCTCACAATCACAGAAACAAAGTTTATAGGTACATGGAATGTCAGAACACTGTTAGAGACCGGGAGGATCACTCAAATAGCAACAGAAATGGGGAGATACAACTTGACAGTGCTCGGAATCAGAAAAACCCATTGAACCCAAACTGGATAGAAGAGAATAGATTCAAGAAGGATGATGCTGTACGCCAGTCACGGAGAGGAAAATGCTCTGCATACTCAGGGAGTTGACCTGATGCTGTCCAAAGGAGCATGTAATTCACTTGTAAGATTGGAATCTCATGGATCCAGGATCATCAAAGCATCATTTGAAAGAAAGAAGGAGAGGATCACAATGAATGTTATCCAATGTTATGCACCCACTAACGATAGCAATGGCAACGATAAATATCAGTTTTACTATAGACCGAAACCGATCATAGAGAAGTGCCCACGTAACGACCTGACAATGCTGATGGGAGTTCTAAACGCCAAAGTCGGAATGGACAACACCGGGTATGATGATATCATGGAACGACATGGACTGACTATGAGAAAGAAACGAGAGCTGACGAAACAGCAGTACAAAGGTTCAATACAGCCTTCCTAAGAGATACTAACAAACTCAACAAATTCAAGATAACTTTCAACAACATGTTACAAGCTTTACAAGATCTACTGAAAGAAGAAGAAATTACTTTGCAGGACAATTGGAAAGGGACAAAGAAGCATCAATTTCAACGTGTGAGGAGGTGCTGAGCTGCAAGTGGTATCATCAAAATGAGTGGATCTCCATGGGAACCCTGAACAATTTTCAAGAAAGAAAGAACAAGAAAACAGCAATTAACAATAGTCGAACAAGAACAGAGAACGTCAAGGCACAAGTTGAATACACAGAAGCAAACAAATAAGTGAAGTAGAGAATTTGAGCTGACAAGCAGAAATACGTGAAAGAGATTGCAACGACAGTGGATGGGCTTTAATAAAAGAGAATATAAGATAAATATATGACACGACGAAGAAACTGGTAAGGAAATATTATAAACCAGAGAGACCGATCAAGGACAAAGAAGGTGAGAAAATCATTGAGATTCAAGAGCAGAGGGACAGATGGGCAGAACACTTTCAACAACTCTTGAATAAGCCAGCTCTAGTGCATCCATGGATATCGAAGCAGCACACACAGACCTTGCAATTCATGTCACTCCATCAACGATCGAATAAGTGAAGATGGCCATCAAACAAATGCAGAGTGGGGAAGCATCAAGACATGACAATATACCAGCTCGAGCACTGAAGTCAGACATAGAAGTATCTGCAAACATGCTCCACATTGTATTCGAGAGGAAAAATAAGTGTCACTGACAGACAGGAAAGAAGGATGTCTCATCAAGATACCAGAGAGAGAAGATCTGAGCAAGTATGAGAATTACAGTGTTTCTAAACCGGATGAAAGGTTCAGTGAACGCCCAACTTCAAAACCAACATACCGACTCCGTAAGGATCGGTTGAGCACAAACCAATTCGCAACACTACGAATCATCTTTGAAAAACGAATTGAATGGAATTCGGTACCATACTTCAATTTACTTGATTGTGAGAAAATATTCGACAATGTGGATAGGAGAACATTATGGTAAATTCTTCGACACTATGGAGTTCATGAGAACACTGTCTACATTATCCACAACTCATACGACGGACTACAGTGCAGAGTCGTGCGTCGAGGACAACTGACAGATGCATTACAAATGAGGATCGGTGTCAGGAAAGGCTGCTTATTATGCCCTTTCCACTTTCTTCTGGTGATTGACTGGATAATGAAGACTATGACATCTGACGGGAAGTACGGAATACAATAGACATTCGGATTCAACTAGATGATTCAGAATTCGCAGATGATCTCGCCCTTCTATTCTATACACATCAACAAATACAGATGAAGACAGCTAGTGTATCAGCCGCCTCTGCAGCCGGAGGCCTCAACATAAACAAAAGAAAAGGCAAGATCCTCAATCATAACATGGAGAACACCGACCTAATCACACTCAGTGGACAATCTCTGGAGGACGTTAGAAGTTTCACGTACCTGGTCAGCAGCATCATCGATGAACTAGGAGGATCTGATGCAAATGTAAAGTAAGGACCGCATTCTTACACTTGAGAAATATATGGAACTCAAAACAACTGTCAACTAATATCAAAGTCACAATCTTCAATAAGAACGTCAAGCGAGTCACTTCTACTGTACGGAGCTGAAACGCAGAGAACTACTACAACCATTATCAAAAAAGTACAACTATTTATAAACAGTTGTCTACTCAAGATACTCAATGTACGTTGACCCGATACCGTCAGCAACAACCTACTGTGCGAGAAAATGAACCAGCTTCGAGCTGAAGAGGAAATTCGGAAAAGATGTTCGAAGTGAATGGAAAACACATTGAAGAAACCATCAAACTGCATCACGAGGCAAGCCCTAACTTGGAATCGTGAAGGTAAACGGAAAAGAGGAAGACCAAAGAACACACTGTGTCGGTTATTGGAAGGAGATATGAATAGGATGAATAACAACTGGAAAGTATTGTCTAGGACAGTGTTGGATGGAGAATGCTGATGATCGGCCTATGCTCCTCCATGAAGGGTAACAGGCCTAAATAAGTATGTAACTATTATGGTACTTGTCAAGAGGTTACTACAGCTATCCATCTTTGAATGCCTATCTACCAATCTTCGACAGTTGGGCCTTCATTAGTACACAGAGAAATTTAATTATGTCCCTATACACACAGTTACGAAGAATTCGCAGTCGCTGTATCACCGATAATGAATTGAAACTCAGCAGAGAAATATTTATTGAAATGGGTATCGAAAAATAAAAAATCCAACCTTCAAAATTACAAATAAGCTACACATCAAAAAGATCCTTTATGTGGACATTGATTTCGATATAAAAGCTTTAGACATATTGACGTAAAGAATTCATGACTCTCTCAGATAAACATTCTTAACGGAAGCCTTGAAATTAGTGTTCTGTAGCTATGGTGAAGATTTGTAGCTCAGATGGATGATTTTGTTGGAATTTTGTTCTCTGAGCTGGATGGCTTGGTCGTAAAAAAGGATTGTTTGAATTTCTCCTTCTCACTTCTACTCGAAGTTTGCGCTGATGATGTCGTTAAAAAGAACGATGAAAGCTCCACAACCAAACCATCCAGCTCAGAGAAAAAAACTCCATCAGAAATTCTGCAGCTGACCTATGCTGAAGAACTACTTAAATGATAAGCTGTCGTATCTGACCACTTCTATGTGAATTATTAAATTCATATGTTCTTGCGGAGCTCGGTATACAGATTGTTCAATGAGCGTTCTATGCAAAAGAATTTAGGAAGATTATTCAGCTTGATTGTAAGGGGGTAGAAAATGAATTAATGAGAAGTTCCAAAGTTGAACACATTATGAACACAGGCTATCCCAGTAAAAGAAATACAGAGTTCAAAGTAGTCTTCAAGATAAGTAGAAACCTGATAAATAGTGACCCTTCATTTTTCTAGCATTGCCTCAACATTTCTAATTCATCTGCAAAACAAGAACCATATATAAAAAAAGAAAACTGATCAGCCTCTACTTCTACCATGGTCTTCCATTTTTTTCCAGAGTCATCACCTTACCTCCTATCTCTTTCTCTATTGACCTTTTACTCCCAACGACTACTGGAAACCTGGCGACACAGGATAGTGGTTTCAACCTCAGCAGTGACAATAGACGAGTCGAACCTACGACCTAAGGTCGCGTGTGAACGTCTGAACTCATGACCACGGGATCGTCCCTAGATTTGATCCCCAGATTTAAGTCTGCGGATTCATATACTTGGACGAAACATTTTCCAGTATTTCTAGGTTTCCAATGATCGTCTGATTGAAATAAGTTCGCTATTTAAAGTATTGAAATTCTACAAACCCCACAAGCCTCACAATATGAATTTATCAACGGGTAAGCCCATAATTTATAAACGACTTTTCAAAGACACTAAAGTGAACTAGAGAAAGTTCATCTGCTCACTAGAGTTAAAAGATGATCATATATTAATGTGAGAATAAGGATTCGGATTTAATTTTAGAGTTTTCATCAAGAACTGATATCAGTTATAGTGCTGAAATTCCCTTAAGCCACATGGATAAATGAATTTCGAAAATAAATTTAAGAACTGCGACCATAAGTCTTATTGGTTCGTCCATAAATTTTAGTCTGGCCAATTAATGAGTCAACTACAATCATTATTACTAAATCGTCAAAGAGAATTAATAGTGGGTCATATTTTTTGTACAAAAATGTTACCGATCATTCCGTTTACATTAAATAATCGTCAAAATCATAATCAGATGATTCAAGGTGAGTGACATTATTTATCAATACAGTCTGTTACCTGATCATCAGTATCACATGGTTGCAAACTTGTTGATTGTTCAGTAATTTCTTCCATTTTGATGAGTTGTGACTCTTCTTCAACTTTAAGAGTATTGATACAAACAGGAACAGTAGATATGGTGGAATTTGTAGTATCTGAAATAAAACTGGTTGAAGAAACTGTCGTAGCAACAGTGGGAATAGTATTATTATTAGTAGTAATAGTATCAGTATTGGGAGTAGTAATGGGAGCAGTAGAGATAGAAATCTGACTGTTTGTGACAATAGATTCAAGTGTTTCATTTGTTTGTTGTGATAAACTTCTTGGTTGTGCACCACGAAGATGGATAACACTGTGACTACGTAATTCATACCTTTGAACGAATGATGCATTACATTGATCACACACAAATCGTCGTTCACCTGTATGTACATATATATGATCACGAAGTTTACTTGATTTTAAGAATGCAATACCACATTCCTTAAATGGACAAACAAAATGTATTCTTATTTCTTGCCTCCTAATTCTATGAGGACTAGGAAGAGAAACTGTAGATTTAGGTGCAATAGTTGGGAGAATACGACTTTTTGGAATATTTGATGAATTCAACAATACATCTCTCCTTTCCGTTGATTCTTTTGATATTGGCGATCTGGGCGGTGAAGTGATTTTAGAATTAGTGTGTAAAAATCCAGAAGTGTCAGAAATATTCGGGTTTGTACAATTAGTTACAGTGTCAGCTGATGAAGAACGTCGTTCATTAAATTTACGTGTAAGTACGTGCGTAAATTCATGACGTTTCACACTGTGTAACCGAGTGAAGGAAGCACCACAACCAGATTTTCTACAAACGTAGGGCCTTTCACCAGTATGAGTTCTTAAATGTTCCTTGAGTTTACTCAAATCTGGAAAGAATCGATTGCATTCAGAAAAAGTACAAGCATATCGACGACGCGGATCCTTGTCAACGGATGCATGTTGAGATAATTTATGTCTTTTTAAATCCTCCTCTGAAAAGTATTTCACATTACAATTCGGTACATCACAAGATATCGGAGCAGTATCACTATGTGTCAATAAATGTTGATTCAATCGGCATCGTCTAGCGTACGATTTGTCACATCCTGGATATGTACAGTGATACTTCCTCAATTCTCTTGTAGGCTTAGTACTAAACATTGTTCTGGAATCAGGAATTATCATATATGACTGGAATGATTCGGATTTTACAGTTGTTGCACTATTATTATCACCATTATTATTCTCAATATTCTTGATAATTTCATTAGATGAATTATTTACAACGGATCTTTCAGTATTATACATCACATTATTGCTTTCAGCTTGATTTCTACAAGATGACAGTGAAACCATAATATTATCAACATTCGATGGTGTCACAATTATACCACCAATATTATTATTGTTATTATTGTTCGTATTGAGAGTTGCAGCAGACGAGACAACTGTACTAGTAACGCCAACATTACACAAACTATTTGGTGCAGTAATTATACCTCCACTTGTATTCAGTCCTAATCCCGATATATACGTAGACAACGGAATCGCAGATAACAAATTGGGAAGTAATGACGCTGTAGGGATTATTACAGTGTTGACTCCACTACTACTACCACCACTACCACCAACACCAACACCGACACCACCAACACCAACACCAACACTACCACTACCACTATTAACACTACAAGCACTACTAGTGTGGGTACTATTATTGTTCACATTACTACCATTAACATTACCATCGATCATGCTGCTGTTCACCATCGGAGTACACATAGATCCAGCTAGCTGACTTATCATGTTCACTGTGGCACAATTCACAAGCACAGCAGCAACAAGTGGATTCAGTGCAGTCGCACTATTCTGTACAATATTACTCGTCAAATCTGTCACACTATTCACATTAGGCATACTCATTCCCGTTGAATTCACAACAGGAGAATGAAGCCACAATGTAGGCAATGCATTGGAAACAACACTCGGCAATTGCACACTTCCTGATCCATTCATTTTACTCGACAGTATAGGTTGAAGTGGAACATTTTGTATGGTGGGAGCAACATGTGGTGTAAATGTGAGTAAATTGTGAATGGCATCATTCAGAGGTAGAATTCCAATAGGTTTAACCGAATCTGTGGTTACGGTGACTGCAGTTCCATTTCCAGTGGGTTCATCCAATTTACTATTCGACACTGGAATGTGAGATTCACTTTTCATATGAGAGTCATTTGAATTCATGTCTACATCATTCCCATTGTAATCTTGCTCTGCATAATCTTCTTGTTCTTTCTTTAATACATCATCGAATTTTGTATCTTCCTGTTTCATACGATCTTCATCTGGATCTGTAGGTTCTACAATAACTATTTCATCATCATCACCAACACAGTCAAGTAGTTGAATCAATTCTGGATTTTCCATTTTAATTGATTGAGATGAATGTTTTGAATTAGTGGATAAGTTGAATTTTGATGATGATTTCATTGATGCAGGCATGAGAGTAGGTCGATGAAGCATGATTGTGATTTTGATTTAAAATATCCACAAATATGTTTGCATATAAATTTAATGAGATTACAAATGGTGAACAGTAATTTATGTTCTGATTAACACGATATTTGAAATGGTCTGTTCAGAAATCGCAAAAGAAATCAATGAATTCTCTAACCCACATATTGCCTATTCATTTGAAGCTCTAGTCAGTAAAAGTTCACTTGTTATAATTTTCGTTTATGCCGATCAGACCGATAACTGTTTCATTAACCAATCATTAGAATGGCGGTGGATATTGACCGGAAATCCTAATTATTATTGGTTCACGCAACATTTTCAATTAAGCATGGCCAATCGAATGACGATATAACAAATAGATCTGCCTGCTATGATTGTATTGTCATTCTTACTCAAAAAACTCAAAAGTTTTTTTGATTTGTGATTATAATGCACCATAAATGAGAAATTGTAATTTCTTGTCACATCAACGTTATATGTAGTTGAAAGTTGAGCATTGTGTGCATATTTAATGAACTGCACTACTGTTAATGTATGAAATAAAGAAACATCAACTGATTTCTTTACTATATCGAAATATTTAAAGTTATGGACAACTATAAACAACTAAACAATTTATACTTATTATCAGAAGGGATTGTGTGGAGATTTTAGAAATTTCACTGGTTGAAATCATGAATCCATTGAAGGTAGACCAAGTTTTCCATGGTGGTCTAGCTTCAATGGATTCATGATTTCAACCAGTGAAATTTATACTTAAACAACAGTTTGAACAAGTATACTAGATGGTGAATAATGTATATCTTATTTAAGAGCAATGTTTCTATTCGTTTTAAAGATAACACACACTATAATATATGTGAAATATTTGATTTTAAAACGTTTTTGATTTGGACAGCATTACAAATGAAACACTTGAGAAGTATAAGAAGAGAAATAGTATCAACAGTGATGAAAAGGAACAAGTAAGATGGAACAGTGATTTGTGTTTTGTGTAGGGTTCCACGTGAAATTCAAATGATGCTAACAAATGAATGTGACACGACACTGGAGATTAATAATAGTAGATTTGATCGTGAAAATCTTCAACCAGGAATTCCGATTATTTCACAGATTCCAATTTGGAAGTATATATGTAGCGTCCATAGGTCAGTCCACGAGACAGTCATCTCGATATAATCCCTTGATCCAATCATCACGAATATTGATTGAAATTCTATGTTCACTAATATTGTACGTGTGGGTAGACAGTGGTTAATCATGCACAAACATGTCCCATTCACACAAGTCGATGAGATTTTAAAGTGTTCTTGATCAGTTTATCATTTCAACCATTTCAATGTATTCCGAATCTGACCTCAACATCCGTAACTTGACATTTCTTCGAAACATGAGTAATGATTAGAAGTCATCTATAGTGAAATAACTAATTCTCACGGATGTGTTCTATTGTGAAATGAGGTGTTTAACAATCGTAGAGGGATACAGACAGAATTGTTGCTCAGTATATTTAGTTGTTGACTGACAGAAGAACAGATGTCTAGAATGCTGAACAGATGTAATGATTTTGCGGAATTCGAGGTTGTTTATTCCATATATTTTTAGATTTTGTCAGCCACCCATTTTCAGGATATGTCAAGTGGTCAAGGTTTAAAACTTTAGTCTGTATTTTATCGATTGTCTGACTTTCAGACCACTGAGTTCACAACCAATGGAATAAAAATCACTCTTTACTCAATGCACATCATTTCAAGGCCATCATCCATTGCCATTGGTAGGTGATATTTGTCTCACCCCCGAAAATACGATGGCCAGAAAAAAATATTTAATCGATTTAAACATCTCACTGAGAGTTGAATTGCCTTCATTCAGAATCATTATGATGCCTTATGATGAGAGCCAAGATTCTTCGGAAATCGCGAGGTCGATGCCCATCGAAAACATAATAATAGAGAGAGGCAGATGCATATTTTACTTTTGATCACCATCTGGTGGTAGTTAAGCTGAAACTGAAGTTAAGGAAGCATCGAACAACTGAAACAAAAGCACTACAAAAGTATACTACCGTCCTCTTTCATGATGTCGACCAGATCAGTTAATTCAAGATGGATCTCAGAAATTAGTTTCAAGCCCTACAAGGTCGTTTAAAACGATAGGAAATCAATATGGAGAACATATGGAAAGAGATTACTCAAAAACTGACTTCAACATGTTAGGAAGTTCTGAGCAGTCACAAATACCATTATAAACACTAGAACTCTATTGACAACCTGGAAGAGATCCAAGAAAGAAAGCAGTAAGCTATTAACAACAGGCGGACAACGGAAGAGAAAGCCTAGGCACAGTCCAAATATACAGAAACAAACAAGAGAGTAAAGAAGAGCATTGAGGTTGATAAGCGGAAATATGTGGAAAACCTAACAATAACAGATGAGAAAGCTGCAAGGAAATTTGAGACAGCTACATGATACAACAAAGAGGTCAGAAGAGAAATATAGTAATTCAGATCTACAAGTCAAGAATAAAGGAGGCCGAACAATCACTGGCTTGCAGTAGCAGAGCAGCAGATGAGTAGAGCACTCTGAAGAACTCATGAATATGCTAGTTCCACTGGACCCACCGAAAATCTAAGCGGCACACACAGACCTTCTCATAGCCGGTACTCCACCAACAATCGAAGAAATCAGCAAGTCACCAGACAAATCAAGATTGACAAAGCAGTAAAACCAGATAACATACCAACTGAAGCACTGAAGTCAGAAAAAGAGGTAACTGTAAAGATGCTCCAAATTCCCTTCGCAAATATTTGGAGGGGAAGAACAGTTGCCGACAGTCTGGAGAGAAGAATACCTCATCAGGATGTCAAAGGAGAGAGATCTGAACAAGTGTGAGAACTGAACTACAAAGGCATCACATTACCATCGGTAGCAGGAATAGTTTTCAACAGAGTGCTGTTGAAACGAATGGAAGATTCACTAGACATCGAACTTTGAGATCAGTAGGTTCACTTTTGTATGGATCGACTACGTGCTGATCAAATTGCAATGCTACGGATCATTTTTGAGCAGTCAGATGAATGGAACTGGTCGATATATATCAACATCCTTGACTATGAGAAAGGATTTGACAGCGTGGATAAGAGAACCTTATCGTATCATATTCGACACTATGAATTGCCTAATAAGACCGTCATTTTCATACGGAACTCCTACCATAGATTGAATTGCAAAGTCTTGCATTAACGGCAACTCACAGATGCATTTCACTTGAATATTAGTGTCATACAATGCTGCTTACTCTCGGTCTTCCTTCTGGTGGTCGACTAGACTATGAAGACCTCCACATATGAGGAGAAAGACGGAATATGATGGACAGCTTGGATTCAGTTCAACAGTCTTTATTTCACAGGTCACCTAGCTATTCTATTTCATACACAGAAAAAAATATCGGTGAAAACAGCAAGTGTGTCAGTACCCTCTGAGGAAATAGGCCTCAATATACATAAACGGAAGAGCATGATCCCCAAATACAACACGGAGAACACCAACTTAATCACACTTGGTGGAGAAGCCCTGGAAGAGGTTGAGAGTTTCACGTACCTGGTTAGCAGCATCGTCGATGAATAAGTATGATCTGATGCAAATATGAAGGCACGGGTTGATAAAGCAAAAAGAACATTCCTACAATTGAAGAACATCTGAAACTCCAAACAACTGTCAGACAACATCGAAGTCGCAATTTTCACTACGAACGTCGAGGCAGTCTTGTTGTACACAGCTCAAACTTCCAGAACTACTACAACAATCATCAAAACGGTACAGGCATTTATAAACAGCCGTCTACTAAACATACTTCAGATCTGTTGGCCAGATACTATCAGCAACAACCTACTGTGGTAGAGAACAAACCAGCTTCGAGTTGAAGAAGAAATTAGGAAAATATTCAGGAGGTCAGTAGGACATAAATTGAGGAAATTATCAAACTGAATCACAAAACAAGCCCTAACTTGAAATTGTGAATGTGAAAGGGAAAGAGATAGACCGAAGAACATGTTACTTTAGAAATTAGAGGCAGACATCAAAAGAATGAACAGCACTTACGAACAACTGTAAGGGAATAGAATAGGTTGGGGAATCGTGGTCGGCAGCCTATGCTACACAAGGGACAACAGGAGTGAGTAAGTAAGTAATTAAGTTAATGATATTCTTAAATTTCATTCACTTACACATGAGTAAAAACGTTTAACGAGTGAGGTTGAAGTAACTTGTAATATTTTAAATTGTCACAAAGCATGTGAAACTAACAGTTAATGGCACAATATTTTGTTTAACTAAATGATAATAAGATTTATTAAACTAAGTCACTAAAGTCGTGATCCCATCAAGAATGAAATAGAAACCATTTGTTTTTTCAAATAATCTGTCATAAAGTTACATTTTCCAAAACCATTCGAATTCTGTTTACTACCAATACTCATGTTTTCCACAAAAATGAAATGATGAAATTGAATTTCTGGAATTTAAACCAGATTAGATAAGATTTTGTCAGACAACAACCCATTACGGCTGATCAGACTTCCAAGATAAGTGAAGTTGTCGATGCATTCGACTACTTCACTCTCTATTCTTAGTCCAGGTATTGACGTAGGTCAGTATTGAAGCAACAATTTACATTTAAATGGAGAGAAACTTCTGAGGTACACCTTTCAATGACGGACACTTCCATAAAACCTCTCGGTCAACAGAGTCAAATGCTGCTTTTAAGCCAAGAAAGATCACCATTGTCGGATGCCGATAAGTATGTCTGTGTTCTAGAACCTGACGAATGGTGAATATGTGATCAATGCAGCCATAACCAGGTCTGAAGCCAGCCTGATTTTCTCGTATTTGCAGTTCACGAGTCTTAGTTATGTGCTCGATAATTATTGAGGCTAGTATTTTAGATTCTATATTAGTCAAACTAATCCCATCATGAATAAATTAATATGATTGTAATATCCCAATGAGTAGAAAAATTAAATTTTCTGACGTTTCGTGACTCAGTGTGAGCCACTTCTTCAGAGTGTGAATAACCGAACCAAAATTAATCCAAGTTGAAATAGTACAACCGGACAACACAAGAATATTAATATTCTCTGAAGAAGTGGCTCACACTGAGTCACGAAACGTCAGAAAACTTAATTTTTCTACTCATTGGAATATTACAAATATATTAATTTATTTATAACGATCCATCTAATACTCAAATTATTCGAAATTATCAAGTCAAACCTAGGTAATGATACCTATAGTCCCTCTATGGTTATCAAAGTATAACCTTGACCCCTTCATATATATTGTGACAACCAGTGATTGTGACCAGTTAGATGGGATTACATCCTGTTATATCCGAGCGAAGATTAAATCACGAGTAACTTCTGAGACATAAATTGACTAATATTATCTATATCTTCTTACGGTATAACTATTCAATAGTTAGATTATGTATATTTATATTCCTCTTATCATAAGCTTCACTTTGTCCCTAAATTATGCTCAGTTTATTAATTACTGTCTCCCGCGTTCACAGCCACTTTTTGGCTTATTTGTGTACACATGTTATTTTCTATTTTATGGTACGTTGTGGTCTGCCTGATTGATATATAAATCGAGTATGTCTGAAATAAATGATTCGATTCATATTACGGAAGCTGGTGTTGTGTTCTGAACTCAAGAGGACGGGTTAGAAGGACATAGAACCCAATAAGGACGCTAGACTGCTCAGACCAGTTGAACGTCATTGGTCTTGTCATAGTGCGAGTATTTGTATAAGTCGTATTCTGATTGGTGGATAAGTCACCTGATCGTAAGCCGGACATAACATCATAACACATCCCATTCTCAGATTTTGGCTAAAGTACTAGTCAACCTAATCTCTAAAACTGGACTACCATACTAACAGACCTCCGGAGCCAATCTATATGAACCAGTTGCCCTTCCTTGTTTCAGATTAGCTACAGCTTTTTGTAGTACAATTAGAATCAGAGGGCCTACTTCAATGTTCTATTCAAATTGTTTGGGAATAGTGGGTACTTGTAGAGTAGATGAGGGCCAACTGAAGTGCTTCTTAAAGTGTTCCTCCTACTGTTCTAAACGTCTGAGCTGTGAGCAGATAAAAGTATCGACTTTTCCCGAGATGGCTGGAGTTCAAACAGGTAGTCCTGAATGAGCGACAATCTTCTATCGACCCTCTCCAACGATGACTGATAGCAATATGGTCTATTTGAGTCCATCGTTGGTTTGATGCAGGGAGTCGCCATGTTAGAGATGTCTCTTCTAACGCTTAAAATTAGTGCTTGCTAAAAATAAATGATTGTCTGAGAACAGTTGCATTATCTGATCGCTAAGCCGGAATACTAAAATAACCAACTGAATGTCTTTCTGTTTGGTTTAAGCTACCTATCTGGGTATTAACGTCACCTGCTACGAGCACTATGTTTGAGCGTTTAGCTTTATGAAGAAGTTCGGAAAACTTTCTTTAAAGGTCATCTTTCACTTCATCTGGGCTGCAGTCAGTGGGAGCGTAGACAGAAACGACGAAAAGGAAACGGCATGTGTCCCTGTCCTTCCGAGTTCTTACGGAGCCGGACAGCACATAAACGACTGTTAACGGGGATTCATTCTAATAGCTCATGTTCTGTCCTCGTACTTAGTGCAGTACCTACATCTGCCAGTCCACGAGTACTAGTCACCGGGACACCAGATACACGGAGGTTGTATCCCGTCGGCTATCCGTTTTGCCGAGGTGAATGACCACACTAAGATCCTGTATGTATATTTCGGAGACACAGCGTACATCAATGGTACGAGATTCTAGTGTTTTAGCCAAGGAGGCCTGTTGGCCGATTTGACGTAGGGTGCGTACGTTGAAGTTTCCAATGTGTAGCTTGGAGTGAGGTTTCAGTAGACCTGGGACAGTGTTTTGCGCACTAGGATCGTTGGCTATGGTTACACTTGAGAAGGAAGTTTAGAGTTGAAAGTCGATGTAAGGGTAATAATAGGAATTGAAGAGAGAGACTGATTGTAAATAAAGAGATCTTGAGTTCTATTAGAGGTATGAGGCCAGTTATCACTTCCCGGTTACTGATACCGTGGTAGGGTTCTTCTGGACGTACCTGAAAATGAAATCGGGTTAGGGGCGGTCTTAGTGACCTGAGAGCGTGACCGCAGTGCCCAAGGGACAACTGCTTGACGCCTGTCACACATGACTTTTTGTGAGTAGTTTTCATGTTAGCTTTGTACTTGTTGGGACCTTACAGCCAGAGACGGAAATCCGTAGGATATGGCGAGATGTGCATTTTTAGGGTCGAGCTTTTCTAACCCCACACTTCCTTGTGGGAAGGCAGCATCGCTGTTATGCTGGTTGTCTGAAAGAGACACCATACTGTCGTCACACCTTTGTGCAGTCTGCAGTACAACATCGTGATAATAGGACAGTTGATATACTCTTATCTCAAATGAATAGTATGCTTGAGCTTCAGTATTTTAAAGGTAAAAACAATATATGGATTAGTACAATGCACCAGGTGCAACTAGAAAGCGATTTAGTGTGTTGCTTCATTTCCATATGAATTAGATTTTTAAGCCTCATTCTCAACAGAATTATCCATAGGAAATCACCTTTTTCTGTTTTGGACTGTAGGTAACACTACCGTTATAATGGTTACACAATTAATCATATGTGATGTTATCCAGCATAACTTTTGAAGCTTGATGAACAGTATATTTCGTTGAGATATAACAACAGAGAGAGTCAGAGAAAGACTAAGCTTAATTGCTATCATTTTCAAGTAATAAATTATCACTTCACATTAATGTTTTATAAAAACGAGGAAAGATTATCGTATTTTCGAAAAAAAAAAACTACGTTTGATGATAATTAATGCACCAAAGGTGATTTACTCAAGCTGTTTAACAAATTAAATCACATTGACCTAACGAATTAATTCAGCATAATTTCAACGATCATAAAGCGAATTAACCATATTAAGGCGGACTTTTTATTTCATCGATTAAGTGAATAAACATTAAACTCTTTACCTTCTGTCTACTCTGTCTTAATCAATTCTTCAATATGAAGGAGTAGTTAATTGAATAAAGAATACGACTTTCAGCCATTAGGACACCCTTTCTAACCCCTTCGATTTAGGCAGTCTAGTAGCCTTCAAATAGACAAAATTTGTATCGTAAATCTAAGTATACGAATTTACAATTCATGATTGAGTTATATTCAACCAAAATCTTAAATAAACCAACTAAATCAACCAATATTACCTGACATATAATAGACCTAATATTACTAACTAATTCGGTTCAAGTGACATAATTGATTTTCGCTCAGTATAATACACAACGGAATATCAGAAGGGGTTTTGTGGAGATTTTAGTAATTTTATAGTTGAATTCGTGGGAAAACTGGAGGCACTGGACGGCCGTTTCGTCCCATTGTGGGACTCCTCAGCAGTGCGCACCCACGACTCCAACTAGCGAGATTTGAACCCAGGACCTATCAGTCCTTAGGTTCGCGCTTAACCTCTAGACCATTGAGCAAGCCGACATCAAACGGTGTTAATGCCTAACTCCAATTAATTCACGAAATTGCGACACAGTTCACCATTGTCTTCAGCGAATTACTATCTCACAACAGACACGGTTGAACTCTCATACTACGATGAAATGGCTGTCCAGTGCTTCCAAGATTTTCATGGTGGTCTAGCTTCAATTAACGCACGAAATCAACTATACAATTGAATAGTTAGTGTTCATTCTATAGCTAGGACTATGGATGTGAAGGTCTTCCAATAAATGACATTCATTGTACTTACTGACATAAAAGTCAAACTAACGTTAAAATCTAATCCTGGCAGCGACATCCTACTTATGCCCCCAAATGCCCTGGAACGGCCAAGAGTGGGGAGAGTCCGCTCTCCCTCTCGAAATTCTCTCACTTGGCCATGCGTATATAGCCTCTGTCACGGAAGTCCTACTCACTGCTTTCGCGTGGCGAGGGTGTTGTCTACGAAAATGAGAGGACGAAAAGCGAATGTCCGGCGCTATAACCGGATCCCAAAACAATGGTGCACATGGGCTCTAGTATCCTGCGGGAACAAATGACGTATGAACCAATCGTTGGTCACCGACTACCATGGGACTGCATCTCCTTACGATGCTCCACTGCCTTGTGGATCAGATCTTTAGGTTGAAGGCTCGGGGTGTGGCCCCTGGTAAAACTACCTGCTTCGGTTCGGGCACCCGGGTAGTATCACAGCCCACACACAAATCAATTGAGATCTGTGTGGCGCATATGTATTTGATGCCTCCTTGTACCAATATCTCTGACTTCAAGAGATACTCCTGAAGTTCTAGTGAGAAGCCGTTACCAGTGGAGTTCAACCAGGTCTGTTGTGAGATATCAGCTCACTAAAGACAATGGTGTACACCGCTGGATGCCGGCTCAGTGGTCTAGTTGGTTAAGCACCTGGCGCGAGACTGATAGGTCCAGGGTTCGAGTCTCGCGAGGAGCGGGACCGTGGATGCGCAATGCTGAGGAGTCCCATAATAGGACGAAACGGCCGTCCAGTGCTTCCAGGTTTTTCATGGTGGTCTAGCTTCAATGGATTCATGATTTCAACCAGTGAAATTTCTAAAATCTCCACACAATCCCTTCTGATAACAATATCTATGTGTTAAAATAAAATTAATAAATAAATAATAAGATCTAAAACAAAAACATCTAATTGTAAAACTAAACAATTAATTATTAAAAATTATTTATTTTGTGTAAATAAGTTACATTCGACTGTGATGTTCAGTACAAACAGAACCCACATAATGTAATATTGAAATATCTATGTTAGCTGTAGGTGGATAATGTTAAGAAATGTAATTTTAGAGTTAAATGTTATCTGTGATGTCCAATAAGGATACAAATTCATTCGGCAGTAAAATTGAAAATTTCATTAAATGAGAGAACATTTAGTTCAGATATACAACACGAATAAGAAAACTGATCATTCAAACATTATATTATACTATATTTCGTTTTACTTCGAATTGTTTAATGTACATTGTTTAATGTTTCATAATTAATTACACCGGATCAACCACCAAATATTTTAGTGGAACTTCGAAAACACTCTCACGAAATCCATCAGATGTTGACGATTATTTATGAAGATTGTAATGTCTCACGTTTAGACTGAAGGAGTGTGTAGAGTAACGTGTGGGTGGAACTCTGGAAGAGAAAAGAACAAGAGAAGAAATGTGAGTCGTCAGCTCAGTAGATACAAGAAAATTCCAGTGATTAATCGAAAAAATTTTTAGTGAGGAGTCAGAAAACTACAAGGGTGATTGGTACAACATCAGGACAACCATCGACATCAGCTATTGATGAGAACACTGAACGTGTACGGTTGTCTGTGTTTGCCCATTGTCGGTTCGCCGTTCACGTGATTGCTCATGAACTGAGTTCGGAGAGATCGTCTGTGCACACGATTCGTGCAAAACATCAAGGATTATGAAAGGACATGGAACAATGATACAGTTGGAGAGTCTGATTTCTCACGACTTCCAGTGATGTTGAGAATAATGGAAACTGAGTTGGGACAAATGTCTTATCACAGATCAGCAGTATCTTGAAGGAGATAAGAGTGAGGTACGTGGGGTTCTGAAAAACCAATTATCGGTGACTTCGTCACACACATTCATTAGTGTGATCTAAGTGATTTTCATCAAACAGGCCACACTATTTATTTATTTATTATTTATTTTAACACATAGGTATTGGTACAAGGAGGCATCAAATACATATGCGCCACACAGATCTCAATTGATTTGTGTGTGGGCTGTGATACTACCCGGGTGCCCGAACCGAAGCAGGTAGTTTTACCAGGGGCCACACCCCGAGCCTTCAACCTAAAGATCTGATCCACAAGGCAGTGGAGCATCGTAAGGAGATGCAGTCCCATTGTAGTCGGTGACCAACGATTGGTTCATACGTCATTTGTTCCCGCAGGATACTAGAGCCCATGTGCACCATTGTTTTGGGATCCGGTTATAGCGCCGGACATTCGCTTTTCGTCCTCTCATTTTCGTAGACAACACCCTCGCCACGCGAAAGCAGTGAGTAGGACTTCCGTGACAGAGGCTATATACGCATGGCCACGTGAGAGAATTTCGAGAGGGAGAGCGGACTCTCCCCACTCTTGGCCGTTCCAGGGCATTTAGGGTCACACTACTTACACGTTATCTGTTGCACAACACATTTTCATTCAATTCATTCAATGAGAACAATTTACATTCTGTCGTTATGACAACACACTCACACCACCCATACAACATTCGTCCAATAATATCGCATACACAAGTGTAAATTGCATGAGATAGACTGGTGTCATTCTCATTGAATGACACATATTGATAGTTTGGAACAGATACCTTCAATACTTTATTCCATTTTGGAGGCACGTTTCGTATTGAACAGATGATGAATGTGGAAACCACATTCATTTCTTCAGAAAAATCAAACATTGGTGCTTAGCACATGTAGTCACGGTTTGCGAACTGCCAATTACGTAAACACGTCAGCATGATGTATTTCTCCTGTCTATCGTCTTTATGTTTCACACTATTTTTGTCTTTCTCTTTCCTCTAAACAGATCTGTTTGGTTTATCTGATTATGGCAGCTAGACAAAATCGATTTCTTCATTCTATTGTGTTTGTGCGTTATTATTAGTTTCTCTCACTCACACACATACACATATTATCCAAGAGAAAAGAGAGAGGGGAGGAATGATGATATAGGGACAGGACAGTAAAGTATCACATAGCCTACGGTTACCCTCAAGCTATGAAAGAAAGAATGTACAACCATTTACTCGTTATTTCTCTGGACTTCGGTACAATTTCCTAGCTCAATTTGGTATGAATAAAATTTGATATGCATCTCACAAACCGACCAGTGTGATCTACACAGAACGATGTAACAATAGAGAAACTTACTGTTTGATTAGATGATATCTGATTACTTCACTTGTTTATGTGTAAAAAGTATATGCTATTAATTTGGGTATGATAAAATCTATCGAAATTTCATGGTTCATATTCTACTACTAATTATTGGTGAGCATACAAATGGTTAATTGGTTAATGAATGAATGGCATTTGTAAAAAAAGAAGAGCACTACAAATGAATGAGTCAACTACAATCATTATTACTAAATCGTCAAAGAGAATTAATAGTGGGTCATATTTTTTGTATAAAAATGTTACCAATCATTCCGTTTACATTAAATAATCGTCAAAATCATAATTAAATAATTCAAAGTGGATAACATTATTTATCAATGCAGCCTGTTACCTGATCATCAGTATCACATGGTTGCAAACTTGTTGATTGTTCAGTAATTTCTTCCATTTTGATGAGTTGTGACTCTTCTTCAACTTTAAGAGTATTGATAGAAACAGGGACAGTAGATATGGTGGAATTTGTAGTATCTGAAATAAAACTGGTTGAAGAAACTGTCGTAGCAACAGTGGGAATAGTATTATTATTATTATTATTATTATTATTAGTAGTAGTAGTAGTAGTAGTAGTGGTAGTATAAGTGGTATGAGTAGTAGTAATAGTATCAGTATTGGGAATAGTAATGGGAGTAGTACTGACAGAAATTTGACTGTTTGTGACAATAGATTCAAGTGTTTCATTTGTTTGTTGTGGAGTTGTGAGGAAACGTGATAAACTTCTTGGTTGTGCACCACGAAGGTGGATAACACTGTGACGACGTAATTCATACCTTTGAACGAATGATGCATTACATTGGTCACAAACAAAAGGTCGTATACCTGTATGTCGACATACATGCTCATGTAGTTTATTTCGTTTCAGGAATGCTTTACCACATTCTTTAAATGGACAAACATGAGGTGATTTCATTGCGGAATCCCAACTTACCGTGGGAATAGACGGTTTAAGAAGAGGTGCACTTGATTTTGGTGCAACGAGTGGGAGAGTGCGATTTTTATAGATATTCGGTGCTATCGATATTTCACTTGTAATTTCAGTTGGTTTTGTTGATTTAGGTAACACATCTGGTAAAATAGTAGTTATTTCAGAGCTACCATGAGTATTCAATATTGGTTCAGAAGTATCAAGACTTGTTCGGAATATATTACTAACCATAGTGATGGGATATTGATCCAATCGTCCGGAACATTTATGGATGAATATGTGGGATAGTTTGTGAGATCGTATTCCAGACAATTCAGTAAATGTAGCACCACAACCAGGTTTTCTACAAACGTAATGTCTTTCATACTTATGCGATCTTAAATGTACCTTGAGTTTGCTGAATGATGAATAAGATTTACCACATCCAAGATATGTACAAACATTTCGAAAAACCAAATTTTTGGGAAGAGATAAGGTTGATTTTGGTGCAATAGGTGGGAGATTTTTCTTAACATTCGGTGCTATCGATATTGCATTTCTCGTTTCCACTGGTTCCGTTGATTTAGTTAGCACATCTGGTGAAATAGTAGTTATTTCGGGATGTTTCGTGATTTTATTCAACTCCGAATAGGATTTACTGCATTCAGGAATTGTACAAGCATGTTGACGACTCGAATCCTGATCGACTGATGAATGTTCAGATGATTTATGTCTTTTTAAATCCTCCTCTGAAAAGTATTTCACATTACAATTCGGTACATCACAAGATATCGGATCAGTAATCATATGCGTTGATATATGTTGATTCAACTGACATCGTTTAGCATACGATTTGTCACATCCTGGATATGTACAGTGATACTTCTTCAATTCTCTTGTAGGCTTAGTGCTAAACATTGTTCTGGAATCAGGAATTATCATATATGACTGGAATGATTCGGATTTTACAGTTGTTGCACTATTATTATCACCATTATTATTCTCAATATTCTTAATAATTTCATTAGATGAATTATTTACAACGGATCTTTCAGTATTATACATCACATCATTGCTTTCAGCTTGATTTCTACAAGATGACAGTGAAACCATAATATTATCAACATTCGATGGTGTCACAATTATACCACCAATATTATTATTGTTATTATTGTTCGTATTGAGAGTTGCAGCAGACGAGACAACTGTACTAGTAACGCCAACATTACACAAACTATTTGGTGCAGTAATTATACCTCCACTTGTATTCAGTCCTAATCCCGATATATACGTAGACAACGGAATCGCAGATAACAAATTGGGAAGTAATGACGCTGTAGGGATTATTACAGTGTTGACTCCACTACTACTACTACTACCACCACTACCACCAACACCGACACCACCAACACCAACACCTACACCAACACTACCACTATTAACACTACAAGCACTACTAGTGTGGGTACTATTATTGTTCACATTACTACAATTAACATTACCATCGATCATGCTGCTGTTCACCATCGGAGTACACATAGATCCAGCTAGCTGACTTATCATGTTCACTGTGGCACAATTCACAAGCACAGCAGCAACAAGTGGATTCAGTGCAGCCGCACTATTCTGTACAATATTACTCGTCAAATCTGTCACACTATTCACATTAGGCATACTCATTCCCGTTGAATTCACAACAGGAGAATGAAGCCACAATGTAGGCAATGCATTGGAAACAACATTCGGCAATTGCACACTTCCTGATCCATTCATTTTACTCGACAGTATAGGTTGAAGTGGAACATTTTGTATGGTGGGAGCAACATGTGGTGTAAATGTGAGTAAATTGTGAATGGCATCATTCAGAGGTAGAATTCCAATAGGTTTAACCGAATCTGTGGTTACGGTGACTGCAGTTCCATTTCCAGTGGGTTCATCCAATTTACTATTCGACACTGGAATGTGAGATTCACTTTTCATATGAGAGTCATTTGAATTCATGTCTACATCATTCCCATTGTAATCTTGCTCTGCATAATCTTCTTGTTCTTTCTTTAATACATCATCAAATGTTGTATCTTCTTGTTTCATACGATCTTCATTTGGATTTGTAGGTCGTACAATAACTGTCTCACCACCGTTATCATCTAGATGACTTTCCATTTTAATTGATTGAGATGAATGTTTTGAATTAGTGGATAAGTTGAATTTTGATGATGATTTCATTGATGCAGGCATGAGAGTAGGTCGATGAAGCATGATTGTGATTTTGATTTAAAATATCCAAAAATATATTTGTATGTATATTTAATGTAATATAAACAGTTGGTAGTATAAATATTAGACTTTGTTAATTGTTTAGTTTTGACGCACTAAATTTTCTAGTCGATTAAACTTTTTTTTGGTCTCTCTTGATCAGACCGATGACTATCCCTTTAACCAATCGTGTTTTTGACCGTTATTAACGACCTGAAATCTTGAATGTTATTGGTTCACTTATTCCTTCTGACCCCATTGACCAATCATAATGTCAATAAAGGAATTAGATCGACCTTCGATTACTCTACCGTAATCTTCACTCTGAAGCTCAGTGTTATCTGGATGAATTTGTGACTACAATGCACCAATGACTACATATCTCTATCTTTACATATCTTCTAGGCCATACATCTTATAAAAGTGAAGAATGTTTGTAGAGTGAATTCATATTAATTTAGTCAAGGTAAAATATTTGACATAAGTCAACTAATAATTATATACATATACTTACTATGGGACTCTTCAATAGTATTCTTCTGTGCCCCCCCGGAACCCGGAATCGAAGCCAGGACCGTGCGTTTCGCTCTCGAATCCCTGATCATTAGACCACTGAGCTGGGTTTCAGTGGTACGCTTATCTAACTTTAATCAATCCATGATATTATTCAACTATCGGTTTGTGATTTCAATAAAACTCAATAATATCCATAAGTATTGATAAAAATTTAAACAAAAAGACAAATCGAATACTTTACCAAACAAGCATCCAATATAATCGCAGTTTCTGAAAAGAATTTAGAACAAGTCAAGTTAGACGTTGTTAATTTTTGCCACTAATACATTGGTACAAAATGTGCTGTGAGACAATACAACTAAATAACCTTTTAAGAAGTAAGGATTTAGTAGCGCTTCATCAAGTTAAATGTGCCAGAATCGTCATCATAGATTAAAGAAATTATATTCATAAATTATCCTATCTAATAATAGATGTAAACAAATTCTCTAAACAAACTGCTAAAAATGATACGACTGATCAAGCTGAACAGAAGTCGACAAAAGTCTTGAGAACGATGAATTAATCATCATTAATGATTTGTTTGAACATTTAGTGACGTTAGACTCCACTGACTCCTGAAAATACGGAAGATGATTTTCTGCTCTATAATAGGTATGAACAACTTACTATATCATCCAATTGCGAAATGGTTCATGAATATTCTCCAACCAGTCAGAAATACGATCATTAAAAATAACTTCATTGACTCTCTTGCAATTATTGATTCCGTAATTGACACCAGTGTTTCTAGGAAGGGAATGATTTCTTCGGATGTCTGTTCTCTTTTCACAAGTGTGCCTGTCGTAGTGATAGTTTATTTTATTTATAATTATGTTGAAAATAACAACATCGATACTGATATTTCAATACATTATCTCAAAGAATTACTTTCACACTGCATCTTCAATATCCATTTCATTTTCAGCGATGATTTCTATAGATAAACTGATATATTTGCTAATGCGGTCCCTACTAGGTCTTATCTTAACGAACTGTCTCATGGCTAATCTATAGAACAATACTTTTTGATTAACAGCTAACAGTTCTCATTTCTACAAGTGATTTCATAATAATACTTCTATTATCTGTAATGAAACTAATGATATAAATGAAACAAGATACGACATCAATTTGACTCACTAGTTGATTACATTCAAACTAGAGTCAGAGACAAATGAAATATATTTCACTTTCTCAATGTTTTACTCAGAGGAAGATGAAGCGGCTCTTTACAAAGATTGATTGATAGGAAGCCAACATGGAATGGGGAATATACGAAATTTCAAAGTTAAATTCCACTGACTAGAAAGAGAAATCTGATGCATCCTCTGTATTTGAGAGTTAGAAGAATATATCCAGAAGACTCAATTGGTGTGAAATTAGACATTATCTGAAAATACTTATGGAAAGTAGATTCCCTTCTAGGTTTATTGACAACAGTGCTCGACTGAAAGGATCTCTGCCGTACCGAAGAAAATTTTGTTTATAAACACTGAGTTCAAGGGAGATATAAACTGAAAGAACTCACGAAACCAATTGGCCAAGTCTTTAAAGAAAAACTTTTATTCACCTGAACTATGAATTGTATTCAACAGCAGATATATCGTGCAAGGATGTAGCAAGAATAAACTGGTATTTCGGGTTACCTCAATGTGTATCCACCAGTTGCCTTGCTCTTTTGGTGGTTGTTATATTAGCCATTCAGTATAGCTATCGGAAGGTGAATGCGAATCAGTCAATATCTCAATTGTTAAAAATCTAGTCAATTCTGGCTATCTGTCTTCATCAAAATTATCATTCAAAATTGTTCACAAAGTCAAACGAACTGGTTCGAAGAAAATCGGATAGGAAGCTTGTGAATAGTACAGTCTTTGGTGATTCATTAATTCAAGTCCAGCCTATGTACATTAAAATTCCTAGTGTAACATTCTCCTAACAGTCCTTTATATTTCGTTAGTTATTTTTTGACATATATTTGTTTTTGCTTCCTCATCTCCCTTTGTTCTTTAACTGGACGAATATTTGTCCCATCTCTCTTCTATATCATATTCTGTTCTCTCAAATTTTTTTTATCTTTCTTATAATTGTCAATCTTCCATATCTCGTTCCTATATGTTACTTCATTCTTATTACCCGCTGACTATTACGCAACTCTAAATTTTGACTGACTTCTAGTATTTCAATAAATGATGCAATAAGTTAGTATTTTTGCTATATACCTATGATGAATATACAATTCACTTACTCTATGTATATACAGATGTCTTTTACACTTGAACTGGGAGAAATAGTGAATCTTTTCCTATATCTCATTCAAGATATATCTCTAAATTTACACTCCAATTCCCGTCTAAACTTGCATCAATGTACTATTGTTGATATTTTGTCAAACTACTGTTTAAATATTTGCAAATAGATGGTTTATCACTTGGAAATCAAACTTCCAACCCAGTCAAACTGTGTCGTAAGTTAGTCTCCCTCGGCAGATAGTGTCGACGTAGACAATGTTTAGGAGGAAACTAGGCTATTCGATGTAAGTTTAGGCAGAGACTGAAGTGTGAATTTAGAGTCAAGTTTCCCCAATGAAGCACAAGAAAAACTCACTTCTAGTGCACTTGCGATAGGCAATATATGGGTCAATTGTTGCTGAAATGCATATCGCGTTTTGCTAGGAAGTATTACCTTTATTCCCTCATTAGATTTTATCTAGGTAAACTAAGTGTTCTCTGTTTTCTGTCACGTCTTTTTCCAAGTGACCCTCATCATCTAATCATTCTTGTTTCGTATTCTACAGTTCAGATTTTTACTAATATAATAATGAATGTGAAGCTTTATTTCCAAAATATGGTTATTGAAATAGTAGCCAGTCAATCGTAAGCAATGTAGTCTGGCACTAATGTTGGTTAGCCACATCACATTACCACGAGACGAATACTAAAGAAGTCAAAATGGTTATCGCGGTGAGACTATAATTTATGGACTACCTTTGTAGTGTTTACCTACTTACTAGGGCTAAATGAGGGTTATAAAGCAGTTTAAAGAATAAGGATTATGATTTACAGTTGATGGTTAGGGTTAGGAATTAGATTTAGGGTTTTCATCACGAACTGACATCAGCTATAATACCTAGACGCTATTTAGCCGAATAGGTGAATGAGTTTCGCGCCAAAATCTAAAATCTGTCATCGTAAATCTGATTGGTTTGTCCATAAATTATAGTCTCGCCCATTAGGACTCCGTATGTAGGGAAAGGAAATGTAAGTAGTGAGTAAACAAAATTAGTGAAGAGTTCCTTTGGTTTGGTGTGAAATAACAGGTAAAATAGCTAGGAATATTTTTTCTAGTTTAGTGCCCGACCGTAGCTGCTACCATCTGTTGCAGCTATGCTCAGATAACCGCCTGTTACTTGCAAACACTAACTTTAAGGATAAAGAAAAACATCTTTTGACATGGTGACCCCCTAATTCGTCCCAACGTTGGACCCAAATAGATCACATTGCTATCAGCCACCGATGGAGGGGATCAATAGAAGACTGTCGCTCATTCTGTAGCACATGCTTAGACTCACATCATGCTCTAGTGTAAGCGCGTATTTGTCTATGTCTTACTGGACGTAGGAAAGATGGTACAAGGAAACCCCTTAGGGTCCTACTTAATGACAGTCAAGCTAAGAGTATATTTCAGGAACAACTAGAAAAACAGTTAGGCAGCCATATAAGTGATGTCCACCCCGAGGCAGCGTGGAATGACATCCGAAAAGTTGTAGAAACAGCAGTGATGTCAGCAAGTACGGTAAATCATAAGGTTAGGGAGAAACACTGGATCTCAGCAGCGTCTACCGCACTGATAGATGCTCGAAAACTCATTCCATCTGGCTCTGAACATAACGAAGAGCGGAGTCAGCTAAAGCGTAAGCTGACTAGAAGCCTACGCAAAGATCGTGAACAGTGGTGGGTAGCGAAAGCAAGAGAGATGGAAAAGGCAGCGGCAATAGGTAACAGCAGGCAACTGTTCAGACTTGTTAAGGAAACCGGTATTAGGAACCCAACTGTTAGCGAAACAATCTCAGAGAAAGATGGACATATTATTCATTCTCAATCCAGGAGATTGGATCGATGAGCAGAACACTTTAGGGATCAGTTCAACTGGCTTTCAGCCACACTTCGGTTTCCCACGATCTCCAGTCGACCTGAATGGCAAGTTGATGTAAGTCCTCCGACTCTTTACGAAGTTGAAAAAGCTATAGGAAATCTGAAGCGTGGGAGAGCAGCAGGCCCTGACAGGTTTACCCCTGAGATTTTTAAGGATGGCGGTCCAGTATTAGCAGCAAGATTGACTGAGGTCTTAGGTAGAATTTGGGAACTGGACGTAATCCCATCTGACTGGTCTCAATCACTGATTGTGCCAGTCTATAAGAAAGGACAAAAGTCCTCTTGTGACAATCACAGAGGAATTAGTTTGACTAATATAGTGTCTAAAATATTAGCTTCAATAATACTTCGACGTCTAACCAAAGCTCGTGAAGAGCAGACTAGAGAAAACCAGGCTTGTTTTCAACCTGGACGTGGTTGTATAGATCAGATATTCACACTACGTCAGGTCCTAGAACATAGACACACATTCAGACGCCCCACAGTCGTAGTATTTCTCGACCTTAAGGCAGCATTCGACTCTGTTGATCGTGAGGTCCTATGGCAGTGTTTGTCTCTGAAAGGAGTACCAAAGAAGTACATTAACCTTATAAAGGCTCTCTACTCGAACACAACTGGTCGAGTGAGAGCTTATGGCGAACTGTCATCAGAATTGATTGCCTCAAGTGGTGTTCGTCAGGGATGTCTACTCTCTCCATTCTTGTATAACTTTGTCATTGACGTGCTTTTAGAGATAACTCTTTCCACATCTGACTTTCCAGGGCTTGAACTTCTACCGGGAAATTCACTTATTGACTTAGAGTATGCCGATGACATAGTTCTATTTAGTGGGGACGCTGACAAAATGCAGAGTCTCCTGACCACTCTAAGCAACAATGCAGGCATGTTCGGGATTCGACTCTCTCCCTCAAAATGCAAAATGTTGCTTCAGGATTGGGTTGCATCGACACCCGAACTAGTGGTAGGGAGTGAAGTAGCTGAGCGTGTCGACCGCTTCACTTATCTTGGAAGTCTCATCAGCCCTTGTCGTCTGGTGTGTGACGAAATCTCAGCACGGATACAGAAAGCTCGACTAACTGTTGCCAACTTGCGTCATTTGTGGCATAGGCGAGATATCCGTCTATCAACCAAAGGACGTGTTTACTGCTCAGCAGTTTGTTCCGTCCTACTTTATGGCAGTGAAACACGGCCAGTAAGAGTAAAGGATATTCGTAGGTTACTAGTATTTAATCATAGGTGCCTTCGAAACATTGCTCGTATATCCTGGGACCACTGAGTAAGTAATGCAGTTGTTAGGAAACGGGTACTAGGTAAGGATAGCAAATCAATTGATGAAGTAGTGAAACTTAATCCGTTGAGATGGCTGGGAGATGTGTTGCGCATGCCTGGCCACCGACTGCTCCGACGCGCGATGTTTTATAGTGTAGGACTAGGTTGGAAGAAAGCTAGGGGCGGCCAGACCAAAATATGGCAGAAATCCATGAAGTTACTGACAAGTGGACTGAGTCATGTTGGTAGGTGTAGACTACTTGGTTGGGGACCGCGATATGATTGCAAGCGATGGTTAGAGACCTTGAATGACATGGCTCAAAATCGTTTGCAATGGCGCAGGTGCATCCACTCTTTGTGTTCTCCCAAACTCTAATCTTCTGAATTCTTCATGTCCTTTATTTTCTTTCCGAATCTATTCCACTGGACTATACTCCTTAAATAACATCATCAAACCCTAATATTCCCTATCACTTCTTATACTTTCAGTACCTCTGCCACTACGGGATTTGAATCGATAACTAAATCTCTGTGCTAATGTGGTGTGGCAACTGGAACTGATGTACGTACGTACGAAGTTCCACGTTGTTACTGACTGACTGACTGATAGTTAAGTATTTTATGTTGTGTTTGAAGCTATCATAGTAATACAATACAATCTCATACTGTTGACTTGGACTTTGGGTTCATGGTTGTGTTGTGTTGAAGTTCCAGACTTATTGTAATTAAATAATTGAATTCATGGGTCAATTAAAGCTGGACCACCATTGAAAACTTGGAAGCACTGGATGGCCGTTTTGTCCTACTATGGGACTCCTCAGCAGTGAAATAGTAACTCACTGAAGACAATGGTAACGGTGGCGCAATTTCGTGGATTGGTTGGAGTTAGACAGTTACACCGTTGGATGCCAGATCAGTGTTCTATGGGCTAAGCGCTCGCGCGCGAAACCGAAGGCTCTGGGTCCGAATCACGCGAGCGGGATCGTAGATACGCACTGTTCAGGGGTCTCATACAGGGACAAAACGGTCTTTCAGTGCTTCGAGGTTTTCCATAGTAGTCTAGCTTACATTGATTCGTGAATTCAACTATTAAAATTACTACAATCTTCACCAAACCCACTTCTGATAATTATTGGAATTAGTTCTACTTCGTTATATTATTTCAAATTCCCAATACCACTACGTGGGAATAAAATAACTTTGACTACAATTTTCCAGTTCTATTAAATGATGCCTTTGAAATAAAAAAAATTCCTTCTCTGAAACGTCTTCATTTTGTTTATTGTCCCAATGGGTTACTTTCGTTATTTTATAATTGACAAGGATCCTATGGCATCTAAAAAATTCTAATATAGTTTCTTAACATTGTTAAATAGTCTATAAGGCTTAAAAATATGTGATTAATTTGCTCGTTTCTACAATTATGATTTAATCTTCATATGAACATTTTAATGAATGTTTTCAATGCTCATCTCATGTTAACAGTGTAGTGAACACAAACACTAATGGAGACAATCGGATGTATTTGACAACAAATTACAGAACTTGTTAATAAAATCTAACAACAATATGGTAAATGCTTAATTTACAAAATGCCCATCAGACTTCATTATTTTTGCATTTTCATACAAATTTCATTCTGCTTTCATTCTTTACTGTTCGATCTTCTTATCTCTCTGCTGCCAAACATTCTGTTCATGATTAATATCATATACTACTTATGTCGATATAAGCAGCACACACCACAACAGTATTGATAACTTGAGAAGTTTGACAGTACTCAATTCTAGAGATTAAAAGAAGCTATTCCTTCGTGGTAGTTAATTGAAATCAATCTATTGCAGAGAGTTGGGCAAATTCATGTAATATATCATTAACTTTATCAATATAAATGATCATAAACTTTAATCACTTGACAATTATATTGTAATTTTATAAAACATTATTCAACTATTTTGATGCTTTGAATAATATCATTGTCCCAGTTACAATTGTTCTTGTTCATATGAATAAATGGGGGAAGGGGAATGTAATATTCTTAAAACTTTATTAATCCTCCATTAGACATAAGTAAGTGTATTAGTTCTTCTAGAAACTTGTTTTTATGGTTACATTTGTAAATCACTTAATAAAATATTTTATAATACTTATATCTAAAGGTTGTTAAACAGTATTTAAATAAATTACGATGTAGTATTGTGGAAACTATCTTTGGTCTTAGTAATCATTGGTTTACATTATTATTTCATTGAAGAATGAATACTGTATAGTGTGTAATATATAGTTTTGTAAACCATAAATTAGATATTTGGAAATTGATAGTTAAATTGTTTATTTATAATCATCAGCTTTAGATATGAAACGTATTCGGCTAATAAAAAACATGATTTAATCAATATGGGCTACAATTATTGATTGAAGAAATTTAAAAAAAAAAAAAATAAATGGAGAAATTCTTTTCACAAAAATGATCTAAATACTATGATCTTGTTCAAATTTAGGATGTTAGTTACTAGTTGCACAGTATTCTCAACATAAATCAAACGGTTCTTACAGGTTTATTTTTCTTAATAAATGATTTAGCTAACATTCTAATTTTCTCCAAAGCAACATTTCATCAACCAACTTTTTGTACTTATTTATACATGTTCTTGGAAAATACAAATTTGATTATGGTCTTGTTCAAAAGCAAACGATAACCATTATAGATTTATAATTTATTTGAATAATAACCTGTATTGATTTAACTACTTTTCACTCATTTTATAAGCAGGGTTGGCTAGTGGTTATCAGTGCGATTCCGGACGCAGGTTTCGTTTCATTTAGAACTCGTCAATTGAATACACTTGAACCCCAGTGCTGATTGTCACATTGTGACTCGAAGACAGTGTCTCGTGTATCAAGCACTCGATGAGTAATTTACTTATCTACTGCGTCTAAATAGCTACTGACTTGTGCAAAGTAACCATTTAAAAACTGAATGGTATACATCAACCTGTTTCTAAACTAAGAACATACTAGATATTTAATCACAAGGTTTCACTAAAGTCGGACGGTGGCTAGTAGTGGAATCCAGAACGTAGCAATTCATAGGCAGTTAGCATAGAATGGACGTATACTATGGGGATAGTTAACATAGACTCATGTTGTAATTAATTTTTTTTATTATCCACACTTTACACAGCGGGGTTGCAGTAGCTGTTTCTATAGTCAAGTCAATATAAGCTATTCTAGCTTATGGATAGACCAATTTATTCATTCTATTCAAGCCATATTTTGAACTTGTTGATTGTTCGCTTATTAATCCTACTGTTTTTTTTTCATATGATCGTATGTGTGTTAGTTGCTTACCCTATTCATCACGTGTCTGTTACTTGTTTTTCTCTGAATATAAATATTGAGCCACGCTTGATTAAAACGAGTTGACTAACTCGCCTTATCCACTACGCGTTACTTCGTTTCGTTTCGCTTCCTTCACTATGTTTCTCTGTTTGTTTGTCTGGATCAATGTGTATGAAATACATGTATTCGAAATTCATTCTCGTATTTGGCTTATTTTATTTCATTATTATATAACGCGACTTAAGTCGATAGTTGTATACGAGGATTGGTGGCATGTATATTTCGATAACAATCAGCATATGATTTAAGTGGAGCTAGATATAGGGCCACTAAAATATCAACAAACACTAATTAAAGCTCAGTCCATAGAATCGACTAAGGTAAAATATAAATTTTCGCTCGTCTGATAACTTATTATAACTGGTTCGCATACCCGGGAAATTCAGTTGAAATTCTTCCTAAAAACATCCTAGTAACCAATCAATCAATCATCTTCTTGCACGAATGATCATCTAAAGATATGTTTTATGACGCTTGTAAACCATCTTGTTAACCATTCTCGCTATTCTTCTCTTTTTTTCCAACAACCCGTGAGTTTTGTTACAAATGTTGACATTTCTATCTACTAAAATTCGATTATTGAAGGTTCATTTGAAGTGTGGATGTTATTTTTGTTAACCAGCTAAGGTCAACTTTATTCTCGACTTTCTGTTATTGTGTTAAATACTAGTAAAAATGTAGGTTTCGACCATGATTTGTGGCATCCATGATATAATACTAATTCGTAGCAGATTTATTTAACATTTCATAATGTGTTTTCAAATAATGTATTACTTATTCTAATGTTTCAGGGTTAATTGTGGCCAATATCTAGATAAATTTCTATGAACTCAAGTTCAGTTGTTACGGAACTGCCTCAGATCTTTGATGGTATCTGTTAGAACTCTATGTTTTTCCGTCTACACGAATAGGACGTTGATTTACCTTGGACGAATATCTACACTAGATATCCTTCCAGTGTCTATTCACAAAACATCAACACAACTCAAACCAAGAACATGTGACTGGCCTGACCAGAACGTGAGTAAATTTCCACTCCAACAACCGACAACAAAAAACAATAATAATAAGGACAGGAAAATTTATAAGTCGTCTAATACCTGTCAGGCTATCTACTAGTCTGACCAAGCAAACAACCAATCATTGTTTTCCTCGCCCACACATCACCTCTCTCGCAAAGTTTGTTCGTATGACTTCGCCTTTGGGTCCCTTTGAAAAAAATCTCTCATTTTTCCGTTTTCTTGATTACCTTCGGCTAGCCTCTGATTTCAACCCGTTTTCTCTTTTTTCAACTTGTGGTGGTGGTTGTGATATATCAAACGAATCACATAATGTATCCATTGCCAAATATTTGCCTTTAGATGACTCATCAATATTTCTACTATAGCGCAGTTGGTTTAGTTGTCCAATAATTAGTGCATTTTCAACAATCACTTCATGCGATACCTTCCCGTGTCTTTTATTATGCACTCAAATATCCATTTTAGCATTCCTGGATGGAAATCACGAGCATAAACCAAGTCAGAATGGGGTTTTGTGGAGTTTGTGGCAACTTTAATGGTTCAATCATGAGTCGATGTAAGCACTGAGCGACTGTTTCGTCCTAGTACGGAACTCCTCAGCAATACGCATCATGACCCCGAATGCGGCAGTCGAGCCCAAGACCTTCGGTCTCGCGTAAGAACGTTTAACCACTAAATCACCGAGCCAGCATCCAACTGTGTTAGTGTTTAACTTCTATCGATCCACGATGTTGGGCAACTATTCAACCATTTTCTGAGGTAGATACCTGTCTCGATCCGACACAGATTGGACCCCACTGGACATGACTTCTCACATGAACTCGAGGAAATCCATCTTGAAGCTACTCACCAGTGAGCGAATGATTATGATGATAATTGGGGTTTGTGGGGATTGTAGTAATTTTTAATGGTTGAATTCGTGGGTCACCATAAGCTAGACCACAATTGAAAGCATGGAGGCCCATTAGTGACTAGCTTCAAGATGGATTTCCTCGAGTTCATGTGAGAAGTCATGTCCAGTGGGGTCCAATCTGTGTCGGATCGAGACAGGTATCTACCTCAGAAAATGGTTGAATAGTTGCCCAACATCGTGGATCGATAGAAGTTAAACACTAACACAGTTGGATGCTGGCTCGGTGATTTAGTGGTTAAACGTTCTTACGCGAGACCGAAGGTCTTGGGCTCGACTGCCGCATTCGGGGTCATGATGCGTATGCTGAGGAGTTCCGTACTAGGACGAAACAGTTGCCCAATGCTTCGAGATTTTCGATGGCGTTTCAACTTACATCGACTCATGAATTCGATTATTGAAAATACGAAAAGTCGCCTGATTTAAAAGTTTCTAATTTTCGTATGATTCAAAACACCGATAAACGTCTTTAACAGTCGTTCAAAACTTATTTCAGCTTTTGATTTTCCATATTGACGTTTCGGGCTAGTTGTAATTCCATACGATATGAGAAATTGTTGCAGAGCCTATGCCATTTCATCTCCTTCCATCTTAAATAGAGCTCACTTAAGAACATCAAAGTTTTCTGCTTGCTCATTTTACCGTGGGGTTCTAATGTGGCCAACTCAATTTTGCTTGCATAGCTCTGAGAACTCTGACAACGTAAATTAAGTTCTGTTGTCTGAAACCAAAATATTAGGTGTCACAAACCTTAAAAATAGTTTTCTGAGATGTAATAGTGTTTGAGATGTAAACAGTTTTCGTACGGAGAATATTTCAAGTCATATAGAGTGGGGATCTATCGCCATCAAAACAAACTATCCTCTTATTGGTCTGGCACAATCGTGTGTACACAAACCCAGGGCTTTTTGGTCTCCGTGCATAGCTCGGATTTTACTTTTGGTGAAACTTTTGTGCCTTCGGAACATCGATGACATTTCTATACGTGTTCTTTCACGGCCTTATCCACGAATGGCCGATAAACGCAACTACGTATAACTATCTTCACTTTGTTTATTCCCGTGTGACTAATGTTAAACTGCCTAAGCACCAAAAGCCGGAGATATTTAGGGATGTCAACGCGATCGCCATACGTTAAACAATTATCACAAATAGATACAGCCTCGTTTCTAAAATAATTGTTGATACTCTCGATCCACCTTATCTTCTTCGCAATCTTTTAGAATAACCTCCCTTAATTTTAGCATAGAATCACTACCCATTTCTCCCTTAACCACCACCACTGTTCCTGGTAGGATTTTGACAGTGTTAGAAAATACTCTTTTAATTTCCGTTTCACGTGGTGTAGAAGTAACCACTCTATCTTCCTCTAACTTGCGGTTATCACTGGTTTTCCACGATAGCCTGTCTAAATGACTCACCCCGGCTGACTTATTTTATTATTTATTTATTTATTTAAACACATAAATATTGGTACAGGGGGCACCAAATATATATGCGCCACACAAAACAATGATAATTTGAAGAGAAGGAGAAGAGAGAGAGAAAAAGAAGTAATGAACGTGGGGAATTATAAAAAAAAGGGAGAGAGAGAACAATGGTGGGGGAAACGGAAAGGTACAATCAGAAGAGATCTTTCAGTTAAGGAAGAAGCAACCACTTTTTACGAAGAAAGTAAAAGAAGGTTACAGCAGGATCGCCACTGGCTTCTATTCTGAGCCATATCTGATAACATCTCTAGCCACTGCGTTACACCGTCTCTCGGACCCCAACCAGAGAGTCGTGAAGGACCAACAGAAGCTAGCCCTTTGCAGCTTTCTTTCATACCACGACACCATGTAATACACTGACCACCTCGCCGCTTTTTCCAACCCGTTCCAGAGTCGGCAAATAACGCACGACGTGGAATTCTCTGGGACGACATTCGTAGAACATGTCCAAGCCACCGAAGTCGGTGTTTCAAGATGGTGACACCAATTTCATTATCGTCTCTGTGACCGAACACACGATGCCGAACCTCTGCATTAATAACATGGTGTTGCCACTAGATGTCAGCAATCCTTCGGAAACAACGATGATCGAACACAGAGAGTCGTCCAACATCCTCAACTCGGAGAGGCCAGGTTTCACAAGCATAAAGCAGAACTGCTCTCACCGTCGCGTTGTAGATCCGACCTTTTACAGCCAGACTAACATCACGAAGGCGCCAAAGATGGCCCAGCTTGGCATAAGCCGCTCTGGCTTTCACTATACGTGCATTGATCTCATCACTCACACCACCACCAGCACTTATGCAGCTACCTAGAAACACGAACTTCTCGACTACTTCAATCTGCTCACCATCCAGAGTGAGTACAGGATTAGAATCCTGCCAGTCTTGTAGAAGTACTTTGCAATTCGAAGCTGCAAAGCACATACCATACCTACGGACACTGATTGCCAACTGATTAAGTGCGGATTGCATAGCTTGGGCATTCTCGCACAGTAAGACAATATCATCCGCATACTCAAGGTCGAGAAGTCTTTCTCCAGGCAACAGATCCACACCAACATTACTTACATCCGCCAGAGCTGTTTCCAGAATGTCATCGATGGCAAAGTTGAAGAGGAATGGTGAGATTGGGCAACCTTGCCTAACTCCACTTTTCGAATGGAACAATGGAGAAAGGTGGTTGTATGCCCTCACTCTGCCTGAGGTGTTTGTGTATAGGGCTTTTAGGATGTTAATAAACTTCTCAGGAACACCCTTCTTCAATAGACAATCCCAGAGAACAGTTCTGTCCAACGAATCGAAGGCAGCCCTGATATCAAGAAACACTACGATTGTTGGCCTTTGATAAGTATGGCGGTGTTCTAACACTTGGCGGAGGGTGAAGATATGATCAATACATCCTTGACCAGAACGAAACCCAGCCTGCTCCTCGCGAGTCAATCCTTCTCGGGTTCTGAACAATCTACGAAGTATGACGGAAGCCAATAGCATGGACGCAATCGGAAGTAGACTTATCCCGCGATAGTTGTTACAGGAACAACGTGAACCCTTTTTAAAGATAGGGACAACTATCGACTCATTCCATGACGTTGGTACACTCTCTAGCCCCCAGATCTTTGTAAACAACGTCGCCAGTCCCTTAGTCAGAAAGTCACCACCATCTTTAAAAAGAGCCGGAGGTAAGTCATCTGGGCCTGGTGATTTGTAACGTTTCAAGAGTTGGAGTTCCTTGCGGACTTCCGCCTCATTTGGTGGATCAGTCGTCACCGGCCAAGGAGGGCAGGACAGTCTGACCGATGTTGCCGGAGCAGCAGGCCAGTTGAACTGCCCTTCAAAGAATTCTGCCCATCGTCCAAGATGTCGATGGATGTTAGTGATTGGCGTTCCGTCATCCACGCAGCACATAACCGACTGTTAATGGGGATCCAATCGATTAGTGCTGCCTCAGCTCTAGCGCCAGCAAGGCCAGACGAAGATGCCACAGGGTCCCCGGATAAACGCACGTAGAACAAGCTTTTTGAAGTGACAGATGGAGAACGAATTTGTAGTACTTAACCAGAGTCTTGTATACGGGTCTCGGATAGACAATAAACGTCAATATTAAGACTTTCCAAAGACATAGCCAGCCCTATCTGTTGTCCGACCTGCATAAGTGTGCGAACGTTAAAGGCAGCCAGTTTGAATGGTGCACGTGGCGGCTGACGGCTTATACAGTAAGTCGAAGTCATTCTATAAATATAGAAACTCACCTAATCACTCAATATGTAGTGTGGTTGGGTATTTCTTTCTTTAGAGACTAATACGGTCAGTAACGTACTGTGGTTAGTTTGCGAAGTAAGTTTTTTCTGAATAGGATGTTATGGAATATTCTGATCGCAAACACTAGGGCTAAACCCTCCTTTTCAATTTGGACATAATTCTTTTCACCTGCATTAAGCGTGCGTGAGGAGTGAAGAATGGCTTTTTGTGACCCATTATGAAATTTACGGGGAATCACTGCTCCGATATCATAATCAAATGCATCAACCGCTAATATTAACTGAAGGTTTGGGTCATGGTGAATGGGTAATAAATTTAATGTGGAAATCGGCTTCATATTTCCGTAGGACACTTGACATTCTTCATTCCAGTTTCATTTAGTGTCCTTAGTTAATAGTGTGTTAAATAAGGCACTCAGGGCACGCATATTTGGCACAAAGAAGCTATAGTTATTAAGCATTCCCGAAAATGTCTGGAGAATTTTTATATTAGACGGTGCTGATATATTTGATTTTTCCCAGCAAAAAGAGCTCATACAAGATATATCAATACACTAGGTTAATAACAATATACCAAAAGAGTTAACAGCAAAAACCTTAGGTGTCTATGTACGAGTAAAAACCCAGGGTAACAATTTACAGTTAGAATACAAATGGTATATTGAGCAATACGATCATAACAATTATTATGGAATGAATGTTACTTGTTGGCCGCTCTCTGGGATGACAACCACAAATAAGTCCACTTGATTTAACGTAGATTCCCCTGCGAGTGATGGCACCGACGGAGTGATGAGAAAGACAGAACCCAATAGTATTATGTAATAATAATCTAGGCCAAAATACTAACGTAGTGTAGGAAGGCCTAAAAGGATATTATAACACTATTATAGTCTTCGGTCAAAGGCCGTGGCCAATAAAGCAGAAGGACAGACGACGTAGATAACGTGCTATATTTCAATCAGCGCGGTAGTAAAAAGCATATTCCATTTATCAAAACAACTACCATCGTTTTTAAAAAAGCGATACAGAAAAACAACAGATATTGAATAAAATGTGGTTACAAAAATCACGGAATATATGTCGCCATATAACTCCCCCCCTATGGCATACGTCAGTGGAAGTGTGCCCGACGTAAAACTCTAAATGCTCTGAAGGGAAAAGAAAATTACACAACAAGAAGTATAAACAAATGTTATCAAAAAAATCACATGTGTATACGTATTTACGAACAAAATTGTTTTTCTTGTAGTAAAGAGAAAAAAAATCGTTTCTTATTTTAATGTACATAAAAGGTTTAACAATAATGATGGAATGTATAATAATAATAATAATAAGCAGTAATGAAATTGGTAGTTTACCAAAAAAAATAAATAAATAGATACTCGTATATATTGTGTGCACAATTAATGATAAACTGAACGTGTCTAGCGACGTTGAATATCGTTACACAAATAATAATTATGAACATCATATGAAACGCATGCACATGTAGAGAAAGAAATATAATGAATTTATCAATTTTAGTTGTACATACGAAATGTTTTTTTTAAAAAATTAATTGCAAAAAAAATTGTTACTAGTAACTTTGCTAATATAGATATTCAACAAAACGTTTAGGAAAATGTACATGTCTTCCTGAACGAGTTGTTTTAGTGGCAGGTAAAATGGCGGAACTAGGAGCTTCATTGGTGGGAGGTGTAACTTTAGAATCGTCCATTTTACGAAGTGTTGATGTTGCCGAAGTAGGTAAGGAATTATTTGGAGGCTCAGAAAACTGCGTTGTGCAGCTGCTGCTGTCTTTAGATGGCTTTCTACTGCCATGTGTTTCATACCCTACAAAAGCAGGTTTTATCCTGTCAATTGAAACTGTCTCTTTTTTCCCGTTCTTTCTGATTGTAAAATATTTTGTTTGCCTCTCAATTACTTCATACGGTCCTTTATACGGGTGTTGTAAAGGACGTCTTACGGAGTCAACACGAACGAATACAAATTTACACGTATCTAGATGCTTGCTGACTTGCTCTTTTGAGACAGCTGGTCGAGGTGCAACAGGTTTATTGTTATTCATATGGCTCATTAGTCTTTCGCAAAAAGAAGTGGGATCCGCACACACGAGTTTGCCGCTATGCGTCACTAGCCGACCAGGTAAGGTTAAATTAGTTCCATAGACGAGCTGTGCAGAAGTACATTGGAGGTCTTCTTTAATTGTGGAACGTATGCTTAATAAAATAAGAGGTAGGGGTTCGCTCCATCTAGAAACATCAGGTTGTACCATCAGTGAGCTTTTTAGTTGTCTGTGGAATCGTTCCACTAGTCCATTCGCTGCTGGATGGCATGCTGTTGTAGTGATGTGATGGATTCCCAAAATGCGGGTAAATTCGTTGAAGAAGTGAGATTGGAACTGCGAACCTCTGTCAGAAGTAATTGTGGAAGGTACACCAAAATTAGCGATCCATCTGTCGAGGAATACGGCAGCAACATTTTCTGCGGAGATGTCTTTTATTGGGCAAGCAATTGGCCATCTGGTAAAGCGGTCCACTGCAGTAAAGATGTAAGTAAATCCGTTAGATGGGGCTAAAGAACCAACTAGATCAACATGAACATGTTGAAAACGATGGTCGGGCAGACTAAATGTTGACGGTGTTGTAATTGTATGTCTGTGAATTTCGCTGCGCTGGCATTGTAAACAATTTCTAGTCCATTGTTTTATATTTGCATTCATTTTTGGTCAAACAAACCTTTTCGCAACCAGTTTCACAGTAGCGCGAATTCCTGGATGAGATGGTGAATGGAGACAATCAAAAACTCTTTTTCTGTACGCTATTGGCACAAAAGGTCTGTGTGCTTCAGTCGAAGTATCACAAATGATAGTAGAGTCAGAATGCGGTATAGGAACACTTTTTAAGGACAGGCTCGAACTTTATTTACAAGCTTCAAGGTCAGGATCATCCATTTGCAAGCGTGTCATGTCTGATTAACCGATTCCTTTGGTGAAGGAAATTGCATTGACATTGAAACGTGACAGAGTATCCGCAACAACATTTGACTCGCCTTTTATAAACTGTATGTTGGTCGAGAATTGGGAAATATAATCCAATTGTCACATTTCTCTAGGGGAATATCGGTCACTTTTAGCGTTCAAGGCATAGGTTAAAGGTTTTTGATCCGTAAATATCACAAAATCTCTGCCATGAAGTAGGTGGTTAAAATGTTTAACAGCCAGATAAATAGCCACTAGTTCCCTACCAAAAGTACTATATCGCGTTTGGGTTGGTTCAAGCTTCTTTGAAAAGAAGGCAAGTGGTTCGACCTCATTATTCACTCGCTGTTGTAGTACCGCACCTACTGCTGCCTGAGATGCATCTGTACACAAGGTTAGTGTTGCTTCCGGATCAGGGCTTAAGTAGTTCAGGATGGTAGTAGAAGCAATTGCTGTTTTAGCTGCAGAGAAAGCATCTTTCGCTTGGGAGGGTAATGTGGACTTTTTGACTTTACCTTTTAACACCTCCGTCAAAGGTTATAGTATGGCTGAGCAGTGTGGAATAAAGCGACGATAAAAATTGATCATCCCCAAGAAACGTCGAAGGTTATTCCAGGAATCGGGTTCTGGAAAGTTCTTGATGGCTTCTATTTTTGTATCCAACGGTTTAATTCCATGTTTGTCGATCAAGTGACCTAAAAACTCTTAACTCTCAACCACAAAAACACATTTGGATGGGTTAATAACTATGCCATATTTCTGGAATCTTTCAAGTAATTGATGTATGTGATCAGTGAGTTCGTGAAACGAACTGCTAGCTATTAATACTTCATCGACATACACGAAAACAAGATTTAGGCCCTTGATGACCTCATCCATAAATCGTTGAAATGTATGTGTGGCGTTCTTTAATGCAAATGGCATTCTCAGGAATTCAAACAAACCAAATGGAGCAATGATGGCTGTTTTTGCTATGTCCTCGGATGCTACTAAGATCTAATGGTACGCTCGCACAAGGTCGATTTCAGAAAAAAATTGTTTGTCATGTAAAGTGAGCGAAAAATCGTGTAAATGAGGGATTGGGCAACGGTCCGGTAACGTTAGGTTATTCAATAACCTATAATCACCACAGGGTCGCCAATCTTGATCCCGCTTGGACATCATATATAGTGGGGATGGCCATGGGCTACTTGACGGACGTATTATACCTAATTGCATCATGTGGTCAAACTCAGCTTTGCAACTTTCAGTTTGTCCAGTGGTAATTGGCGTGGACGTGCCGATGTTGGTTGACCTTTAGCGATGATGTACTACAGAATGTTGAATCGTGCTTTCACTGTAGTCCGGTCTCGTTATTTTGGGAAATTTAGATAAAATAGTGGCGAATATGTCGTTTCCTGGAGTGTCAATTTTAATACTACGTATGTGGTAGTCCAACTGAGTTCCCAGGACTTAAAGTTTTGTGTAGGTATCGATAAGTTTTCTTCTTTTTAAGTCAACTAATAAGTTGTAGAAGCTTAAAAAATGTGCACCTAATATAGGGTGGCGGACATCAGCAATATTAAACACCCAGGTTAAATGACGTCTAATTCCCAAGTCTAATGTTAGAAATTGTTCACCAAATGTCTTTATTTCAATCTTATTAGCCGCCTTTGGGGTATATTTTCCACTCTTAGCAATCGGTTTGTTGGCTAAGGTACCTGGGATGACCCTGACTTCGGCTCCCGTATCTACTAAGAATTTGTATCCTGAAGTTTTATCGAGGACATGGAAAAGGCGAGTGTGTAGGAAGGCCTAAAAGGATATTATAACACTATTATAGTCTTCGGTCAAAGGCCGTGGCCAATAAAGCAGAAGGATAGACGACGTAGATAACGTGCTATATTTCAATCAGCGCGGTAGTAAAAAGTATATTCCATTTATCAAAACAACTACCATCGTTTTTAAAAAAGTGATACAGAAAAAGCAACAGATATTGAATAAAATGTGGTTACAAAAATCACGGAATATTCGTCACGATATATATTCACGATGGCACGTTCCTTTTCATGATCCGGTTTACGTCCATGAGAATCGATAATCGTTTCCAAGTGTAAAATACTCAATAAACTAACCGTCTTCTACTTTCACATGAAAACCATACTCCAATACGAGTCGAAACGTCTTGTGAGTGATCAGTGTTCTTTTTCAATTCTGCTGGCAACAATAATATCTTTCATATATGTTATACTAAACTTTATATCACTTAACATGGTGTCAATTACGTGCTGAAAAATTGCCGGAGCATATGTTATACCAGAAGGTAGCCTATTATATCGGGACAATACTCGATGTAAATTTGTTGTCACCAAGAATCTACAGTCTATTCCGACTCCCACTTATAGCTATGCATCTGAAAAACCAATCATCGAAAATATAGAGCAATCATTGAACTTGGGGGTTAGGTCCTCTGGGATGGGTAAAAGGTCAAGATGGTTCTGTAGTGCTTTGTTTAACCCATTGGATAAGTCTCCATACACACGTAATTTATCATCAGATCACCTTGCAACCACTGCTAGTGTTGCACATGTATAATGTTTCATATGAAAAATGACTCCAAATCTCTGCTGCCTGTCACGTTCTGTATCTAAGGCACCAGTGATCAAATAAGGTACCGATCTACTTGAACGGTTACAGGTTTCACTCCCTGCTGAACAAATATACAAGCATTTAATTTCTCGCATAATCACAATTAATCCTCAGTGACATCTGAAAACTTATCATGCAATTCTTTAACGCATAACTGGATAAGCTCAATTGGGGGTGATTTAAATGCTGATGAATATTACAATATATTGCAGACAGAGTAACAGAAATTAAACGCATTAGACAGTAGTGTCATTTATTTGTTTCTTCTACGTCTTGTGTTTTAACTTTGTTTAAGTCTCTTTCTAACCGGACATTATGTTGCTCGATCTTCCTTGCCGGGGCCTTTTCTATTTGATCTTGGTTAAATATTCACCGTTTACTACTTTACCTACTGTTGAGTCTTGCCGGATCAGTTTGAGTAAGATCGTTTTTGATTAAAGTCAAGGTTATGGCGTGGTTCACCGTATGACTAACAACCTTAGACTGTCTTTTTGGAAAGGTTTTAGTGGCCCGAGATCGGACTTAAATTCGATCGTGTGATTATGGTTATCAAATGAATACTATCGAAATATACGCGTCACCAATCTTCGTACGTAGTCATCAACTTGTATCACGTTAGTGGTCAACGGAATTCAATAAGTCAAATACGAGAGGGGATTTTTAAGTACATTAATTTTGTACAAATGTTGATCAGAATAGACAATCAGAGGAACAGAGCAGAGGTAGCGAAGTGAAGAGAGCGAGGTAAAATGACGCACAGAGGAGAAGGTATATGAACCAACTATATGTATCAAGCGTTAATTGACACTTATAGTCACCAAAAAATAAGTTACAGAAATGTAGTCAGTAAGATAAAAAATACACAGTTAAAATTGGTGGACAAATGATTAACAAAGTCGAAATATGACTCAAGAAGAATGAATTGGTCTGTCTGCATGCTAGAATGAGCTATGTGTTTTTGCATAGCACTACAAGGTTCCTGGAATACTTGTAGACAGATATTTGATGGTGAGACTATAATTTGCGAATGAAATTTGAGCAACGCTAAAGTGATCCTGAAAATGCCCATCTACTACCTAGGAATAAATGCGGGTTGTAAAGCAGTGTGAGGAATGACAATTATAATTTACAGTTCATTAAAGTTAAGGTTAGGAATTAAATTTAGGGTTTTATCACGAGCTGACACCAGCTACAATGACGAAATAGTATTTAGCTAAATGAGTGTATGAATTTGACGCTAAAATTCGAGACCTGTTATCTTAAATCTGATTGGTCTGCCCATAAATTATAGTCTCGGTTACATCTTATTAGGAATATTTTAATTGATCATCAGGTATCTAATTCTTTTTTAATAGCTATCCGCTTTGTTGTTTATCAACCTTGTTTGTGATAGAAAAACCCTTGATTGTATAGCACAATCTGTACCGTTTGAGGCATATTATACTTTTGATAAAATTTGTTCTCTTACTCAAAGAAGAACCGTTTAATTCGAACACAGAGTTTTTGTTTTAATATAATTTAATATGAGTCACTCAATAAAATGCTTCGTATGATATATAGAAGGTAGTCTGATTTAGTGGAACAAACTTTTCTTCGTTAGTTCTGCGTTTAAACCGAATATTGGTATTTCGGTGTGAAGAAGTGGTTTTAAAACTAATTGATGGAGGGATCACAAGCTGTTAGAGTCCTTCATGATTGTTCTATTTATTATAACGAGCGGAGTATAGCATGGTTCCGTTTAGGAGGTCCGCCCTACCTTAATGTTTATTATCGATCAGCGTAACTCCACAGGTACTCGAAGCATGATACATCCACTTCATTGTTCCTGTAAGTAGAGTTTGTGAAAAATTCAATGATTATGACCTTAAATTTGTAGAATTAGCTATCAACAGAAACATTGATGAGGCTCTTAGTCGGTTTTTTCAAAAGATAGGTCAACCTTTACCTTATTTCTTTAGGTACCGAAGAATATTACACTGTTAATCTTCCTTTATTTTTCTCATTATTGACTGATATTATTAACTTTTTAGGCATACGACATTAAGACTAGATCAAAAGTGTCAATGCACAAGTGGTAATAATATCATATCAAAGCAATTTCAAGTGGTTCGCACAGAAAGCAGCAATATATCAACCGGTGTAAAATAATAACTATTAATACACAGTGAATGCTACTTGAGCTAAATGTCTTTGTTGAGAAGTATCATAATCTTATTTTCCTCAAGAAGGGTCTAGGTTTTTTCGACTTCCGAATACCAGCAGCTTGAAATAAAATATATCTTAGTGTTTTGAGATAAGAAGAGCCAGAAATTTCATGAAACATAGGGTAATCTGTTACATGTGCAATGTAGTTACATTGCATGGTATATTTAAGCATATGTACAAAGAAAATGAGAAATAACTATCTTTTTAATGCAACATATGAATTGCACTATGATTATGTGTACAATGTCACATAACAATGCAACATGTTATAAATTTATCTTTTTGAAACCAGATAGAATAAACAACCGCTCTATCGCTACACAGATACAAGTTAAAAAGGAAAAAGCAGTTTACCATTTATGTCTACCAAATTTTCGGGTGAATTTATCCGCAACGCAACCATGTAAACTTAATGCATCGCCCAGAGTCATCTGTGTGTTCGAGTAACCACAGGTCTGAAGACTTGAAAACTTTAAGAAATATTGGTCGCAACTTTGAAAGTAAGGCACTACAAGGTCACTTGAGAAAATTCGAAGTGTCGATTTGAAGGTAACTTTTTATGCTCGAGTTTTGATTGCTGTTTTGTTTAAAATACACAGTTTCTGTTATCTTTGGTCTAATATTGAAAAGAAATAATTATTACGCTCATAAGAATTACTCAGCTGAGCTTCACAAATAACAGTTTATAAACTGTTCTCTGTCTAGAATACATTTTCGAAATTAACGAGCATAAACCTATTTTGTAAATTCGTGTCATGTATATAGGCGGGGAATCTTGGCTTGCAGCCTGGTTTTTTTGTACGCTTACATAGAAGCGTCGTTATAATGACACTGACAATCGTACTTTTTTAGCTGACTTAAAATACATGTTAATCTTGTCAATTTACCAATAATCGCTAAAAATCTTTAGATCAACTCGTCTATCAATCACCTGTGAGCTGACTAGTCGTAGAGCAGCAAGTTAACGTCCATAATGCTGACTTTCCCAAGCTCCCAATTTTGGGGAAAATTTTACCTATTTTGGGGATATTTTGGGGAAGCCGCCATTATAAACTTTGGGGAAATTTTGGGGAAATGGCACAAAAACCCCAAAATTTCCCCAACCTTTGGGGATTTACCCAAAATTTCCCCAGACCTTGGGGATTTCTTCCCCTAAATTTCCACAAAATTATGGGTATTTCCCCAAAATTTCCCCAATAATTGTGGATTTCCCCAAAATTTCCCCAAACTTTGGGGAAGGCTGTTTAACTTTGGGGATTTCCCCAAAATATCCCCAAAGCTCCCCAAAATTTCCCCAGAATTGGGAGCTTGGGTTGTATTTATGTGAAAACAGTAAGGTGTTTTCCTGAGACAACCAACATCCGCAGCGATGCTACTTTCTTAAAATGAAAGAAGGGGATCAGAAAGGGTGATATGAACAATATCGCATCTCACCTTACTACATGGAAGAAAAACCTTTTGAAGTGTGGAGCTAACGCTTTAGAAACCAACTAGGCGTCAGCCTAATGATGAGAAAATGTCGAGAATATGTTTTAAGAACAACTAGAGAATCAGTTAGTCAATCTGGGAAGTGATATCTACCTTGAGGTAGCTTAGTGTGACATCCAAACAGCTGTGAAAATAGCGGTGATATCTACTAGTAACTTAAACCAAAAAGGTTAAGGAAGATGAGTGAATTTCATCGGCGTCTACAGGACTTATAGATACCCGAAGACTCACCCCGTCTGGCTCCAAACAAAGCGAGGAGTGGAGGCAACCTAATCATAGACTGATAAAAAGCCTACGCAATAATCGTTGGTAGTGGTGGGTAGCGAAAGAAAAACAGATGTTAGAGGGAGCGGCGATAGGTGATAGTATACAACTATTCAGACTTATCAAGGAAACGGTTGTTAAAAATCTAGCTGTTAGTGAGATTATCTTTCAGATTCAGATTTGTATAGTAAGGACAGAAGGCCTATGGCCTATGTTATTCCTTTTCTAGTATGCTTCTGTGAGTGTCCAGACTTCTCTTGAAAGAGTCAATTGAAGGTGCGGACACCACTGCTTCGGGCAGCAGGTTCCAAGTATTGATGACTCGGTGTGAGAACCTGTATGCCACAGGTATTTTGTTCGTTCTTGGCTTTTCTACTCGCCTGCTATGTCCTCTGAGATGTCCCGATCTAGTGGGAAGAAAGAGAGAGTAAGTTAGGTCCAAAATCATTTCTCAGTATTCTGTACATCAAAATTAAATCTCCCCTTAATCTGCGATAGGACAGTGTAAAGAGATCTAGCTTTTCAAGCCGCTCTTTGTATGGTAAACCCCGGAGTTCTGGAATTGCACGGGTAGCTGCCCTCTGAACTTTTTCTAGGATATCCGAATCACCTTTTAAACACGGGCTTGCAGCCTGAACGCAGTTCTGAAGCTTAGTTCTCACTAAGGACATGTATACTTTGGTGAACATGATAGTATCTAGCTTAGTGAACGTCCGTTTTAATGCCCAGAGGGTTCGAAACCCCTTAGCTGCGACCTCCCGGCAACGGGTCGTCGTCTTAAGATCCTGAATTACTGTCACCCCCAGATCCTTATGAGACCGATCCACTGGTAATTGCACTTCCCCTATGTTATACCTATTAACATTTGAGTCCCCGAAGTGCATGTAGACACACTTTGCCACGTTGATAGGCATCAGCCACTCTTCAGACCAATTAATTGTATTATTTAGGTCTGCCTGAAGAGCATCTGAGTCTGTGTCTCCAGTTATTACTCGCCAGATCTTTACATCGTCAGCGTATAATAAAATTGGAGACTGTACTATACTTGGAAGATCATTGACATACATTATAAAAAATAAAGGACCTAGGACGGAACCTTGAGGTACTCCACTAAGTACTGGTCTCCATATAGAGCACTTGGAATTTATTCTTACCTTCTGTCTACGACCTACTAGGAAATCCTTAATCCATTTTAAGAGAGGTCCAGCAATACCAAGACTTTCCAACTTCAATAACAGTCTATTTGTTGGCACCTTGTCAAAAGCCTTACTGAAGTCTATATAGACAACATTCACTGAATTTTCGTTGTCTAGCGCCTTTATCCAAAATTCCCTTGCTAAAAGGAGGTTTGTTGTACAGGATAGACCCTTTCTAAAACCATGTTGTTCTATGTTTAACAAGTTATTTGTTTCAATAAATTCCATTATTGTCCTTTTGACTATTCTTTCCAATATTTTAACTACAACGCTGGTGAGGCTTACAGGTCTGTAGTTCGGTGGAATTTGTCTTGGTCCTGTTTTATGTATGGGAGTGACGATTGCGTCCTTCCAGTACATAGGTAATACACCTTGATTAAGTGACATATTGAATATCACAGTCAGTGGGGCCGCGATATATTGTGCAATATGTCTCAATATTTTAGGGTGTAGTTCATCTGGTCCTGTTGACTTTTCCATGTTTGAGGTGCTAAGAGCCTTAAGCACATCGTCTTGGTCGAAGTCTACGGTGAGCAGGTGGTTTATTGACTCTTTATTTTTGTCTGGTTCTTTGTCCAAAGGAGGTTCTTGAGTGAAAACTGCCCCAAAGTAGTCAGCCATAGCCTCTGCTTTGTCCTGATCTTCTATCATTTCAAATTCACTCCCTTTAATTTGATTTGTAATCCAATGATGCATCCTTGTTCTGTAGTTTATGTACGAGAATATTCTTGGAAAAGGATTGAACTATTATTCACTCTTTGCAAGAGATTAGACTCATGGGCAGAATAAGGGTTATCCACTATCCCCAAACAACCTGAATGAGAAATCGGCACAAATTCCCGACTGTTAGTAAAGTTGGAGAGCTAAAAAAGTACCAGCACAAGAGAGAGCAGAAAGTCCAGATGAATTAGCCTCAGAGATCTTTAGCAGTGTCGGTTCAGTTTTAGCAGATAGATTGACAAATCTTAGAATCTGGGAACTGGATGTAGTTCCACTTAAATATTGTCGACCACTGATGTACAAGAAAGGATAAAAATTATTTTGTGATAATCACAGAGAGATCAGTTCAACGAATATAGTCTAAAATATTGACCTTAATAATACTTCGATATCTGACTAAAGCTAGTGAAGAGCGAACCCGGAATAACCAGGCTATTTTCAGGCCTAAATATGGGTATGTTGACCCAATATTCACCCGTCATTAGGTTTTGGAACACAGGCATGCTTTTCGACATAAAATATAATTGTATTCCTTGATCTTAAGGCAGCGTTTGACCGTTAATTGAGAGGTATCGTGGCAGTGCCTGTCACTGAAAAGAATACGAAAGAAATGCATAAATCTTGTACAAGCTTTCTACTCGAACACTACTGGTCAAGTCAGAGCTTATGACTAACTTGTCGTAATCGTCAACCTCAAATGGTGTTCATGAGGGCTGTTTATCTTCTCTATTTCTGTTTGACTTCGTTATAGACATCCTTATAGAGATGATGCTTTGACTGTTTGACTTTTTATTGGTTGATTATCTATCAGTCACTGGATTCGCGCTATTGTGAATTATTCTGAGTCTTGTCACACAAAGTCTCTACTAATCACTGTTATTGTTTGGATCCCAACCAGAGGGTCTACATTTATTAACATGACTTGATCCAATTATCAATGTCTTAACTGATTCCATGTTTTTGTTTAGCCGTTCCTAACCTTTTTCTAACCTATTCCAACAGCAGCCATCATCACGCATCGAGGTAGTCGATAGATGGCCACACGTAACTCATGTCCCAACCACCTTAGTTGATGAAGATTCACTACTCCATCAACCGATTTCCCAACTTCGCTATCTATTTCGTGCTTAATCTCAACATAACCTACTCGATGGGCCCAATATACGCGAGCAATGGTTTGAAGACATTTGTGATCGAATACTAGTAACCTACTACCATAATCTATTGCTAATATCCATATTTTACACCCACAAAGTAGAACAGAGTGAATCGTTGAGCAATAAACTCCTTTGGCCGACAGACGAACATCTTGCCTACACCATAATCGATGCAAGTTGCCAAAAGTCAATCGAGACTTCTGAATTCGTGTCGAGATTTCACACCCTAGCCCATCAAAAAGGATGTTATTATTTATTTATTTTAACACAAGGAGGCACCAAATACATATGCGCCACACAAATCTGATTTGATATGTGTGAGGGCTGTGATACTGCCCGGGTGCCCAAACCGAAGCGGGATCAAAAATGATGACTCGAGATAAATGAAGTGGTTAACACAATCGACTACTTGACCCCCTATCAGTAGTTCAGGCGTTGATGCATACCTGTCCTGAAACGATATTTTGAGTTCTTTCCTTTCTGATTTGAATAGTCTGTTGTTGCTTTGGCTTGGTTGCTTCATTCAGTTTCAGTAGTTATTGAAAATATATTATCGAATTAATCCTCATGATTGAATCTTGGTTTTTGATATGATCCCCGAAAATTAAACCTTACAGGTAGGCTTTGATTGATTGGGCTATGTATGACCTACAAACTAATCCCCTTCTATCGCGTATGACAGTAGACTATGTTTATTTTGTATTCAAATTGTGTATATGAGCAAGTTATTTTATGATAAGAAATGTCTAATTTTCTGGCTCAGTAGTCTCGTCTTCGATTTCTGATCATACGGGGCTTGAGTGAATAATACGGTCTTGTAAGCAGCCACCACTCAGTCGCATCATATCACTGTGTTTATCTATTAAATAACATTTGATTTACTGATTTCAACAATCCAAAATTTAGTCTCATCAAATCATCAAAGACGTCCTTCATGACAGTTACAATTTCTGATAACGCATTATCCAGGAGTGTTTGCATTATAAGACATTGGGAGGTAATCCAGAACAGTTTTATTTCATAATCAGATCAAGCTTATAGACTTTTTAACAACGGGAGTTGCCGAGAGGAATTAGTTACCAAACATCTTACATTTAACGGATGAAAGATTTTCCATTTTTATGTTAATCAACATCTTTGCAATAAATGTACGTAAAGAAAACAAGAGTCAGTTTTTGCTATTAAAACATTTATATTCTAGTGGTTGTCCTTTTCGTTACGCATTTTCTAGGGTTTTAGACACCAATTTGAAAACTACTCCACGTTACAATTTAAAGGTTCTTTGCAGCCTAGTTGTTTTGTATAAACATATCATCTGTAAATCTTGTATTATACTCCCTGATGAATCTGATTGCAAACTAATAACCAATAGTTTTTGAAGATTATTCATTGGGCTTTTCAGTGAATTGTATTATAAAAAAATACAATGTCTGAGGAAGATCAAAATTCCAAGGAGATTGTAACGTCGTATGATGAAATATTGGAGATTACAGGATTGTTAGCCATGCGTGATAATTCAATGTCATGTGTTGCTGAAAAGAAAGAGACTTCTAATTCAACGGATAATATCAATAATGGTGATGTTAGTAATGATGATGTATTACCAATACAAAGCTGTACACAATTACCACTTAGTTCTAGTCTGGTATCCTTAATTGAAGATGGTGGTTCCAATTGTCGAACAATTTCAATTGCTAAAACCAAAAATAATAACGTCGGTTTTACATTTACAGAAATAAAACAGGTATTAAATTTATATATATATATATATATATATATATATATATATATATATATATATATATATATATATATAGAGAGAGAGAGAGAGAGAGCATAGAACTAATGTAATGATTATCTTGATTCGTTTGTCGCTATCCAAGTGTTGAGTTGTTTCTATAACCTACGGATCGGGATGGATTTTATTTACAAGGGACAGTGTAAATGCAAAATATTTGCAGCTAGGGAATTTTAATGAGTACACTTGGTAATAACATTGATTAAACATTTAATAGAGTCTAGTCCTAGGTGTATGCACCTAGTGATTTTATTTCACTGACAGATTCGAGTAGACTTTTCCAACATCTTGAAAGCTTACTAGTAAAGTAATTCATATGAAGAGATTTAGGATAAAATCGTTCCACTAGTAAAAAAATGGCTACGACTCTTGTGACTAGGTGTTTCTGAAATATCATATCTCATTAGTGGATGTTAATGATAGTTTGTCAAGTTTTTTGAAGAAAAACATTAAGTTTAAAGAGGAAGAATACATTTGTAAAATCTTTAATGTCTCACATCAACTCGGTGCCCAAATGCTGTGAAACTATTCGATCAAATTTAGATGGATGTTCTTATAGATTAAATATAGTTTAAACTCTTGTTTCTATAAAATGTTGAGTTCAAGCTTATTACATTTGGGCTTGTAGCTTAGAATACAATCATTCTCAAGGATGTAAAGTGTATTATCATAATCAGATATACTATTGTCATTCTTTTCTCATTAGTTTTTTTTTTTTCTGTCTCAATAAATTGCACGCGTTATTTATTCTGAATTTGTTTTTCTTTTGTTTAAAGGGATTATTTGTTTCTCATGTAGACGAAAGATCTTCTGCAAAGTTGAATAAAGTACGTTTTGGTGATAAGATTCAATGCATAAATGATATAGAAGTTACATCTTATACTCAAGCTAAACAACTTATTGAAGAAACACATCCAACTGTAAATTTTTCTTTTCTCGACTGGTAAGATGATGCTTCTTTCCTCTCTTATTTAGTTTTTAAAAGTACTTAATCGTTATTTGGACTGCTTAAAAAGTGAAAATTAAATTTGCATAGTTTTCTAATTGTTACTTAACAAATAAAAGAAACTATTTGAATTGAAAAGACATAGGGGAGGCATATAACGTCCCAGTGTTACCTACCCTATGTTTGATTTATATTAAGTGGATTAGCGTGCGTGTCTGATTGTGTAACGCATTTCAGAAGTGCAGTTTGATATTTTATTATCCTTAGGCCAAATTAACTTCTGTTGTCAATGGGCACAATAATTGCTTCGTCATGTCACGATATATTGATATGAAATATCGGAGTGCTTGAATCGTTTTACGTACTCCCAAGATGAAAAACTTTATTTCAGTTCTGCTTTAAATTAGTATCCAGTTTAATATTAATAACTTTGGCGACATGGCTGAGAATCGACCACAAAGGCGTTGGTGTATACACTTTATCTTCCCTTAAACTGTGAGGTTAAATTTAATTTATACCTTTCTTTCTACGAACTAATTCTTTTTCCCTGTATCATATCCGTATATACAGTCTTTTCTATATATTGCTACCACTGAATTAACTGGTTCTATGAATTCGGTGTTCATTTTATTGTGCTAACGATGTATGGAAACTTGAACCGATGCATATATTTGCCTGATCCTACGTTTTAGATGACTGACCAACTTAATACTAATAACTGATTTGGTTAGATACGTTAAGCATTTCAGTTGCTCGACGGGTTAAATTTATATTAGCTGATTATTGATTAACAAAGTTTCAACTCAAGTATTAACAACTGTATTTTAAGACTTATTACGCACAAAAGGTGTTTGGTACAAATAGGGAGCCAATAAATGTCTCACATAAAATGAAATGACAATATTTTGAATAAATAAAATGGAATAAATCCTAAAACCTAGGGTAAAAAGTATTAACTGAAGCAGTCCAAGTTCAATTAAATGATCTGCCATGCTGTACATAAGGGATATAATAGAAAAAATTATTTCAGCATCATCATTGGTTTTTATTTCGACCTATAGATAACCTTTTACATAATCAAATAAATAATGTAAAGGGTTTAAAACATAAATCCCTTTAGTCTATTGTTGTAAACCAAAAGGTTGCTAACTCCATACAAATACATTTCGTTCAACAGTGCGTCTCAATTTATTTCCATTTTATCTTAGTGTCAAAAAATAATTCTCTATATGGGGAGCCTCTGAGAGAACATTTGTAAAATGTGGCTCAACCACCAGATTGGATGTTTTCAAGATAGTAACATTCATTCAATAATTCATATTGATATGTAGCTTTCAGGTTTGTATTACATTAATATTGGTCTTTTTCTGGCATTTACACAGCCACAAGTATACACGAAGTTTTTAAATATTTTGAGCAATCCACTATAAAGTTAGAGTGAAGCCACAGATTCATATCGATTTTGTAGAAGTGCTTTACATTTCAATCGTGCTAAGCACATACTATACTTAGGGTTGGTGGTCAACAATTGATGGAATGAATAGTCTATACCTCATTTCATATTGAAATGATGTTCTCATACTCAAGGTCAAAACATCTTTCAACTGGTGATAAATTTACACCTTTAGAATGTGATCGATAGCGTAATTGTAGTGAATTGAGCGGATTTAACGGCAGTACTTCCAGTTTTGAACAATTTAGGAATATGGTTATGTGGCTTTGACCTATCTGAAATGTTTTTGACAAGGTCTTAAAAATTTTAGTAAACATCGCAAATATCTATTAATAGTCAATAATACTGGAAGACAACTCCATCCAACGAATTAGATGTAGCTCCAATGTCTAGAAATACAATAATTAGTGGTGACCTGTAATAAACGTAATGGTGTCGAAGCATATGAAGACAGGTAAGAATGTAATCGGCGCATTTCTGAGTTAAATAAAACCTGACCTGCTCCTAAAGACTCAACATTACACTTATTTCTCACGATGTGCGTATTATCATAGAAGGCATTATTTTGGAATCAATCGATGACACAATGTACGCCACATACTCTAAGAAGACAGAGTTGATTGAATAATCCTGGTGGGAGGCCTGTATATATATAACATCAATCTGTAAGTTAGTCCTGGATGTTACCATTCCTTTATTCTTCGTTTGTATATAACAGTTATCTCATACATCTATTGAATATTAGATCAAGAAGTTATATTTATAGTAAACAAACAGACAATATAACAAATCGACTATACAAGTTTATTCATATTATTTTCCTATTTGTTTCTTTTATTTAGCCCTTATAGAGAAATTAAAACAATTTATAAAATTCATGGAAGATGTGGTCTTTTCATCAATGATGGTATGATTTTAGATCGTACAAAATATTTCAGTGCAAAAAGTGATAAAATTCCATTAAATTATTATATTACTGAAATTGATGGTCATAATACTGTTCGTCTATTAGATGAGAAAATAGTTTTATTAGTTGAACGTGCTAATTCACCATTCTCTATTCATATTGTACCACAATGGTTTTATGAATATCTTGTTTTTGGGTAAGTTATTATATCTTCTTTTTTTTTTCTTTATATCCATTAAATTGTTTAACTGTCTTTATTCTCTATGCTGAAGCCAGTGAAAAAAAAATTAGAGTCTTCTAACTATCTTATGCGATAATCTAAGCAAAACGTTGTCTTAGTACTGGTTTGCGTCAACACTTAAGCTGAACGATAAGGAGGAAAGTAGTTCAGTGTGTTGATCACTTTTGTTTTTTGGCTTTATACAATATAGAATTCTCAGCACAAAGTATTTTAACAGTTTACCTTAACAAACGTTATTCTCATCAAAATTTTATTTATTCTTTTCTTATTTCATATCATAGATTAGATCCATCAGGAAATGAACTCAAAAAAGGTAAACAAACACTTTTTAGCTGTTTCCATAAATCATGAATACATAACTAGGCATAAATCAATGCTAATTCATTCTTTTTGTTTATATTGTCTATACTTAATCATATTTATTTCTGTCTATTTATCATTAATCAGAATATTTATCCTTTATGAATTAACATATTATTGTAAATCATGAAGATGAACTACAAAAAAATAAGGAAACCAATTCTAGACTATTCTACCTTATTTTCTCTAATTCCTCCTCCCCCCCCTCTATGTACTTTACTTACCTATTTGCCTTTCCATGATCTCTATAAAGCGCCATTTTGTTTTTGTAAAAATCTCAAATGTATTTTGTTTTATATTAGTTGTTTGTTTTGTTTTCCGGTTCTTTATCGTTAATTACTTGTTCATATCAGCGATCTTATTTTCTTGGAAATTTGCCTTAGTTACTACCATTATTATTATTATTATTGCTTGATATTTTATCATTGTTAATTTGTTTATTGTCCGCAAAGATTAGTATTTATCAATTTTTTTCCATTTTCTTTTCTCCCTCTAAAAAAATTAATTGAAAGGAATGTTTATTATTATTATTATTATTATTATTATTATTATTATTATTATTATTATTATTAATAGTCTGATAGAATTCACTTGGTATTATTTTACTTGAATCTTCCTATTGAAGTTTAGGACTGAAATTAATCAATTTCTTATTGGCATATGTGCATACTGTGCGTATTGCCTCGATATTGCTAAGTGAATAACGCGATGGTGTTTGAAGCGAAGGGTACTGGGTTCGAGTCCCAGAGTGAACATCAAACTTGAGATACAGGTACATCTAGTTGACGAGTCTCAAATAAGACGGAACATGTGTCCTGGATTCCACTGTTAATCACTATCCATCTTTTCTTATAATCTGATAGAATATTTTCATGATTTCGCCTTATTTTAATTAATTTAGTTCAATAGAACTCTGTAATTGTAAACTCTTTATAATTGATATGATGAATAGGTGATACGATTACTATTACCGGATCGTTTGAATCAGAATTAATGTAATAGAATTCAGATCCGGTTTTTTTTCTGGTCAACGTCGTTATTATTTCTAAGAATTTGATTCAACGACTAACTTGTATTAAATAATAGATAAACCAACTCATTGATCTGTTGTTTAGTTCAACTTACTGTTAACACAGAAAAATAACTTTAAATACCGTTTAAAGTAACATACAGATCCAATGGATTCAAATAATTGATAATGTTACATTATGAAATGATGGCAAAAATTAACGGGTATACTTAGAGTAGAATCTAGTGGATTTGAATTTGTTTCGAAGGTTATACCAAGTGAATAAAAACTATTTGAGATGTGAGCTAACATATACATATAATTTAATATTCCTATTTCCACACTAGTATTCGATCACAGGTGTCTTCGAAACATTGCTTGTATATCCTGGGACCACCGAGTAAGTAATGCAGTTGCTAGGAAACGGGTACTAGGTAAGGATGGCAAATCAATTGATGAAGTGGTAAAACTTCATCAGTTGAGGTGGCTTGGAGACGTGTTACGTATGCCCAACCACCGACTGTCCTGCTTCGGTTTGGGCTTCTGGGGAGTATCACAGCCCTCACACATATCAAATGAGATCTGTGTGGCGCATATGTATCTGGTGCCTCTTTATACCAATATCTGATAATAACCACCGACATGAGATGTATTCTGGTGTAGGAGTAGGTTGAAAGAAAGCTAGGGGCGGCCAGACCAAAACATGGCAGAAATCCATGAAGTCACTGACAAGTGGACTGAGCCATGTTGATAGATGTAGACTACTTGGTTGGGGACCGTGAGATGATAGTAACCGATGGTTAGAGACCTTGAATGACATGGTTCAAAATCGTTTGCAGTGGTGCAGGTGCATCCACTCTTTGTGTCCTTTCAAGTTCTAATCTCCTGAATTCTCCTTGTCACTTTTTTTTATCTTTCCAAATTTGCTTCACTGGATTATACTTCTTGAATAACATCTTCACACCCTAATGTTTTCGATTACTGCTTGTACTTTTACTACATCTAACATTTCGGGATTTGTATCGACAACTGCATCTCTGTGCTAATGTGGTATGGCAACTCGAATTGATATACGTACGTACGAAGTTCTACGTTGTTACTGACTGACATTTACAGAACGTTCATCTATAAGTATATAAGATAATTTTCTGTCAATCTTTGAAAAGTGTTTAATATCGTTGTAAAAACTATGTATGCTGGTTATAGTATAGCAGTAAACTATTCTTGAGGTGTTAACAATTCTTTTATACATCTAGATCAGGTATCATTTGTTTTAATCAAATGTCAATTTTGTCAAAAAAGACGGTTATCTTTTAGTTGATGGATTTAGTTTAGTACATCAAGAATCTTTATATGAACGATTTCATTTACTATCTTAACGGACATTAAAAAACATAATTTTATTTCAAATACTTAGAGAATGTTAAACAGTGTGTAATAAGATGATCACCTAGTATATTCCAGGACTAATAATATAATTGGCTATGAATGAATAAAGTCCTTCAAAAATTTTTCATTTAAACTTTATTACTGTTATCCGACAAATTGTTCGTGTCTTAACCTTCAAATATATTTACTAACATTTCATAGTTTACATTATCAACTGGCCTTAATGAAGCGACTACCAAAAGCCCGGAAGCAATAAACATCTGTTTCATCCTAGTATGAGACACCTAAGTAATGCATATTAACAACTCTACCGAGTATCGAACCCATCGTATTCGTTGTCGCAGAGAGTACCTCATCACCGAGTTTGCATCCAATTTTTTACTTGTGTAACTTTAATCGAATCACTGTATTGTGCGACCATCTTCCAATGCTTGTGACAAATGACTGTCTCTTACACAACATGGTTGGACTCCACTTGTCATGACTTTTCACTAGAACTCATTGAATTACCTGCTAAAGTCAATGTTTAGTAAGCAGAAACTCCCTATACTCATTAATATGTCAAGCAAAGTTGGGTATTGGTTAGCAGTGGGATCTAGACACGCGTTTTGTTCTACATAGGATTCGTTAGATGGGTATGCTTACACACCAGTGTTAATGCCCACATTATAACTCAAACCCAGTACCTTTCGCTTCAAAGGCTCAACACCAGTGACTATCGAACTCTGCCTAAAATGCTTATGGTATAATAGCAATGTCGAATCATTTCTCACAGAATCGGCATGTACTAAAGGAGGCAAAAATTTATATCTACCAATATAAGGTACTAACAAGTAGTGTATGTGATAAGAAGGCAAATCTATGATTACGTGACGAGTTATATCTTACAGATAAGGCAGTTGATTTATTGATTTTGTAAGTTATATAAACATATTTAAATTACTGATTGACCAATAGTTCAATGTACTCGAATTTACTTACAGACCAAGCATTTAAAATGTTAAATATTTCATGATCGTTTTCAATGTTCTATTAATTAGGGATTGGTGAATAAATCAGTCCATTTCTATAGTTTTGTTTTGTTCCTTGTGTCAGCATATTAATCATATTCTGTTACAATTAGTGTTAGTAGGCAATTATTTTGGAGTCACAGGAAACAGTCATACCAGTAATCAGCATTTATGTCAAGACACAACAGTATGATAAACAGGATTAAGGTATCGATGATATTAATATTTTCGCTTTAATTTAGTACCATATATTCGATTGAAATAAAGATTTCTCAACAAGAAATAAGCAGAAACTCATTTATTTTCATAGATTCCTAAACTAACAAACTATTTAGTTACGTTTTATCGATGTCACGAGACAATTTATGTTAGACAATCTGCGAAGATGTGGAAGCACTAAATAGCCGTTTTGTTTCAGTATAGGACTCTTCAGCAGTGGCCATCCACGACTCGCAGGCGATAGTCGAACCAATGACCTTCGGTCGTTATATATATTTTTTCAATAGCGGCTGAATGTCATTCATCTTCATTCGTATCAATGGTAGTTTTTCATAAAAATTTTGATGAATAATACTTTTCATTTCAATTCTTCGATTGATAGATTATAATGCAAGATTCGTTAGATAACCTAAATGGTAGGACGAGTAAGAACAGTAAAGCTAATTTATATAGATCCTTAATTCAATATTGTCTGGCTAGTGAGCCCAGGGCAGGTTTGAATGGAGAGTGCTGGTGAGCGGCCTATGCTCCTTCACGAGGAGTAACAGGTGTTAGTAAGTGAATAGTGAGCACTTGGAATTTGTAGGACTAGTTTTGAACTACTTATAAGGTTGTATAGCAGTATGAGTTGCATCGCTAAATGTTTTCTAGTGAACTATGCACTAGAACGTTTGTATTATTAGACATATCTTAGTATTTGAAGTAAAATCGTATTTTTATTGCCTTCTGTATAATCAGCGACTAAACTTATTCAAAATCACTTGTTCATATCTTCTTATAAGCAAAGTTGAACGGTGACCAGCAGTGGAATTGAGGATGTGCGTATTGATCTTTTTGGGACTTGTTAGCTAGATGTATCTGCTCAAGATACCCATATGCCAAGAAAGAATAATCAGAAACAGATTCGTCGACTAAGCAATAATTGTATTTTTGATAGATTTAACACTTCATTAATGCAGATTATACCTGATCTAGATGTATAACAGAAGCGGTAGTGTAGTGAACAGAACACGAGTGGGGGACAATCGGATTGTTAATCAAATCTAACAATCATATAGTAATTTGCAAAATGTCCATCAGTTGTCTGAAAATGACCCAAACTACATTGTTTTTTGCATTTTCATACAAATTACATTCTGTTCCCATTCTTTACTGTTCGATCTGCTTGTCTCTCTGCTGTCAGACATTCTGTTCACGACTAACATCACATACTACTTATATCGATATAAGTAGCACACATCACATTAGTATCGCAAGAATAATCTACTTACTTATGATAAAATCAAAATATCGATAGACATGTTTTACAGTTCAATAGTATACTTTCTGCCCACTGAATCTCAAATATTTTATAAGAGTGAAAGTTTGAATATTATCATGTAAATAATGATAGTTAAAATCTTTCAATGTTGTTTTCTTTGAAAAACAAAATTCCATTAGATTGTGAATAAAACTTAAATATGACATAGGTTTCCTTTTCTTTTCTTTTCTTTTTTTGGACTTTAAACCAAACAGACAACTTTGATCCATTATGTACTATGTATTAGAATTAACAAGAAACTTATCAGATTTATTGTAGTATTTTTCTAAAAGATTAGTAGAACAATCAATTTTTAATAGCGTAGGGCAAGATGTGTAGTTGAAGAAGGGATCTTTTAGTAAAAAAAAAAAGAAATTACTAGCTAGATTTACAAACCCCGTGATCATAGAAAGAAAATCTTAGATTATGTAATAAGGGTTTTAGTATAATTTATAAAATTTCAATATATAGAGTGGTATGTAACTAGGACATGACTGTTATAAAAATGATCAACCTATTTACCTAGTTAATTGAATTCTTTTCAATCAATAAACTAAAACATGCTAAAATTGTTGTATATACTGACAAGTTAAAAATAACTGTGATGAAATTTCAGTTTGGTTTCTAGCCATTTAGAAAATAACTTTTATAAATGATTTTTTTTTTTACTGTAAAAAAAGGGGAACTGATTTTACGTAAGTGATAAATTTATTAATACCTTCATATAAGTTATTCTGTATGTAAAACAAATCTGGACAGCATTATTGGTGGACACGGTAGATTGGATGTAGATGTGAAGGCACGGATCGGTAAAGCAAGAGCAGCATATCTACAATGGATGAACATCTGGAACTCGAAACAACTGTCTGTCAACCAACAGTAAAGTCAGAATTTTCAATTTAAATATCAAGGCAGTTCTACTGTATGGGGCGAAAACTTGAAGAATCACGACAACCATTATCCAGGGCATACAAGTGTTTATTAACAGTTGTCTACGCAAAATATTTCTAATCCGTTGGCCAGACACTATTAGCAACAGCCTATTGTGGGAGAGAACAAACCAGATCCCAGCGGACGAAGAAATCAGGAAGACGCGGTGGTAGTGGATAGGACACACATTGAGGAAAGTACCGAACTACGTCACAAGGCAGACCCTCAAACCGAATCTTCAAGGCCAGAAGAGAAGAGGAAGATCAAAGAACACATTACACCGGGAAACGGAGACAGACATGAGAAGAATGAACAACAATTGGATAGAATTAGAAAGGGAGGTCGATGACAGAGTGGGTTGGAGAATGCTGGTCGGCGGTCTATGCTCTATTGGGAGTAACAGGCGTAAGTAAGTAATTAAGTATGCCTGTAAATCAAAATGAAATGACATAAATTCTTACTTATGGACACAGATTATAAATCATCTTGAATTCTTAAAAGGATCCAAACAGATTTTTAAGAGTTCCCATATTCTTCCTAGTTAGAGTTAGGTATTTAGTGTTAGAATCAGAGGTTTATGACGACGTATTTCGTCACGAATTGACATCATTTATATACGGTCAAATGAATTTTGTTTTGTAATACAAGAGTCGCTTTCTGACTACTTAGTGCATAAAATGTAGTGTCACTAGGTTAAGTTTTATTTTCAGGATTAAGAATTTACGATTAGGATTTAGGAATGGTGTTCATTTGCCTATTATATATAATTCAAATAGACATCACTAAGGCTTTTTATAATATGTAACACTATCACTTTCCTGGAGTTCTGATGAGAAACAGTGACCAGTGGAGTTCAACCAGATCTCTTGTGAGATACTAACTCACTGAAGACAACGGCGGATATGTCGCCCAATCCCTTGGATTAATTGAAGTTAGACATCAACACCGTTGGATGCTGGCCGGCTCAGTGGTCTATAGGTTAAGTGTCCGCGCACGATACCGATAGGTCCTAGGTTAGAATCTCTCGAGGTCGGTTGATGGATGCGTACTGCTCGGGAGTAACACAATAGGACAAAATGGATGTCCAGTGCTTCCAGGTTTTCGATGGTTGTCTAGCTTCAATTGACTCATAATCTCAACTATTAAAATTACTACCACTTTTACTCTATTTTTGCAAAAAATAGTTGTCCGCCATTATTTAAAATGTTTTGATCAGCATTAAAAAGTATTTACAATCCTCAATAGGAAGTTCTTTCGTTTACAGATTGATGTAATGAGTACATGTTATCTCCTTCTACCAGAATTATGTTTTTCTTATGCATTAAAAACCTTTAAAGGCACTTTCGAATTCATCCCGTGTCAATAACGTTTGAGGTAGGATTGTTTGTCGAAAAGTATCCGTTAGGTCGACCAAAATATTCTCAGAAGTACATTATGTGATATCATTATTGAATAAATGGAGAGGAGAATTAGTATAGTCAAAAAAATGAAAGAAATATCCAAACTCATCTACTTCTAGCTATAGGTTGACAATTAAACAACACAACACAGAGGTTTTATATAGATGAAAGAAAGAGGAAAACAAACGATACACATATCTATACATTATTCAATGTTTTTTAAAATGTACATAACTCCTAAAGGCACATATACCATAAAGCTAAACTTGTCTGTAACACGCTACTAACCTGAAGCACTTTAAATTTGGAATGACCATAGTAAAAAAAAAAGCCACTCAAGGTCATCGAAACGAAAAAGAGGTAATTTCAATCCCAAGCTGGCTTTGTCCTATCATCGATCGTTATATATGATATTTGAATTGTACTCTAAACCCTAAAAGTTTTATTCTCGATTCTGATCGGATTGTCCCTATACTATACTTATACCAAAGAACATAAGAATAGTTATGATAAGTCAAACGACCGTTAACATAATTAGGTCTGTATGTAAATACCATAAAACAACTGCTTGATAAATGATCAGTAAACATACACAAACTAATTCACTAAAAGAATAGTTACCGAAGCCATATACTTTCCTTGTTATTTACACTGATTAACATCAAATATGCCACTGATATTTCTAGCCCATCAAGAAACAGCAACGGTGAATAAAAGAGTTATTATAATAGTATTAAGAAATAGAATATGAATTTTAGAAATCTTGATTTATAACTGATGTCATTTTGTAATGAACACCTTTATCTTAACTACTGATCACCGTGACCTTGAAGTTACTTCCTTTATTCTGATTAGTTCTGTAGTATATTTTGTCATTGACCATTACATCTCTTTCCAACATTTTAGAGTTATTGAACGAAGAGCTACTACGACGTCAACCTTACAAATATCTTTCAATGTAACCAATATCCAATCGAATTTTGGTTATGAAAAGTTATTGGTATTCAAATCTGTTAACGGTTATAAGATATTGACTGTGTTAGAAAGATGTAAATATCCAATTCAGTAGTTTGTTATATTGTTAGCTAGTAGATTTAAATTCATTGATATAGTCGGTTACATAGATGCTCCTTAGTTACCGATTCATTTATATCGACTACTATCTAGTTCAATATGTGTTCAAATTACCCTATTGCTGAGATAAATGAATTAGAAATATAATTCAGTGTAATTGTTGTGTCGGTTATGAATCAATAGCTGACCAGTTGTGTTTTTATGGCTAGTGCATCAATAAATCTTCATCTGGACTTTTACCTTCTTCTTTACATTGAGATGTATCAATCCTTGTTCAGTTAAAAAAGGGCAAGTAACCAGTTTTGTTCGTAGAATATAACAAGCAACTACAGTAGTGTTTTGAAGAGTCATTACATACTGACTATGTATTGTGTAGATGATGATCTGGTATACATCCGAAAGTAAACATATTGTAATGTAATGATTATTAGAGTAAAGTCTAGTCTATTGGTAAGTTCTCTTGTTTTTCAATATCAGCCCATCTGAGAACTTACATCAATAATTCAATCTTATGAGTAGCCATCATTCGACCAAATCATATGACAGAATCCATTGGATATCATCTATCAATCATCATTCTTTGCTATCGTTTTAACAATCAACAATTCATTGATCATATCTTCAAGTTCTATTCCATAACATGAAATCACCAAGATCCTTTCCTTGAGCTACAATAATATTATTATAAAAACAAGTTATCCTAGTTATTGAGTTAAATGAAAAGGGGAAATTGAAAAGAATAATTAATAATTTCCAGTTTTCAGGGATTAATTATTTTTAAACCTTACGTGATTGGAAAACTAGATTTAGGAATATTTATTAGAATAACCTAAACAGTTAGATAGTAAATTGATTAAAGTTGAGATTTCGAATCATTGAACGCTTATTCAGTAGTATAAAATTTAAAGGATCGACAAAGGACTAGAAGGTTCTACATTCGATCCAGTTGGGATAGTGGTTATGTACGATTGATACATCTCATGCTAGGAATAAACTGTTGTTCAGCGCTTCCTATCCTTGAATTGAATATGTGTAACAAAGATTCCAATAGAGTTAATAAGGTCATATAAAATTTTTGTTTTAGATAAATAGATCAAGTTTGAGAAGGAAAGTTCCAGAACATTGAACTAATAATTAGAACTTATATAGTTAACGGATATTAGATGATTATGTCATGAAGTAATTGAAAACAGATTAATGATAATAAAGAAATATATGGGTTAGCATCAGTCAATTATGAATTAAAGAAAAATGACAACGACGTAACCGAAACTTAAAGAAGTGTTGAAATAATGAATGATGATATAAAAACGATGTAATGTTACTAAGTCAAAGAAAGATTTATTACCGCTTCTTTTCGGACACATAGATCTAGTTTTTGACGTTTGATCGCTAACGTTTTAGTGAATTTCAAAAGACTGGAGTTTGATTGAAATTGAGATAAATTCCACCTCATGTGTCTTTTTTATAAATTGAATGTTGAACCGTGCCATCCTTTCTTCGTCTTATCACGATATCGAGAAAATGGAACTGGTTATCATTTTCATGTTCCGTAGTAAACTAGATATCTTTCATGGGCTTCATCGATTTTTCCTCTTGAGAAATTATTTGATTTTTCAACCTGGTTACCAGGGTCTCTGTTCTTTCTCTTCAAAATGATTTAGATAGTTTTTGCATATGATAAAATCTTTGACTAACTTACTAAGTACATTGTTTATTATAATTGACTCACTTTTACATGAAGTTCACTGTGTAATTTTGCTAAATCATACGATTAAGTGAGTTTTGTCCTGCTTGATCATTTCATCATTTGATTTGACAAGTTCATAGGAATAACTTTCCCAGGATTTGAATATCGAAAGACGTTAAAGATTAAATCGAAGGGGAAATTGCTTGATGCTGACCATACACAGCCTTTTCGCTAGTTAATTCTGTTAAGTCCGTATTATATAAATGATATTTCAAGAGCCAAAAATCTGTGAGACAAAGTGAGACCAACTATTTATAAAATCTTTTTCGATTGTGGGAAAATGAACAACTGGATATGTGAATTATCTTTGTGAATTACCGTACTTTATCATACTTTAGTACAGTCAGTGGGAAAGACTAAGCTTTTGTTAGTCAGTAATTAATTAGTGACGGACCTGAAACTTGGAGAACTACCACAACTATCATTAAGAAGGTACGAGTATTTATAAACAATCGCCTACATAAGATACTAAATGTCCGTTGGCCAGATACCATCAGCAACAGCCTACTATGTGAAAGAACAGATCAACATTCAGCTGAAGAGGAAATTAGGAAAAGACGTTGGAAGTGGATAGGATACACATTGAGAAAATTATTAAACTTTATCAAAGGGCGAGCGCTAACATGGAATCCTGAAGAGATACAGAAAAGAGGAATACCGAAGAACGCACTATGTCGGAAATTGGGAGCAGACATGAAAGGGATGAATAGAAACTGGAGACAAGTTAAAAGGATTGCCCAAGACAGAGTTCGATGGAGAATCTTGTTGAGCGGTCTATCCTCCTCCATGAGGGGTAACAGGTGTAATTAATTAATGCATGAATTTTTTCTGTTTCGTTTTAAATGTATTACTTGTAATAGGGGTCGTGGATGATTTTTAAAGTTTTGTCGAAGAATTAAATTTTATTAAGTCACTGTTTTATCACATTTTCCCACTGATAAGAAGAAATCAAGAATAAAACTATTGATTAATTATAGTATTTATGCGAACTAATGATTCCTTCGTACTTGATTACCTACTAATTCCGAATTCCAAATATAACACATTCATTTATGCTCGTCTAGTCCTACTTGATATAAATTGCACTATTTTGGGAATTCCTAGTTAGTATATTAATTCAAATACTTCTAATTATCATGTTTGTTTAATGTAATAATCATTTAATTTAAGACTTGATCAAGTTTTAACGAATTCCGCATAACATTCTACTATTTTCTAAAGTTTTTGATTGAGATCATGAATCGATTGATGTTAGACCACCATTGAAAACCTGGAAGCACTGGATGACTGTTTCGTTCTATTGTGAGACTCCTCTACAATGCCCATCCACGAGTTCGCCCGCAGGTTTCGAACCCAGGGCCTTCGGTTTGCTTACGAACCCTTAACCTCTAAACCACTGAGTCAGCTGGCATCCAACGGTGTTAATGTCTAACCTCAACCAATTCACAAAATTGCACGACCATCTCACATTGTACTTAGGCAGATACCTTGTCTATACCCGACCCAGATTAGCTCCACCGGTCACTCGAATCTTACCTTCATTCAACATAAAATATGTCTTGATTCGTGATTTCAAATGTAATTAATAATCACTGGTAAGAAAAATTATGTATAGAATAATATTTTTTTTGGAAAATCTATTCTTCAAGGCTACAGACTAGGCTTTATTTGCTTAACAAGTGGGGGGGGGATTGTTTTGAGGGTTCTATTGTGAAGGGGGGAGCATAATGCTAATGTAAAATTGTATTGAGTTCCCTTAATTACTGTCAGCCTTGTGTTAATATTTTCGAACGGTCTAGCAAGGAGTAAGTTCATAACACCTACTTAAATACTCAATACAAGAATGTAACAAATAATTGTATCATAAAAATGAAATATTCATAGAATATTTTAATGAGTAGAAAAAAAGACACTTTTTTTACATATTTTTACAACCTTAAGAAAGTCATTTCTTTTTAAGGAATGAATAAATAACTTAGACAAGTTACTTGATACATATTGAAATAGTCAGGATAATGGTTTGTGGAGATCGTAGTAGTTTTAATAGTTGAATTAATGAGTTGATGTAAGCTAGACCACAATTGAAAACTCCATAGCAATGGACCTCAGTTCCGTCCTAGTATGAGACTCTTCAGCAGTGCCCATCCACGACCTTATGTGCGGGACTCGAGCCCAGGACCTTCAATCTTGCTCGCAAATTTTTTTACCTCTAAACCATTGAGACGTCATTCAACAGTCTTAATTTTTAATTTCGATCGATCCATGATCTTGTTCAATCATTCATCCATTGTCTGAGATATATAATTGTTTCACATCCGAAACGGATTGGAATCTATTAATCATTGCTTCTCACTAGAACTCCAGGAAATCTATTTTGAAGTTTAGTTAACATCGACTTATGAATTCAACTATTAAAATCACATAATGATATAATCAAAGAAATCTATTAACTCTGATTATAATAACTTATCAATAATGATTAGGAACAGGTTTAAACAGGCTACTACAATAATCATATCTATCAAATGTTGATCATAAGTTAAAATAAACTTAATTTGTATTTACATGTTTATGATTATAAATGAATGAGAACTGATTAGAAACTTATTATTATCATTATGTTTTCTATGAAAATATGTGAACAAGTGAAATAAATATACTTTTAAGAGTTGAATAGGTAAGTAGATAGATGTTGACAGTGACAATGAATTTTTTTTTTTTTACTTTCACAGTATTGATAAATCAAAGTATTCATTACTTTTCAAAGTGAACTGTCAGTTTAATACAACAGAAGATAAAATGAATGTTTATGAATTGTATTTTCTATTATTTTGTTTTTAATTTAGAGTTTGTGTAAAATTATACAACAGAAGTGTAAGATGGTTGGAGGTTGTCATCAGAAAACCTAAACGATAATATGTATGTTTTGTTGCTAACTGGTGTAAACTGATTTGCACAGTTTCCTCCTTATTACCTTTGATATACTCTACAGGATATAGAGTCATTTAGACTAATGGTCGGATTACAATCTGATTGGTAGAATCTGATCACTATTGGTTATTATTTAATGATGATTCAATTATAAATGAAAAAGAGGTGTATAACTTTAAGGTATATCAGTGAAGAAATGCCTCAAACACTTTTTTTGGTATATAACTGAGTAATAGAGCTGCATACAAGTTAATAAGTTTAATCAAACAGATATTTTAAATAAATATCATTGGTGTCACAAGGGGAATTTATGAATATCATAGCAATTTCAATGGATGAGGTCATGAGTCAGTTAAAGATAGACCACCATGGAAAACCTGGAAGCACTGGACGGCCGTTTCGTCTTATTGTGGGACTTCTCAGAAATGCAAATCCGCGATCTCAATTGACTTATGATCTCAACTATTGAAATTACTATAATATCCACAAAACCACTTCTGATATTAATCAACATATGCTCATTACTGATTGGTTTCAATAGATATATCCTGGAGTTCTAGTGAGAAGCATTGACCAATCGAGTTCAACCAGGTCTGTTGTGAGATAGTAACTCACTGATGACAATGGTACATGTGTAGCTCAATTTCTTGGATTAGTTGAAGTTAGACATTACCACCGTTAGATGCTGGCCTGCTCAGTGGTCTATAGGTTAAATGTTCGCGCACGATACCGATAGGTCCTGGGTTCAAATCGTGTACGTTTATTGCTGAGGAGTCCCACAATGGAAAGAAACTGCCGTCTAGTGCTTCCAGGTTTTGCATAGTTTCTAGCTTTAACTGACTCATGATCTTAACTATTGAAATATCATTAGAGTTGAAAAAAATGCCCTGGGAATAATAACAAAATTACAATTTAGATAATTTAGCATACTATGATAAACAGTTCATTTATAATTTCTAAGCAAGTTTATGTTCACAAAAAGTTTTTGGATTAGCCGAACACTTCCTAGGCTCTTAGAACAATGGAAACGATAAAGAGAAAAGTGTATCACTACCGTATTTAAGTGTGATGCGTCCTAAGTTTGTAAGGTGAGGCTTTCATGATATCAGTTCACTTATCTGTTAGTAGTGGTAAATTTGTGAAGGAATCTAATTTTTACATAGACTCTACCATTAAACTGTAGAAGGTCAATGGTCAACTGAATAGCTTAGTGATAACATCTCAAACTGTGGAGCTGTGCACTGAATATTTTAATCCTGGAAATATCACTTCCTGTAAAATTATATTACTTCTTTATGATGAATGCTGGCTAGCACGAAGATCTAGGTTCAAGATTTCCTGTCGACTACCTGAAATCATCTAACATATGTAAATAGTGCACGTAAGTTCAAGTCACTCTGACTAGTGATCGCATTGTAACTTGTTCGATCGAATTCGATTAGGGATAAAGACTAGACAAACATGGCATTGGTTACTATTCAACTGTAAACAATTGAAATATATGATACGCTTTATTGTTACAACATTCATGGATGGCTAGAAAAAGATTAGGGGCGGCCAAACCAAAACGTGACATCAGTCCTCGAAGTCACTAACTTCTAGTCTTAGCTATGTTGGTAGATGCAGGCTACTTGGTTGGGGTCCGCATGACTATCGTAACCAATGGTTGGAGACTGTGAGTAACATGGCTCAAAATCGATCTCAGTGGCGTAGGTGTATCCACCCTTTGTCTTCCCTTAAACCGTGAGATTAAAACTACTCTATACCTTTATTTCTACGAATTAATTCTTTTTTCCTGTATCATATCCTTATACATGGTCTTTTTTATATATATTGCTACCACTGAATGAACTGCTTCCATGAATTCGGTGTTCATTTTATTGTGCTAACGATGTATAGAATATATTTGCATGGTCCTACATTGCAGACGACTGACTGACAGACTATTATAAATACATCAGTAGTTTCCTCTTTATCATTCGAAATAATAAACTTTCCATTAATAATAGTTATTCAATTCACAATGTATCATAACAAAGGCAGTGCAAAAAAAATTTATTCAATTTCTACAATATTGTATTGTACAAAATATACACTTGGTGAGACTGTAATTTATGAACGAACCAATAAAATATAAGATAACAAGTCTCAACTTTTGGCTCGAACTTCATCCATCCATTCGGCTAAATATAGTTTTGACATTATAGCTGTTATCAGTTCGTGATTACTTAATTACTTACTTACGCCTGTTACTCCAAATGGAACATTCTCCAACCCACTCTGTCATCGATCGCCCTTTGTAGTTCTATCCAATTGTTGTTCATTCTTCTCATGTCTGTTTCCGTTTCCCGGCGTAATGTGTCCTTTGATCTTCCTCTTTTCTTTTGACCTTGAGGATTCGGTGTGAGGGCCTGCCATGTAACACAGTTGGGTGCTTTCCTCAATGTGTGTCCTATTCACTTCTAGCTCTTCTTCCTCATTTGTTCTTCCACTAGCATCTGGTTTGTTATCTCTCACAGTAGGTTATTGCTGATAGTGTCTGGTTAACGGATCCGAAGTATTTTGCGTAGGCGACTGTTAATAAACACTTGTATGCCTTGGATGATGGCTATCGTGGTTCTTCAAGTTTCCGCCCCATACAGTAGAACTGCCTTGATATTTATATTGAAAATTCTGACTTTAGTGTTGGTTGACAGATAGTCGTTTTGAATTCCAGATGTTCTTCAGTTGTAAATATGCTGCTCTTGCTTTACCGATCCATCAGTTTGTGATGAAAATCCTAAATCTAATACCAAACCTTATTCCCATCAACTGTAATTCATAATTCTAATTCTTTATACTGATTTCTATTCTTCATTTAGTCCTAGTTATTAGATGAACATTCTCAAAATCACTTTAGCTTTGCTCACAAAATTCGTTCATAAATTATAATCACACTATACATTTTGTTTAGAATAAATAAACACCATATCAAGTTACTCAATATTTTCACATAATTTTTTGTATTGATATTTGAAGAAATAGTTTAATATAAATGAGTAAACTTGAAAAAAAAAAAACTTTTAAAAAATTAAAAAATAAATGAAAAACATAGAAAAAAAAAACAATCACAAAATGTGCAAACATGCATGGTAACAACTACATTTACACATAAATAATTTGACTGAATTCATAATGTTCATTTTTAAATAAAAAAAAATTTTGAATTTTATTAAAACACGTTGCTTTGAAGAAAGAGAAAATTAAATTCTTGGTAGAACTTTCTTATTTTTTCTTTTTTTTTTTTCAAAAGGAGAAAAGAAAAGAAAAATAAAGTAAAGTATGTTACAGTATTGTAATCTTCATTAGATTTGCAAATTTTATTCCATGAATATGAAAAGAGAAAAAAAAAACTGTATTTTATTGTATTTTACAATGATTCTATAAAGTTATGTAAATAATGAATGACAGATGAAATCATTCAACTCAAATTAGTTTAAAAAAATCGATTGTTTGTTATAAAGATTGATTAGGAATGTATTAATTGATTAATTAAATGATATGTGAATAGATCTATCATCATCCGAATCATCATCATCATCATCATCATCATTCGAATCATCATCATCATCCGAATCATCATCATCATCCGAACCATCATCATCCGAATCATCATCATCATCCAAATCATCATCATCATCATCATCATCCAAATCATCATCATCATCATCCAAATCATCATCATCATCATCCGAATCATCCGAATCATCCAAATCATCATCATCATCATCATCATCATCATCCGAATCATCCGAATCATCATCATCATGTAAGAATAAGCAACGCTGGTTTTTAGCCTATCAAAATCGCATTACTGTACTCATCAGGAGTCCAAATGATTCAGTGTTTGTTATATTCTGGGGTCATAATTATAAAATTTCAATTACTTTTAATCTGATATGACAGCAGTCCAGTGCTTCCAGGTTTTTCATTTTAGTCTAGCTTCAATTGACTCATGATTTCAACTATTGAAATTACTATAAAATGCACAAAAACCCCTTATGAATTTAGTACTATTGAATTAGCTCACACAAAACTTGGCAAATATTTAAACGCATAAGATATTTCTGAAATGATTTAGAAATATTATTTTTAATCGAACTTACAAATTCCACCTATACAATACGTTCAAGTTTAAAGTGGTTTTGCTAGAAATGGCAATTTTTGTAGCTTCAGTCTTTATCAATATGGAGATTTATGGATATTATTCAACGTTATTAATATCGCAAACCCGTCTAAGCTAGATGACTATTGTAAACCAGAAAGCCCTGAATATCTGATTCGTTCTAGTATGGAACATTCAATTTTGCGGATTCCTGATTTATATAGGTTTATAATGTCGATAATTTCTATAATCTCCACAAACTCACAATTATCATGTCCTCATTAGTGACTAATTTCAAGTAGTAAGTTGGGAGTTCTAGTGAGAAACAGTGACCATGGCGGTTCAAACATATCGGGTAAATGACAGTTATCCATAGCAAACAAAGAAAGATAGCCGTGCAATTTCATGAATTAGTTACATTAAGACAATGTGTACCATTGAATTCCCTGTCAATGATCTAGATATTCAGCATTGGCGAGAGCGAGCAAAGGTTTTATGTTCAATCTCTGATGGTGGTGGGTTGTGAGTGTGTAGTAGTGAAGTCACATACTAGAGCGCGATAACTATTTATTTACTCCTGGTTTCCAATGTTTGTTTAAGTAAGAGCATTCTATAATATCAACCATAAAATTAGCAATATTACATAGTTTGATAGTTTTATATATAAGTAATTAAAATAGTATATAACTAGTGTAGCAACAGCTTATGCATCAGTAGGCCTCGACATACACAAAAGAAAAACCAAGATCCTCAAATACAACACGGAGAACACCAACTCAATCACACTTGATGGCGAAAATCTGGAGGATGTGGAAAGTTTCACTTACCTTGGAAGCATCATCGATGAACAAGGAGGATTGGATTCAGATATAAACGCGAGGATTGGCAAGCAAGGACAGCATTCCTACAAGTGAAGAATATATGGCAATCAAAACAACTGTCAACTAATATGAAAGTCACAATCTTCAATACGAACGTCAAGACAGTCAGTTTTACTGTACGGGACTGAAACGCAGAGAAGTACTATAACCATCATCAAAAAGGTACAAGTATTTATAAACAATTGTCTACGTAAAATACTCAATGTATGTTGACCAGATACCATCAGCAACAACCTACTGTTGGAGAGAACAAACTAACATTCAGCTGAAGAGGAAATTAGGAAAAGACGTTGGAAGTGGATAGTACCTACATTGGGGAAATTACCAAACTGCATCACGAGGCAATCCCTAACTTGGAATCGTGAAGGGAATCGAAAAAGTGGAAGGTCAAAGAACACACTGTGTCTGGAATTGGAATTACATATGAAAAGGATAAATAACAACTGAAAAGGTTTGCCCAAGACAGGGTTATATAGAGAGTGTTGGTGGGCAGCCTATTCTCTTCAACGAGGAATAACAGGCGTAACTAACTAACTAACTAAGTAAGTAAGTAACATATAATGCATATTCTAAACTATAATCATCCAATTAACTTGTACACATATAATCCCAAATCCTTAATATCATACATTTGCTTCAACTCTATTGATTAATGAGCATATTAAAGAATCTATTTAATGAATTACTAAATATTTGCTGTAATTAGAAAGAAAAAAAAAAGAAAGAAAAGAAAATCGTTACTATTTATTCATTTGATAATCTGATTTAATCAATTAAATTAACGTATTTTTGAGTACAAACAGAATGAGTTGAATTTAAATCGATTATCTTGTCATATTACTACCAATGGAAATTATTAATTAGATAATATGGAACAATAGTTTTATTCATTTCATAGTTAAAGTTGATTAAATGATAGATATGTATTTATATTGATATATCACAGAGACGATAATGAAATTGGTGTCACCATCTTGAAACACCGACTTCGGTGGCTTGAACATGTTCTACGAATGTCGTCCCAGAGAATTCCACGTCGTGCATTATTTGCCGACTCTGGGACTGGTTGGAAAAAGCGGAGAGGTGGTCAGTATATGACATGGTGTCGTGGTATGAAAGAAAGCTGCAAAGGGCTAGCTTCTGTTGGTCCTTCACGACTCCCTGGCTGGGATCCGAGAGACGGTGTAACGCAGTGGCTAGAGACGTTATTAGATATGGCTCAGAATAGAAGCCAATGGCGATCCTGCTGTAACCTTCTTTTAATTTCTTCATAAAAAGTGGTTGTATCTTCCTTAACTGAAAGATTTCTTCTGATTGTACCTTTCCGTTTCCCCCACCATTGTTCTCTCTCTCTCCCTTTTTTTTTATAATTTCCCACGTTCATTACTTTTTTTTCTCTTTTCTCGTTCTCTTCAAATTATCATTGTTTTGTGTGGCGCATGTATATTTGGTGCCCCTCTGTACCAATATTTATGTGTTCAAATAAATAAATAATAATATATTACTTACACTTGTTATCCCTTTTCAAGGAATATAAATCGTCCATTAATATTTTCCATTAAACTCTATCTTGGATAATCTTTTACAGTCGTTTTGTTTTTTCTCTCTATCAACATTCATTCTTTTGATGTCTGTTTCCTCTCAATTCTCTATGTAATCGGTTATTTGATCTTGGTCCATTTCTTTTTTTTTCTTTTGTTGATAATATTATCTACATCATCAATATAACTATAATTATAGTTAATTTTACATAAAATAAAATATGGTAATATGTCATTTAACAATTGTCCGTTTGATGAATATGAAAAGAAAGACATAGTAAGAATAAAAGAATAATTGGAAGGTGTAAATGTTCACTTTTAACTGGAATGTATTCTATATGCTTCAAGAGTATGTAAAGCTGTATGAGAATGTAAAGAATATGATCAATATTGAGCTAAATACTAAAATTATTTCATAGAATGTATGAACATTCGTTGAAAGCAATTAGTAATGGTTAGGAATAACATAACATACTAATAGGTTACCGGTTTAAAATGAATGTTGTCTATGATAAAATAAGGTATTGTACAGTTCCCTTTTGTATATAGTAAACAGGTTTAAATTGATGAATTACTATAGCTTCATTTGTATACAAATTGAGCTTGATAAATAGATTGAAAACAAAAAAAAAATATTATCAGAAAGGGTTTTGTGGAGATTGTAGTAATTTCAATGATTATGATCATGAGTCAGTTGAAGCTAGACCACCATGGAAAACCTGGAAGCACTGGACGGCCGTTTCATCCTATTATGGGACTCCTCAGCAGTGAGCATCCACGACCTCGCCCCATGCGAGATTCGAACCCAGGACCTACTGGTTTCGCGCGCGAGCACTTAACCACTAGACCACTGACTTGGCATCCAACGGTGTTAATGTCTAACTAGAACTCCAGGATATACCTCTTGAAGCCAGTCACTAGTGAGCATATGTTGATTATTATCACAAGGGGTTTTGTGGAGATTGTAGTAATTTCAATGATTAAGATCATTTGGTGAAATATACAAAACATGTTTCGTCATAAATCTAAAACTTTAACTGAATAGATTCACATTTTCATGATTAATCTTTTTATTAAGAATCGAATTCATAACCACGTTTTTATCAAATAGTTTCACTATTAATGTTTAGTGGAATTCATATCAGAAGGGTTTTTGTAGTTATTATTAGTAATTTCAATGGTTGAGATTAACCAGGCTAAGCGTTCGCGCGAGAGACCGATAGGTCATGGGTTTGAGGCAGGATCATAGATGCGCACTGCTGAGGAGTCTTACGCTAGGACGAAACTGCCATCCAGTGCTGTCAGGTTTTCCATGGTTGTCTAGCTTCAATTGACTCATGATCTCAACTATTGAAATTAACCAAATTGTAGATAGAAAGTATTCCAATTGATATAAAGTATCATTTAGAAATCTCATAACTAAACAACTAATTTGAAAAGTCCACTTCAAACTATCTGGATAACATGAATTTTATTCTGATTTAATCTTTAACAGTAAGAGTATAAGATAATTTGTTAAACAGCAATTTATAACTTGAGCGATTTGGGAGATAAAATTTCTAAATGTGCTCTTAAAACCTATTGAGAATATTCCCCTGAGAAATGAGAAAACTAGATTGAACAGAATTAACTCAGAAAGACTATAATTTATGGATGAACCAATCAGGTATAAGATAACAGGACACGAATTTTGGCGCAAAATTCATTAATCCATTTGGCTAAATAAAGTTCTGGCATTATATCTGATGTTAGTTCGTAATGAAAACCCTACATATAATTCCTAACCTTAACCATCAACTGTAAATCATAATTCAAATTCCTCACACTGGTTTATATCCCTCATTTGATCTTAGTTATTAGGTGGATACTCACAAGGTCACTTTAGCGTCTCTCAATGGTCGTTCATATATTATAGTCTTACTATAAACTCTTGTAGAATAACTATGAGGCTTATTTTGACATGAACTAGTCATCTGTGATATTGTTCAGAACAATAATAAAAACTTTAAACTGTTTACCTCAGAAGACTCCATAACAACTAAAACATTTATCTACCATATGAATTTTAGCCATGATTTCACGTGATATATATTTAACATTAGTAATGGAATGAGAAAAAAAGAAAGCCAATTTACTAGGAATCTAGCAGTGTATTAATACCATAAGTCTACTAGTGTAAATGTAAAAGTTTTCACATGATTAAAGATGGTGAAATTAGCTGAAGATTATGCCATAAGTTGTCTAAATATCAATGTATAACATTCTGTAGTGTATAACTAATTAGTCTACAACACTCTTTGTAATATTTTAATCAGTGTTTAGTGACTTTAAAAAATTCGCGTTCTCTTTTGTTGATCTAAACAGATATTACTAACGAATAACATGGAGACTAATCTAATAATAATTACGTTACACTGATTTTAGTTGAAGATAATAACTCTCTACTCCTTTTGTGGTGTATGTTACTGATAACCACAGATACAAGTAGTATGTATCAGCAGTCGAAAGTGCAATACTTGTCAGTAGAACACTAAAAAGGTCGAAGAGAAAAGAACGAGAACAGTGATTGATTGGTATGAAAATGAAGGAACGATAAAGTCTAAGACAATTGGTTGACATTTTGCAAATAAAGAATTTACTGTATAGCTCTCAGATTTCACTAAGATATTATGTAATTTTGTGTTCAAACACATTTCGTTGTCCCCACCAGTTTTCTAGTTCAACAAACTACCAATCATATATTACTACTAGTACTATTACGATTATTATTATTATTACCACCTCACCCCATATAACCTTGATCTCAACGAAACAAGCTGATTTACATAAGCGAATCTACCCATTTTTTAAGTAATAGTATAGCCTACTAGTAAATATTTCGTTCAATTTTAATTATTTGTGAAGTTCAACCTGGTCTGTTGTCAGATAGTAACTCATTGAAGACAATGGTGGCTGTGTCACTCAATTTCTTAGATTAGTTGAATTTAGACAGTAACACCGTTGGATTCCGGTCAGATCAGTGTTTTTATAGGTTAAGTGTTCATGCACGAGACTGATAGGTCTTGGGTTTGAGTCTTGCGGAGCAAGATCGTGAATGCACATTACTGAGAAGTCGCACAATTGGACAAAATTGTTGTCCAGTGCTTCCAAGTTTTCCATGGTTGTCTAGCTTCAATTAACTTATGAATTCAATTATTAAATTACTACAATCTTCACAAAACATCTCTTATGATTTGTGTAGTATTATTATTGAAAAATCTATCAAATTCATACAAAATCATAAAACAATTTTTTATAGATTTAAAACATCATGTTTCTATCTGTTTTATCAGTGAAAATAAGAATAAACTGTATAGTATGTTACTATCGAATATATATAATTCTATAGACAAATATTTACTCATCTACCTTTATACACTATATACATGGGTTATTCTAAACGATATTTTGTTAGTTTGTTTACATAAAATGTAAAATGTTCACTTATTGATTATATATATATATATATATATATATATATATATATATATATATATATATATATATATATATATATATATGATGCATGACTTACTATAAGCTACCAGTACATAGTTGTTTTTTTTTTAATTTCAATAATAATAATAATTTCTATGAAAATCAATAAACTATTATCGATATCATGTGTATAGACCTGATATACCTGATATCAAGTTAAAATTTGATCATTTTTATTTATTTATTTGATATAAAATTGTATCGAAAATTAATGATTTTCTATGGTTTTGTAGATTAATATGAATATGTGTTAAGTTATTATTGGTCTAATCACTATGGTATGTAGTTATGATACTTTTTTTTACTGTTAGAAGGTAGTAGGTTGGTTTGTACATAGTGATAAGATTATTGATTCATTACGCTAATCAAAGTATATATATATATATATATATATATATATATATATATATAACTCCGCCTGTAGCTCTTCACGAGTTACTGCCGGTCCCAAGCCCGGGTAAATGAGGAACGTTGGGGGTGGGGTTAGCGACCCCATTCCGTAGAAAAATAACTCGCTAAAAAAAAGCTAATCAGAAAAAATAATCCAAATTATTATTATATATATAATTGTAGATGATATTTGTCACGGACTGGCATAAATTCTCTTGAGTAAGATTTGGGGTGAAGAACAATTATCAACAGACTGGAAAGAAGTATACCTGATCAAAATACCAAAGAAAGGCGATCACAGTAACTGTGATAACTACAGGGGGCATCACTCTTTTCTTGATACCAAGAAAAGTGTTCAACAGGGTGTTATTAAACAGAATGAAAAACTCCGTAGACGCCCAACTATGAAATCGACAGACTGAATTCCATAACGATCGATCGTATATAGACCAAATCGCAACACCATGGATCATTGTGGAGCAATCAATTGAATGAAATTCATCAGTCTGCATCAACTTCATTGACTACGAGTGGATAGGACAACACTATGGAAGCTTCTTCGATACTACGGCATGCCTCAGAAGATAGTCAATATCATAAAGAATTCCTATGATGGATTTAACTGCAAAATTGTGCATGGAGGACAATTGACAGGCTCGTTCGATGTAAAGACCGGTGTCGGACAAGATTGCTTACTCTCACCCTTCATCTTTCTAGTGGTGATCGACTGAATCATGAAGAAATCAATATCTGGGGGGGAAGAATGGGATACAGTGGAGAGCTAGGATGCAGCTGAACGATCTAGAATTCGTAGATGATCTGAATCTTTTATCACATACGCAACAACAAAGTCAGAATTATCAATGTAAATATCAAGACAGTTCTACTGTATGGGACGAAAACTTGAAGAACAACGAAGGCCATGATCCAGAAAATGCAAGTGTTTATCTACAGTTGTCTATGCAAAATATTTCTAATCCGTTGACCACACACTATCAGCAACAACATACTGTGAGAGAAAACAAACTAGATTCCAGCGGAGGGAGAAATCGGGAGGACGCGGTGGTAGTGGATAACACACATTGAGGAAAGCACCGAACTGTGTTACAAGGCAAGCGCTCACATGGAATCCTCAAGACTAAAGAACACATTACTTTGAGAAATGGAGACAGATATGAAAAGAATGAACAAGAATTGGATAAAACTAGAAAGGTAGGTCGAGGACAGAGTGGGTTGTAGAATGCTGGTCCGTGGCCTGTGTTTCATTAGGAGTAACAGGCGTAAGTGAGTAGTTAAGTAATCACGAACTGATAACAGCTATAATGTCAAATGGATGAATGAATTTCGAGCCAAGATTTGAGACTTGTTATCTTATATTTGATTGGTTCGTCCATAAATTATAGTCTCGCCATTAAGAAACCTTTATTAAATCAGATTACTGAACCAAGTAAGAAAGTATAATCATTTTAGCTAGGTACCATACAATAAGGGAAATCTTAGTACTCATTTATCTACCTGTCCTTTATGCTTATTGCAATAATCTACAAAATAAGTTTTAGCTGGATGAGTCTGTTAACTAAATACTCGAGTTGATTCGCTAATCGCTTCTAATAACCCCAAAATAAATTCACAACTACACTTGAATACAAAAGAAAAGATGAAAAGTGAAAAAATCGAAGACTGATGATAAGGATTTATTCGACTTCCATAAGTAGACCAAACACTGATTTTTGAATCTATCACTTTTAAGATGATTTATTTCTAGTTAGATTAAGTTAGATTTGTATAAATTTGCATGTACAAAGCCGATTCATTCTAGTCTTAAGCTCTTTTTCTCACTCTTTTTCTCTCTCTTTTTCCAGTTTGTATTCAAGGCAATCTTTTACTTATTCATTCGAAGAAAACTTGAGTGAGTAGACAGTGTGATGAAATATTATGACAATTACATATATCTCGTATTCTTTTTTAAGCAAAGTTCGATAGCGGCTAGCAGTGGAATACAGAACGCGTGTTTCGTCCCATTTGGGACTCGCCAGTTGGATGTACCTGCATCTCATAGTTGTTCACCCTGGGGTTCGAACCCAGTAGGATTCACTTCAAACACAATCGCGTTATCCACTTAACTACTGAGTCCTGATAGCCACCTGCATCTGCAGTGGGGTGAAGTTTAAATTCACTTGGTGTTGTTTTATTTGTATCTCCCCATTTTTATTTAAGACTGCAATTGGTCAGTCTCATGTTGGCATATGTGCATCCTATGCGAATTGGCTCCATATAGCCTTAAGTCACAAGCATTTTTTATGGCGTTCAAAGCAAACGGTACTGGGTTCCAGTTCCAGAGTGAACATCAACTCAGGGATGCAGGTACATCCAGCTTACGAGTCCCAGATGGGACGAAGTGGTGCGCATCCTGGATTCCACTGCTAGCCACTCTCCATCTTTGCTTAAAAAAGCTTGTGACTTAAGGCTATATTGAGGCAATCCCCACAGGGTGCACATATGCCAACAGGAGACTGATCATTTCAGTCCTAAATAACAATGAGAAGATACAAGTGAGTTTAATGAATAGTTCAGTTTGTATATTGTTTTTTTGCATACGAATATAACAATGAAGTCAGTGGATTAATTAAGATACATAACTGGTCTGTCCAAGATACATATTTCAGTCTGAAGGAATTAATCTATTATTTTAGGCTAATTAAATCAATTCAAATCATAGCTTTTTCAATAAGCACAGTATCTGTGCTATAAATCATTGTTTGTTATGGATCACTAGTGGCCACTTGTATTCGACCATTTGTGTTTTCAGATAGCCGATTCACTGTCCAAATGATGAAGTCAGTTTTGGAAAATTACCTCAGTACATGATTTCAACAAAATATTTAGCCTAAAGTTACTAACACCTGTGCATAAAGAAGTTGGAAATATTTGAATACTGTACTGACCAGAAAATTTTCAGTTGAACGTTGATTATAATAATTGGTCAGTCATAATTCTACGAGAACATACTTTTCGTAGTATATCAACAAGGCAGACACCATAAAAATAACAAGGCTTGGAAAAAGCTGGAAAAGAAAGCCCCGAACAGAGTTACTTGGAAAACCCTGGTCGGCGGCCTATACTCCAAGAAAGTCGATAAGGTATAGGTAATTTAAGCAAGTAACATCAACAACGCGTTCTGTTTCTAAATGTTTTGGAATGGAACTCGAGTAGTTCACCACTCAGTATGAGAAACAAAAGTCCAGATATAAACCATTTGATCTTGTAAGAAGAGATGGATTGTGAATAGCAGCGGAATCTATGACATGTATGTTGTTCTATTTTGGACTCGTCAGCTGGATGTTGTCTGAGGCACTCGAACCTGGTACCGTTCGCTTCATATGCTAAATCCGTTATCAAAATGTTTCAGTAATTCCCTACAAGATCTCAAAGCCATTAGCAGAGACTGACTTACAGTTACCCGTGGATCTCGGTTCATTACTTAATATGACTCATAAATCGTTATAATGTATGACCTTAATTCTGACATTACTTCGTCTTATGGTATACATAACATTCAGTGACATAATTTTCAGTAGACTTAGTTTTAATAGCCTTTACTTCTCATGTAACAAGATAATCCTCATTTATATTTTCAAGGATAATTTCATAGGAGTAAACTAACTTCCTTAATTTCACACAATATATTCTTCACATCTAGGTTAACATGGATTCAAATCATCATTCATTAAGGAAAAGTTTATACTGCCATATAGTTAGTAGCAATCAAGTTGAAAATACAGCTAAATAAAGCTGATAATATACATTGTTATAATGAAGGATCTGAAGAACAATCAATCTCATTGAATAAACATGAGAACTAATGCTATTTAGTAACTCATGAAAACATTTTATAATTTCACTAGGGGAGTCCATAATTTATGGACGAACCAATCAAATATAAGATAACAGGTCATGCATTTTGGCGCGAAATTCACTCATCCATTTGGATAGTTAACGTTTTGGCATTATAGCTTATGTCAGTTTGTGATGAAAACCCTAACCATCAACTGTAAATCATAATTATAATTCCTTATACAGGTTTACAATCCACATTTGGTCCTAGTTATTAAGTGAATACTCTCAAAGTCAGTCTGGCTTTGCTCAAAGGTCGTCCATAAATTATAGTCTTATCGTTCACTATTACACTTAAAGATTATATTTGTTTCAATTTTTTCTCAACAAGTGATTGATATTAAGATTGAAAATTATATGTGAGTTTATCGATGCAATCTTATTCACTAGAATTATGAAGGAAGATTAATAGAAGGTTATTTCAACTAATGAGTTTGTAAGTAAAGAATATTGTTTTTATACATGTAATTACCGCTCATGTTAGTTCATGGAACTGAGTCTCACTATCCCGGATGAATGACGAGGACTTGTGTGTCGCGTTTTTGCCTCCTATGTAATTACGAGAATTACCAATAATAATTCATTGTAATGCATACTAAATCTCATGCCATCCAGTTTTTAGTTTCGATCATCTTATTATTATGTTTTTTTTTCTCACGACTTTATTATTAATGGTTGTAATCGATTAGTTTCATTAGCAAATGAAAGTACTTACAGAGTTGTCAACTCACTTTTCTCACATTGTTTTCTTTTCCCGATTCTTTCAAATAGACTACTTTTGACACTCACCCAGCATATGATGTATATTTAGAAAGAAAATCTACAAAACCCAATGTTCAAATAAATTTATTATCTATTTAAACACATAAACATTAGTAAAAGGAGGCACCAAATAGATATGCGCCACATAAATCATCCAATCTATGTGAGGGCTTGGATACTGCACGGGTGCCCAAACCGAAATAGGTGGTTTTCTTAGGGAGCCACTCCACGAACCGTTGGCGTGGGGGTCTAGTCCATAAGGCAGTGGAGCAACATTAGGAGATGCAGTTGCATGGTAGCCGGTGACCAACAATATGTTCATACCCTATTTGTCCCCTCAGGATATTAGAGCCCATGTACACCATTGGTTTGAAATCAGGGTTTTCTAACTCACCTAGGTGGACTCCACGTGGCCACCAACCCGGTTAAAGCGTCGGATATTAGCTTTTTCGTCCTCTCGATTTTGTAAACTACATCCCCGCCGCCAGAAGGTAATGAGTAGGACTTCCCTGGCTGCGGTTGTATGCATGCGGCCATGTGAGAGCATTTCGATAGGGAGGGCTAACTCTCCCCACTCTCGGCCGTACCAGGGCATTTGGGGGCTAATATTTCAATATTCCCATTGAAAATCATTTGCTTCATTTTTTTAGTTTTGGGTTTACCTTCTGAATTGTACAACCTTATCAGAATTATTACGTGAGAATTATAGAATACATATATATTCTGTGGTCAGCAATTATATGAAATGATGTATCAAGATTATATGCAAGCTATGAACATAACCAATAGAAACAATTTTTAAAGAGGATAAAATTAATTTAGTCTAGATTTTGTAAAATCAGACGGTGGGACTATAATTCATGAATGACCTTTGGGCGACCTCACTGACCTTGAAACAACTCACCTAAATAACAGGGTCAAAAGAGAGATTTAACTTAATATGGGGATTGTGATAAATAAAATACAATAAAATTGTGCATGTTGTTATGACTCATAAAGAATGTTAACTTGAATCTGAGTATATGTTCAGTGAGATTTTAAGATCTATGATCAGAATAAATATGGGTCAAGTAGGGTGAGAAAAATAATAGTGTGAATTCGGATCAGCAATTAGAACATTTTAAATCAACTCTTGTAGACTGCTGTTACCAATATAAGAACAATAAATTTAGTTACAAAAGCATTCTTACGAAGAAGCACAAGGAAGCTATTCACCTACTTCTTAAGGATGAGACGTTACTGATTACAAAACCTGACAAAGGTTCAGGTATTGTTCTTCTTAATAAAAGTGATTATATTGAAAAGATGAGTACAATCTTAAATAACAAATTAAAGTTTCAAAAAATAACTGACCAGAAAGATTTGAATAATAAGATAGAAAATGAGCTTACCAGATCTTTAAAGAAGCTCAGGGACGAACAGACCATCTCGTCGAGTTTATATGAAATTATTAAACCAGTAGGAACCTATCTGCCGAGATTGTATGGATTGCCAAAGGTACACAAACCGGGGATCCCATTAAGACCTATTTTAGATATGTATAACTCTCCTTACCATACTATAGCTAAATGGTTGGTAACTATATTGAAACCGCTACACGAAAAGCTTGTAAAATATAGTGTTAAGGATGTGTTCCAATTTGTTGATAAAATCAAAAATGCAAATACGCTGGGTCTAAAGATGATGTCATTGGATGTAACATCGCTATTCACAAACGTCCCACTCATTGAGACTGTAGAATATATAGGCGAACAACTGATTGAAAACGAAATCGAGACTACTGTTCCTATTAATATCGTGAAAGAATTATTACTCAAATGCACCATGAATGTGAATTTTAAGTTCAACGGTGAAATATATAGACAAACAGATGGGGTTGCAATGGGTTCACCACTAGGCCCTATACTAGCTGATATTTTTCTAGCAAAAATAGAAAATGGTCCACTGAAAAAGATTATTCAAAACTTCACATTTTACTGTAGATACATGGATGATACGTTCATCCTGTGTAAAGATAATACGTCACCACAAGAGGTTCTTAGGCGATTTAATGAAGTACATCCAGCCATGCAGTTTACATCAGAAGAAGAGAATGAGGGTGGAATAGCTTTTCTGGACGTTCTCTTGACTAAGAGAGCGGACGGGTCGTTGAAAAGGAACTTAAACAAAAAAAGTACATGGACTGGGCAGTATACCCATTTTCTTAGCTTTGTACCTCTACAGCACAAACGAAACCTGATCAAAACCCTTAGTTATCGTATACGCGCTATATGTTCTGCTGATATAGTTGAACAAGAGCTTAACAGCTTGCATAATACTCTCAGGGAGAACGGCTACCCTAGAAAGTTTATAACTAAATATATGATCACGAAGGCGAAAATAGGCGAAATACAAACAGTGAAGAAGAAATCCCTGTTCATGCGTTTACAATTCAGAGGGGATGTGGCGAGTGAAATATTAACTCAGAGACTACGTAGGGCGATACAAAAATCTTTTAACGCCGGAGAACTGCGATTAGTGTTTTCTACGCGCCCAATGGTTACACCGAGACTAAAAGATGAATTACCTAGAATGACCACCTCATTTTGCATTTATCAGTTTGACTGCTCCTGTGGAGCGAGTTATATTGGTCGAAGTTCTAGGAATTTACATTTTCGTGCTCGTGAACACCTTCCAGCGTGGCTTAACAAAGGTTTGATGAAGAAAGTGAACAGCTCAATATTAGCCCATTTAGTACAAACTGGTCATAATGCCAGTATAAACCAGTCTTTTTCAATTATTTATAAGGTCAGTAATTTTTTGCCCAAACTGGTCAGACTGAAAGTCCTTCAAACAGCTGAAGCAATAGCCATCCGGATGAAGAAACCGGAGCTATGCGTACAGAAGAAATATATTCAACCACTCCTCCTCCTCTGGCCAACATCAAGGCCAATTAATCAATCCTAATCTTAACTATTGAATGACGTAATTTGACTATGACCTTTCGTAGTCAATTGTAATTTTCTCTGTTATCTTTATTCATAAATCATTGTATTATTATTATTATTATTATTATTATTATTATTATTCGTATTCATTATTAATCTCCCCTATACATGATCCTTCCCTCCTTATTACGTCTTATCTATTTGATCGAATGGTAATTGCACTATTATTTTTCTCACCCTACTTGACCCATATTTATTCTGATCATAGATCTTAAAATCTCACTGAACATAAACTCAGATTCAAGTTAACATTCTTTATGAGTCATAACAACATGCACAATTTTATTGTATTTTATTTATCACAATCCTAAATTCACATGCTTTAAACTATGTACTTTACCCTTAAACTGGCCATTTTTTCGGATTATTAATTTGGATATATAATTGTAGAACCTGAAGAGAATTTATCGAAAAGAATATTCTTCGTTCAAATACTAGTCTTTTAATATGGGGAATTAAGATTAAAAGTTAGAGCTTAATGTTAAGAACTGAAGTAAGGATTCTTATCATGAACCGACATCAACTATAATGTCCAAACGTTACTTAGTACTATGGATGAATGAGTTTTGGCGTCACAATACAAGACTTGTTATTCTATTGGTTCATCCATAAATTATAGTCTCGCCAATCAAACTTTTTATGATTTCAATTCATTTGTTTTATCAATAATTAATATTACCATTAGTTAGAACACAGAGAAATATGATTCGTATCTAGGTCCATCTTATAGATTCGATTGTGATCATGAACCGATTGGTGTTAGACCACCGTTGGAAACCTGGAAGCACTGGACGACACTAACACCGTTGGATGCCGGCTTACTGGTCCAGTATGTTTGGCGTTTGCGCGCGAAACTGAAGGCCGTGGGTTCGAATCCTGCGAGCGGGACCGTGGATACGCACTGCTGAGGAATCCCGAAATAGAACGAAACGGCCGTCCAATGCTTCCAGGTTTCCAACGGTGGTCTAACAATAATCAGTTCATGATCTTGTAGTGGTAAATAAATCCCCAAAATAAATAGTTCTGTAAGTCTTCGTTATTGGATGCTGATCACATTAGTTTCCATGGACTCACCTGACTAAAGATGCTCGCTCATGCATCCGCACCAGATCACTATTGGGATTGTCGTGCTTAACAACCCCTACAATCGGTAGCCAGATTAGATCAGACGATCCTTGATATATTGATAGCTTATCAAATATATCTTCGAATTTCCTCGCTCCTATCTTTTGATTTCACTTGGTGGATAGGATTCATATTAGAAGGTGTTACTGGTTAAAGAGTTGTCAAACTCTGAATACCTGTGGCATCTTCAATTTCAATCAAAAACTTAATAATCCCCACAACCCCATACTGATTATCGAAATGACTTGAGCTTTTGACCTCTGATTCAAATACAAACAGTTCCTAGTGTTATTTTGAAGGAAATTCCAATCACTAGTTGACATTAATTAATAAACTATTGAAAATCAGAGAAGTCTAGTGCAAGTGTTTTTTTTTCATAGATTGAAACTCCTCAATATTACGCTATATGACTATAGCTAGGGTCGAAATAATTAACTTCAAATCTAGTGATGAGTATGTTACCTTTAGTTCACGGAATCTCAATGTTAAGCCTAATACTCAAACTATAATGGAGAGGTTAGATTTACCTGATGAAACTTTCAACGTTTCTGTATTAACTAACAGTAATACGAATTTATGGTTTAGATAATTTTTTCTGGTTAGCGTTTTTTTAGCGAGTTAGTTTTCTACGGGATGAGGTCGCTAACCCCATACTCAATCCTCCTCCTTTATCCGGGTTTTGGACCAAGAGTAGCCCCCTGAGTGACTCCAGGTGGAGCCGATAAAACAATGAGTTAATCTAAAAAAAATGTGATGTATTTGCGCTATACATTTCGAACAATCTGATCACACATATACTTATCAGGGCATTTTATATGACAATTAATAAAGGTCAATAAAATGAAAATTCAAGTAAACAAGGTAACAAAGGGGAATGAAATAATCGTACATCGTATAGAAAGAATAAGAAATTGTCGCGTTATCTTAGGCCATAGAATAACTTAAGGATTACCAAGGTAAATACAAGGTTACAACAATTTCTTATTCTTTCTATACGATATGAAATAGTTTCACTCCGCTTTGTTATCTTGTTTACTTGAATTTTCATTTAAATGACTTCTATTGATTTTTGTATAAAATACCCTGACAAGTAAATATGTGACCAGGTTGTTCGAAATGTATAGCGCAAATACATCACATTATTCAGATCAACTCCGTTTTTCTCACGCAAGGAAGTAATGTGATTATGATTGAATGTTACTAATCAGTTGTTGTTCTTCAATTTATAATATAGTTTAATCAACAGACCTCGACATTTCATTGGAACTTCGAGAATCTATTCAGAACTTAGTCATCAGTAAGCTTACACACTTGTTATTTATTTAATGAGTTTACATAGATTGGATATGATGTATAACTGACAGCTGTATCATTCTACTCTGAGATATTTCAGTAGTATACATCAGTAATTCTAAATAGATTGGATTCTAGGATCACTTTATCCAGTAATAGTACAATGATATTACGTCACTAAGTTAAGATTCAACCATTCACATTTTCAATTCTATCCAATTCACTTCTATTTTTATTTTCAAATTAAACAGTTATCAAATAATTCTCTAAAAAAAAAATCTAGTTATTCCAAATGTAACTAATCCCTTCACTGAAACATAAACTTGATTATGAAATGAAATTTATTTTAGTTAAAAAATAAAAATTCCATTTAAAATAAGCTTTAAGTCATTGATACATATGCGTAGCGATGAATGAATCCCTAATGTAAGAAGTTTTGTAAGTCTTCGACATTGATGCTGACTCAACGATACGGACCATATCATGTTTGAGTACGTCCTTTTGCTAATTTCTTATGTCAACTAGACAGTTTAGATTGCATATATTAAGACTGAAATAGATAGATAGATAGATAGATAGATAGATAGATAGATAGATAGATAGATAGATAGATAGATAGATAGATAGATAGATAGATAGATAGATAGATAGATAGATAGATAGATAGATAGATAGATAGATAGATAGATAGATAGATAGATAGATAGATAGATAGATAGATAGATAGATAGATAGATAGATAGATAGATAGATAGATAGATAGATAGATAGATAGATAGATAGATAGATAGATAGATAGATAGATAGATAGATAGATAGATAGATAGATAGATAGATAGATAGATAGATAGATAGATAGATAGATAGATAGATAGATAGATAGATAGATAGATAGATAGATAGATAGATAGATAGATAGATAGATAGATAGATAGATAGATAGATAGATAGATAGATAGATAGATAGATAGATAGATAGATAGATAGATAGATAGATAGATAGATAGATAGATAGATATTCAAAAACATCTTCACATCCGTTCATTCCTGACTTCTGGTTTACTTAGTTTTAGGATAATTATATAAAAAGAGGTTTTGGAAGGTAGTGTCAGTAAAAATTGCACATTTGTGATATCTTCATATGTACTGGTAGCAGATAATTTCAGATTACAAATACATGACAATCTAAACGTTTATTAATTATGAGCCATCAAAAACGCCTAATTTTTGCATATCTCTTGCATTAAATTATAAATGATTTGAATAGATCGACTGTGAAGAATTAATTTGCATATTTTATTATCAGAGGGAGTTTTTGTGAAGATTTTAATAATTTAATAGTTGAATTCATGAGTCATTTAAAGTTAGACTACCATGGAAAACCCAGAAGCATTGGACGGCTGTTTCGTTCTAGTATGGGACTCCTCAGCAGTGCACATCCACGATCCCACACACATGACCCAAACCCATGACATTCGGTCTCGCGTGCGAACGCTTGGTCTGCAGACCACTGAGCTGGAATTCAATGGCGTTAATGTCTAACTTCAACTAATCCGTGATATTGCGCGACCGTTGTTGATGCGTACTACTGACGAGTCCTATACTAGGACGAAACGGCCGTCCAGTGCTTCCTACTTTACAGTGGTGGATTAACATTGTTCATTTCATGATCTCAATTAAGTTCATTGTTATCAGTACAAATTCTTAATATCCATATACGTATGTTAATTAAAAATGAAAGATTTATCTTAAAGTAATTCGTAAATTGATTTGTGAATTCAACTGTTTTACTTATCAGGACTCATTGACAAGGTTTGACTTCGACTATATTACAAAAATTGCATGATTTAGTAACCACTAGCACGTTATATGCTTTTACATGTAAAGTAACGAAGAAAGCTTAATTTAAATTAAGAATGAAGTAATCTACTTTACCAAGGTCTACAGAATAAGCTATGAACCATATGTAGAGAAATTCGAAAACTTTATTTCAACCTTAAGTTTGTACTGATAATGTCATTTAGAAGGACAGTAAAAGTTCCACGACCAACCTATTCAGCTCAGAGGATAAAACTTCACAAATCTTCTTCATCTCAAAGTTTTATTGAACAACAATTTCACAGGAGATAAAATAGTAATTATTCACAATTCAATATCAGTTGAATTGTTTTAATACCCTGTGCCGGAAAATTTTTAATTTTGACATTCCATAGTCATGGGAGATTTTGAAGTAGTAATCCCCAATAGCTCGATCAGCTCATGATATTTATTTCAAATATTTATTAACAATGAACTTCTGGATCATTGTTTGAATTTCCAATGAGAATAGGTGGTTACTAGATTTAACAAATCATCCTTGGTTATCAAGATAGTGTCTATGTGAACGGATTCTTTCATTATATTAAGTTAACACTACAAAAAATATTAGATATCATGTGACTAGTGATTCCTGGAACTTTAACCAATCAAAAATAAAGAAAAGGAAATAATTGAATTCTGTTTAATGATTGGTTCAACAGTAGAATAAATAACAGTCTGAATCAAAAACTTTTATCAAATTCAATAATAATCTATTTGAGATAAGTCACATAATTATTTTTCCACCTGTTTAATAATAAATTTTATAGTTACTAGTGTGGTGTGTGCTACTGATGTTATTAGATATAAGTAGTATGTAGCACCAATTGAAAGTGAAATGCCTGGTGGTAGAAGTTTAAGAAGATCAATGTAAAGAGAACGAGAACAAAGAATGATTAGTATGGAAATGAAAGAACAATGAAATCTAAGACGATTGATTGACATTTTAGAAATATTTACTGTATAGTTCTTAGATCAGTAATTTTGTATTCAAATATATTTGGTTGTTCCCCCCCCGCCTGTGTTCTCGTTCACTACAGTAAAGTGAAAGTGACGGAATAATTAATAATATATTAAAGTTTCCCATCTTGATACGTCTAATTGATAACGGTCATAATGTAGATAAATCGGAATCATTTCGAGTGATCTGTCGTATACCTCCAATATTTTACAATAGAGTTCGTACTGGTCTCCTACATATAGCTGAAGCCATAGGAATTCGTACATATAACCCCAATTTATGTGTACAGAAGAAATTCGTGACACCCCTATCCCTTCCATGACCGGATATAACTTAACAAACGACTTTTCATTCTATTTTTGTTATCATTAGCATTTTCATATTCCTGTATTAGTTTGTAATTTTCCGCCTCTTTCCGTTTGAATTCTTCACTATTTAATTATTTACACACTTCTTATTACGTAATGGTTGTACTGTTTTTTGATGATTATTTTAAGTCTCTTTACCCACGCTTGACATTCTATTTCCAATGGTTAACTATTGATATGACTTTTGTTATTGTATTTTATTATTCTTACTAATAGCAGTAGGCCTGTGTTCCTACTATCAACTTGTACTTTTACCTATTATATGTGGTGACTTATTCTATTTCATTGTGATTTTTGACCTAAATTACCTTGATTGGTTTAACATTTTCGTAATAAATATTCATGCATATTAGAGTAAAGCCTGATGATGACGATCATTATTGAAAACAATTGTTCAATTACATATATTGTTCTAATTAATAACAAACGAAAGTCTTTTAGCTTATGTTGAATTCTATTTTCTAATCAATAATGTTTAATATTCTTCAAGATAGAAAATGCATTTTTTATTCTAGGAATCGAACTGAGTCAACTATCATTACCGGAAGTAACATAGGCTATCATCAAGCCTCTTGTCATTTCCAAACTGAAACTGAAGAAAACCTTAACTATGTATACCTCATGAATGTTATAAGATTGTTCTACAGATATCAACTTTTATATACATATATATATATGGAAAATTAATTCTGAATGACCTCATTTCAAGATAATTATAATCTTGAGATAATCCAACTAATGACATAATCTTTTAATGTTTGAAAGTAGATCATATATATATAATATTATGATTAAAGTAATAATTATTATAGTTTGTGATTGAATAAGACTGAAGTACTAATACTCACTCCCTCCCTTCCTACCTACCCCCTCCTCCTCCTCCTCCCCCTCTCTCTCTCCCTCTCTCTCTCTCTATATATATATATATACTATAATTATGACAAATTGATAATATAGATTATAAGAAGATGTTATATAATATTCTATTCAAATTATATATGTATTTAGTTTCTATGTCATTGATAATAGTTGCTTAGAGTGAAAATTTTAAAATGATAATTGAATCTTATTTAAATGATTTTCTAATTTAATGGATTACTTTTTGTTCTTGTTTAAATTAAGAAAAGATTAGAAAAGTATAATTTAGGGACAAATTTAAGAATAATTTAAAAAAGACCGCATGATTTTTCTTTTCTTTATTATTTTTTATCTCTTTTTTCTTTCTTTTTCAATACAATTATACAATTAAAATTGATAAAGAGTTTGTATAATTGAATGAAATTTGTCAAACTTTATTGATTTTTTGTAAAGTGTATCATTTATTTGATTGACCTTAATTTGAATAGAAATATTATTGTTACATAACATTTTTTTAAATTATAAATTAGTAATATAATGTTTAGTTATAAAAGTTCATTTCAAACGATTTCAAAGAATATTCATTATTTCAGTTGTTGAGATCATGAGTCAATTGAAGTTAGACCACCATGGAATAATCTGGAAGCACTGGACGGTCGTTGGATGCCAGCTTAGTGGTCTAGTGGTTAAGTGCCCGCACGCGAAACCAGTAGGTCCTGGACTCGAATCCCGTGAGGCGGGATCGTGGATGCGCACTGCTGAGGAGTCCCACAATAGGACAAAACTGCCGTCTAATGTTTTCAGGTTTTCCATAATGGTCTATCTTCAATTGACTTATGATCTCAAAAAATGAAATCACCAAAATCTCCACAAAACTCCCTTCTGATAATATTCATTACTATCATTTATAAAATCTTTATATATAAATAATTTGAAATGTTAGTTACAGACTTACGCTTGTTACTCCTTTCACCGGCATTCTCCATCTAACTCTTTCCTGGGGAATCCTTTCCAGATCTTCTCAATTGTTATACATCCTTTTCATATCTGATTATATTTCCCGATGTAATGTGTTCTTTGACCTTCCTCTTTTCCGTTTATCTTCATGAATTCAAGTTAGGGATTGCCTCCTGATGCAGTTTGGTGATTTCCGTAATGTATGTCCTATTCATTAACATTCTCTTTTCCTAATTTCCTCTTCAAATGGAAGCTGCTTTGTCCTCTTCCACAATAGGTCGTTTCTGACGGTATTCAACTAACGGACACTGAGTATCTTGCGTAGACAATTGTTTATAAATGCTTGTATCTTTTTGATGATGGTTGTAGTAGTTCTCTGTGTTTCGGCTCCATACAGTAGAATTGACTGTCTTGACGTTCGTATTGAAGATTGTGACTTTGATATTAGTTGACAGTTGTTTTGAGTTCCATATGTTCTTCAATTGTCTTGCCAATCCTCCTTGTTGATCAATGATGCATTCCGTGTCCGTGAAATTTTCCACATCTTCCAGAGTTTCTCCACTAAGTGTGATCGGGTCGGTGTTCTCCGTGTTGTATTTGAGGATCTTGGTTATTCCTTTGTGTATGTTGAGGGATGAAATTCTAGAAGAGTTATTGTTATTGTCATTATTAGTATGAAGTAATCTTGCGTAAAAAAGTAATTACTTGTTTCAGCATTCCATATTCAAACAACAATATCTTGACTGTCTATACAAAATTCCGTAAAGAAAAAAACATAGGGGAAGATATAAAGAATCACTAAAAATTATTCATCTGTCTTTTACAATTCACATGATAATGAAATCTTAGTTGAATTGTGTGTGTCTTTCTTTTATACGTTGGGAAGAATTTGATCCAATTGAGTCCAGTTTTTGTTACAGATTGATACTTAATGAAGAACTCCTTGTTTGAATCTTCTTATTGCTGAGAACTTAAGAATTCTTAAGCTTTACAAACCATTCAGTTACATAATAGTCCAATGTTCAATAATGACTATTTTCTAATCGAAAACTTAAAGTTCTAGGTAGAATTTATGACTTGGATTAACTCAATTATGTTAAAAGGGTAAACAGTCATTCACTCTCATTCTGATGTAGTTAGAAGGTTAATAAATAACTGAAATTGGTTATATGAATCATTGATAATGTGAGGGCGTCTATGCTCATGAAGAGATATGATGGTTTCGGGTTCTATCTCATTGACTGTTATGATTGTTCAGTGATACCACGTTATCATTAATTCTGCAACCAGCCATAACTAAAAATTGTTAAACATTTTAATTCTATATACTCACTGAATAAGATTACAAAATTATTAAGTCCACTAATGATAAATCCTGTTACACCAAATAATACGAATGATCATTACTTAACTTGTTTTGCCTACTAAGTATCCGGACGTTGAATTACTGACGCAACATATTTCTGCTTCTAATGTTCTAAACCAGAATACTAGACAAATCGATCAATCTACTCTGCATAGATTATGATTTAAAACTCATATGATAATATATCGAACTGAGTCACAAGGTAAGCCCTCACTTGAAATTCTCAAGATCAAAGGAGAAGAGGAAGACCAAAGAACACATTACACTGAGAAATGGAAACAGACATGAAAAGAATGAACAACGACTGGATAAAACTAGAAAGGGATGTCGAGGACAGAGTGAAGTGGAGGATGCTGGTTGGCGACCTATGTTCCATTGAGAGTATCAGGCGTAAGTACGTAAGTAAGTAAGTAAGTAAGTAATGATAATATACACCAATTACAAGACTACCATGAATTGTAAATTTTAAATGAAATCACAATCTGTTCATAGCTAGGTTATTTATAGTATGAAACTGAATAATAGATATGTAATTGTATTTAATAAACTATAAGACATAGCAGAGGGGGTTTTGTGGAGATTGTAGTAATTTCAATGGCTAAGATTATGAGTCGGTTGAAGCTAGACGACCATGGAAAACCTGGAGTCACTGGACGGCCGTTTCGTCCTATTGTGGGACTCCTCAGCAGTGCGCATCCACGACCTCGCCCCCTGCGAGATCAGTTGAAGTTAGACATTAACACCGTTGGATGCCGGCCAGCTCAGTGGTCTAGTGGTTAGGTGCTCGCGCGTGAAACCAGTAGGTCCTGGGTTCGAATCTCGCGAGGTGGGATCGTGGATGCGGGCTGCTGAGAAGTCCCACAATAGGACGAAACGGCCGTCCAGTGCCTCCAGGTTTTCCATGGTGGTCTAGCTTTAATTCACTCATGATCTTAACCGTTGAAATTATAAAACATAGTTATCACGAGTTAATAAAGATTTCCATCCTTTTCTACTTATTTATTCATCTCTTTTTTTAAGTATAATCATATTGAAATTAGGGTAACATACTTTTAAAATATGACATAACATTTGAAAATATTCATAATGATCTTCTTCATATTGTTTTGAGATCATGTGAAATTCACTATTTTTTTTAATAAAAAAATTTATTGATTCTATATAACTGTTATTATTATTTGTGATCGAGATCATGAATCAATAAATGTGAAACTACCATTGAAAACTTCAAATCAATAAACTGGTATTTCGTCTTAGTATGGGATTCCTCAAAAGTGTGCATTCACAATCCTACACACAGAAGACTTGAACTCATGATCTTTGGTTTTGCACGCGAACACATAACCTGTAGATCAATAAGCCGGTATTCAACGGTGTTAATGTCTAACTTCAACCAATCCATGAAATTACTCGATCATCTTTCATTGTCTGAGTTAAATACTTATCTCTACTTAACAAAAAATTAGCTCCATTGGTCACGGCTTCTTATTAGAACTTGGAGAATTCCCTCACAAATCTAATCACTAGTGAGCACATGATAAACTTAACAATCTCCATAACCTCACACTAACTATTATTATTATTAATAATAATGTAGCATATTTTATAAATCGAGTATGTGCAACAAACTAATTCCTTTAAAAAAATTCTATAAACTATACATCAATGGGAAGATTCAAGTAAAACAATATCAAGTGAATTAAACTTCACCTCATTGCACAAGCAAGTGGCTATCAGGACTCAGTAGCTAAGTGGATAACGCGATGGCGTTTGAAGCGGACGGTACTGGGTTCGAGTCCCAGAGTGAACATCAACTCTGAGATGCAGGTACATCCAGCTGACGTGTCCCAAATAGGACGAAACTCGCGTCCTGGATTCCACTGCTAGCCACTATCCATCTTTGCTTATACATATTTTATTTGCCATATTTCAAATTTTTAAATGCACCAATCAATATTTTTGATTGATTGATTAATTAATTAATCGATTGATTGATTGATTCACTCAAAATATTGATAATGTACAAATTTGGAATTAATTAATTAAATAAGTTTAATTTTTTTTTTTGTTTCCTATCTAAGTATCATTAAATATCGATTACATAACATTGATTCAATTGTACTGTTCATTAGTATGATTTATCTTTGTGATTAAATTGCTCATTTATATTTACTTGTGTTATCAGCATTTATAGGGTATTTTTTAGAGAGTTAGTTTACTATGAGATGGGATCACTAACCCTATGCCTAATCTTCATGCTTTACCCTGGCTTGGGACCGACAGTAGCCCCAGAGGAGCTCCACGAAGAGTTTAATTATCTATATACTTTTTTCTAAAACAAAAAGGATCGAATGAGAAGTTAATAGGTTAGATGATTAATATTATAAAACTTAATTAATATTTCTTAAAGCTCTAGAACATAAAGAGAAGTCAAGAGTCCAGAGGGAACTTGATATTAAAAAACGTTAACAATTTAAATTTGTACTGAAACAACTCTGTATACATAGCAACCGCTAGGAACATTCAGGTGAATCAAAATTAACGAAATAAAAGTGAAAAAACCTAATCAAATTACAATAGTATCCATTACAGAACTATCAATTTCAGAAATAATATCCTGGTTATTTCCACACACACACACAATAAAACTATTATTTGTTGACAAGAAACTGAGTAACCTGCGATTTTTCTACTAATTCGATACCACGAAATGATTCTAACTAGACAATCACTATATGCAATTAAAAAGGGGTAGATATTTCATCCTTGTATGTGACTTTTCAGTAGTGCATATATATATATATATATATATATATATATATATATATATATATATATATTTATATATCCAGAGCTACCTGGTTGCTGATGGTTGTTTGACTAATGTCATTTTTTGTTGTAAACTAGTTCTATAGAAATTGCCATATAAATAATAAATTCAAATAAATAAAAGGGATACTTTATTACATTTGCTTATAAGAGAAATAAATTTATTGGGAAGAAAAAAGGAAACAGCTTTTTATAGGTATCATTACCAAGGCTTGATTTGATAATTTCGAATAATTTGAGTATTAGATGGATCGTTATAAATAAATTAATCTATTTGTAATATCCAAATGAGTAGAAAATAAGATTTTCTGATGTTTCGTGACTTAGTATAAGTCACTTCTTCAGAGATTAGACAACCAAATTAAATATTATTCTTCAATTGTTCCATTGTACTATTTAAACTTGAATTAATTTTAATTTGGTTATTTATTCTCTGAAGAAGTGATTTACACAAAGTCACGAAACGTCAGAAAATCTAATTTTCTACTCATTTGGATATTACAAATAGAATAATTTATTTATAACAGCTTTTTGGTTTATACTGAAAGTTAGTTTTAATCTATGTGAATATAATAAATTATGTTGATGATTGTCAACTTAAACTGTAATGATAAATAAATTGACTGAGTAGTAGTAGTGGTAGTAGTAGTAGTTGTTATGATTTTAATGTCCGGCTTTCGATCAGGTGACTTATCCACCAATCAGAATACGACTTATACAAATCTTCGCACTATGACAGAACCAATGACGTTCAACCGGTCTGAGCAGTCTAGCGTCCTTATTGGGTCCTATGTACTTCTAACCCGTCCTCTTGAGTCCAGAACACAATACCAGCTTCCGTAATATGAATCGAATCATTTATTTCAGACATAATCGGTTTATATATCAATCAGGCAGACCACAACGTACCATAAAATAGAAAATAACATGTGTACACAAATAAGCCAAAAAGTGGCTGTGAACGCGGGAGACAGTAATTAATAAACTGAGCATAATTTAGGGACAGTAAATCGTACAATGATAAATTATCAGTCAAAGTGAAGCTTATAATAAGAGGAATATAAATATACATATTCTAACTATTGAATAGTTATACCGTAAGAATATATAGATAATATTAGTCAATTAATGTCTCAGAAGTTACTCGTGATTTAATCTTCGCTCGGATATAACAGTAGTAAGAAGGGGGGGATTAGTAGTAGTAGTAAGAAGAGGAGGAGGAGGAGAAGTAGGAGTGGTAGTAGTAGTAGTATTCTTATGGAGAGGTAAATAATTCACTTGATTTTCGACGAGGTATAAATAATATTTTAGGTTAGAAAAAAATCCAAGTTGGTATTGTAATAAACGAAAAATCAGGTTAGGACGACCGAGTGTATCTTAATATGAAATTACAAAAAGTCTCGGTAAAATATGAGAACTAAACATTGAGTACTTCATTTGCGAATTTCTATCATTTGTCCTTCACATTCCGGATGATTCTTCCGATTCACAATTCTATTCTAATTCTATTTTTATTTTACTACAAGTTAACCTTCATAACCTTCTGTTGTCAGGTTTACCACTTCTGGTTGGTGTTATATATTACTTATATCTGTCGACATACGTAGCATACATCATAGTAATATGATAGAATTACAGTGATGTAACCTAAAATATTAGTTTCTGTGCTATAGATTCATTTAGTTTAAATTTTACCCGTAAATTTTGAGTTTGGTGTTGTATCGAGCTTTGGATTTTATTATATTTTATCTTAACCGGGCTAAATTTCTTCTTGTTAAACTTTATATGAAAATTGATACAAGTTTTCCCGCTCTTTCACTTTTTCTCTTGAGTATTTCTCATTTGAATAAACTCAGATTAGGTTTTACTTTATTCATGATTAAATAACTCAACTTTCATAATGTTATAAAAACCTCGAAGTATCTCGTTCTGATGTGTTAGGAACTCTATAGTAACTTTTTTGCTAATTCATATTTTCACATTGACCTTTGTTGTTATCTGATTAGTTGTAACCACTTTTAATCTAAGAATGTTGTTGTCACCGTGTCATGATTATTCTATTTATTTGAACGCATCAATGTTAGTACAGGGGGGAGGGCACAAAATATATATACGCTATACAATGACAATGAGGTTGTTAAGAAATAGAGAATGCAAGTGCGTATAATAAAGAGAACAACGAACAGAAATTAGTGTATGAGGGTGAAATAATAATAATAATAATAATAATAATAAACGGTTCAGTTAGTAAAAATGGGGGAAACGGAAAGGTACAATCAGAAGAATTCTTTCAGTTAAGGAAATTACAACCACTTTTTATAAGGAAAGTAAAAGAAGGTTACAGCAGGATCGCCACTGGTTTATATTCTAAGCCATATCTGATAACGTCTCTAGCCACTGTGTTACACCATCTCTAGGATCAACAGAAACCAGCCTTTTGCAGCTTTCTTTCATACCACGACACAATGTCATACACTGACCACCTCTCCGTATTTTCCGACCAGTCCCAGCGTCGGCAAATAATACACGGCGTGGAATTTTCTGGGACGATATTCATAAAACATATCCAAGACACAGAAGTCAATGTTTCAAGATAGTGACACTAATTCAATGATCATCCCTGTACCCAAACACACGATGCCGAACCTGTGAATTACGAACATGGTGTTGCCACTAGATGTCAGCAATCCTTCGGGATAAACGATGATCAAACACAGATGGATTCGATCCCATGTCAACCAGCTTCACAGTCAGAGACGTTACCACTGAGTTATCCGGGCTGCAACTGACTTTCTGTAGGACTGAGATATATTTACAATTTATTGATCACTAGATGATGATTAATATCATGTATGTCAGATCCTTCTTAATGTAGATCGAATCCTATCAAATCCATCAGAGAGCATCAATTCCTCCGAAGATTACACGTACACCTTGTTGATGAGTACCAAGTAGCACGAAATCTTGGTCCAGAATTTCCTGATGACTACCTTCAATCATCATTATCATCATAATCTCTATTTGTTTATTTCATAGAAAGAATTCATTCATACTTTTCTAACTTACACTATTATTCAGTCTTATCATTGAACATTTATTCATTTGACATGATAAATTTAAATTATTTAATTATTAATCACATGTCTAGTTGTTAGGCAGAATTGTACTATCACAATAAACTATTTATAATAGTACACTTAAAAGAAATTAATCGAATCTTTACTCAGATACATATTTCTTGTATCCAGTTGTTGTGTATTTCTTTTTTTTGTTTTTGTTTTTTATTTCACTAAATATGATATTTAACTGAAAATAGTTTACTTTTGAAGTATGTGAACTATACACTTTTTTTCCCATTAAGTTGAATAGTTATAAAATAAAGAAAATCCAAAGAAAAAAAATATTCATATCAGAAGGGTTTGAATCTGGCAAGGCGGAATCGTGGATGTGCACTGTTGAAGAGTTCCACAATAAAACGAAACGGCCGTCCAGTGATTTCAGGTTTTCCATGGTGGTCTAGCTTCAATTGACTCATGATCTCAACCATTGAAAAAAAAAAGATATTCTTTATTACAAAATCATGTAATTAAATGTATCATGTAAAAATGTCATATGCCACTTCTCATTCTTTCTTGGCTTTAATTCTCTTCTCCAATATGTTTTGATTACGTTTTCATTGTATTTTTTTATTATATAAAAACCATAATCAGTTATTATTATTATTACTAACCACTAACAACTTTTCATGATAATTGTTCAGTTGTTATGACTTATGCTTTTTTTCTTGATATCTTAATAGTTGAATTATTGAGTCGATTTAAAGCAGACTACCATTGTAAATCTCAAAGCAATAGATCATCGGTTCCTCCTAGTATGGAACTCCTCAACAGTGCGCATTCACGATTACACACACACACAAGAGTCGAACCCAAGACCTTCTGTCTGACGCACGAATGCTTTACCCGTAGATCAGTGAGTCGGTATTCAACAGTGTTAATGTCTAACTTTAATTAATCCATAATCTTGTACAACCATTTATCTATTGTCTACGGTGGATATTTGTCTTACACATGATTCAGACTGGACTCCACTGGTTACGGCTTCTCACTAGAACTCCAGCAAATTCATCTTGAAGTTAGTCACTAGTGAGCAGATGATTATTATCAGAAAGGGAATTTGTGGAAATTTTTAATAATTTTAATAGTTGAATTTATGATTCCGATCAGTGACGGATGGAATCAGTTATCCAATTCAGATAATGGATGAATGGTTGCATAAGATTCAATATGTAGAAACAACAGGTCATAGCATTCGTAACTTTAACAAAATTGAAAGTGTCCTATTCCAATTCTTATTTTCATATGAATTACTTTACTTGTAAATTGTAAAGATTCTGCCGTAATCTCTCCGTGAAATAAAATCATTACCATCCGTTGTCCGCTACCTAGATGGTCATCTCTCCTCTGAGAAAGTTTTAAAGGTGCTTACACCTGCGACTGCACCCCACTCCACTATAGGGACATTGAATGTTTATTTATTGTTGTAACCGTTTTTCACATGTAACATTGATTCCTGCAACATGACAATGCCTGGAAAATGACATTAGTTTTTTTATCTATTTCTGCCATGTTTATATGTGTCTACGAATTCAGCCGCTCCTGTAGAGAGTTCCCTGTTGAACGCACAACCAGACAACTGACTTAACGAGTTAGTAAACACCTCCCTTCGTGATCAGGAATGGATATTGTGAAAACAATCAGCAGCTCTCTTCCTTCACACTTGAACAATAGCGGTCATGTAGTAAGTAAAATATAGGTCATTTAATGCGGTTTAGCGTATTCCTATTAGTTTGCATTACGGAGTTCGATGTCGTCTCTCAAATATAGCAGAAACTATGGGGATTCGACCCAACAATCCAAGTCTTTTTATCCACGAAAAGTTGTAACACTTATCTCTTCCACTGACGAATTAGACTTGATAAAAGTTTTAATTTATTATTTTCCATACTCTTTCTTCGTTTATTCCTCTTCACGCCCCCCCCGTTTTTTTTAAATATACGCTTGATTGTCCAATTATCTGAACAATTCTTATCACGTAATTTTGATGAATGTGACTTCAGTGTTTATTTTTCAAGTCACTGACTTACTTTCTATTATGAAACATTGATTCAAACCTTTGTTATTCTGATCATAACTAGTACACCTGTCAACAAACTATCAGTTTGTACTTTTCACTTATTATGTCTATTTATGTTATGTATTCAACTGTTGTCACTGACTCATAAAATACCTTGATTGGTTTGATTAATTTCATATATGCATATAAATATCACTGTATATTAAAGTAATGTATGGTAACAATCTAAATGAAAACAATATTATCAATATGGGATTATGGAGATTGTTAAGTTTTTGATTGAGATCATGAATCGAATACTGTTAGATCACTATTGAAAACTTGGAAGCAATGGATAGTCGTTTCGTTAGACATCAACATCATTGGATTCCATCTCAGTAGTCTAGAGTTTAACCAATCTCTCACGAAACTGATAGGTCCTGGGTTCGAATCCCCCTATGTGGGATCAAGGATGCGAATCGCTAAAGTATCCCATACTAGGATAAAACAACCGTCAAGTACATTCAGGTTTTCAATAGTACTCTAACATCAATCGATTCATGATCTCAATCGAAAACACTTGTTATTTTTCTGCAATGACTTATTTATCTATGATTGATTGATTGGTTGATTAATTGACTGACTGACTGATTGACTAACTGACTTATTACTATTATTATTATTATTAAACTACACCTGTCTACCAATAATTAATTATCAGTACAATATTAATCAACATAAACACTTTATGGATACAAATACCAATTATGTATATAAGATTGGCACTGATTCTTACCTTCTTTATTATTTTTTATTTATTTATTTCATTTTTATTATCTAGATAATTGTTGTTGTTGTTGTTGTTTTCTTTCTATAATTTCAATAAATCATTTATTAACCAATAATAGTTCAGTTGGAACACCGCACATATACACACGCACATATTCACATTCACATTCACACACACGCACATATATATATATATATATATATGTATATATATTTCCGTGAATACATTGGAATAAATAATACCAAACATATTTGTTAGAATAAAAAACAAAAAACATAATTATTACTTAATCGATTCTATTTTCAATTGGGTTTTTCTTGACAAAAAAAATATAATAAATGTGTAATCAATTTCAAGTCGTTCTGTTTTATAAAGATATTATTATGTAACTAACATATATAAATGTTTCAATGATTGAGATCATGAGTTAATTGAAACTAGACCAATATGGAAGTAGTGATTAGTGAAGTTCAACTGGGTCTGTTGTGAGATAATAACTCATTGAAGACAATGGTGGATGACGGCTTAGTGCTTTAATGGTTAAGCGCTAGCGCACGAAACTGATAGATCCTGGGTTCGAATCTCGCGGGGGGGGGGGCGAGATCGTGGATGCGCATTGCTGAGGAGTCCCATAATGGGACGAAGTGGCCATCCAGTGATTCCAGGTTTTCCATGGTGGTCTAGCTTCAATAGACTCATGATCTCAACCATTGAAATTAGTATGATATCCACAAAATCCTTCTGATATATAAATGTTGCGTAATTAAAAAAAATACAGAAGGGGTAGTGGTAGGTTGGGGTTTGTGGAGATTGTAGTAATTTAATAATTGAGTTCATGAGTTAATATAAACTAGACTATCATGAAAAACTTGGAAGTATTGGATAACTGTTTCATTATAGCATGGGATTCGTCAACAGTGTACATGTTTGATCTTGCACGAGACATTTGAATTCAGGACCTATCGTTCTCGCAATGGTTTAACTTTAATTAACTTATGAACTCAACTATTAAATTATTATAATCTCCATAGAAAACCCTCTTCTGATGATAATCATCATAAGCTCACTAGTGACTAGCTTTAAGATGAATTTCCTGGAATTCTAGTAAGAAGTTGTGACAAGTGGAGTTCAACTGGGTTTGTTGTGAAATAGTAACTCACTGAAGACATAAGTGAACGGTGGCATAACTTCATGGATTGTCGGGAGTTAGACATTAACACAGTTGGATTCCAGCTCAGTGATCTAGAGACTAAACGCTCGACGGTGAGACCGACATGTACAGAGTTCGAATCCTGCGGTCAGGATCATGGATACGCACTGCTAAGGAGTCCCATACTAGGACGAAACGGCCATTCAATGATGTCAGATTTTCCATGGTGTTCTAGCTTTAGTTTACTCACGAACTCAGTTATTAAAACAAAGAAAAGTCAACAACGAATTAAATTAATAAATAATTGCGGAAATATAACCTATCTTGAACAATAAATCTTAAAATGTAAACGTAAATAATGAACACCTATTAAGTGTCATAAGTTATTGCTTGTTCTAAATAAAATGATATCAAATAGAAGTAAATTTTGTATTCTAAAACTAAGACAAGATACATGCTAGTGAAAAGTTGAAGGAAGATATCACTACACTTTACTTACGCCTGTTAATCCCAATGGAGTATAAACCACCGACCAGCATTCTACAACCCACTCTGTCATCGACCTACCTTTCTAGTTCTATACAATTGTTGTTCAGTCCTCTCGTATCTATGTCTATTTCTCGGTCTAAGTTGGTCTTTGATCTAACTCCTCTCCTTTATTCTTGGGGATTTCATGTGAGAAATTGCCATGTGATTCATTCCGGTGCTTTCCTCAATTCGCATCCTATTCAGATTTCTTCCTCCACTGGAATCGGGTTCGTTCTCTCTCACACTAGATTGTTGCTGATAGTGTCTGGTCAACGGATCCAAAGATTTCCACCCCATACAGTAGAACTGTCTTGATATTTATATTGAAAATTCTGAATTTAGTGTTGGTTGACAGAAAGTTGTTTTGAGTTTCAGATGTTCTCCAGTTGTAAATATGTTGCTCTTGCTTTGTCGATCGGCGCCCTCACATCTGCATCCTATTCACCGTGTTCATCAATGATGCTGTCTAGATATGTAAAGGATTTTACATCTACAAAACCTCTCCGTCAAGTGTGATTCGATTGTTGCATGTTGTATTGTATGGGAGAATCTTGCTTTTACCTTTGTGTATGTTGTGACCGACTGCTGATGAAGTTGCTGCTGCTGCTACACTGGTCGTCTTCTTCTGCATTTGTTGTTGTGTGTGTGTGTGTGATAGAAGATCCAGATCATCTACGAATTCTAGATCGTCTAGCTGCATCCTATCTGTTCACTGTATCCCATGCTTCCCCTCAGATGTTGATGTCTTCATGATCCAGTCGATTGCCAGTAGAAAGAGGAAGGGTGAGAGTAATCAACCTTGTTTGACACCGGTCTTTACCTCGAATGAGCCTGTCAATTGTCCTTCATGATTTATTTTAAAGATGAATACTTGGTTAGTGAATGCTGAATTGTTGTAGTGGGATGTTAGATCACCAGAGCTCACTTGGCAACTACCTTGTTTTTGATATTTTATTTTAAAAATTTTAATTTCTTGTTTTCACGCTAAAAGCACTTATTTCCACCTTCATATCGTATTTCCCACTTGGGAGAATCTTAAACGCTATTGGTTCGTTGTATCTTTTAGTATGCTATTTTGTAACGCTTCCTAAGGACAATTTTATGCTGTATATATATGTTTGATTTGTGCCTGTTTTTATCGCTCGTGCTTTTGGCTGCTTGCGGAATATATTTACCTATTTCGACCTTGAACTTGTCTCTCTAGTTAGCGGATCCGGGACGCATCAGAATAGCTAGCTTATTGGTCTTTGGTAACAGAGTCTTTGTTCCGTTTGCAGACTAGGTAAACTCGTAATCGCTTCAAACATAGCAACTGATTATTCCGAACACAGATATGATAAAGTTATATTCATTCTGATTTAATTCCAGAAATATGAAGAACGTTGTAAAGATTATAATAAAACACGGTACTGGAAACTTAACCACATTTTCACACAATCAATGAGTATCTTTGTACTTTGATGCTCCTAATTACAAATTTCTTTGAGATAACTAAATCACTTATGAAAATTCAAATCAACTACAAGGATCGATTAAATAGCCAAAGTAAAAAATGAGATAATGTAAATAATATATTTAGACCAAGAACACTTTATCAGGAAAAGACACTAGAGGTAGGTAAGAAATACATTGTGGAAATCATCAAAGAAAGCCTCGACTTTGAATCTTAAAAGCGAAAGATAAAGAGGAATTCCAAAGAACATATTACATCAGGAATTGGAGGCAGACATCAAAATAATAAATAGTAATTAGAAAAAAAATTGGAAGAAGAAGAAGATCCTAAAACAGAGCTAGATAGAGGATCTTGGTCGAATCCTAATGCTTTCACAAGAGGTAACAGGCGTAAGTATTTGATTGAGGGCACTTTACAGTGAGAATATAACAGAGAAAATAAATATTGTTCAACTTTAGGACTGTCTGTGTTATTCATAACCAATCATAAGTTAAATTAATTAAAAGACAATATAAAATACAAAGCACAAATGTAGTGTGAATGATATACACAAATGAATCATACAAATGGGAAAGTAGGTAATAATGAAATAAAAGTTTGAGCTTCTATTATATACAAAATGTATGGATATAAAGTATAAATTGATTATAATAAACGAACAGATCGTATACAATGGTATTTTTAAAACTAATAGTATTAATTACGTAATCTAATCTCATATCAACTAATAATCATAAAGATAATCTTTATCGAATATTATTGAACAATGATTAGTATAGATTGAAATTGATTCTTGATCAGAACAGTAATTTATTTAAAATATTTAATAAAATTACCAGTACAATTGTTATTTTTATAGTTTACATCACGAATAACTGTTTCGTCTCCAGCATCACTTATCTACTAACTCATTGGGGATTAAATTCAGATATTTCAGACTTAACGGCAATCATTTGACCTTCACACCATTGATTCGTTATCTAACGGCGTATATTTTTAACTCTAATCAATTAAAGATAAATAATTACTATCGTTCATATTTGTTTCATATCTGACGTGATTGTTCCCTACCGATAGAAGCTTTTCATTAGAATTCCGAAGATTACCTCTCAAAGTTAGTTACTAGTATACTCATATTAATTATAAAAATTAACAGTTTCCACAAACTTCCTATACAGTATCATACGGAATTTCTATGATGGATTAAATTGGGAAATCGTGGATGGAGGACAATTGACGGACTCATTCGAGGTAAAAACCGGTGTCAAACAAGGTTGATTACTCCCACCCTTCCTCTTTCTACTGGCAATCGACTGGATCATGAAGACATCAACATCTGAGGGGAAGCATGGGATACAGTGAACAGATAGGATGCAGCTAGACGATCTAGAATTCGTAGATGATCTGGATCTTCTATCACACACACACACACAACAACAAATGCAGAAGAAGACGACCAGTGTAGCAGCAGCAGCAGCAACTTCATCAGCAGTCGGTCACAACATACACAAAGGTAAAAGCAAGATTCTCCCATACAATACAACATGCAACAATCGAATCACACTTGACGGAGAGGTTTTGTAGATGTAAAATCCTTTACATATCTAGACAGCATCATTGATGAACACGGTGAATAGGATGCAGATGTGAGGGCGCCGATCGACAAAGCAAGAGCAACATATTTACAACTGGAGAACATCTGAAACTCAAAACAACTTTCTGTCAACCAACACTAAATTCAGAATTTTCAATATAAATATCAAGACAGTTCTACTATATGGGGTGGAAATCTTTGGATCCGTTGACCAGACACTATCAGCAACAATCTAGTGTGAGAGAGAACGAACCCGATTCCAGTGGAGGAAGAAATCTGAATAGGATGCACATTGAGGAAAGCACCGGAATGAATCACATGGCAATTTCTCACATGGAATCCCCAAGGATAAAGGAGAGGAGTTAGATCAAAGACCAACTTAGACCGAGAAATAGACATAGATATGAGAGGACTGAACAACAATTGTATAGAACTAGAAAGGTAGGTCGATGACAGAGTGGGTTGTAGAATGCTGGTCGGTAGTTTATACTCCATTGGGAGTAACAGCAATAAGTAAATAAGTAAGTAAGTAACAAACTTCATATACTAACAGTTGTTATTTTCTATTAGAAAATGTAAATATGATGAACGTTTCAATAATATCAGTCACTTCCTGTATTTAGTTTTAATCATCTAAATATTTTATTTTTGTACAATAATACTAAAGTCCATATTTGAAGTGGTATCTATAGTACCGACAAAATAAAAAAATATTTTTTTAAAAAAAAATTATAACCCATCAATTTAATTTTTTTAATTTCTTTATTAATCATTATGAATACAGAAATAAAGTAGTTGAATGATACATGCATTATGATCATCTTGATAGGTAATCTCATATTGAACACAATATAATTTCATTTATCATTGTTTAAATTATTTCAATACGCTTGTTCTATAACGTCATTTCCGGGAAGTTTTTCACAGTTCAAGTTTCCGATTGTTTGATTGTCTCTTTGTGTTTTTCATTGTCTCTTTGGATAACTATTTTTACTAAATGATATAACTCATTGTATCATTAAATAAAAATAAAGAGAATTCAGAGAATTCATTTTTGCATGTATATTTCGTGGATTGTCAATGCCTCAGCAGTGCAGAAAATATCAACTTGATTTCCCTTCAATCCAATTCCTTTGACTGTATAGATTACTTTAAAAGAAGACTCTTTTGGAGTGATGTATCCACAGTTGATTAAATACTCTTGTATTGAACTAGTAATTATTCTATATTCTCCTTTTAAAAACCATGTTGGATAGTGTTCTGAGATTCACATAAAATAGATCGCACATTTTTAACTTTTTATTATTATTTTTAGTGACGTTATCGATTTTGACTATCTGTACTCAGTGGTTAGGAAGCTGTTTGAAAACGTCAAGGTCGTTTCTGGCAGTGCTAAAGTTTCAGAGCATAATGTAGTTTTATTAATAAATGAAACTCCATCAGTGATGATATCGTTGGATCACTGAACGCTCACCATCAATTAAGTCAAGATCTGGCTATCAGGCTTAGTTCTCGACTGTCATATTAATCATACAAAATTATACTAAAATATTATGTTTTACTGCTAAAACCTCTGCATACAGATGTGATTCGCAGTTGAAAAGCACTCGACTTCCAACTAATGAGGTGTGGTTTAGAATCATACTGTATTTAACTTAGTTTTGAAGCCAAGTAGTGTATCTATTCCTTGAACAACACACATGACTCAATAAGCTAGTATATATATATATATATATATATATATATATATATATATCCGGATTATGGTAATAAGTTAAGTTTTTTGATAAAGAAAATGAAACAAAGGAACTTGATATTATTGATTCCACTAATTAGAATAAATCAATATTGATTCACATTGATATGAATTGACCTCTTGTCAATCTTGAATAGATCATAAATAACCAGAAATTCAATACATTTCAATGTTATTATGTTAATTAAATACATAGTTCACAATCAGATGGCATCACAAGCACTGAAATTTAGTGTAGTCCAAAGCTAATTGGATAAATCTGTACTTAATAATTAAGTTACACTGGTTGGAACTTGTCGGATGAAGTGATAAGTAAAGTCTGGTTCAAACAAACCTAGGAAAGGAAGTAGGTTCTATATATACAGACTGATAAAATTTGTAACAAAGGATTTAATAGAGTGTTGGAACCTCAAAAACTATTGTCGATACTTGAAACATGAAACTAATGCAATTTCTGTGACCTAAAGATGAACACTAAAATCGATGCAGATGATGATGTATACTACTCTCCAAAACATGTCAACTTTAACCCAAAAATACACAATTTTATGTACACTTAATGGTTAGTTAAATGTATATAGAGGAAATATAAAGGAATACTCATCATTATTATCACATAGAATGTACAACCTGATACATATGTGCATCAATTCATGTTGTATACCACATTAACGCAGCGAAGAGAAACTTCAGAGTGATAAAAGTAGCAAAAAATAAGGTTGGGTTTGGAAAAAGAATTTTGGGATTCATGTCCTCGAGAAAGACAAGGAGTGAATGCACCAACAGCGCCGACGCAATTTAATTCTGAAGCAATATTTTACATTTGGAGGGAGAGAACCACACTCCAAACACGCTTGCATTGTTGGTTAAGGTGGTCAGAAGACTCTGCATTTTGTCGCCATCTTCACTAAGTAGAACTATGTCATATGAATATTCTAAGTTATCAAGTGAATCTCCTGATAGAAGACCAACCCCTAAAAAATAAAGTAGTGTGAGCACTATTTTTATAAGGTTGTCTATGATGAAGTTAAACAAAAACGGAGGTGGACAACCCTCATGAAAACCACTTCAGGTTGGCGGTTCAAATATGTTATTCATAAGCTCTGATGACGGCTGAATATTTGGTCTATACATCCGCATCCAGACCTGAAATTAACCTGGCTTTCTCGAGTTTACTTTTCACAGGCCCTAGTTAAGCATCGAAGTAGCATTGAAGCTGATATTTTATATATTAAATTGGTTAAACTGACTGATCTTTGACTGCCACAAGAGAATTTTTGTCCTTCATTATAGACTGGGATCAACGGTCGAGACCAATAAGATGGGATTAGATCGAGCTCCCAGGTTTTATTCAATCTAACTGCTAAAACTGAACTAACATTCTTAAGGATTTTCACGGCTAATCTATTTGAATCCGCTGCTCTCTCGCTTTAGATTGCCTAGTTTTTTCAACATAAAAGTTTGAGAATTATTACAAATACACATGTCTCATATCATGCTCAACAGTTCTACATTTAGGTACGTATTAGAATTTCCGTAAGAGTTCCATCTGGAAATCAGTTTCCCTTCCCCGTATCTATGGGTTTTGAAATGTAATAAGTGTATGTTGGGAGTCTTCATCCCCTTTTTTAGGAAGGCGGTCCTTAGGTCTTATTCATTTCAGTCTCTAACGTTTTTAGATATTACGTTAGCATGATAAATTTACAGGAAATTGATCTGCATCTTATAAATTGATGAGCAACGTCTTATCAGGTTGAATTTTGCATTCTCGTTGTTGATACTTTGCATATTTGTGTCTTTTGTATGAAAAATTATCTCTTGAAGTACCAAAGACTACCAAAATTCCATATATATATATTATCTCCTTTAATCGAATAGAGTCATTGTAACTTGTCTGATGAGTTGACTCGATATTAAAAGATTTCTTATCATTTATACTTTCTTCATCCTCTACCAATTGAGCATCAGGCTTTAAGTTGATAATCCATCTAAATTTTTCTGTGACCTATAAGAAGAGAAAAAGATTATTCTTGCTTTATACCTGACGGATGTTGCTTATTGATTTCCGGATTAGTAGATGGCTGTATGCTCCAGATAAATATGTCACAATTAAACGGAACTTGATTTACTGAAACAATATGCAAGTATTTGGACGGGAAATTCATTTTATCCGAATAAGTAAAATAACTACTATCAGGTTCATTGGACAATTGTGATGAATACTGAGAACTGACGACTGTAAGTCAAACACTTTTCCAAAGACACTGAGAGCTTTATAAAAATTGAAATCGTTGGCAAAATGGAACTGGTACAATTGATATCTTCACTTGACTTCAACACAGTGAGGTGAGTAGGGACTTTTGAACAAACTTCCGATTCGGTCAATTAAATCATAAATAAATCTTCATTTCTGACATGCTAAGCATCTACCCTCACCCCGAATTTCAGAGTGAAGATGAACCTGACGAATAACTTGATGTTGTGTCCACATTTCTTTTAATATTGCTGACTGAAAACTGAGGAAACTTTGCGGTGAATTTCTCGGTAGACTTCTGAAGTTAATGATTAAACTTTTTAGATGTAGCTCAAGTAACGGTTATATTGCATCATTTGATTGAAATATTTTTCAAGTTAACCCATCGCCACTGTTGCAATAACGAGAACTATTGCCATACTTGAAACCGAGAAATCACTGCAATTTCCACGAATCGAAAACTAGCGCAAATCAAGATGTTATTAACCCTCCCAAAACACGACGATGGTAGTCGTAACAACAGATAACTGGTACTGACTACCTGAACCCGTGAACCACACGACATAAGAACATAGTAATAGATGAAGATTTATTTGAAATCCAAAATAAATCAACACTGTTTAAAGTACAGTGAATTTCGTGTCCTTAAAACAGATGAATGGTCAGATTTGAATAAATTAAACTGAGTAGTACTTGGGATTGATAATTTACCGAAAAAACAGATTTAAGGTATCATAAAATTAACCCTCTATAACTAGCAGACATAACTAATATAATTACTTCTTCTTATAATGTGATTATGTATTATAGACGATTGTAGAAAAAAATCGACTTCTTAGGTTACTGGCACTGCAGTAAATTAAATCCTTGCCTACCATATCACAGAAAGTCATTCAAATGTGGAAATCAGCTAAATACTAAAGCAATGCATTAATACATAGTATGTAAGTCGCCAAATTGCTGATGTAATAGACCAGAAAGTAATGGATAGACTCCAACGACTACTCCGCATTTGGGAATCTCATAAGATAGAGGGCAAGTATAGTAACTCAAGAATTTTTTATCTGACGTATGGAATGCATTAGTGAAAGTTGTGGTTAAAGCACTAAATTTCTGGACATTTAGCTCCGGATTAAAAACCCCATTTCACCTACATCGTCTTCCGGTAGTCCGGAAAGTTTATAAGCAGTCATACCTGGTATGAGTAACAATAAATAAGTGTGAATATGAAGTAGCAAGTTTGTGGATAGCAAGATAGACAGCGTAGAATGTCAGGGATTGAAACACCGACAAGGCAGAGCTTAGATACATAGCATATAGTGTTAGTTGTACCAAGCGCGAAACTACAGTCATGGAGTTTATCACCGGCTTTGATAGATCTGGCATCCAAAAATTGGTAAAAACGTCATAGGAAAACCTGAAAATATATGTCCTACAAATGGGGCTCGATGTCGCATATATATGGTATTCTGATCTACAACCAGCAACAATCAATAACAGGTAAGTGAAGTAGTTCATCGCATAGAACTACAAGCTGCAGGTCTTAATTTATTTGTGACAAATAACTGTCCTATCCTCAACCATCTAAGTAACTTTATGAATACAAATAAATTAACTGTTTAGATATAGAGTATCATAGTGGGAATTTCCACAATGGATAACATATGCTCATGTATATGTATATTTAGTTATATTCCATTTTAAATAACAATAGTTATAACACACATTTAGGAAACAATTCACAACTTTTACTGATGATAATCATTCTCCAAATTTATATGCTGGTTGATTGAATAAAAATAGGATATTGAAAGGTAATACAAAAACCAACACAACAATCGAATAGACATAAAACTGATACAAACACAAATACTTGTGTTGAGGGGTAGGCAATGCAGGAAACACACATATGATAAGATGAAGAGGAAAACAAGGTAAAAGCGGAACTGTTGCAATAATAAGAGAGGCAAAGAGGAAAGGGGTATGGAATAGGCATGAACTAGCGAGCAAGGATTTGACTATAGCCGACTGTATCATTAAAAAACAAAGAAGTGGAAACAAGAGGTAATTGAAACATTATCTATCTATCTAGCTAGCAAGAAATACGCAAGAAAGCAGCGGACACGCTTCAAAATTCAACTGCAATGATATCAGATACAATGGGCAGATTAAACAATAAACCAAGATAATATACACATAAATGATGCGATTCATGGTAATAATAATAGTGTTAGTAATAAATGTTTTTGTGTGAGTTGTAGTGCTTTATTGTCTATCTCATTTATCAGCTCCAAACATACAAAGTTGGTGAGTAACAATCCACATATGTCAAACAAAAGCACAATCATAAAATTATATGTATATAGCTTAAGGAGCCTAATGACAGTTTGAGAGAATGCGAAGAGATTCTCACATAATGTGGGTAGTGGAGGTAAACAAATAATCCAAGTGCAATACACAAGTTATTATGGCATTATATAACCTTCATCCGCACGTTCACCTGGTGCATAAGCTCCTGAAAATCCAATATGTGGATCTGCTGACTCAGCCGGCATATGTCCTGGAGCTGGTTGAGCAAATGTAGGCGGACCACGTGTTGTATGTGTAGTCATTACACCAGTCATTGTGATGATGAAGCCATTACCTCTGCGTTCACATTGGAATCGAGTGGCTAATTCTGTGATATAAACCACAAGAGCGATTGCTGAAAATACCTATATACATATGCAAAACACAGAGGGATTTTTCGGAAAAATGAAAGAATAAAAATTGATGAGTAAGACTGAAAATAATGAGATCAATATTCGGAGTGCACTATTATGTTTACTGTATTGAATAACTATCAACCTCGTTTTCTATATGAAGCCGTTGATATAACCTAAATAAAATTGCACATTCTTTTATTTAATAATTTTGGTATACAAAATAGACACTAATTATATCTATATCAACGGGAATTAGCAAACTCATTAACTAATACGTGCTGTTTGAAGAAGTAGTTGTGAAGATATTGATAACTGAAAATGATCTTTATATGTTTAACTTTTACAAAAGATGTTCAATAAATAATACAGCGAGATGCACTGAATTACTGATGTTAAACCCAAACGGTAAATAAATCCTACTAGCTCGTTAGTTAGGTAGTGCATCAGGTATTGCTAACATCAAATAATAGTAACAAAAAACGAAAATGGTTATTGTAAAACAGATTCTGATGACATCTAATCATCTAACTCCGAATCATACTCAAAATAAGTGGTGTTGAGGTTAGGCGCGGTAGTGAGATATCAGTGTAGAACCTGAGACGAATTTGCATCGACCCATGTTGTTATACCTTACAACCACATAATGAAAGAAGAGATTAAAAAGATGAGAAGAAAAGGGATGGAAATTATACTAAATATAATAGAAATCTAAACAAAAGAATTTGGACCAAACGGAACAAAGGAAATCGATGAATGGAAAGTTACAAGTACCAGGTAACGATGTTAGATCGACTAAAATTATGTTACCTTTATTAGCCAAAGGAATGGGATTATGGCCAACAAGCTTGAGCGAGCAATGACTTCATTGAGTGATATCATAGTTTAGTCACCTCTAACTTTCCTCTACCTAGGTCCTACAACAGTAAACCTCGCCTGTCGGGGGGAAGTGTTGATTACACATATGTAACACATGCCCTAATCACCTCAACCGATAAAGATTCACAACCCCATCTACCGATTTGCTATCTATACAAGGTACCCTATGTCTGTCCTCAACATTGGTCACTCAGTCATTCCAAGAAAAGGGAGCAGTGATCAAAAACCTATTTTTAAGAACCATGTTTCATAGCCAAGAAGTAACAGAGAGGAATAATGAGCAGTATTTGTCCTTTATTTGATTTAATCAGTCAAATGAGAGCGGCCCAGTGCTGGACAAATAAGTTAGTAACATTTTTCTCATTATTATTTAGTTAAATAAAAAACAATATCACTTACAGCCGCAGCTATAGCACCAGGACCTTTCGAGTGATGAGCCGCTGCAACGATCAACGTTATAAACCAAAAGAAGGTGCATAGCAGTAGCACAGAAAACTCCTTTTCATTATTTTTTCGTTTATTTGTAAAGACAAAAAACAATAAATAAAGATAACGATTAGGACTGTGTAACGTGTTGTATGACATGAAAGATAAACAGACTAGCTCTTTCTCACACATATTATCAATATAATCGGAAGTGAACGACTTTGACACTTAACATCTAACAGGCAGTAATTGTTTAGAAAATAGATTTGTCAAGAATTGAAGTTAGATGGGCAAACATTAAAGAACTGTCGTTTTTCTTGCTTAAGACTGAACGGGCTGTTATGTTCCATGAGTATTTAAAAAGCCAATAATTTACATATTAAATTTTAGTCAATTCACAGCAATTACTCATTACAATAATCTGATGTTGTCAGTAGAAGCGGTTTCACTCCCAACGTAGTTTAAATCAACCAATTGTAAAGGCTAATTAAGATGATCCACTAGTTGATAAATATGGATAACTCGGAATGTCTTAGAAGAATGTCACTTTTCCACCAACTTGTCGACTGGATAGGATTATGAATAATCGGAAGAAAAAGCGTGGAAAATGATAATATTTGAGCTGTAAGATAGTGATGCAGCATTTTTTATTGAAACACAAACATTGGTACAAGGGGACCACGCAATAACAATTACGTCAGTAGTGGTTGGAATGCTGTCCGGGTGTCCAAAACGAAGCAGATGGTTTTCTTAGGGGACCACACCTCGAGTCTTTGACTTAAAGGCCTAATCCACAAGGCAATGGAGCAATGTTAGGAGACGCAGTCCCATGGTAGCCAGTGACCAGATTCATACACTTTTTGTTCCTTTAGGATCATGGAGCCTATGTACACCACTGGTTTTAAATCAGGGTTTTCCAACCCCCCTAGGTGAACCTTCTGTGTTCATCAACCTGGTTAGAACGTAGGACATTCGCGTTCTGTCCTCTCAATTTCGTAGATAACATCCCCAATACGAGAAGGTAGTGAATAAGACTTCCATGGAAGTGGCTGTACATGTGTGGCCGTGTGAGAGTATTTCGAGAGGGAGAGCGGACTCTCCCTACCCTCAGCCGTACCAAGGCATGAAACTAAGTATACTATGTGGGCATGTTTTAGTTTACTATATCTGAATTAAATCAATGGAACAGCGACTGAAATACTAAGTAGGTTGGAATAATTTATCCCTGGAAATACTTCAGTACATTATACTTCTAAAGAATAACACTCAATAGTTCTTATCTTGGCTTCCTACTTATGTTTTTTCACCAGTAATTCAGCTAGTATAATGTTCAATGTTCTAGACATATGTATTAATGAGTCATGAGTTTAAGGATCGCTTCATTTGTTTCTTTCAAGTTTACATAATATCTTTATTTTCTAAACCGTAGTATATAAATGTGGAGTTTATCGATCAGAAAAACCGATCAACGACTTCCTCGATCTTTAATTAAAAAATATAAATTAACTGGTATAATCATCAATGTGCCACAATTATATGAAATGTTCTGGCTTAAATTACGTATGTATTCTGGTTATTTTGATAGTGATTATTTAGAATGTAATTCTCTATAACTTATTAAGAACTGGTGCTTTTATAGTAGTTATTGTGTCAGCGTTTCATGCATGTACAAACGGAAAGCGAAAGTGAAAGCAGTATGTAGTAAAATGGTATATATTTTAATACGATATAATTTCGCACACTATAATGTACATTATTTCTCGAAAATAACTTCCCATATAACAAGTCTTCAGAAAATCAAGAAAAAATGATTATGTTAGGAATATTCTTATGTATGAATGGAAGTAGTACACCACAAACTCAGTATCATGAAAGTTGGCAAATGATGTGAGGCTGGATACCAGTTATAGGTATTAAGTTGTTGGTCCTATCAAGAATTAGAATTTTCCAGGGCGTTAGTAGCATCTAATGAGCTAAGTACGCAAGTGACTAACGATAGTTCAAATATTTAAACAAGGATATGGGATTTTAAAGTAATCGATAAAAGTGTTAAACTCAAGCGGTGTCTATTTGTTTAGTTTGCTATCACTAACTTGCCTATTTATATGGTGAAACAGAGCTATGATCTCAGATATTTGTGGACCCATCACTTCGTAAATGAAACACTAGATTTTTAATTACTGGTAAGCAGATTTGAACTTCACTACACCTACTTCAAGTTAGGTAGTCGAGTAATATAGTTGACCTTTGTGTCTGAGATGTGACTCAAAAATGAGTGCATAAATTTTAGCTAGCTAAATTAATAAAAGAGATAACATACTGAACCTAGGAGTGGTAAAAATGGTTAGCCTTTGCATATTGTGAAATAATTACTAAGAAGACAATAAACATCCGTAAGATAATGATTGTGAGAAACTAAAGTATGCCTGGCAATATATTTACGATGTTAAACGGCGGATGTAATTTTAGTACCGATAAACAACAGCATTAAACTGATGAGAATTGACACCGACAAGAAACCAGAGTTAAAAATTTCTAATGGTGATCTAAACATGTTGTAAATTCTGAAGTTATGGATGAAATATCAGTGGCTCACACCGTCAGATATACACAGCAGTCTAAAACACATTTTAGGTAGTAATGTTTAACAATTAACCAACTTTCAACTTTCAAGTCAAAAACAGTTTATGAATCGATTGTCTGTTTGCGAAAATGGAACAGTATTCAAGTAACCAGTAAAAACATATGCTTACAATTATGATCCACGGGCCTGGCAATTTCCTGATAAGATTGAATAGATAAAATATGTAGAAAACTGCTGCACATATCAAAGTGGTAGCTGCAACAAAGTTTACCCATCCACCGGACGAGTGTACTGACCAGTATGAAGTAGCGGCGACACAAATTAGTACAATACAACTCAGTAGAATCTGTGCAAAGATAAATTAAGACTATCGTGAAAAAAAGAAAATTGTTGTTGATTTGATGTAAGGGAAACAGAAAAACTGCCTTTGGTAAGACTGCTGTAACTCATATGAAAATACATCCTGTTAAGAGGAAACTCATCTCTCCAACTTTCAACAAGGGTTTTCAAATTGATATTTCCGAGCCTCTAGACTAAAAATATGGATTTAAGTCAGACGCCCCAGAAGCTGTATTCTTTAATGGTTAGTCTTCAAAGTCTAACCAAGTTACTCTACATATAACCACGCGCTTTCACTGTTATCAGTAGAGTGGCAAATAAACCATCCAGTGTTTAGATATGAGTGGCTGAGAAAAATCAGTGCGTAAGTCTGCAATGTTGTTAGCCCCGTCATGAGAGTGAGTGTATTCAAAGACGGCGAGAAAAGTTTCATTTCATGTTTGTAACATCCACCCTTCAAACGTTTAGAGGTTTCGTCGAATTAAAAGATTTGATCGTTATTTTTTAAGTACTGTCCATACCTAGTGGTAAAAGTATATAGGCTTGATGTCCGACAACATATATCTGAACATAGTGAGTTCCATGAAATCGAAACACTCCTCGGTGGTTTGAACACACCTCGAAGTTCATACGAAATACTGATTAAAGCTAGAACTGGGTAGGAAGAAACCAGAAGGGTGGTCATTTTATAGAAGACGGCTGATTGGAACTGGCATCTACCGATTTCCTGAACATCGTGAAACTAAGTGGCTTCAAATACCATTAGGTATGCATTTAAAGCGTTAGCCAGTGTTACTAACGACAATACATAAGCTGATAAATGGTAAGTTGGCCTATGAGTATTCCGTGAAGCATTCAATTAGTAAGCCAAATTTGTATAAAAAAGGACATATCAACTTCGTTATTAAGACAAAAAATTAAGAAATAGAACCATGATGGCGCGGACGCAAGACTACTACCACGGGCTAAAATCCCTTATATGTATTGCACTGAAAAATGTGAGGTTGCTCAAGTATTCACTTAAGTAGGATACTTTTCAATACATCGAATTCAGTTTACATAGAACTTACCTGACAAAGCTTTAATATTCCACTTAGACTCCGTACGAAACCAACGTTGATGACTGATGAAACGTCTGTTGTTTCGTACCTAGTTTCATATGTAGTCTCATATGCTGCCGGGGCACGGTCCATGCCCTTTGTCCTTGGTACAGATTTCTGGAGTCAAAGCGACCGCCAAGTCCCGAACCTTGAAAAGTACAAAAAGGTCAGGAAATTTAGATGAATTTTAAAATACTCTTTCATGTTCGCTGATAGAAAATACCAAGTTTAATCATTTTCGAATGATTACAATTCAAATGGCAGACGACATTTGGACTGGTATAAAGTTCTATGAATACAAACGACATTGTGAGAGCGAATCCTGTAACACAAACACATAACAGGATATACTTAAGAACACCCTTTTGAATATATTGACCAGGATTTACCATTTTGTTACTTACAAACTTTTAAATGTTTGCCTTTGGCTTGAATAAAGTGGGTGCAATCTTATGAAATCTATGTAATTATGGAGGGATCAATGTCGCTCAAAGGCAAACTCATAAAATAAAGGCAATTCATGAATAAGGTTTATTAATTATGACGCTCTCTTGACAGCTTAAGAAGAAGGAATGAATCGTTTGTAAACATATCCCACTGATATTCATTAACAGAAACTTTATCTCTTCCAGATATTAATGAATTAAATGGGGTAAATTTATCCGCAACGCAAACATGTAAAGTTAATGTATCGCCCAGAGTCATTTGTGCGTTCAAGTAACCACAGATTTTGTCATTTCATAATGTATTTTTAATTAAATAACTAGATTATGTCGTTAATTTCGCTCTGGTTATAATTTTTATTCGCTACTCCCGATGCGTTACACTGTACATTGATTGCATGCTGGGGTGATATCCCAAGTCATAGTGAGTTTAATCTCATAGTTGACTGTTTCCAGATAGACCGTCAGTGCATGATGTTACTGAAGGAAGGTTTGTTGTACTGTAAACTATGTTTTAATGAACAACTGACTGTGGTCTTCAATCTGAAAGCAATATATATATCCTTTGTCTTCTGTTAGGTAAGTTCGACTGGCCTATATCTCGTGTTTTGGTTTTATCGGCTAAATTATGTCCATTCAACTACTTTGAGCAACATGTCTGTGCAAATGAAACAATAATTATGACACTTGCTTAGTTTAGTATTCTTGGTTGTCGTATAATTCAGTTTAGTCGTAAGAATTATGGTATACTTAAGTATATTGTCTGCTTTTCGCCTAAATATCCGCCAAATTGTCTACGTTCCGCCTAGATATCCAACGAATTGTCTGCTTTTCGCCTACATACACACAGAATTGCCTGTTTTTCATGCAACTTCTAAAACACCATTGGCATAACCCCAAACGTCTCCTATATTCGCCTTGATTTCCACAACATATCACAGTGAAACTGCAATCCACGGGAAAAGCGGTACATATTTAAATAGTTATATTTCAAACGAAAAGCGTATTGTTGTACAACATCATAGCGGAAGCTTGAGCATCAGTCGTTTTCATTTCCATTGTAATTGCCGATTCATCGTCCTTTGAAAAGATCGTTCTTAATTAGGAACGATTATGTCGACATTTCGAGTTCCATACAGTCGCAACACTTAATTTAGGCTAATAAAACTAACCTTGGCTCCCGATATTTGAAAAAACAACTCAAAACAAAACGCATTAACATTTTATAACAAGACTAGCCAGATTGCCTGAAGAAATACATGGACTTGAGTAGAAGCAACAAAACCCAGAAAAAATCGCTGATTCGAAATAAATACACAACAACATATAGAACATTACACTAACTGCGGCATTTTAGCACACCGAAACAGTAAATTACATAGCTACACAAAAGAAATAGCTGAAAGAAGCACAGAACGAAGAAAGACGACCGCCATTGCTTACAAAGATTGCGGATATAATGATTCCCGCCTCATTCTGATTGGTTGCTAAGCTGAAGGGCACATTTACGAAATTGAGTTGCGTTTAATTGCAGCCATTAAATGTGGTGTAGCAGTAAATGAATCCCCAAAATCAATAGCTCAGTAAGTCTTAGAAATCGGATGATGATTACATTAGTTTGAATGGACTCACCTAAGCGAAGGTGTCCGGTCATGCATTCTCATCAGATCACGAGTAAGAACGCCATGCCCAACTTCCCGTGCAACAGCTAGCCAGTCTAGATCAGTCGATCCTCGATATATTGATAGCCTATCAAATATATCTTTGAACCTCCTCGCTTCTGACATTTAATTTCACTAGGTGGGTACGATTCATAGTAGATGTTGCTGATTAAAGCGTTGTCAAACTCCAAATACATGTGGCATCTTCAGTGGCAAACATATCGGGTTAGTTAATGAATCCACAGTCATTTTATTTTCAATGATGTTATATGACATACAGTAAAATTCGCGATGGGATTTCAACAGGAGTATGAATAATATTTAGGAATCAAATCTATGCATCCAAGCAGAATAAAACAACACTTCAAAAAACTGATAAAACGATGGATACATTACCACTGTTTAGAACAGAATTTTAAGTGTAGATAGTTGTTTATAAATACTTGTAAGGTTTTGATGACGGTTGTATTAGTTCTCCAAGATTCAGCTCCATACAGTAGAACTATTTTGACCTTCTTATTAAAGATCCTGACTTTGATAATATTTGACAGTTGTTTTTAGTTCCATGAATTCCTCAACTGTAGGAATACTATCCTTACTTTGCCAATCCTCTCCTTTACATCTTCATAAAGTCCTCCTTGTTCATCGATGATACTGATCAGGTACATGAAAGTTTCCGTTTCTTCTAGAGCCTCTCCAGTGAGTGTGATTGGGTTGGTGCTGTCTATATAGCACTTTAGAATCTTGCTTTTCCTCTTGTTTATGCTGAGGTCTATTACTGCAGAGGCTGCTGCTTCCCTAGTTGTCTTTATCTGCATTTGTTGGTGTGTATGGGATAGAAGAGCTACGTCATCTCAGAAGTTCAAATCATCTATCTGCATCCAAGCTGTCCACTGCATTCAGTGGAGGTCTTCATAATCCTGTCAACCACCAGAACAAAGAGAAAGGAAAGCAAGCATCCTTGTCTGACTCCGATCCTCACTTCAAATGAGTCTGTCATCTGTCCTCCATGCACCACTTTTCAGTGAGGTCCGTTGTATCAATTCCGAATAATGTTCAGGATCTTCTACTCACACCATAGTGTGGAATAAGGTTTCATAAGGTCCTGCTGTACACACTGTCAAATGCTTTCTCATAGTCATGGAAGTTAATGTTTAGTGACCAGTCTCGTTCAATTGATTGTTCAACGATGATTCGTAGTGTCTCAGTTTGGTCAGTGCACGACGGTCCTTACAAAATCCGGTCACTCCAAGAAAGTTCACGATCACAGAACAAATTACTTGTCAGCTGACTATGAACTTTCCTATCGAATCATCAACGAATGGGATTAACTAACTCAAAGCGTGATTAAAGCTCGATCTGTCGACGATTTCAGAACAAAGTTGAATCAACTGAGAGACCACCATTACCAGGACTAACACAGGCCATCTAGCTTCCTGTCCGTTCCAAAGTGAAACAGAATTTACCTCAGCAACATGAAGTATTGTTCATCCAATGAATTTTTGCATATATAGGGCTTAGCAACATCGGTGCGTCTTCTGTTGATCTCAAAGTTTGGCGCCTATTCTAGGCCCATGGATGTAACCAATGAGGTTATACAAGGAAGTGTGATTGGCCTATTATTCTTTCTCTTTATCATCAATGACATGCGTTCACTCTTTCAATGGAGTAAACCTTAACCTAAATTTGGCTGTGCACAAACATACACTGAAATTTCTCAACACTTCGTGGCTCGGGTTTGAAATATAACAACAATTTGAACTTTTCCAAGCACATTACACCTTAAGTACCTAAATCAAGAAAGCTCATTGAGTTCATAACGATAAACTTTAATAATATCGAATCGATGTTATTACTACACAGAAATTATAATATCCATCATTGAATGTAGCATTCCAGTTTACAATAATTGCAGGCGTAATGACTTGATGATAACTGGTGTTCAAAGAAGGTTCACTAAAGCTGTTTTGGGGTATTCCGACAACTAGGTTTATCACAAAAGATGTCAAAAACAACTGAACTTAGAACCTCTGAAGATCAGGCGCATTAAATTAAACCTTGTCTTTATCCACCGGCTTATAGACCGTATTTCTTATTTTTGGTGTTCACTCCTTTTTAATCTATGATATCATCTCACAACCAACGCAATAAAGAAAATATTCTGCGACACCTATGAAATTGAAAGGTTTATTGTTTGTTAGCAGTTGTCTCAACTTTATGAATTATAATCCCTTAAATCTTTCAGATCATCCTGGATAAGGAAGATATTAGATATCACAGTGAGTGGAGCGGCACTGACTATTGCAACAACACTTAGCCATCAAATGATCGATGTTTAAACTTAGGAAACTTTAATGAACTTACGTCGGCTCGAAAAATCTAATGAATGAATTGTCAGAAAATTCTTTCAAACAGAGATTAGTTGATGCTGTTATCGCATGTGCTTTAGTGCAATATATAAAAGAAGCACCCCGGATTCCGAATCATCCTATATTGGTCTCATATTAACCCATAATGAGAATGATGCCATAAACCTCGATTAAGTGCCACTCGTGGGCAAAAGTGACCATACAGTTCTGGTCTTTGATTTTCACATGGTTACCAATAACGAGGATGAGCCATCCGAAATCAGATGAAATGTCTGAAAGACGAACATACAAAGTATTATACACTCATCGTCATCAGTAGGTTGATCATAGAACCAGAATCCCTCGTAGGAACGGCCGGGGTTGTATTCAGAAATTTGTACATGGAAGTCACTGCATCGTACATCCCTTGGAATATACTGTAGGGCCAGTATAATTCCACTGAGCCCTAGCCAAATTATCTGACTGTTGGGTCATTGAATATCGAACAAATCATCGATCCTCGTCAAGGTCAGGGACAACCAACGAGCATCAGTTGATCGTACTCCATGGACTGGCCCATGCAGCAGTGGTCTCACCTTCGCTTGTATCCACTTTAACTAATATATTTCTGTAATAACGACCTTTGTGTTGTACAGTCTTCAAAGCATCTATAGTGCATTGATACGTCAATCGGGTAGTCCACTTGTGGTGCTGACCACGAGGTGTGACTTCGACGCTAGCTGGTTCGACATAGATCATCTACGTTGTTGATCTACAACACTAAGGAATCGGAAATACTCGCATTATGGTTCAAGAAAGAGGTTCGCACTTTTCTTCGTAAGAGAATAAGGATGTGAGAGTGATTCATTGACAAAATTGTAATATCGAGAAGCTCAAAATATCTATACTACGACCCTCCGCAAGTTTAGGGAGTTATACAAAGAGCAACTTCTTAAGGAATCTATAGATTACCCTAAATATACCAGTACATAGATCAAAGGGTTAAGAGAAAAGAAAACATTGCAGCATTGTAGGGAGACCATAGTAATGCATCAATAGTCAAGAACGATTGTGCTATAGCTCATATATTTTTAAATTTCTCAAATGTGTACACCATAAGGGTGCTCTCCTCTTCAGTCTATACAAACCCAACCGAACATACACTGGATACTGTGACCATCAAGGAACTTGATGTCTTTGGCAAACTAAATGAACTTGATATGGGCAAATCCATGGGACCCGGTGAAATGCATCCTAGGTTACAAAATAAATCAGCAGATTTCGTCGCGAATCTCTTAAGCACATGTTTTAATCTGTCTGTAGCCCAGGGTGAACCACTTCAAGATCGGAAGAATGCTATAGTAAGTCCTATAGTCAAAACAAGTATGAGGTATAAATCCGGGAACTTCTGACCCGTAAGCCTAACCAGCGTGGTTTTTAAAATTTTAGAAAATATTATTCGGAAGTTGTTTAAGCAGCTCGACGAAAACCGAATTCTTTCTGAAAAACAGCATTGTTTTAGCAAGGGTTATTCATATCTCATTAACTTATTAGTAACCAGTGAAAGTTGGTGCGCTCATAAAGACCAAACGTTGCATATAGACTTAGCCTTTATTGATTTCACCAAGGCTTTTGACAAAGTTTTTTACGACCGGCTGTTATTCAAGGTAAGTTATATCGGGTTTGGAGGCAATTTAATAACGTGGATAAAGGACTTCCCAGTTGGGCATCAAAAAGAGTACGGGTGAACTCCAAGTTTTCTATCTGGGGAACCATGATTAGTGGAGTGCCTCAGGGTACAGTTTTGTGGGAAATGTTGTTCCTCCTGCATGTAAATGACCTTCCTAGTCCATTATCATCATCGGTTTCGCTATATGCTATATGATAGAATGTAAAGGTGATAGTTTAGAACTTCAAAATGGTCTACGGAAATTATGTGACTGGTCTATAATTTTACAGTTTCCGATAAATGCTTCCAATTGCATTATTACGCACTTTGATCACCAAGGTACAAACACATACATAAATAACACTGAACTACCAGTTGTCCAGACACATAATGGCCTAGAAATAACCGTTAACCAAGACCTAAAAACTACTGAACACTACCGTACGATAGCCGGCAAAGATTTTGGAACCCTATGGTCAATACATAGTGCCTTTAGCCATGTTGATTCTAAAGATTTTTTAACTTTGTATTATAGTGCCTGTCATAATGCTAAGCCCATATACCTTATTCTAGCTTTCGGAAGGCCAATCTATTCATTCCATTTGAGTAGCATTTTGACCATGTTAACTATTCACTTATCAATCTTGACTGTTTTCATATGAGCGCGCAGGTGTGTGTACACTTTTTATCCCATTACTCATCACATTTCTGTAACTTATTTTCGTGTAACTATAACTATTGATTATTGCTTGGTTAAATGGGAGTTGGCTTACCAGCCATGTATATTTCCACAATGATCATTCATACGATCTACTTGGAGTCAGATCTCGGGCCACTAAAGTATACAGCATTCATTCCTCTTAACTGGAGTTCTGCATGCAAGTGGCTAGCACCTGACAAAAACGAGACAGTGAGTTGTTGGAAATGGTCCAGAGAACCGCAAATAAGCTGATTTTCGGGATAGCAAGGCTCCCGTATGATGCACGACTGGCTAAACCAAACTTATTTCCATTGTCATATAGAGGGATGACAGGCGACTTGACCATAGTTCTTAGATTACTTAGCGGTAGATTTGTATCTGATTTGCCCTCACTTCTCTTGTTTTCCAAAACAGAAGATTTACGAGGACACTCCAAGAAAGTTCACGATCACAGAACAAATTACTTGTCAGCTGACTATGAACTTTCCTATCGAATCATCAACGAATGGGATTAACTAACTCAAAGCGTGATTAAAGCTCGATCTGTCGACGATTTCAGAACAAAGTTGAATCAACTGAGAGACCACCATTACCAGGACTAACACAGGCCATCTAGCTTCCTGTCCGTTCCAAAGTGAAACAGAATTTACCTCGGCAACAAGAAGTATTGTTCATCCAATGAATTTTTGCATATATAGGGCTTAGCAACATCGGTGCGTCTTCTCGACGGAAGTCTATAGAGGTTCGTCAATTTTGGGATGTTGTTTCTGGAGTTAGTCATGCTTCGAGATGAGGTTCATGAATGAAGACTCTACTGAAGAAACCTGAGGTGACATGCCACTGCTTTAAAAACCTCACCAGTATATGTTTTATCTTGGCGTTGTTGTGATAAGATTATTTCAAAAACTAAAAATGTTTACGGTAATCTCTACTTAAGCTTCAGTCTGTCGTCTCTTAGTATGACAATTTGTTTCAACGCAGCGAATTTTAACTCTGTGTAGTAGGCGGGCCGTAAGGATTACGAAAAATGAGGTTTGGTTATTGGTTTTTGTTTCAGTTTGTTTTCATACAGTTCTCCAGATAAGATGGAAATAAAGAAAACAAAGTCAAAACTGGCAGATTTGGCTAAAGAGGTATTTCATTGTGGTATAATTACCCGGTTTTTAAGATTGCATCATGGGAAGATGACTTGCGACGCATTCCCTTACATAAAGAATCAGAGAAATCTATTAGAAATTCAGCTGTTAAGTATAACAGAGTATGTCGTTTTGTTGTTGAACGAAATATGTCGTAGGATAGCTTGGCTGACCATCACAATCTGCCCGTTTTTGCAAGGAAGGCTCGGTGGGAGCGTTTAATGAATGATGGCTCACGTCACACTGAACATGCTGTAGTTGGTGATACAAATAAAGCTGTAAGTAGTTTTCCTGCCCCTCGGTCTATAAGGTATTCTAAAACTTGGTATCTACTGTTTATATGTGATTTCTATGCAAATGCAAACATTTTAAATAATGCCTGCCACATCTATTTTCAACAGGGAGTATTTTTCACAACCCAAAAAAAAAACACTTAACGTCTAACTTTGTTCTTTTGTAATGGATATCGGTAGAGGTTTCACAGGTTGTCTAACAAACAATGAGGCACCGGAAAGTTGTTATGGTCATTTTCCCCCTAATACTACTTACCAATCTACCGAGTCATTCCAATTCCTGCCACTTCGTGATATATCTTCACATACAGTATTTTCATAATAAATGTAATCCGGACAGTTATGCTAACATTTTTCGTGTTGTTGTAGTAGTTTTATTACTGATTACCGATTTGAGTGCTTTTGATTGCTTTAGTATCTTAATGACAGTTTTAGCTCAAGATACAGTCCAATATTATGAGCCACTGGTTTACTCGTTATCACGTAGTTGGCCAACATACCACCCTTTATTAGTAACTTTTCGGACATTAATTCAGGGAGGGATTTGAACAGTGCCTTCTATTTGTGTGGAAGGGGTGGGGCTTGGGTAAAACATTTTCATTATCATGACTTAAATAGTTGAAACCCAGCCAAGGACTTCATGTTCAGAGTAATACATCCTCTTTAGTTAGTAAAGTGTAGTTGATCCACTGGCTTGAGCGAACCAATCTGTAAAGATGAGTGGATGCCAACCACTAACATCTATCGACGTCTTGGACGATGGGCAGAATTTTTCGAGGAGCAGTTCAACTAGTTTGCTGCTACAGCACTATCGATCAAACTGTCCTGCCCTCCACAGCCTGTGAAGATTGATCCACCAAATGAGGCAGAAGTCCTCAAGGAACTCCAACCGTCGAAGCGCTGTGAAAGGTCGAATCTACAACGCGTCGGTGGGGGCAGTTTTACTCAGTGCTTGTGAAACCTAGTTTCCTCGAGTTGAGGATGTTAGACAATTCTGTGTTTGATCATCGTTGTTTCCGAAGGATTGCTGACATACAGTAGCAACAAAATGCTAGTAATGCAAAGGTATGGCATCGTGTGTTTGGGACAGCGACGATAATTCAATTAGTGTCACTCTTAAAACATCTACTTCGGTGGCTTGAACATGTTCTACGAATGTCGTCCCAGAAAATCTCACGTCGTGCATTATTTTTCAGTACTGGGACTGGTTGAAAAAGCGGGGAGGTCAGTGTATGACATGGTGTTGTGGTATGAAAGAATGGTCACAATTGATTGATCACTGGGTGACCAATGTCATGCGTGTCTAGTCCTTATTATTAGTGCAGATCGAATGCTATCGATCATGTTGCAATGTGGCCACCAGTCTAGGTGACTCGACACCGCGGGCATTATTGTAAGATTAGATGGTGGTCTGGGGTAGTCGACAGGAAACCCTGGACCCGGGTGACACGGGATCGAATCCGCCAGGGAGCACCAGTTCCCTCAAAGATTGCTGACGAGTGCCAAGTAGCACGAAACCCGAGTCCAGGGTTTCCTGTCGACTACCTCCAACCACCATCTAATGAAAGAATGGTATACAAAACTGTCGTCTGTTGGTCCTTTACGACTCCCCGGCTAGGGTCCGAGAGATGTTGCAACACAGTGACTAGAGACCTTATTAGATATGGCTCAGAATAGAAGCCAGTGGTGATCCTGCTGTAACTTTCTTTTACTTTCTTAACAAAAAGTGGACATCATTTTTTTAACTGAAAGAATTCTGTCTGGTAGTAATAACCAGAATACTACCTAGATAATGATGTAATCAGTCTGAGTTCAGGCTGGAGATGCAGAGAGAGGACGCCAGGTGTCACATCGGCGATGACTGTGCCTGTAGTTAGTGCTAACCAGAAACAGGTTCAGGTTTGCACACAGTTGCATCAGATGGTACCCGTTACCTTACCTGCGACCAACAAGTCCTCATCGGCCACTTAAACGAATCTCTGTGCCTAGACGCCCGACCTGAGCATTCAAGTCTGCGACTAGTATCGCAATTTCTGTTGAATGCGCTTTCTGTAGAAAAACGGTTTATTGGTGGTAAAAATCATCCTTGATCACATCGGGCTGCAATCTGTCGAGGCATAAGCGGATATGACTATAAGACTTCGTTTCCGACACCGATTTCTCACTTTGATTGAACTTTTCAACCTAGAAGCACATAACCGACTGTTATTGGGGGTCCATTCAATCAGTGTTTCCTCAGCTTTAGTGATTAGTGCGATACCAGTGCCAACATAACCAGGCGAATATGCCTCACAGTCCCCGGATAAACGTGGGTGAAACAAGCTTTTCAAAGCGACAGATGGAGAGCAAATTTGTAATTATTCATTAGTCTTGAATACAGATCTCGGATAGACAACAGACGTCGATATTATGTTTACTTAAATATATAGCCAACCCTATCTGTTGTCCGATCTGCATTAGTGTGCGAACGTTGAAGGAAGCCAGTTTGAATGACACGTGGTTTCAGAAAGACTGTTTCAGTATTTGTATTCGGTGGTAGCATCCAACTTTCGACCAATCAGTGACTTGAGATCGTCTAGATATAACAGGGTTTTCACCTTGGGCAAGCTGCTATATAAGTTGCAAAATAAGAATACACAAAGTGAGAGTAGAAGAGAATAGATAAATGACGTATATAAAAAATGAATGTGAATTGTCTGAATTTTAGTTGAAGCAAGAATAGTGTTTCCAGTAGTAATTGTTATTTCACTTGATTTGTGTGTACACTGTGATACTGCACGGGTACCCAGACTGAAGCAGGTGGTTTTCTTAGGGGCCTACACCCAGAGCCTTCGACCTAGAGGTCTGATCCTCAAGGCAGTGGAACAACATCAGGAGATGCAGTCCCATGGTAGTCGGTGACCATTAGTTGGTTCATACGTCATTTCTTCCTACAGGATATTGGAGCCTATGTGCACTATTGGTTTTGAATCAGGTTTTCCAACTCGGACACGGGGGATCCACCAACCCGGTTAAAGCACAGGATATTCGCTTTTCGTCCTCTCAATTTCTTAAACAACAGTAATGGCGCGAGAAGGCAGTGAGTAGGACTTCCATGGAAGTGGTTGTATACTCATGGTCATGTGAGAGCATTTCGTGAGGGAGAGCGGACTCTCCCCACCTTTGGCCGTACTCAAGCATTTGGGGGGGATTGGTGTGTAGGTATGAATGTCCTCATGTGTTTTGTCTGCATAGTATCGATCCGTTTTTTTCGTGGTTTAGCTTTGCAGCTCAGTGGTTTGGTAGTTTAACCTCTAACTTTTGTGTCGTAGACTTGGACGACTGTCCATGCTATTCTGCTGACTACCGGGTAGTATGCAAGTGCGCATTTGACTGTGGATCAAATGTTTTTTTGTAAGGAACGACTATATTTCTCGGGTGGTCAAACTTGTAATCCATTATTTAGTATAATTGTGATGATCAAGCTACCACTACACTTCAGTGTAACTTTTAGAGCGTTCATCCCTTTGCTTGGGCGTCATCTATCAATTTGTTTTTATAAGTTGCCTTATTAATACTTACCATTGTGGGCGTACCTATAGTCACCAGTTTTTTGCAAGTTTTTTCCGTATTATGCGAAGTGGTTAGTGTGTAACAGTTGCTCGTTTCAAAGTAAACAGAGCAGATTGTTCAAGACCTTTGGTTTGTCTTATTTCTTCTATGGATTTGTTCACTGAAATAGCCAGCATCCATCAAACGTTTCTATACAAATTATGGTGTTTTCTAACTGATGTTTTTTCTTACTTATTCTTCTAGCCTTCATTAATTCAACAATCTGCGGCACCCAAAATTCAATCAGGTCAGGGTACCAGAGAAAAAGTCCTTACTTCTGTCACATGTACCAAGGCTGACGTCCCCAGGGGAAGTTTAAGTCATGCTGAGAGAGAAAGGCTTGAGCGAATGCGAGAGCTGGCTGAATTACGCCGATCCCGTCGACCAGTTTTACCCACTTCTAATTTAGGCTCAGCATCTTCTGCAGACCCTCATGACTTAGAACCGGAAAAAGTTCCATCCAGTTTTGTTTCAAGACAGGTTTGTGAGCACAATTCGTGTTTTAAATTAGTGATGTGTATGCTTCGTATCAACACTTTGATACAAATCTAATCTATTTACTGCATATTCTTTGTAAATTGACGCATAATTTAAAACAGACTTCTGAAATTTCTATATTTTAAAGCAGTAAAATTAATTTATTGTTAATATACGCATTGCTCACTTTCTCCAAATGGTGTTTGTCAAAGTTGTTTGCCTTCCCTATTTCAGTCCAAACTCGTCATGTCTATACTTCTACGAGTAACATTATGCCAAACTCCTTGATTATGGAGATGATGTAGTTGTACTTATCGAAGATGCTGGCAAAACAAAGTTTTTCAAACACATTGATTGGGAGTGTACTAATGTTTAAATCTGGTCCGTTCATCCCATTTTAAAACACGAAGTGGCATTTCAGGTTTGATCTTTATCATTGTCTAGTTTAGCGGTATGGATCAAAATAATTGAGGGAATCTACCGTTTTATCTACCTCCTTAGTTTGACAGCAATGGCGCGTTGTTCGCCGTGAACTCATAAACAAAACTCGCTTGGTTTTATCAAGCCGAGATTTGTTTGCGTTTCAAAGGTGAATTATGTGGCCCCATAGTTCTGATGATAGTCAACAGTTTTGCTTTTTTATTGATAAGAGAAATGTAGGAATTTTGAGAGAAGTTATTATAAGCATTAAGAAGGATTGTTGCTCCTATATACTTGGCAACATTTTTCATTTTAATTTGTCTCCACAATAACTCCAGCGCTTTCTCTTTTACAGGAAGATGATTTCTTATTACCACCCCCTCCATCACCCCCAAATATTTCGGCAATTGAGAATCCACTAGTTACTTCGCCCCCCAATACTCCCTGCGACAGCTGCCAGCCTGTTTTAACGGAAGTTGTAATATGTGATGGTGCTACTATCCCGCATCCCAGTCCTCCGAAGGTATATCTAAGATCGCTTCATTTACGTTGTCAGTTACTTTGTGACTCATTTCCATGTTGTTTACATTTTTATTTTGGGTAGGACTGGGTTTGTAATTAACAACCTATTAAGTAGTTCCAACTAATCTTTGTGCTTTCTTTTACAATAAGCAGATGTAAACATTTGAAAAGGATTGCTACACTTCACAATGGTGGACAAAGAGGAAATCGACAAAAGCGGTGAGCTACTCAAATAACGTAACATGAATGAGAATATGAAGGAAAATGAGTAAAGAATCATAAGATGTTGATAAAAAATCCATTCATACTACGTTTCTAGTCAAAACTTAATTATTTCCATAAATTTTAGCAGGAATGTAAATTGCGGGAAATATTTGACATATTGGTACAGTTGTAGTGAAATAAAACACCAGTGGGGACAATCCAATGTATTTAACAACCAATTACAGAACTAGTTAGTAAAATCAAACAACCATATATTGAATCGTCAATTTGCAAATTGTTCATCAGTTGTCTCAAATCACTCAGAATCCCCTTGTTCTTGCATTTTCATACAAATTGCCTTTTGTCTTCATTCTTTATTGTTCGATCTTCTTATCTCTCTGCCGCCAGACATTCTGTTCAGTGCTCACGTCATATACTACTTATGTCTACATAAGTAGCACACACCACACAGTCACGCCTAAATCAATTACTTTTTGTAATATATTCTATCATTTTTTGTGGGTAAATGTCCTAATAAAAGATATATAACAAACTTCCTTTTGGATAGTGATTCAACTAAAGAGTTATTCACATATATACTTGGTTAAATTAAACAAACTCAAATTGTTGCTTCAATTCATGTACTTTAATCTGAACTGTCAAGTAGTATCACTCAAATAATGTGACTCCAAGCTAAGTTCGTAAACATGTGTTTGGTAAATGAATTACTTTATTGTACGATTTTACGGAACAAAATGGTATTCAATGTTTTTTTTTCTGTTTTTAAGTAATCGAATTTTGCGTTAACGATCTTCTGGATTGAATGATGTAAAATATAAAATAAATTAAATTAATTTTGTTTTATGCATTATTCTATCGTATTTTTGTGTTATTCATTGATATTAGGATATGGAACTTAGTGAAGTCGATTCTTCAAGCAGCAACACTTTCATCAGTAATACACAATCTCCAAATATTCATAATGTCAGTTCAACGAACGTAAATCAAACAAAATTGGAAGAAATTATACAACCAACTGTATCAACACCCCCAAGTAATTTCAAATGTTTAATTGGTAAAATAATGTTTAGACAAAATCTTTGTTTCTGTCCAAATGAGTTTGTTGGATTATCCAACTGTTATGTGATATAACTGAAGTTCTGTATGCGTCCATACACAGAGTCGTGGTCAGTTTCTGTGGGGTTGTGGCTTATGAGTTTAAGTATTTGACTTTTAACTGGTATATCACAGGTACGAACCCCAATCCACCCCTTTCTGTTTTAAAATACGGGTAGTACCATTAGTCTTTACAAATGGTTTAGCTCAAAGTCTACTGCATAAACTTAAACATGGTAAATAAGCGAAATTCGTTCAGACTATGTAGCAATTAGGTTCAATTCGGAATAGTAACTTAAAGAGTGTAAATCAATCACCACGACCTATTTGTATTCGTCATACTTTCATTAGACATGATAGCCCCTGTTGCAACCAAGTATTTTCCACTTTATTTTATTAATTTTATTTATAGCATCAAAGCGGTCTTTCATTGTTTTGAAAATTTCAACTTATTTCACATCCTTTGTCTCTCCTATTGAGGTCTTCTTTGCTTAAATCCTGATTCGAATTACGAATGATGTTCTACTAAACTTTAAAACGTCTGTTTAAAGGTCATGGTTATTGTACACAGATAAAATCCACGTGTGACAATTTACTAGATCTCATGTGGGATGGTAACTGTGTGCTATTTGCTTTATTAGTGAGTGGGCCTCATTTATCAGTATCGTGGTATGAAAGAAAGCTGCAAAGGGCTAGCTTCTGTTGGTCCTTCACGACTCCCTGGTTGGGGTCCGAGAGACGGTGTAACGCAGTGGCTAGAGACGTTATCAGATATGGCTCAGAATAGAAGCCAGTGGCGATCGTGCTGTAACCTCTTACTTTCTTCATAAAAAGTGTTTATATCTTCCTTAACTGAAAGATCTCTTCTGATTGTACCTTTCCGTTTCCCCCACCATTGTTCTCTCTCTCTCCCTTTTTTTTTATAATTCCCCACGTTCATTACTTTTTTTTCTCTCTTTTCTCCTTCTCTTCAAATTATCATTGTTTTGTGTGGCGCATATATATTTGGTGCCCCTCTGTACCAATATTTATGTGTTCAAATTAATAATTAATAATTTAATCGGTATATTACACAAAACTGATAATTATTACAAGTAGTAGTTTTATTATAATTGTCAACTAACGTTTTCCCTATAACATTATTAATTTCGAGAAATACTATGATGGGATTGTAGGATTAAAAGCTATCGTAAAGTTGTCGCTTACTAGATTACACATTTGACTTTCAATCAATTTAACGCAAGCTTAGACTCTATTTCACTTCGAATTATTTGGCTACCAGTCATCATCGCCCATCAAGGTAGGCGGTGGATGGGCACATGTAATACATGTTACAACCATCCCAGTTAATAAAGACAAATTATTTTATCAATCGATTTGCCATCTTTACCCGGTATCTTCCATCTAACCTCAAAATTACCAACTGGGTGGTCCAAACACATACGGGGAATGGTTTGAGCGCATTTATAATAGAGTATTAATAACCTACGGATATCTATCTTTAAAGAGCACGTTTCACATATAAAGTAGAACATAGGGGACTGCTGCATAGTATATTCGTACTTTGGTTGGTAGACAGACGTCTTACCTACGCCAAATTTTTTATTTTTTTTATTTGAGCACATAAATATTGGTACAGGGGGGCACCAAATATATATGCGCCACACTCATCATAGTTTTAATGTGTGGGCTGAGATACTGCCCGGGTGCCCAGACCGAAGCAGGTGGTTTTCTTAGGGGGCCACACCCCGAGCCTTTGACCTAAAGGTCTAGTCCACAAGGCAGTGGAGCATCGTGAGGAGATGCAGTCCCATGGTAGCCGGTGACCAAAAGTTGGTTCATACGCCATTTGTTCCTTCAGGATACTGGAGCCCATGTGCACCATAGAATTGAGATCCGGTTATAGCGCCGGACGTTCGCTTTTCGTCCTCTCATTTTCGTAAACAACAGTAATGCCACGAGAAGGCAGTGAGTAGGACTTCCCTGGTAGAGGCTGTATACGCGTGGCCGTGTGAGAGTATTTCGAGAGGGAGGGCGAACCCTCCCCGCTCTCGGCCATACCAGGGCATTTGGGGGCACCTACGCCAAAAGTGATCCAAGTTGGCGAAAAATAAACTAGCTTTCTGAGTTCGTGTCGAGATTTTGTCAGACACCGACCCATCAGGGCTACTAAATCTTCCAAGATAAATAAAGTAACCGACACTTTCAACTACTCAATTCCTTATAGTTAGTTTAGAGGTTAACACAGACCGGTTCCAAATCAACATTTTGGTTTTAGAGTAAAACCTATCTTAAAACATGCTTGCACTTTTTCCTAAGTTAGTTAGATTTCATTTTTTTAATGTTTTCGCCAAACAGGACTATATCATCTGCTTGCTATAAATTAAAAACTGAATCTCCTTGGAGGAGATCAATTCCAGTATTTGCATTACAAGGCAAACCGACGGACGAGGTCAAGCAAATTTAAAGCAGTTATCAGGAGGGGAAAATATGGGTAGCTTCTTTAATCTCAGTTTAGAAACCGTTGCAGAAATTATGCTGCAAAGAACAGGTATTACACATGGTCTTAGCTCAGTGAGCTGAGCTCTCTATGCGAAACGGTTTTACAAAGGTTAAACATAATCACATCATGGTGTGGAATTATACTGTCAAGTTATTTTCTATTATTCGGAGCCATTTGAGAAGTATAGTCCATTAGAGTGAGGCTCTCAGGGTTAAGAAAACTAGTAATTACCAATGCTAAAGAATATAGCTGGGAATAAATGACAATAATTCAATCCCATTCATCCTTCATCGTTTTCTAGTTCATCAACACTTTTTAATATTCTGTTTACCACTACTATCGGAGTTAATCATTCTTGACTGCTCAATCTCCTTTTGTATTGATGTAAAGTCAGGAAACTTGAATCGTTGTTCATTTGTATAAGATTATATGCTATGTGTGTCTGATCCCAGATGTTTTTTATCCATCTATCAGTTAAACTGTTAACTTTCTCATTAATAAGGCTCTAAAATCCCACTTTATTTCATTTTGTTACAGCCATTGCACATCCCTATTATTCACGTCCTAAAATTGGTGTTAAACGTCGATCATCATTTTCGGAAAGCTCAGTTGATACCTTCCATCAAATTATTCCGAGACAGAAATCAGTCACATTTCAAAGAACCACTTCTGATATTACAGATGAAAGTGAAACTGACTTCAACTATAATGATGGTGAAGATTGTCCAACATCTTCAGAGTTTTCCAGCCAATATGAATATTTACCAGAACGAGAAAAACATGGGAATAAAATAACACAAAAAATGGATTCCGAAAGTAGGCAAATCATTATTGTGCTGATACATCACCATAACTGATGTCATTTTTTTAGAAGTTTTTGTATAAATATTGATAATATCGTCCGTGTGGCAGAGGGCGAAATTTATTGGAACCCGTAATCAATCAATAGACTAGTATGTTCAGACTACGTCGGTCCTACGTTGTTTATGGCTATTTGACCTTTAGTGATTTAAGCTGTTGATTACTGACCACTGAGTCACGATGTATTTTGAACTCCGCTTCACCTACTAGGCCTCAGTCTAGTTTTAGAAACTAAATGGTTATCTAGTCATTTATTTAGTTTAGTTTACAAATAGTCAAATGCTTGTGCAGCATAATTTAATAATTTTGAGGTCACTTTTCTTTGGTCTGAACACATTGTTAATCGTATTATTCAACCGTGTACATAGTCTGATAAATGATGAATTTGACTTAATTATTCTTATTCCATCTCAATCTCTACTTTTGTGTTTAAAAATATCTTAGTTGATAGGATTGTTAATTACTGTATTACAAGTTTGATCCATCGGTTGACACTTAGGCTTGAAGTGATTACTTAGTGAGGCTTGATTAACCTCAGGGATGGCGACGCCGCACAAATAAGATAGGTACGGCGTGACAAATGAGATGGGAAATAAATATAGGGGTTGTAAACAATACATGTAAAATATATGGCGATAAAGGAACAGAGTACATATTTTCTCAACAATCTATTTCCGTGTTTTCCAGGCGTTGGTGATTCTGAGTTGTCTGATTTTTTGGATACTATAATTCCAAGTGATGAATTAAACAGTGAATTATCCAGTTTATCTTCACAAGATCAAATCAGTAATAAAGAGAATCATCCTGATCATCGTTATAATCAATCATATTTTTCAAAAGATGATAGTGATTTATTGAGTGAGTTGTGATATAATTTTACTCATTGTGTTTTATACTTGTTTGTTTCTTCCAATTACTAAGCTTTTTAGCAAAGTAGTTTATTTTCATAGTTTAAATCACGAATTGATCTTATCAAGACCACTATCAGAAACCCGTAAGGACTGAACGTGTTTCGTCCCATTAAGGAACTCGGCAGTGAGCATTCACGACCCCTCGTCCGGGAATCGAATACAGCTAAAATGTCACTTACTAAAAAGAAACGACTGTCCAGTACTTCTAGGTTTTCAGTGGTAGTTTAGCTCTGATTAGTTTGTGATTCAAACTATGAAAACTCGACAATTTCCACACCCCCATACGCTAATAAGTAGTTTATTCTTTTTTTAAAATAAAGATTTATTTCGGATTAAAATGTGAGATACCATAATAAAAACACAGAAAATATACTGTCAGGTATGTTACGGCCACGGAAGGACGAGAGAGACTTCATCCATAAGTTTATTTGCTCTTGCAGGTCCAGGTTACATTAGTCACTCAAAAAGTGAACACATCGCAGAGCATTACCTGGCTCAGATTTTAAACGGAGAATACAAAACGATCGGTACAACCGAATACAGGAGCATCTCATTAACTCTGGTTATTCCACCGGAATCGTCCTAATTTATTTAAATAGTCAGCATATTTCGATCTCGTTTTTTATTATATTCTTATTAGTGTCTTGATTTTTTTTTGATCCGTAACCAGTTATTATTACACTCTTACAATATTTCATATTTATTAATTTATTTTTTCCGATCATTAAACTTTCATCATTATTTTTACGGTTCAGACAAATGTGAGAGAGGTAATTAGTCCAGATGATAGAAATGGAAAAATTTGGAAGTGATACTGACAATTTAGATGGTGAAATAATAGCAACTGAATGCTGAATAAAATGAACAAAGGAAAAAGCTAGGATGAGTTTTAAGACTAAGCATAAATGTGAGGTTGTACATGCACTACTTTTGCATGGAGTTCAGACTAACTGTTTTTCAGTTGAGGTTTCTATATGACATACAGGTTATTATTAATTAGTTTGGTGGGATTAATGGTGTCAGTTTTATATAAAGTGAGTAGTCTTAACATATATATATATATATATATATATATATATATATATATATATATATATAGTACATATGTGCATCGATACAAGCTGTCAGACACTAACTGTGTTGCTGAGTCATATCTAGTTATTGAATCATAGAGATATATGGTAGTTGATGTTATTGTAAAATATAATTCAGTAATAATGGGTTTTCTGAAATGAGATAACATAACAACCGTTTAAGGACTGCTTATCATAATAGTTGGCATCCAGTTACTTTTTTTTCGAAAAATCTTCGAACTGTTATCTTACGAATTATTTGCTCAGTTGACGCCACCTAAATATTTTTTCAGATTAGTAAAAGAACTGAGCAACCAGACATGGTAAATGAAATTGGTTTTCGTAAAATACCTCCATTATATTACTAAAATTTCTCCGAAATATTAATTTCAAATGATCGATTGTTTTAGATTGTAAGTATAGTTAGATAATAATTCTTTGTGATTATAATCTCGATTAGTTATGTAATTGAAATAGTCTGCAGTAGATTTTTGCTTGGTATCCAGTTCAGGAGTTTATTTTATATTTTCGGAATAAAAATTGGGATATTTAGGTTTTGGATGATGATGATGATGATGAGATTAAAAATGACGCTTTGTAAGTTCAAGTTATCAGAGAAACGTTTGTGCATAAGAATGTAAGTCAAATGAAAAAAAAAGATTACAATAAGAATAAAATAATGGGAAAGTAAGAAAATTAATCTCTTGGTGATTAATAAAAGATACTGTGGTGTAACTAAGGAATATCTTGGAATCCTGATATTATAAGTGTTTACGACTCACACTTCACAAGCACCCGAATATATCCTATTCAACATCAAATAGTTCTCTTATTTCCTTCATTTTTCCAAACTTTGTTTGATAGGTGCCCTCAAAACATTGCTCGTATATATTTTAATCATTGAGTTAGCAATTCTGAGGTTAAATGCAGAGCGTCAGGTACGGATGAAAAGTCGATTGATGAGGTAGTGAATCTATATCAAATGCCCTGGTATGGCCGAGAGCGGGGAGGGTTCGCCCTCCCTCTCGAAATACTCTCACACGGCCACGCGTATACAGCCTCTACCAGGGAAGTCCTACTCACTGCCTTCCCGTGGCATTACTGTTGTTTACGAAAATGAGAGGACGAAAAGCGAACGTCCGGCGCTATAACCGGATCTCAATTCTATGGTGCACATGGGCTCCAGTATCCTGAAGGAACAAATGGCGTATGAACCAACTTTTGGTCACCGGCTACCATGGGACTGCATCTCCTCACGATGCTCCACTGCCTTGTGGACTAGACCTTTAGGTCAAAGGCTCGGGGTGTGGCCCCCTAAGAAAACCACCTGCTTCGGTCTGGGCACCCGGGCAGTATCTCAGCCCACACACTAAAACTATGATGAACTATCTGCTTATAGAAAATATTCGTTTCTCTCCGACTAACATTGAAATGACTGGTATTATTATTATTATTATTTACTACGTCATTTATTCACTATCTCCTATTTCTACTTTTTGTATCCGTTTCGACTCAAACAGCAGCTCGCCTATGGTGAAAATTCAGCTTTATCTAAACGTTCTCGAGTCACTGCCTGGTTGAAAATTGTATGTTACTACCGAATATGAGTACTGAAGCAGTTTTTCTGAAACCACGTGCACCATTCAAACTGGCTGCCTTCAACGTTCGCACACTTATGCAGGACGGACAACAGATAGGGCTGGCTATGTCTTTGGAAAGTCTTAATATCGACGTTCGTTGTCTATCCGAGACCCGTATTCAAGACTCTGGTGAAGTACTACAAGTTCGCTCTCCATCTGTCACTTCAAAAAGCTTGTTTTATGTGCGTTTATCCGGGGACCCTGTGGCATCTTCGTCTGGTCTTGCTGGCGTTGGTGTCGCACTAAGAGCAAGAGCTGAGGCAGCACTAGTCGACTGGATCCCCATTAACAGTCGGTTATGTGCTGTTAGATTAGAAAGTTCCATCAAAGTGAGAAGAAATCGGCGTGAGAAACGATGTCTTTTCGTCATCTCCGCCTATGCCCCGACAGATTGCAGCCCGGATGCAATCAAGGACGAGTTCTACCATCAGCTAACTGTTCTTCTCCAGAAAGTGCGTTCGACAGATATTGTAGTACTAGCTGGAGACTTGAATGCTCAGGTCGGGCGTCTAGGCACAGAAGAGAGTCATTTAGGTGGCCGATGGGGACTCGTTGATCGCAGGACAGATAATGGGGAACGTCTACTGCAACTATGCACAGACCACAACCTTTTTCTGGCTAGCACTAACTTTCGGCACAGTCATCGCCGATGTGCCACCTGGCGTCCCCCTTCTGCATCTCAAGCCTGGACTCAGATTGATCACATCGCGATCAGCTACCGCTGGCGCGGTTGTGTACAAGACTGCCGCTCCTTTTGGAGTACCTATTTGGAATCTGATCATGCTCTGGTCTGCGCCAATCTTACCTTACTTTTCAGTGGACAACGAAGTGACCGCCACCAAAGGATTGATGTTAGCAAGCTGGTTGCAACTTCTGTTGCTAGTAAGTACCGAACCGAGCTAGCTTCTAGGCTAGCTACCATTCCACCGAAAAGTATAGATGAGCATTGGTTGCAATTGCATGACGCCATGAAAATGGCGGGTCAAGTCTGTTGTGGGTTCGCGAAACGTCCCGCTTATAAACACTGGGTTTCTTCTGGTTCCTTACAACTGATTGAAGCCCGTCGGTCTACTCCGGGTGACCGTGAGTTTGACCACAGACGAAGGATGTTACGTAATGAAATCGGGCAAAGCTTGCGTAAGGACCGAGAAGCCTGGTGGTCGGAGCGTGCCAGTGAGTTGGAAGCAGCAGCTGCATCTGGTAATTACCGGAAGCTCTTCCAACTCATCCGAACCACTGGCAGCAAGAAGTTTGGTGTGAGCGAAACAATCTGCGAGGATGACGGAACGCCAATCACTAACATCCATCGACGTCTTGGACGATGGGCAGAATTCTTTGAACGGCAGTTCAACTGGCCTGCTGCTCCGGCAACATCGGTCAGACTGTCCTGCCCTCCATGGCCGGTGACGACTGATCCACCAAATGAGGCGGAAGTCCGCAAGGAACTCCAACTTTCGAAACGTTACAAATCACCGGGCCCAGACGACTTACCTCCGGCTCTTTTTAAAGATGGTGGTGACTTTCTGACTAAGGGACTGACGACGTTGTTTACAAAGGTCTCGGAACTAGAGTGTGTACCAACGTCATGGAATGAGTCGATAGTTGTCCCTATCTTTAAAAAAGGGTTCACGTTGTTCCTGTAACAACTATCGGGGGATAAGTCTACTTCCGATTGCGTCCAAGCTATTGGCTTCCGTCATACTTCGTAGGTTGTTCAGAACCCGAGAAAGATTGACTCGCGAGGAGCAGGCTGGGTTTTGTTCTGGTCGAGGATGTATTGATCATATCTTCACCCTCCGCCAAGTGTTAGAACACCGCCATACTTATCAAAGGCCAACAATCGTAGTGTTTCTTGATATCAGGGCTGCCTTCTATTCGTTGGACAGAACTGTTCTCTGGGATTGTCTATTGAAGAAGGGTGTGCCTGAGAAGTTTATTAACATCCTAAAAGCCCTATACACAAACACCTCAGGCAGAGTGAGGGCATACAATCACCTTTCTCCACTATTCCATTCGAGCAGTGGGGTTAGGCAGGGTTGCCCAATCTCACCATTCCTCTTCAACTTTGCCATCGATGACATTCTGGAAACAGCTCTGACGGTTGTAAGTAATGGTGGTGTGGATCTGTTGCCTGGAGAAAGACTTCTCGACCTTGAGTATGCGGATGATATTGTCTTACTGTGCGAGAATGCCCAAGCCATGCAATCCGCACTTAATCAGTTGGCAATCAATGTCCGTAGGTATGGTATGTGCTTTGCACCTTCGAAGTGCAAAGTTCTTCTACAAGACTGGCAGGATTCTAATCCTGTACTCACTCTGGATGGTGAGCAGATAGGAGTAGTCGAGAAGTTCGTGTATCTAGGTAGCTGCATAAGTGCTGGTGGTGGTGTGAGTGATGAGATCAATGCACGTATAGTGAAAGCCAGAGCGGCTTATGCCAATCTGGGCCATCTTTGGCGCCTTCGTGATGTTAGTCTGGCTGTAAAAGGTCGGATCTACAGCGCGACGGTGAGAGCAGTTTTGCTCTATGCTTGTGAAACCTGGCCTCTCCGAGTTGAGTATGTTGGACGACTCTCTGTGTTCGATCATCGTTGTCTCCGAAGGATTGCTGGCATCCAGTGGCAACACCATGTTGGTAATGCAGAGGTTCGGCATCGAGTGTTCGGTCACAGAGACGATAATGAAATTGGTGTCACCATCTTGAAACATCGACTTCGGTGGCTTGGACATGTTGTACGGATGTTGTCCCAGAGAATTCCACGTCGTGCATTATTTGCCGACTCTGGGACTGGTTGGAAAAAGCGGAGAGGTGGTCAGTATATGACATGGTGTCGTGGTATGAAAGAAAGCTGCAAAGGACTAGCTTCTGTTGGTCCTTCACGACTCCCTGGTTGGGGTCCGAGAGACGGTGTAACGCAGTGGCTAGAGACGTTATCAGATATGGCTAAGAATAGAAGCCAGTGGCGATCGTGCTGTAACCTCTTACTTTCTTCATAAAAGTGGTTGTATCTTCCTTAACTGAAAGATCTCTTCTGATTGTACCTTTCCGTTTCCCCCACCATTGTTCTCTCTCTCTCCTTTTTTTTTATAATTCCCCACGTTCATTACTTTTTTTTCTCTTTTCTCCTTCTCTTCAAATTATCATTGTTTTGTGTGGCGCATATATATTTGGTGCCCCCCTGTACCAATATTTATGTGTTCAAATAAATAAATAAATAATATCAACTGAGATGGTCAGAACATCTATTACGTATTCTTATTCACCACCACCTACCTCGACATATAGTGATGACTGGTGTAGGAGTATGTTAGAAGCCAGGGGTGGCCAAATTAAAATATGGCATCAGTCAATGAATACATTGACTGTTGGACCGATCCATGTTAATAGGTGTAGATTACTTGATTTCGGTGTATTTGACCATCGTGACCAATGGTTAGAGACTTTATATAACATGGTTCGAAATTTTTTTCAATGATTCAGGTGCATCCATTCTTTGTCTTCTCTTAGATCTCAAGTTTCCAAACGGATTCATAAATTGTTTATTTACTCCACCAGTTCTTTTTTCTAACCGTATCTTCGTTGCCTAATCTTTCCTATTACCATTAGCACTGTTACTACCTCTACTATTTGATTTGTCTTGACAATTTCATCTCACAACTTCAACCGACACACACATGTGCCCGTTTTTTCACTACATATGACCAACTGATTGACTTCGTTTAATGTATTTTTGTAACATCAATTCTTTATATTTTCAACATATCTCTATGGTCGCGTTATTTCTAACACATTTTCTTTTTTTTCATAGTTAATAACCGTATATCTCCAGTTCTACCATTATCCGAGGCTGAACGACGTATTCGAAGATTGAATGACTTACCAAAATTGATACAAGCAGAACGTGTAGTTATTTTACAGGCCAGTGCAGCACTACAACAGTGTGTCAGTATTCCTTTTCGTAAAAGTCCTGAAGACCTTGACAGAATACGTGAATTGGGTCCAGGTTCTCGGGTTCATGTAGAAGCTAGCAGGACAATGCTGATAGCTTGTAAGATTTTCATAACTACTTTTTATATACTATATGTTAGCTAGTAAGTTCCATGTTCAAACACCGTTCCACTTCAGTTTTGGCAACTAGATGGTACCATTTAATTCATATCGAAGTACCTGATGAATGAGTTAGATTAAACATCATTATATGAAACATAAATTCAACACTATTTCCTATCTATTTACTTATAGGTCAGCGTCGTCAAGTATTAATGGAAGAACTTGCATTATTGCATAGAGGCTCTCCAGTTCTTGTACCACCTACACGTGGTGATCCTATACGTGCTCGTATGAAATTAAACGCTATTCGTTTATCTCTTAAAACATCTAACATACCGAATGATCCTACAAGTGGAGGTGGCTATGTTGTTGTTGGTACTGGACGTGAAGCTGGTGGTTGGAATGTTCCTACTTTAAAATCTCGTCCTGACAATCAATTAGGTCAACCGACATGTTATCATTTAATTGGTGTTATAAAGTAAGATCCGTTCATTGTTTATTATTATTATCTTTGTTAGTAGTGTGTAGCATCTTATTAATTTTATTTATTTGTAGTTCTAACGTGAATCAGGTAGTATGTAACACATCTTGGGATGTAGGTTACATAATGTTTAGTAGTCGTCTATCTCGTATGACAATCACTGCTATGTCTCCTTCTGGGACGAAACAACCATCCAATGCTTCCATGTTTTCACTGTTGGTCTAACTATGATCAGTTTGTGATATAAACTGAAAATGCCACTATCTCCACAAATCCCCCTATGCTGATGACGGCAATTATTTTACCCATGTTAGATGGTTGTAGGCAGTGTTTGCAACAAACCCTTAACCTAGGTTTCGTGCTCGCCGACACTCATCAGCAAGACTTGCCTGTAATTTTGATGAAACTGATGCTTGTTGGTGGGTTCAAACCCGACCCACCTAGTTTCACCATGTGACGTTAACATTACGTTATTCGGGTCATGACTGTATGGCTGAGATATGTAAATAAATTAACCAGTGAATAGTAATCAAGATGTTCATTTTGTTCTTTTAGTAATGACTGGATTCTGTCAGCCAAGTTACCATGTGTCTACTGGTCCAAGTAACAGTATATTGTATCTCTAATCGTCACAAATAATGACACTTAAAACCTATTTGCAATAATATTTCTTCTGTATTTTCTGATAATTGTTTAAAAATTAGTTGTAAATATTCAATGTATTTACTGCAAGTATTTTAACGCTTCGTTTATATTTGTATTTTAGATGCCGTGGTGAAGGTCGGTTGTATCATAGTGAACTAGTTACCTTAATGCATGTGAGCGACTTGCCTGTGGGAATGTACCGACCTGCTCCTTATGTAGATTTGCCGGCAAAACTAGAGGTCAGTACATAGTTTCTGTGCTGTTAAACATGTTTAGTTAAAATTGACTTCAAATTTCATTATTGGTTACTTAATGGTTCCATGATGTTCCACCAAATACTGTGGATTGAATAACTGAAATGTAATAAAACGGCTGAAATATGGTTATAAAACCTATTTCTTACAAACAGAGAATAGACAGTATCGTATCATACTTGTTATTTGTTAAGAAGTCGCGAATACATTTTAGGGTGCTATTCATATGTCATTCAAGCTGAAACTATTGTCGAAACTGTTGTAACTAATGGCCAGTGCAGAGCAGTTTCAGTGTACCGTGTTATATACGACGGAGGTATGAAACAAAAACTAAGCATATTTATTTGCTCTTTTAAATCATTCGAACTCAAACTCCACACTTCTTAAATATTTCCACTTGAAACTTACTGAATCCTCGATATATGCATAATATGAATTTCGCGTAAATTACATGTATATTTTATTGTTATCTTTGTGCAAAATCATTTGTTCAGTTCTCATTGTTCCTTTCATTATCATCCTTTCTTTACAGATTGTACCAGTTAGACCAGATTTTGTATTTCAACTAGAAATTTACTGTATGCGTACTGGAACAGATAGACCTATGAATAATTGTGCATATGGTTCACCTCGTATACTTGGAACATCATTAGTTTATGGCGATGATATTAGTAATGATAATGATAGTATGAATAATTTTAAAACTCCACAGAATAAATTATCACATTTAAAGAATTCAATATCACCTGTTACTTCATCAAATCATAAGAAATCACGATATGGTCATACTTCCAATATTGAATTAACTCCTTGTGAATCAGCAAGTCATATTTTAACTCATTGTCTACCATCAAGTTACTTTAAAACTACACCACATAGTAAAACTTATGATATTGATCATGGAAACAATATTGGACGTGATAAAATTGCTGGTTAGTTTTTTGTTGTTGTTGTTGATAGAAATAAACTTTTCATTTTATTATAGGTGAACTGATTGTTGCGAAAAAAAAACTCAGTTAAATGTAATAACTTTGTAATGTGACAATTTCCTCTAGAGTTCCCTTTTTTTAATATGCTTCAATATTATTGTTTACTATGAGTTGTGATAATTTCCCAAAATAGATAAATCATTATACTCATTATATTTGAAATAATTTCAACGATTGAAATTTTTTAGTTTCGTCTAGAAAACTTGTTTGAACTTCTTCAGGGTAATCATCAGAATCAACGAAGAAGTATATAACTTTTTAACCATCAAATCAGATCAAATCTATACTGTGTTAATCCCATTATATTTGGATGTCGATTTTAATAAATAGGATAACATGAGTCAGTTACATGGGAGTCATGTGAAAATAAATGACTGAACGAATTGTGTGTGTGTGTGTGTGTGTAAGATTGAGTTATTAATGAATGCTATTCAGTGTTAATATGTTCTTATATGTGAAGGAAAAATAAAAGTACAAGTTAAAGGTTGCAAAAATTGCTTCTGAATAATCGATGTGCAAGTAAAAGTGAAAATCATCAAATACATAATTGTATTGCTAAAAATAACTCACATTAATTTCAGTCAAAATAACGATGCATGTGAAATAAACAGGTTAAATAAATAAAGGGTTCATTTACTTGTCAACGAATATTTGCCAAGTAGTCACTAGTTGAATAACATCCTTTCGGTTCAAACTGTTCTTGTTCGCCCATATATACAGCACTTCTGTTGTCAATCTTTCTTTATGAGTGTTAAAACCTTTCTGAAGTATTTTGGTCTCTTCAAAATTAATCTTATGTCCTGTTTCTAACGCATGTAACGCTATCGCAAACTTATTCTCAAATTTCTTTAGGTCGACCGAGGATTTGGGAACACTTTTCTAAAACTGTTTGTATTCCTTCAACTTTACATTAAATTGTCCAGATATTTCTCCCATATAAGCTGCATTACAATCATGACAGTTGATCTCATAGACAATAATTTGTTGTTCTTTTGGGAAGCTATCCTTAACTTTCACTAATGCCGATCTTATGGTGTCACACGCACGAAAATACACTTACATAATCTTGGCGACTTATTTCATGTACATTCATTTCATCAGTTTAATTAGTAAAGGAACGTTGTTTTCTTTATTTAGCAGGGTTTCCTTGACGGATTCAGCCAGAGATAACAATCTGCACATATTATTATCACTATTATTATTATTATTATTATTATTACTATTACTATCATTATTATTATATTTATTATTATCATTATCATCACTATAGCTACAATCGTTATAGTAATACTACTACTAATAACTGTTATGCTACCTTGTCACTAGACACTCATTTTGTCACATCTAATATATTGCCTCAAGAACCACTGCGATTCTCATAACACAAAGTATGAACACAAGGCTAATGCAATAAAGATGTACTCACTCTCTAAAAAGAGCATTCCCAAAGAACTGTTTAAATCATATTGTCATTAAACTGGAATACTACCATTTTTACACACAATAGGAAGGAATTACATAGAGTTACTGTAAAAACATACAATGAATATAGTTCACCTGGATCAATACAAGAAATACACTTGTCACACCGAGTAAAAGTTTATTCTCTTGTCCTATTGAATAAAGTTTGTACTGACTTGATTCCAAAAATATTAATCTTAAAGCATCACATTAAACAAAGTTCACATTTGTCTCCCCGGCAGAAGTTTTTCATGAATTGATTCAAAAAATATGAACCTAAATAATATAATCTTTCTTTATCTCATCATATCAATTTTCTTATGCAAGGAGAGTTTTACGAAGTCATTTGTATTTTTTAGGTTATTTGTTATTGATAGAACAGTTAACATTTTAAGAGAATATCCTGTAAACAACACAGAGCTGTGATTGATTTTTTCACACCTATCAATAACTTCAGTTTAATATTTTAAAAAGTGCTCTTCGGTATCATTAACGTTGAAGTGTTATATGACAGATTTCTGATCAGTTCGAGTTCCTATACCTTGCATCGTATTCAAAGAATCCTCAGTCGTTCGTAGATTGAATTCGCCTTAGGCCAACTGGAAAACCTAATACCTTAATTGTTCTTGTGATGATACAGCAATATCCTAGTACACAAAGTTATAGTACTTGGTTTTATAATTCGTTGAACTATTTAAAAATGTATTATTTATATATATCTGCACAATATTTTTCTTAAGTACTTTTGGATGACAATGTAGTATCAATACTACTACTACTACTACTAATAATAATAATCATGATTAAAAATGAAAAAAAAATTAGCTGACATTATTTATTGATAACTCATTCCATTGTTGTTTAATTTGTTCTGATAATAACCTGCAAACATAACGACTTGTTTACATTCGGTTCCTGTTTTTTGCTTCTGATTGGTGCAAAATTTGACATACCTTACCCACTTGGGAGGATAGTTGTTTTAACCAAACGTGGTTCAGAACAATGTTTTCATTTCATCATTTTCACAGTTCCATTTCGTTCGTATTGGATATCACAAACTAACTGAATTCAAAAATATATATCATTGGATTTCCACAACGCAGTTGTAGTCCAAAGGTGTCTTACCACAACAGATTAAGGTTCTAGGTTTTTGTCTTGTTTTCGAGTCATTGGCGCCCAATCGTCAATCCCAAATAGAGTAGAAACAACTTTTCAGTGCTCACTGGTTCTCCAGGTGACTTAGATAAAGTTTCCACAAGCCAGCTGTTTAAATAATGATAATAATAGTCATGATTGTTACAACACATGATACCAATGGAGTTCAACTGTATTTTGAGTAAGACACTCATCACCAGTTACACTGGACTGTTTTTGAATCACAGGTGGTCAAAAGTTGTTAATGTTGGATCTTTGTTTCAATTCATTCGTTTGCTGGGATCATGCTTGTCATAGGGCCAGTAGTAGATACTGGTTTCGATAAGGAATACATAGTTAATTTACCAGTACAATCCTATAATTATTATAACAGTCAAAATGCGTCATTACGAAATTTGAAGGTTGGCGATCATTGTTCTGTTATGAAATACCACTGCTACAGTTTAACCTTTTAATTCTCATTTAATTACTTAATGTGTTGTCATCATTATTTCCCGATGTATAATATAAAATAACCAGTTTTATCTCAGATATTCTTTCGATTTTTTCATTTTTTTTAGCTTTCTCTCTACTTTCCACTGTTGAAATTCTTTATCATGATGACTTATTGGTTGGTTACGTTTATCCTTCAATGCATGATAAATCTCATCCCACTTCTACTTCTTGTTCAAGTGTTTCTATCAATAAAACTGAATTGAATTCTAATCGTTTACCTCTACGTTTATTACATTTACCTCGTTCTACTCCACTAGCTGGAACTGCTGGTCTTGTTGATGCTTTTGTTAGTTTGGAAGCAAGAGTATTAGCTCGTGGTTTTATGGTAGGTTGCAAAAAATAGTTTTTTTTTTAATAATAATAATTCTCTACATTACAGACTGTTTTCGAAGAGATTGGTGGAATGGGTGTATGGCAAAGGTATTGGTGTCAGTTACGAGCTGATTATCTACATTTTTGGCGATATCCAGAAGATGAACAACGAGCACATTCTAAAAATGCAGTTAATAACAAACATTTACACCCACCATTAGGTAGAATCGATTTACGACATATTGTTACACCTGGTGCTGTTATAGCACCTCGTTCTATTTGTGCTCGTGCAAATACAATTTATATGCGATCACTTCGTGAAATTGATCCCAATTGTTTATCAGCTTCTATTAATAATAATAATACTAATAGTAATAGCACTACGTCTGGGATTGTTAATAAAAAGAGGAGTTCAAATGAAAGTCTGATATTCCGTGCTTCTACTGATTATAGATGGTTGGAACAAAAGTGAGTTTTTTAAAGTTTATTCTTTAGAAATAATTATTTTTGTCAATATATCTATGTTTATTTAATAAAAATACGATCCACCGATTCTAATCAAATTCTGTCCACATCTATTTTGTTCATGTTGGATGCTATTTCTGACTCTCTCTCTATATATATGGCCAGATTGACCCAGGTAATTTGTAAGAGGAGTGAGTAGTTTATGTATTCTCAAAAGGGCCGGTCTACTTTTGTCCTTCATATATCATGCTGTTTGGAGATATTGTTTGATTTGTCTAACCTTGTTTAGCGTATCAGTGAAATAAATTGTTGACTAAATCTTTATGTTTTTCATTTAGTTAAACTTATTAATGGTTCCTCAATCTGAAGCTAATTCTCATCATGGACTTTTTATACCCTAGGAATTATAGGAAGTCATCTAGTTCTGTGTTGTCTTAGTTCGAGACTTTTTATTATTGTATGACTTTCATCACACCTGTAGTTAAAACCATACTCTGTTTGATTGGTCAATACCTCAAAAGTCCCAATCAAGTCCATGCATTCACATTTGATCTGCATTTTTTAAAACAATATTTAATGATATCTCATTTCGCTAATCAAAACGAACTAGATAGAACGGGATTCGAACCCGCAACTTTGTGCTTGAAAGTCGATCCAGTTAACTGACTTACCACCCAAGTGTAACAGGACAATTGTCTAGCACATTATGTTTTATATAGAATTTTCTGCCGTCTCATAATGGCTTAATATCAGTTGGATAAATTTAGATATCTATAAAGATGTAGTTATTTTTTGGTTGTTTGAAAATCATTCAGTATTGTATTCTCTTAATTTTGTAGACTGAATCGAGTACCTACAAGTTTTAATGCTCTGCGAATTACACTTAAAACACTAGATTAAAATTTCAATTTAAGAACTTATTGCGCCAAAAAGCTATTCCTTTATTTTTCTTATTATAGACTTGTTTAATAGTTTGCACAACATTTATTTGCTCATTCTATAATACAAATGATCTAATGGTTATAAAACTCACGCTATTAGAGATAGGTTACAGGTTCGAACTCTTGAAAAAATACCTACTTCAGTTTAGTGTAGGTACCAGGTAATGTTTGCACTAGCTCATGTACGTACATTGCGCCTCAAAGTAGCGTACATACGAGCGTATACGTGTAGTTAGACTGTGTGTGTGTGTGCGCACACATTCAATCGACATTTTCAAATGACATTTTTTCAAGTTTTGTTTTATTTTATCTATTCAATTTTCTCAATTTCCACATAGACATTTACTTTGTGCTGATACATCACAAGAACGTGATGCATGGATTACATGGTTAAATGGTTGTATAGAATCTTTGAAAGATTGGATGCCAGGACATTTCAATTGTTTATCTCGTTATGATGCTCAATTAGAATTTAATCAACCAGTATCATCTCAATTAGGTGCTTTGTTAATTCATGGTTTACCATCACAATCATCATCATAATCTTCAGCGGTATTAACCAAATAAACATTATATGACAATAATGCATAAATTTAAAAGTGTTCTCGCTACATGTGCTATTTTTCTCTTCTCATTAATCTATTGTGTTATACACGCGAAGCTGATTGTTTCAATACATCATTTTTATTCTCTAAATTTAATTGAGACAAAGTTCCTAATATACTTGATGCTTTATTTACATTTAATGTACTCTCTCTTTTATTTCAAATACATACTCCGTTTTAAATTGATTTCTCTTTGTATATATATAAATCTGTTTATTCATTGCTTCTCTTCCTGATTTACATTGTCAACAGTAATGGGAGTAGTTTAATTGAACTATTGTTTAAAAGATAAAGTCTTTTTCTTCTTCTTCTCTCTGTTCATTATTAGTGCTTCATTTCATCTTGCCTATTTTCTATTTCTACACTTAAAACAAACCTCCATATAAATGCATTTCTCTGACATTTGTATGTTGTGTCTTGTTTTTATTCACAAATATATACAATAATATAATACAGTGTTATTATTCTTCAATATAAATAATTTATAGGCATGTCCAATAAAAATGCGAACTGAACTACTAGGGGTTGTTAGTTATGAATGTAGCTGAACAAACATCAATCTTCTTGTATCAGTGTAATTTTAATAGTCCCTCTGTACTTAAGTACTATTAATCTGTGAATTTTGTCACAAAAAGAACAAACCAAGTGAACCAGTTATAATTGATCGTGTGTATTTCAGTTACCACGAAGCAACTGAGAAACCTGACTTCTGAGATCTCCCAAGGATACTTTAAGCAATGGATTTATTACAATCTAATTGAAGTCGTATTATAATGCGTTCAATTTTGCAATGAATGTTCTTGTGATCTCAGTTCGCGTATTTATTGGACAAATAGTATTTTTGGGAAATATTTTGTTTGTTGTTTGATTTCATAACTGTTGTCAATCAACAGGTGAATAGTTTTTCGAAATTTGTTCAGTGAAAATAAATTCATATTTAGTTCTTTGATCTGATTGTCACCATCTTTTATTAACCGTAAACTTATAAATGGTTCTTGATGTAATATTTGCAGTCCAACTGTCTTCTCGAATATAGCATTTACATAATCCATATTACTCATTTTTCGCTGTCACTTTAAGCCAAAGCTAGAATGACTACAATCATAACTGAAATAGCATTGCCCCAAACTGATCTCCACAGTGCGCCTGACAAAACAATGATTGTGTTTTTACTGTTGAATAGATTCAAGATGTATTCTTGAAACTTAGGAGAATTTGTCGTTGATGGTTACTTAGTTACTCAGTTCCTGAATTTCTATTGAGAAGCCATGACCAGTGTAGTCCATGTAGCGTGTGAAGCAGTTACGTTAAAAATGTAAATCATTGGATACTCGCTCAGCGATCTAAGGGTCATGTGTTCGCTGCGAAATCCGAAAGTCCAGTGTTCGATTCCGAATTGGTTTTTTGGGTTGGGACTGTTAATAAGTCATATCGTACGACCTATTAACTCCAGTGTTTCCTGATTTTCCATAGTTTACTAACCAAGGTCGTTGCGTGGTGTAAACTACAAGACTCAACAACAGCCTTCATAAACCCTTCAAAGAAGTAGATGCTTTGTTATTAATGGTACCTAGCTTGAGAGGAAGGTATGTTTTAACGGTATACAGAGATATGTTTTGAATCCCCATCTAGCTGTTGGAATGCATTAAATCATACAAAAATTAAATTTTGAACTTCCTTTCCTTACTGCATGCGAATAATCCGACAAGATTTCTTTTTGAATAGATTTTACAATACTGGTATTTGGTCACTCTCTTGCGCTAATAAAAGCTGAAAGTGAATAACAGTGAATTTAGTTTGCTGAGTAATTTTTCATCACAAACTGATTTCAGCTAGACAATGCTGGGAACTATCGTGTCAATGGAAATCTATTTTGTGTAGTTGACCTTTACACATAATTGTGTATATTACAGCTTAGTGTACAAGTCTATAGATAGACGGTAATCAATTACATTATCCACCAATTGGTCCTAATAACAAAATGTATATAGTATAGATAAATGCCCCCAAATGCCCTGGTACGGCTGAGAGTGGGGAGAGTCAGCTCTCCCTCTCGAAATGCTCTCACGTGGCCACGCGTATACAGCTCCTGCCAGGGAAGTCCTACTCACTGCCTTCACGTGGCATTACTGTTGTTTACGAAAATGAGAGGACGAAAAGCGAATGTCCGGCGCTTTAACCGGATCCCAAAATCAATGGTGCACATGGGCTCCAGCATCATGAAGGAACAAATGGCGTATGAACCAATCGTTGGTGGCCGGCTACCATGGGACTGCATCTCCTTACGATGCTCCACTGCCTTGTGGACCAGACCTTTGGGTCAAAGGCTCAGGGTGTGGTCCCCTAAGATAACCACCTGCTTCGGTTTGGGCACCCGGGCAGTATCACAGCCCTCACACATATCAAATGAGATCTGTGTGGTGCATATGTATTTGGTGCCTCCTTGTACCAATATTTATGTGTTAAAATAAATAAATAAATAATAGTATAGATAAATAATGTTGGCGTTAACTAAACACATAATACTTAGTATATGTATATACATTCAGATATCATAATTATTTAATAACATTACTGAAATGGATGTAAGTGACAGGATTTGTAATTTTGTTCACAATACAACTAGTTCTTCAATCTCAACACTGCAAATAACTTTTGGTTGACAGAACCATTGGCTTAATTATTTATTTTATGAATTCAAGTAGTTAACTTAGTGTACAAGATATTCAACCAAATAAACATAATCTTGTTACTTGTTAAGTAACAGAAGACCAATAAAATAATGAGTGTAAAGTGACTGTGACGCTATTTCCTGTCAAAAGCATCATTTTCCTAAAATGCACTTCACTCGGATTTATGGAAATATGAATAAGAATAAGCTGGATATAAAAAGCGTATCCCAAGAGAGACCGGACTTGAAACACAAAGTTTCTTTAAAACGTTATAAGGTAATCTTGCATCTACTGGGTCTGTCCACCAGATCTGATTAGTAGAAATATAATAAGTCAACATTGTTAGGTTTTCTTTGCTTTTTTCATGCAACCATTGATGGTCTATCTTCCTAAAATTAGATAGTGATCTTTCACTTCTACTCGTTGTAACAATATAAATATATACTTATTCGATGTGGTTGAATTTGTGGATACTTACTATATTTAGGTCAGTTAGTCGCAACGTAGAACCTGGTATGTATGTACAACGCTTCAAGTCTCCGTATTCCATTAGCACAGAGATACGAAAATGTTGGGGCATATCCCAGAATAGTAGAGACAGTAACAGTATCATTGATAATAGAAAAGATCTGCTGTCCAATATAAGATCCAAAAAAATATATATTAGTGAAATAAAAGCATAAGAAATTCAGAAGTTTAGAATTTGAGAGAGAAGACAGAGAATGGATGCACCTGCATCATTGTAAACCATTTCGAGCCGTTACCCAAAGTCTCTAAACACTGGTTATGATAATTACATGGATCACAATCAAGTAATTTATACCTATTAACATGACTGAATCCAATAGTCAGTGTCTTCATGGACTGATACCACTTCTCAGTTTGGCCTCTCCTATGTTTCTTACAACCTACCACTAAACGAGACAACATAACCATACGTCGAGGTGGCCGGTGCTTTAACGTACGTAACACATGTCCCAACCACCCCATATAATGAAGATTTACTACCTTATCAATCGATTTACCACCTTTACCCGGTAAAGTACCCTATTTGGGACGTCGACATTACTGACTCGTGGTTCCAAAACGCACGAGTAATGCTTGAAAGACACCTATGATCCAATACTAGTAACGTACGAATATCTAGTATTCTTGGGATGGGGAGCTATTTCACACCGACAAGGCAGAAGGGAGAGAACTGTTGCGTAGTAAACTCATCGTTTGGGCGGAAGATTGGTATCTCACCTATGCCATAAATGACACAAGCTGACAGGAACCAATCGAGTCTTATGTATCTGTGGCGCTAATGCAAGTTAACCCTGAAGTAATATTTTGAATGATGGGTTGTAGAATTACATTCCGATGATTCTTGCATTGTTTGTTAAGGTGGTTAGAAAACTCTGTATATGGGAGTTGGATCATTATTTTTCTTAAAAATAGATTTTAGTAAATTGTATAGGTTCAAATAGATTCTCGTTTTGTGCTCACTTTTACTTGCTTCAGAAGGAATACTTAAAGTTCTAGCAAGTCACGTGAACTCATTAATTTAAAAGTAACGTGCTTACAATCGAGGTCATGACTACACATCAACACGATATCCCAAATTATAATGATACAAATATCTTATATTTCATATGTTCAATGATTTCTCAGTGTGACTACAATAAACCTCAAACAGTCATTTCTTCTTATTTTAAAACCTAACTGAATTTATTTGACTTTCGAGTGCACCATTATGTGATAAGTTATCTTTTTGTTTTCATCTATTTTAGTGTATTGAATGATCAATGTTTTTATATTATCTGTCAATCTTCAAAATCATCATCATGTTTGATTTCATTTGAATACTTGGAAATAATAATGTCTCAGTTATTTTTGAGTTCCTCGTCTTCCTTCTCCTCCTCCTACTGTTCCTCCTCGACGTTATCATCGTATTGTTCTATTTATGGATTTGTACAATGTATTAGTCGGAAATTTCTTATCAAAGATAAATATACTGCATTCATTAAAATCACTACAAGTTCAGATTGTTTTTGTAATTCTATATATAATGTAATTCTTCAATGGAATGTAAAGGATGATGATAATACAATGATTGAAGAAAAATGTTTAAATTTTTTACATAATTGTCCAATAAGATGTTGGATATCTATGCATAATTTAAAAGAAAGTCGAATATATTATAAACAGGTAAACACTTTTCTTATTGATTTATTCAATGGAAAAAGTTTTGTGGTTTTATGTTTATTCGCCCCCCCCTGAATGTCCTGGTACGACTGAGAGTGGGGAGAGTCAGCTCTCCCTCTCGAAATCCTTTCACATTGCCCATGTGCATAAAACCACTGCCACGGAAGTCCTACTCACTGTCTTCTCATGGTGGGGGTGTTGTTTACAAAATTGAGGGGACGAAAAGCGAATGTCCAGCATTTAACCGGGTTGGTGGATATGGAGGGTCTATTTAGTGAAGTTGGAAAACCCTGATTTCAAACCAATGGTATACATGGGCTCCAGGATTCTAAGGAAACAAATGACGTATGAACCTATTGTTTATAATTTATGGATGACCTTTAATGGACGCTAAAGTGTCAAACTATTGCCTACGAGAAATCTAATCGAAACGTTTCTGTTTCTTAAAACTGAAAATGTGAAACTGTGTAATATTACAATGTGAATATTTAATTTCTACTGATTAGGTCACTATTTCATTCTTGAATTCGACTGTTTAAGCTTTTACAAACGAATAGCATTTCATACAATAAATTTGAGTCTTATTTTATACTGTATAAAAATTGATTATTATAGTCTTATATAATCCGTTTAAATCTTTTTGTTGATCTTATATTTTCTATGTTTTGTTTTTGTTATTTTTATTTCTCATAGAATCGAGAAAGTAAAGTATGGCTTTTTATACCAGATCAAACATATATTGAATCATTACCTCGTTCTAGAATACCTTCAAACTGTATTCATGAATGCTGTTTGTCACAGTCATTCTCATCTACTACTACTACTACTACTACTACTACTACTACTACTACTACTACTACTACTACTACTACTACTACTACTACTACTACTTCTTCATTATCATCATCAAGATCATTTCCTGTAGGGTTAATTCCTTCAATAGAATTATCTCTTATCTCTAGTCATTGTAATGGAATTTTTTTGGAATTCGAGCAAACCAATCATCATTATCATTATCATCATCTTCCAAAATGTAACCAACATTATTTATTATTAAATATTGATAAAATTATTCAATCAATTGATAAGTTATTATATCGACAAAATATTAAACTATTTAATGTTTGGTCATTTTTCATTGATACTAATTATGATCATAACAAAACAGATTTCTATACTCTACTTATTCCAGGCATCTATTCATCATCATCATTATCATTATCATCATCATCATCAACCAGAGATATAGACAATCAATTATTTACTATTTATTCCAAACAAACTATTCATTGTCAAAGTGATTGTTTTCATTTTGATGAACAATTTACTAAAAAGAAATTTTCATTATTATTACATGATTTAAATTATTTATTTAATTTTTGTTTGGCATATCAAATTAATAGTTTACAACATAAGGATGTTATACATTTCAAGGTATGATTGGTGAATGTATCGCTTCATTTCATGAATTCATTAAAGTTAGACATTAACATTGTTGGATACTGGTCGACTCAGTAGTTTAGTGGTTAAATGCTCGCACGTGAGACTAATAGATCATAGGTTTTAATTTCGTGAGGTGGGGATCGTGGATACTCACTGCTAAGGAAGTCCAATGTTTCCAGGTTTTCTATGATTGTTTGGATTCAATTGACTCCTGATTTGAATTATTAAACATTAAAACTGTTGTGCTTTTTTATTTGAAATGTTTTATTATAATCAAATATGATTGATAAGGTTAGGAATCTTTATTGACTGAGGTAACTGAGATATGTGTTACAACTTTTTAACTATCATCTATCTCATCGTGTAATGTTGGCTGGAATAGATGTAGTCGGAAGAAATTTAGAGTCCACTAAACGAAGACATGAAATCAATTCATGGAATCTTTGATATTAACTGTAATAGAAGATGTAGACTATCTGGTGAAGTTCCTCACGATTATTATTATTATTATTATTATTATTATCAATAATTGAAGACGTTGGTTAACTTGGCTCGGAATCGGTTACAATTGTGCTGGATACCGTCATTTCTTGTTTTGTTGTAGATCTTGAGTTTCAATACTGAGCCATGTTGGGAGGTGTAAACTACCTGGTTGGAATCCGCGAGGCAGTAGCAACCGATGGTTAGAGACCTTGAATGATATAGCTCAAAATCGTTTGCAATGGCGCAGGTGCATCCACTCGTTGTGTTCTCCCAAATTTTGATCTTCTGAATTCTTCATATCCTTTTTTTTTCTCTTTCCAAATTTGTTTCACTGGACTATACTCCTTGAATAACATCTTCAAACTCTAGTGTTTTCGATTACTGCTTATACTTTTACTACCTCTACTGTAGTGAACAAGAACACCAATGGGAACAATCAAATGTATTTGACAATAAATTACAGCACTTGTTAATAAAATCTAACAACCATCTAGTGAATCGTGAATTTGCAAAATATCAGTCCATCATATCAAACTGGACTGTTCCTGTTGCAAACATCAATCGATTGTCTGACATTTTATTGTTCACGAGTTTCCATACAAATTCCATTGTGTTCCCTCTCTTCCTTTCTTGATCTTCCCCCATCTTCTGCTGCCAGACATTACGTTTAAAACTCGCGTCATATACTACTTATATCAATATAAGTAGCGCGCACCACACTACCACTTCGGTATTTGAATTGACAATTGTGTCTGTGTGTTAATGTGGTATGCCAACTCGAACTGATCTACGTACGTACGAAGTTCTACGTTGTTACTGACTGATTCCTTTATACATACTTTTTCATTTTGTCTTTTCGAACCATATACTCAATGTTCAGTCTTTCTCATGATTATTTTTACTGGATTATTTCAATTTCTTTGCTATTCGTCTTTTTCGATTCATCTGATTGTGCCAACATGGTTTTTAGGACTTGTGTTAATGCACATTTGTGATAGTCACTTTTGCATTAGAGTTACTGGTGGCTTGTTTATACGACAGGAAACTTATAGTTTGAATTCAGATACACTGAATAACATGAACTCATTTTATCTTTCTTAACTTTGCTTAACTCAATAAATTAATATTGTTCTAAAGAGTTTATTAGTCGAGAGTGGGAAAGAATAAATTAGACAGGCAGTTAAAACGTAATATTTATGATATCCTTGAAAGTAGGGCCAAAATATGACATATTTAAAGACAACCAATCAGTGGGAAAGAAGTTATCTTTGGTCACTTTCAAAATGATGAGATAACCCTTGAAGGAAATCTCGTGGAAAAGAAACTCAAATTTAGTTGAGTTTCGGAGTTATTATTACTAGTTCTAGATACATTAATAAAATAAAATGTGTTACACTCATGATTTCGCACTGATGTGACTATCCGAACACCTTTAGCTGAATCTGAGAAACTAGATTTATTATCTAAAGAGAAAGATGATATATAGGGTCAATCAGAGATCAACTAGATAATTTTGTTCCTCACTCTTAGTCTTTTCACTCGATTATCCAGTTTGTCTTGTTTATAGAAAGATTGTGTATCAGTATCAATTCTTAGAACCACACATAATTACTATGCTTACACTTTTAACATTATAATTTATAGAAATGTGTTATGAAGAACTTAATATTTAAGCAAAGCTTACTACTGATATCAACTACTTATGATTGCTGGTTAAGCTGCATTTTCTAGTGATTGTGTGTTTTCTTAGCTAATCTTTTCAGTTTCGGTTATATCGATGTAATTCTGGTCGACATCATCATGCGGAATTGAAATCGGTGATACAGATAACATTAGTAACCATGAGTGATGATATATTCTCTATGGTATTTAATAGATACTTTGTGCTAAATATAATCTATTCATGCATTCTCAATATGCTCTCTTCTGAGCTACTGAGTCCAGATAATCACTAACTTGTGTAGCGGGTATGATGCTTATTTCATTATTAGTAGGAAATGTTCATACTACTTATTAATTTTACAGTAGTTAACGCTAATACTGATAATATTCTGTTTAACTGTCATACATGTACTTTAGTTTATATAATTATTTCCTATTTCCAGGAGAATATATTAAGAAATCAAGACTGTACATTGTCTGAATTATTTAAACGTTTACTATCCAATTTGTTCATTCAATCAAGAAATATCAACTTCAAATCATATCAATATGCTGAAGATTTTATACAATTCCCATTCATATCCAACGTACAAGAAAATTATCAATCCTTCAATTTCGTGAAAGATAGTATCATTGATTTACATGATATTATTTCTGGGCTTCAATCCATTGGCAAATCAAATGAATTGAACAATGATTCTGAAGAAATATGTACATTTTCAACAACAGATCAATGTTTTAAATGCATTTATTCCTCTTATTGTACACAATTTATACCATCAAAGTCATCGTCGTCATTGTCAACAACAACGAACTATTTGTGGCATGTTCAAGTATGCAAAACACTGTATGTTTTAAAAGTATTTCCTCAACTCAAAAGAAATTTAGTTCTTCGTCGATTGACTGAATTTTTTTTGCTATTATCATTATTTCAGTGAAATCAATAATTTAGCTCTGGACGCCTGTTTCGTCTTAGCATGGTACCCTTCGAGAGTGCACACCCATGACCCATCCAAATAGGCGTTAAATCCAGGACCTTCGGTCTCGTCCGTGAGCACAATCTCTAGACCATTTTAGCCGGGATCCAATTATGTATAAGTCTAACACCGATTAATCCATAATATTGTGCGATCATCTTCCATTTTTTTCGGTAGATAATTTCTTCACAATCTATGAGGTTTAGCCTTACTGATCATGGCTCCTCACTAGAAACTTGGGTTTTCAGTGGTTGTTTAACTTAGATCAATTTGTGATTTCACTGAAATCCATTCTGATTATTATTATTATTATTATTATTATTATTATTATTATTATTATTACGTTTGAAGCTCTTCACTTGATTGGTTAGTTATTCATAAATGATATTCTGTCCCAGGTTCTACGTTGTGTATTACTGACTGAATAGCTGGCTTAAATCTGGGATATATGCACATTGATTGAAATTTCCACTCCACATAGATATCTGCACAGCGAGATAAAATGATCACAACAAGTTCCACTGTAGTAAAAGTACTAACATTACGAATGTTAATGGAGAACATTAGGTACATACGTTATGATTGCAGAAGAAAGAATAAATTCGAGAGGTAGAAAATGTAAAATAAGTTTGAAACTCAAGATTTAAGTTATGACAAGACCATAACTGAATACATCTACACAAATATCTGATCGTAATAAGAAATAATTATTTTAATTGAAATAACATTTGATTATGAGTAACTATCTGAATCGTCATTAGAAAGGGTTATATATATATATATATGGAGAGAGAGAGAGAGGACATCCACACCGGATATACATATTCCAACAAAGATTGATCAGAATTTTTCTCTAATATTAACAACAAAATAACTAAACTATTTGCCAATATTTTCACCGTCGAAACCAGGAATCAATTTTAGTTAGATCACCATTGAAAACCTGAAAGCACTAAACAACCGTTTCGTTCTCTTAGGCATTTCCTCAGCAGTAGGCATCCACTCCTGATATTGATGTAAACATTCTGTCCATCGAACAAGTTAGTGGTTAGCTGAACTCCATAACTCAATGAATAATGCGTTATACGTTCAAAGAGAATATTAGATTCAAATATCAGCATAATATACATAAACACTAGGATCTAATTATATTTTGTTGACAAGTCTCGGATAGGACGTAACGTGCCTCCTAGATTCTACTGTTAGGAACTGTCCATCTATTTCAAATTACTTCATGCTATTTTTCATTAGCATTCTGATTCATATATATTTTCTTTACTGAAAGAAAACGAGACTTAAAATTTATCTTTTCTCTTATTTCATTTGTGTATTATATAAATTAGCTTACAAATAAAATTACATCATAATAAATTTCAACAATATCATCGTTTATTGAAACGTTTAACCCCGATTTCATCAACTATGACCCAAACAACATTAGAGGATCATTCAGAATCATCATTGTATGTGATTGGGAAAATTCTATGGAATAATACACATGGTTGTTTTTATTTACAAACTGTACATAAGAATGTTTTTAATCATTTCTGTAATGATAATAATGATAGTAATAATGATAATAATAATGAAAAGGATAATACTATCTCTATTCCGTTGATATTTAATATGAATACATCAGATGAAATCAATGCATTATTTCTACCATCCGATCACAGTTTAATATTATTGAAGGGTGTACAATTATTGTATGAAGAAGAAAATCCAACAGAAGTAATCACTTCTGGTAATTGGTTAGTCAGATATTTTTCATTCAATTATATTGCATTCCTAATTCATTTTATACTGTTTGTTTGAATCTTTCCATTGATGCCAGGATTCAGTAGCTAGGTGGATAACGCGATGGCATTCGAAGCAAACGGTACTTAATTCGAGTCCCGAAATGAACATCAACTCGGAGATGCAGGTGCATCCAGCTGACGAGTCCCGAGTGGTACGAAATGCTCATCCTGAACTCTACTGCTAGCCACCACCAATCATTGGTTAAATTGTATTTCAGGTTATAATTGCGATACAATAGAGTTGTCAGTAATGTTTAGAGACATTTAGCGTAACTTTCTGTTCAATCTATGTGTTTCTATGTTGTCTATGATCCTGGGAGAGAATTGATGTTCTTCATGGGATTCGCTTAGTTCCATAGCTTGAGACTTTAAAACTGAGTGATTTTTGATCATGCCTTGCTTTTTTTAGGACAAAGATATCTACATTGTTTGCTCACGAAGTAATAACCAATATTGTATCTGTCTAGTCTTCAATTCTGATTGAATTCTATGGGGTACATGAAATTATCTTACATCACGTATACATTCAGATAAATCTGAAGCTCCATAGGTTTGATATTTATATAAGTGTAATATCACTAATAATTCCTAAACAGATAGAATATAGCTATTCTTATATGCTGATCAAATAATAATTACTCCAAATTCTTGTTTGAAGAGGATTCTTATCACATATTCTATCTCATTGCCAATTTATTTTAATAATCTGAACAGGAACTGATATGACTAGATTTCATGAAATAGAAACATATTGCTGACAGGTAAAGATGTATTTCACCATGCAAATTCGGAATTGTTTTTATGATCAACAACAAATACACTAATTTTTTTTGCCGAGTTAATTTCAATGATTATCCATTAACAAATTTCACACTGTAATTTGATGCCAAATGTAAGGTACAAAGTAAGAATAAAAGCTTCATTCCAAGATTTTACTAAAAACAAGCTAATATATGTATGTATGTAAATTCTTTCTCCATCCACTAATGTATGCAAAAATCCTGGTAGCTAAACTTGTAAAGTGCTCAACTTTCAACAGATCGGTTTCAAGTTCAAATTTCATGTCAATTCAATACAAGCTTGATTGAGATCCGATTGATTACCTCGAAATGCAAAACGTTGCTTCAGGGCTAACTTGCATCAGCGCCTCAATTAATTATACAATGTGAAGTAATTGAACCTATCGACTGATTTACATATCATGGGTGTCTCATCAGTTCTCATATGTTGCTGTCTGACGAAATATCGACATGGGTTCATAAGACTCGACTGATTTTTGTCAACTTGTGTTTACTGCACAACAGTTCGCTCCGTTATGCTTTGTTAACATCATGAATTGATCTTGGTTAGACAACCATTGAGAACCTGAAAGCACTGAACTTCTGTTTCGTTTTAGTATGGGACTCCTCAAAAGTGCCCATTCACGATTCCGCACTTTGGAATCGGACCCAGGACTTTCTACTTCGAGCGCGAACTCTTAGCCTCTAGACTGCCACACCGTTGGTTGCTAGCTCAGTTGTCTAGAAGTTGAGCTTTCGCGCGCGGGACTGAGTGTTCTGGGTTTGAGGTCGTCGATACACACTGCTGAGGTGTTGCGTACTGGAAGGGAATGGCCGTTCAGTGATTCCAAGTTCTTATGCGTGGTCCAACCTGGATCGGTTCATGATTTCTATGAAAGATAACTTTAATGTTAATGATATGTGAGCAAACTACAGTTTTATTTGTATAATTATTCACAATTTCAGTGCTGATATGCCATTTCATTCAACTGATTCAGTATCATCTATATCCAGAATGTATATTTATGCAAAACAAATCATTCCGTTTCAAGTAAATTATTTATCTGAATGTATAATGGATGATTATGGTAAAATACGGGAACAACAACAGTCTTGTACAATTATTCTTGTCAATCTAGGTCCATTATCCTGTTGTTCTCCTGAAGTTTCTGTCGATCCTAATGAACATTCTTCCTCTTCGAATAAACTATTATGGTCCTATACGTTTGCCGGAAAATTCATAGAAAATAATACTGTTGCAATCGTTAATGCTGATGCTGCTACTTTTAATAATGGCAGTAGTGTCGATTCAAATTTGATGTATTTATCATTGACTGGTGATTTAGCTTATCGATGGTATTATAATTTTCAAATTGGATATCATTACCAACTTAGTTGGGTAAATGTTGACAGTTCAACATCATTTAACCATGATCAATCACCTCTTCGACAATTAATTAGTGTTTCGATTTTAAACAACTCAACTCCTATGAATAGAGAGAATCTTTCCTTTGTTAAGGTTGCCGCTTTAAATGATATTATGCACGAACGATCTAATTATCCAATTGGTTGTTTGCTCAACTTTGAAGCAGTCATTTTATTTCAACAATATTGTTCATTGAGTGGTGATTGGATATTATGGGTGACAACTTGTAGTGAATTGCCGAAAACACTATCTAGTGTCAATGATATTGACGTAACCATCGTATACAAGGTGAATCTATCCAGAAAGATTAAATCAGTGAATAATCTTGACCTTGTATCATTGTTCACAACGTCTAATCAAATGATATTATATTGTAGATTTACCAATTTCTCACTTTCTGCGATCACTCCAAGTTCATCATCATCATCATCATTGGCTAGTTTACATCTTAATTATACTGATTTATCACGCATCATAATCGTGAATCAGACGAATACGGATTCAATGTTGAATAAAATTAGTACACAGTTGTCAGATAGCTTGATGATCTCATTAGATAATGAATATGACAATAGTTTGATTGTAACCAAAGAACCAAAATTAATAATAAGTAATAATTATGATTGGATTGGCGGATCCATTTCTACAGGATATTCAAATGTAGAAGGTGATTTGTTGAAAAAGCGCATCAATGTACAGGCTACAATTACTCGATGTTTAGAATTCCAAATTTATCGTCTATCTAACACCGCTGGTGATGATCGTAAGTGGAAGACGTGTTTGTTTTTCCAGATGGTTTCTTTAGTTAATTGTTGTTAGATGGATCTCAGACTGTCTAGTTTCCTTATTTTTATTAATACATGATAGCGCTGATGCTGTATAAGGATATCTTCGACAACGGTTTTCTAATTCATTTGTTCTCATTGATCTTTAGTGACATCTCTTTAGTGGTTCTTGTTTTCAGTCTGGTATGTTTACCATTGTGTTTCTGTATGAACATAATTATTCTACTACAATTCTGACGTCTTTGGATATCAAGCTTCTTGATTAGTTCCTGAATTCTTTTCTCCATCGCCTTGAGGATTTTTGTCAAAGTGTTGCGCATTAGTCCGCTTAGATTCTATGTTGTATGAGAAGAATCTTTCAATCATTTGTAATGACGAACACAACAATTTTTCAGGTGTGAAACGCAGCACAGTTCTTTCAGTGTTTTGTCAGTGATCGCCTTAGTGCCTGTTTGCGCGATGTTGAATACCTCAGACCAGTGACCACGTTACAACTTGGACGACCGAATTCAATCCCCACTAAGGACGAACATGACATTAGTTAGGACTCAGTAATTATCCGATATGAATATTTTCATTCTATAGAGAACTGGTCAGTCGTAGACTTAGTACTGCAGTGTTATGTCTCAGAGTATGACTTAAGTTTAAATAATGCCACATTGAGCATTGGTTCTTTTAATAATTACTGACAATATCCTGCTGATGATAAGTGTCAAGTAGTATGAAATATTTGAGTCAAACACAATCCCCCACTGATTGCCTCCACCCATTCAAAAAAAATACACGTTAAAAAGTATGAACTTGGGAATCGAAATTGTTAATCAGGGACATGATTGATTGCAACACAAGTAATATACGAACGTGATTTTTTGCCCAATCGATTACAATATGTAATCACAGTTTAAGAAGCAGCATTAATCTTATGTATATCGTAAATGCGTTCGTAGAGTAAGTTATTGATTAAATAATGTCTAATACTACCTAGTTTGATGTTTGCAATACAATTGTTGGTCAGTATAGATAAAAATGAAATACAAATGAGTGTATTCAGATATTCATTTTGGTTTCTTTTGAGCGTCAAGTAAATCCTCATCTAACGTTTTAATGTTTTCACTTGGATCATTCGATTAATGTTTGTTTTGGGCAATCAGTATCAATTATCTGGAGTTGCAACAACTATTGGTGTATTTAGAGGGTTAAATAAACTTTCTTTTTTTTTTTTTTACCAATTTATGTGTTCATATTTGCCTTGTCGAAATTGCGATTGTTTCCAGTTCCAAGTATTACGGTAGTTCCCATGTTTACAACAGAAATAATTTTAATTAGGAGGGCTATTAGGAAATATCCCAATGCTTGTCAATGATGTAAATTAGCCTTACAAATCATTTTTTTTTTCAGTTGATAAAGTTAACTAATTTTGGCTAAGGTATTATGGAAATACAATGTTCCTTCATGTATATATTGATGAATTTCAAGTGTGTAGTCTAAATATAGGGAATATTTATTTCATTATGTTATTATCAATGTAACAGGATATAATATATCAAATGGGAAGTTTTTTATGAAGACAGATAAAACGAAGCAATCATAAACAATGAGAGCTACTTTTGGGACAATATCTTAGTTAATTCGAATAAACTGTATAACAGTCCCAGTTAAATCATTTTCTCGCCATTCACTTATTAAATTATCAGATTATCATAGTTTAGTCATAGGATAGTTTTGTTCTCTTTTCCCTCATGTATTTTAAATCTCAGGGTCGTTCTAAGAAATCTATTGCGTCAAAGCTGTAAACTGCATCGTGGATTAGCGGACGGACAGATCTAGCATGTAACAATAACTCTAACAGTTAAGTTGTATTCAGTGTATTGAAAACTACTTCATTTTCACAGTTCAATAATAAATGCTTTATTTGGATCCTGTTTGTGAGATGACTGCGCCACTCACTCGAACATTAATCGACTTTTACCTGATTTCCACTTTCGATTTTAGAAAATGACGATTTTGCCAATCTAGGCATTTGTATACGATTTGTAATCACTGACGGTAGCGGCAGTGCATTGGTGCAATTGGGTCATCCGTTTATCATGCCTTCCTCATCATCTAGCGGTGTTCCTTGTGAGATCCTTTCGAATAATGATTCATCCTCAACAAGTCATAAAGATAATTTAGAATTAGCACGTCTTTTATTAGGATTGAATTGTTTAATTTGGAGACGATTATGTTGTCAATGGAAACGTTTATTAGATCAAGGTATTGATTTATCATTCAATTTTTATGAATTTACAAATGATAATACAACTGCTGAATGTAACAATTCTTCATCGTTCTCTTCATCCTCTACATCATTTTCATCTGAGGTTACTTCAAATAAAAAATATAACTTGATACCAATTAAATTAGCATTGAAAACTTATTTGAATTCACCGACATTTTTAAGAAATTGTCGATTCACTTTGAAATACAGAACTAAGAATGTTCCACGTTGTCATCGATCCACTACAATATCCACATCATCTTTATCCAATTCTGCTGATCATTGGCGATTGAAACAGATTAATTTAAAAGATAGTGATAATTCTCTATATTCTAATGATAATCACCTTTGTCAACAACAATCCGTTTACTTTGTTCTACCTCCATATAAATTGTATACCTTATTAAATGTTACCTCTCATAATGATGATTTCGATGAATTGTGAATGATGATTTGTGTCTTAATAGAATTATTTTTTTTATTTTTGTAGTAATTTCAACAGATTATGGTTTATTTATGGGAACTGGTTAGATAATTAAACATAGTCTGTCAAATAAATACTCAGACTAAGCTGTCAGAATTATTAATTATGAATATGGTTATTTTATTTATTAATATTATTTGAACACATAGATATTGGTACAAGGAGGCACCAAATACATATGCGCCACACAGATCTCATTTGATATGTGTGAGGGCTGTGATACTTCCTGGGTGCCCAAACCGAAGCAGGTGGTTTTCTTAGGGGGCCACACCCTGAGCCTTCGACCTGAACATCTGACCCACAAGGCAGTGGAGCATCGTGAGGAGATGCAGTCCCATGGTAGCCGGTGACCAACGATCGGTTCATACGCCATTTGTTCCTTCAGGATACTGGAGCCCATGTGCACCATTGGTTTGAGATCCGGTTATACCGCCGGACATTCGCTTTTCGTCTTCTCATTTTCGTAAACAACAGTAATGCCACGAGAAAGCAGTGAGTAGGACTTCCCTGTCAGAGGCTATATACGCGTGGCCATGTGAGAGCATTTCGAGAGGGAGATCTGACTCTCCACACTCTCAGCCGTACCAGGGCATTTGGGGACATGAATATGGTTAGTAGTCGAGCAACTAATCACATTGTACTTAAATACCTATTATTCTTGTCTTAGATCAGTTTAATCCATTTTCATTCAAACAGTACTGATTGCTTAGAGTTTTCACTTTTATAGTTTATCTAACAACTACACAAATTAAACTAATCGTCTTAGTTCGTGTGTATTTTTTTGAAAAAAGTTACATATTTTGATCATTATGGGGATTTGTGGAGATCCAGTGGAGTCCAATCCGTGTTGGGTGTGAAACAATTATCTACCTCAGACAATCAATGAATGGTTGCACATGATCATGGACCGATTTAAGTTAGACATTAAAACCACTGGATGCCAACTCAGTGATCTAGAGGTTAAGTATTCGCGCGCGAGACCGAAGGTCCTGGGTTCGAGATAGTAGATTTACACTGGTGAGGAGTTTCCTAATGAGACAGAATGGCAGTCCAGTGTTCCCAGGTTTTCAATAATGGTTTAACATAGATTGACTCGTGAATTCAACTGTTGTATATTTTGATTGCCACACTAGTTCACAACCTCCACTCGCTTGATTTTTAGATCACTTTGGAACCCATTTAAAGCAATAAATTAGTAATTTCGAATTGTAACATTTCATATAGAAAACTTCACCGAACCTAAGGGATTCAAGATGATCCAGATACATATAGATTTTTTAAAAGAGGGACACTGACTAACAGAAGTAAAAACAAACCAACGATAAGCAACACTAAACCGAAGACCATGGCGTAATCTCATCAGTTCTAGATTATCTGTAAGAAATAGAAGATAAAGCGATTCAAATACAAGAGAGAGAGAGAGAGAGAGAGAGAGTAAAGTATGGGAATAGTGTAAAGAACTGATGAATATAAAGCCAAATATCAATTTTATATCGGGAAGGAGGATATAGCAGATGAAATAGATAAGACTTATGGGATCCAATAAATGCACATTAGATTTAGGTATGTAATTTGAAACGAAACATAATGCACTCATTGAGAAATCAAAATTACAAAGATTAGTTTAGAGCGAGGTTCTGTTTTCGGAGAATTCATCTTCAAGGCGTACAATCGCACATATTTAGTTTCTCATGATGATATTCAGTGATTTGCCCATTATTATTATTATTATCATAATGTGATGATGATGATGATTATGATGATAAATGTTGAGTGACATGATAAGATGAAGCACCGACGTTAAGATGAACCATGATTTGATAGAGCGTGCAATCAAAATGAAATATATTGGTTTGGGGTAGAAGTTAAATAAAGCAAAATAGGAGGGAAAGTGACAGATTTGGTAAATGTATTCAGAAAGTGTTCGACTATAGAGCTTCTTTTTGATCCGTTCGTGTTTCTTCTCAGCCAAACCCAATAATGTCATTGAGGTCTGTTAGATAGAATCCTTATTGGTTGACCTATACAGCTGGCTCAATAAGAGTAGGTGAAGTGGTAAACTGACGTTGAATCGGTCTCTAGATTGTTCCTGAATATCGACTGGTTGAAAAATTTTAATTGGAAGGTTTCTGTAAAGAAGATTATTTTAGGCGGTAGCCAGAAATCGCTTGTCAGCTTTGAAATCGATGTTCGTGAAAGTTATCTATACTCTGAATAGTTTGAATTTTATATTTCTGTCTACAGGTCGTGGTGGAAATGTTTGTGAATGATGTCACTACTGATAATTAACTAGTATACTCACCAAACATGTGTTTTAACAAGTAAGACGATAATCGAAATACGTGCTTGTGAAATTGTTGAGAAGTTCTCGAATTGTCTCTGTGGTAATGGTAATGGTAGCATTAGTGATAATATTAGTATTATTAGTACTGGTAGTGTTGTTCGATAGTGTTGCAGTAGCGAAAATAGAACGAAAGTCAAGACAGTTCGTTTGTACGAAGCTGAGATTTCGAGAACTAATACAACCATCATCAAGAACGTACAAGTATTTATAAAGAATTGTCAAAGTAAGATACTCAACGTCCGTTGACCAGATACGATCAGCAACAGACTACTATGGGAGAGAACAAACCAGCTTCCATTTGAAGTGGATATTAGGAAAAGGTTATGGAAGTGGATAGGATATTCATTGAAATTTATTCACTAGACATCAAAATTATTTGCCTTTTGTTAATCAACACATTATGTTTTGTACTTTCATGGATCTAAATTTGTGAACTTAGACCTAATACGTCTGTACTCAATGAACTATTATAAGGTTACAAACTAGACTTATTTGCTTGGTGTATAATAACAAGAATCTGGAACATCATTCCGATTATACATATACATGTGCACTTAGTCATAATCAAATCATCAAGATGAGTGAATTGAACGGTTGTAATTAATGTCAGATGATATACTATCTGAAATGAAACTTCTTGAATAATTCAAAAATATAACATAAATAAGAATTTCCAAATGATGGAAGCATTCCTGTGAATTTACACACACACACACACACATGACCTGCATTAACTACACATATTTCAAGACCTTGTGATTTGGAAAAGTAATATCTGGCTACAACATTATGTTTGCAAATTTATCAGCATAAAATTACCTTCTTTATTTAGTGCTAAATACCTATACTACTTAGCGATGTGTGGGCGAGAATGATAATGATTGGTTGTCTGCTTAGTCAAACATGTAGATAGTCTGACAGGTATCAAATGAGTTATATATTCCCCTATCCTTATTTTTAGAGTGACTTGTGGATACGCACTGCTAAGGAGTCCCACAATAGGACGAATCAGCCGTCCAATGCTTCCAGGTTTTCCATAGTGGTCTAGCTTCAATTGAATCATGATCTCAACTATTGAGACTCACTTATTGTTGATTGTTCATTGTTGTTGGATTGTGTCTGGTTTTTGGTGTGGAAATATATTTACACTGTGGTCAGGCTAATCAAGTGTTCTTGATCTGAGTTGTGTTGAAGTCCTGTAGAATAGACACTGGTAGGGAATGTAGTGTAGATATTCGTCTAAGGTAAATTAACGTCCCATGTGTGTAAACGTGGAAACCCAACTGTTATAACATTAGACGAAGTAAAACCGAGCGTTATAACACTTAGGCAATTACGTATTAGTTTTCCATTTCATTTTATTACCATCGAAAGAATAACATATCAGCTCATTAATGATTATTCAATAACCTAATGATTTATTTGTTCATTTTTCATCATTGATCTTGTCAACAGTATCAAAATATGATTGATGTAAATGTGAGTCGATTTCATGTTGATATAACAGATAATGTTGAAAAGAACGGAACTAACTATTTTATTTCAGCTTCTGACAGTTAACGAGTTTTAGGAAATATGGTATTCCTCGGATGTGCATATCATTATAGAAATCTTCAAATGTAACGTTGATCGTAGTTGATATAATTAACATGTATGAATACTATTGCATTTGTCTGCTCTTTTTGATCACCATGATATGAAGTATTGGATTATATATATACATGAATGACATTTATTTGGAACTATTTGTTTGTGGGCAAAGATGGATAGTGACTAGCAGTGGAATTCAGGACACACGTTTCGTCCTATTTAAGGACTCGTCAGCTGAGTATACCCGCATCTCAGAGTTCATGTTCACTCTGGGACTTGAAGCCAGTACCATTCTCTTGAAACGCCATTGCGTTATCCACACAGATACTGAGTCTTGATAGCCACTTGCTTGTGTAATGGGGTGAATTAAAATTCACTTGGTATTGTTTTGCTTGTATCTTCTCATTGAGGTTTTAAGACTGCAATTGATCAGTCTGTTATTGGCATATGTGCATACTGTGCGTATGCCTCAATATTGTCTTAATTCACAAGCTTTTATAAGTAAAGATCAATCGCGGTCTTAAAACCTCAATGGGAAGATACAAGCAAAACAATAGCAAGTGTATTTATTTGTGGCTTTAAAAATTGAATCCTTCGTGTAACGTACAATACTGAATATCTGAGGAAATGATGTGAATGAAAATGAAAATATTAAACTATTTCGAGGTGAAAACTATTGAATGGTACACAACAAAACATATAGAACAATCATGAATGTATGATGAATAGGTTAACACTCTAAAAAGAATCTTCATTTTAAATCTTTTCGTGTGATAATTCCATCAATATCATATTTGAGATAGACCGATGAAAATTCATTACACGTCAATGAAGATGATTTTCTTTAGTACAATGAGGATTTAATGGCGAGATTGTAATTTATGGATGAACCATTCATGTACAAGATAACAGGTCTTAGATTTTGGCGCTAAATTCATCCATTCCATTGTCTAAATAGCGTCTTGGCATTAATAGCTGATATCAGTTCGTGATGAAAACCTGAAATCTAATTCCTAAACTTAACCATTAACTAAATCATAATCTTTACTCTTCAAACTGTTATATAACACTCATTTAGTCCTCGCAAATAGGTAGTCAATCTTAAGGTCATTTTAGCGTCACTCAAAGGTCGTTCGTAAATTATAGTCTCACCGATTTCATTCATGTATTTAATTGATGTTCCATTGATCTTACATTTCTCATAAACTATCAGTAGTCAGAGTAATATTGGCCATCGTGAAATAATAGAGTCCAAATACAGGAAATTGCAAAAACAAGACATTTCCAATTGTGATTTCAATGGCTATGTTGAACTCGAATTTGCTAAGACTTGTGAGATTAGTATACACACACAGTGAAGTAATAGTTTAATAATTTCAGCCAACACATAAATTCATTTCAAACAGAAAGCTGTAGAATCTGACTTTTGGTAATACTAAAGCATGATACTTTGTACTATTGTGGTCAGATCACAGAATTTGTTTTGTTTCTATGAACTTAAATGAAGTAATAATAATGAGTTCATACATTCCGTAACTGATTCTAATTCTCACATGATTGGAAACAACATGCATTTAGAATGTTAGCAGATACTTTAAATATAATAAATGATTGTTTTTCTTTTAGTAGATCTATCCTTGGAGTGAAGTGAATCTTATCTAACTGATAAATTACACTATATTCATTACTTATAAAAGGATTGAATTGACTTAATTTAACAAGACCTCAAATCAATAAACAATAATAAGTACATCTAGTATGTAGTAGATTCTATCACTGTATCAAGGTTATAGTTTATTTGAACATTTTGCCATTCATTAGACCTATTTTCAAATGCTTAAGTTTCAACTTACAATGAACATGTAATCGGAGAATTTCTTATTTCGAATAAAAAGGGATTGTTGAAGATTATTCTTTTGTTCAATTCAGATGATGTCATGTTCAAATTATCCACTTGTAGAGGTTTCAATTTTACCTATGGTATTAAAACTGTACATTCAGTTTTAATGGAAATAGTGAAACCATCATTTGAATCTCGAGAATAGTGGCATGTATAGAGTAACTGTGAGTTCTCTTCAACAACCTACTGATGTATGCTGTCACATAATTTACCTGAGATGAAGTACTTCACACATTTGCTTGAACTATTTAAATTTGGAAAATAACTGAGTATAGTATCTAATCAATCAATAACTCGGTAGTGTATGAAATTCTGATAAGTCTGAAGCTTCTTCTAAACTTCCCTTATACAATATATCTGCAATGTTACAATGCATCTATTACGCTTTTTCACTCCACAAGCCTCAATTTTTAAGATCACAAACTTAGTTCCAATAATCTATTATTCATTTTGACTCTTTCATACTACTAAGACATGTATTTATAATGGTACTTGTGTTACTTATGTTTTAAATAGACAAAATCAGCATATAAACATGTGATTAAAGAAACAGTAAAATCCATTCAAAACAAGGTTTACTTTCTTTTTCAACTTATAAGATAACTTCATTGTTTGGGTTACGAAAACACAACGCCGTTTTTGACATATTCATAAGTGGATATGCAATAATAAGTACACAAACATCTAAGAAATATAGAAATATATTCAGATATATAGAAGTGATTTTTAAGAACGGTACACATCAACACAACATCCTTTACCATAAACTTAAATGCTTTTGATACTACTAATACTATTACTACTACTGTTGCGTGTTCTACTGATGTATCATTATTCCAAAGTGAAATACCTGGCAACAGAATGTTAAGAAGATCGAAGAGAAGAGAATAAGAACAGAGAATGATTGCTGTGGAAATGAAGGAACAGTGAAGTTTGACACAATTGTTTGACCTTTTGCAAATGAAGTCTTTACTATATGGTTCTTAGATTTTACTAAATCAATCTGTAATTTTGCGTTCAATTGCATTAGATTGTCACCATTTGTATTTTTGTTCATTACAGTACTATTATTATTATTATTATTACACTACAAATATCAGAACTTGGCATTAATCCAACTAGTGCAATACACTATCTGTCAAGTAAATATGGTGCTGATCAGTGGCTATACAATTAAAAGTGTTAAAACTGTTCTTTAAAATAAACCAATAATAGGCAGACTGAAGGATAGAGATTTAAATTAGAGAATCATTATCACATCATGATAGTATAAAATGAATAGAAATATTGAATATTCTTAAAAGAAAAAAAATCTACTGTACAATGTTATTTTATTTCCTCTTGATTCTTGTACATTTCCAAGTTGCTATGGGATACAGTAAGTTCGAAGAAAAGAAAATTCTTTTCAAAATGTATACTCTTTAATTCATGTTTAAAATAGTGTTTGAAAAATTAAGTTGAGTACTGATATTCAATGTATGCTAAGAAGAATAGTTTCACTATAATAGTGAGAATGTGTATTTGGAGTAATTATTGTCATTCACAAGTTGATAAAATGTTTTTCAAATAAAAGTAGTTTAACTCTGAATATGATACATATAGTGATTTTCATTACGTGTTTATACCTGTTATCCGTTGTGGAGGAGCATAAGCCACCCACCAGTATTCTTTATCCAACTGTGTCATGGGCAATCCTTTCCAATTGGTATTCATCGTTTTCATGTCTGTTTCCGATTCCCTACACAATATGTTCTTTGGTCTTCATCTTTTTCGTTTTCATTTGGCATTTCAAGTTAGCACTTGTTTCATGATGTAGTTTGATGATTACCGTAATACATGGCCTATCCACTTCTAACGTCTTTTCCTAATATCCACTTCGAATGGAAGCTGGTTTGTTCTCTCACACAGTACTCGGTTATTGATGGTATTCGACCAACGGAAACTGAGGATCTTACTTTGAAAATTCTTTATAAATACTTGTACGTTCTTGATGATGGTTGTGTTAGTTCTCGAAATCTCAGCTTCGTACCAGTACTAATATTAAAAATATTACCGCTAATACTACCATTACCACAGAGACAATTCGAGAACTTCTCAAAAGTTTCACAAGCACGTAACATTCTCTGTTGATGAAGGCAGCATATAACACTCGAAGAATGTCATGACACCAGACATAAGATGATTTTACATAGTATTTTATTTTGAGTGAAGACATTTATTAGACATGGCTCTCTAAGAGAAAGATCAAGTTAAAACCCTGTATGACTTACATTTGTCCCTTTTTGTAATATGTTATGTGTTTTCTAACACACCCTACATTTTCATTTAGGGGTTAAAATATTGAAGTACTGATGATTTATCTTGGTAGGTAGAGTTACTTAATTACTTATTTACTTACTTACTTACTTACTTACTTACTTACTTACTTACTTACTTACTTACTTACTTACACCTGTTACACTCAATGGAGCATAGGCAGCCGACCAGCATTTCCAACCCACTCTGTCATCGACCTTCCTTTCTAGTTCTATCCAATTGTTGTTCATTCTTTTCATATCTGTCTCAATTTCCCGGTGTTATGTGTTCTTTGGTCTTTCTCTTCTCCTTCGGCCCTGAGGATTTCATGTGAGAGCTTGCCTTGTGATGCAGTTCGGTGATTTCCTCAATGTGTGTCGTTTCCACTCGCATCACTTCTTTCTGATTTCTTCCTATGCTTGCATCTGGTTTGTTCTCTGCCATAATAGATGGTTGGTAGAGTGAGACACTGTTATTGCAAAATTCTATCTCCTCTGTAATTGTATCATTTAATGCAGTACACTATTAGCGGTGCAACGTAATTCTAACCAGTGTACATTTATTTGATCAGTTTCAAAGTCACCTAAAGTATCTCTCTGAACTAAATCTATAGCTTAACGCTATTATAACCTTATTTGTTAACGAGTCATCATCATCACCATCCAAAGCATCATCATTATCATTTACTAACAGTAATGATAAGAAAATCTCATCGTGAATTAACTGGAAATATGCTTTATATAATTATTTGACTTTCATATTCTATTGATACTTTTCTCCATAAGCTGCTATGCTTGGTAAGTCATTTAATACAAATTGAATTATTTATTGTACTGAAGTTCCAGTCCAAAAAGAAAGATGTTGGAAACATAAAGTTTCTAATTGCGATGTGTTGCATTTACATGGAACGGAGTTTATCAAAAAACAACTTGTTTGATTGATAAAAAGCATACAAATATGCATCAATACAACTATCCTTAAACCATTGGTAATAAATACACACTATATTATTGTAATTAGTTGTGAATGATACAAGTTAAACAGGTATTGTAATGGATGATATGTAGGTGAGACCTTTGATTGTCACTAAAAAGACCTTGAGAATGTCCACCTACATACTACGATTAAATGAGAGTTATAAACCAGTGTGAAGAATTAGAATTATGATTTACAGTTGATAGTTAGGGTCAGGAATTAGATATAGAGTTTTCATCACCAACTGACATCAGCTATAATATCAAAGTGCTATTTAGCCAAATGGATGAGTGAATTTCTCGCCAAAATTCAAGGCCTGTTGTTGTTGTAAACCTGATTGGTTCACTGATATATACTACTTATATCCGTCGACATCAGTAGAATAAACCACATTATGACAGAAATGAGCTTATCAATATGAATTAGTAATTTGCATATATAAAAAAGAAGAAGAAGAATATAGACCTGTGTATGTATTTAATGTGTATATGTTTCATGCCTTCATTGTTTCGCATAAACATATATTCTTTCTTGCAATTTCTTACTAGTGCTATTCGATAGGGGTAAGTGATGGAATATTGTCTTTATAAAATACACTCTATTGATCTTGTTATTTAATAATGTATTCTAGAGATTAAACATTCGCGCGCGAGACCGATAGGTTCTGGGTTCAAATCTCGCAAGACGGGATCGTGGGTGTGCACTGTCAATGAGGTGTCCCACAATAAGCTGAGACAACCATCCACTGGTTCCAGGTTTTCCATGGTAGTCTAGCTTCAATTCACTCATGATCTCAACTATGGAAGTGTTTAATTGATTAAGAAAGAATTTTCCCTATTTGATTCATTCTTAAGAAAAGGTTTGATCAATATATTTTGCTAAAGAAACGATGAAATATACTGATGAATTATGAATACCGGAGTACAGATCTAAAATTGAATAATCGATGGGAGTATCGTTTTCTACATTAATTCTATGATGCTTGGTGTTGTTGAAACGGTTATATGTTTGTATACAGCTTACTTGTGTTTGGATGAAGAAATACATCAAAAAATTCCAATCAGTGATTTAGAAGTTAAATCATTGGAGATTAATTTTACTGATTGTCAGTTATTTAACTGGTACATTCTATGTCATTAATAATAATTCACTACAGCTAATGCATTTCCTTCTGTTTCATCCTGTCAAACAGTCTTGTAAATTCTATCATCGTAGAATTTTTCATTCATTTGTGAGGGTTTGTATCTTCCCATTGTTGAGTTGAGTGAATCCAATTGATCAGTTCCCTTTTAAATACATGCATCCCAAAAAGGGTAGGCTTGATATTGACATTGGTTCAAGAGCATTTTAATCAATATTCTAAAGGTCCCTAGCATACAAACTTATATGATTTCATCTTCGTTACACAAGGCAGTGGCTATATGTAATAGGAAGCTGAATAGATATAACGCTCAGTGTTTCAAGAGAACGTTAACAGGTTGAAGTTTAGATATAAATATAAACACGACTGCTAGTACAATCAGCTAATCAGACTAACAGAATCTTGGTGTTCACTACTAGCCACTAAAAACAACACTTAATAATTGTTGAATAGGTTCTTTGATATAATTCTGGATTGTAGTCAGTAGTTGGATATCAACTGTGTGATAATTTAATAACTATCGAATATCTTTCCAATTGATGAACCAGTTGAATATTATTTAGTTTCAATAGATTGTTGGATGAAATGCTGACAAGAAATCCATACGAACTAGATTTCATTCACAGTGTTAATACCAAAACGATAATGCAAACTAATGAATACAAAAGCCACTAAACAAGTTGACACTCCTGTCTCGATTCAAAAGATTGACATAATTCAATATTGCGAAAAAATTATGTATCAGTAGACAGCAGAAAATGATCCATAAATAACCCTATGCTTCAATGGTGATTATTAAGAAGTACTTCAGAATAAAGACAACACATTGATATAGACCAGTATTATGTTGTAGACATATTTCGATGTAGTCATTCTGTTATTGTTATTTTCAAATGACATTACTCTGACTTGTTGAGGAGGTTAGATCCCCAAAACACACTTGGAAAAGGTCCTAATTTCGTAATTTCGTTCTAAAAAATTTGGATTTCATGTTTTCGTGCCAAGCGACAATTAGTTGATCTAAAACTTACATTTATCACTTGGAAATCATTGACTGTCATTGATTGACGGATTTTTTTACTACGCTATGAGTGTTTCTATCATTCTATAAATAAGCTTGATTTGTGTGCTTAGTGATCTCGTATTTTGTGAGTGTTTGTAGAATACATTCTCTACACTTCATCAAGACCGGGAACAACGGATTGAAAAACCTATCGTGTCACTTTATCTTTGACGTTCGTTCCATTTACTGAGTAAGGTGAACTCGTAATAGCGTCAAGCCTATCATAACTATAAGATAAACCCGTTCTGTAATGACTGATATTGAGAGGACGGACGCTTAAAGCTAGAAGACAGACAGAACAGGTGAACAAACGCGGTCAGCGCCTTATGATTAGTATTCTAATGATAATGTATTCAATCAACATCAACTCTTACAATAGTTTCAAATCTGTTGTTATTATTATTATCATCAGAAAATAATAAAGATATTCAACGGGCTTTCAATTTCATTGTGGATATTCGCTAACCTGATTAATAACTATTATTATTATTATCATTATTACGAATACAATGAGAATTGAAGAAACTTTCAAATTACTGATGAAATAAACATCCATTAAGCATTATTGTTACTTACCGGTGATGATAACATTTAAAGTTATTATATAAATTACCCTTTACAATGAACTAATGATTATAGGCAACAGTATAGTTATAATAGTTAGTAACTAACTAAGGTCACAAATTGAATAATCAATGAGAGTATCAATTAGGAAGATTTATACTAAGAAATATAACTTATGGTCTTCATAAATGTTTAAACTGGTTTCAAAGTGAAACAGACTCCTATGTATACTGTTTTATACTTTCGATTATGAATATACTCATATCTTATACTTTTTATAGCATTAGGAGAAAGTCGTAAGTTATCAAACAATCTTCATTGATTAGTTCATATTCATAATAGTACTTGAATTGTCGGATTCATTACTGTATTTCATATATTCTTATGAAAGTTGTGTGATCAACGAAATGAGATGGTGCATTTATTGAAATTGTTGCAAATACGATTGTAAAGTCTCAGTAAATGAATAATTGATGGGAACATTTAGTTATATGAAATGTATGAATCTCTACACTGAACAGATTAAGTTTAGAGGTATCAATACCAAGGTTGAACTTCATAGTTTCAAATAAATTGAGCATTGGTATTGTTTAATTGAATCTTTCCATTATTATTTATAACTGCAATTGATCAGTCTGTTATTGGCATATGTGCATACTGTGTGTATACCTCGATATTGCCTTAATTCACAAGCTTTTATAAGCAAAGATGGATAGTAACGCGTGTTTTGTCCTATTTGGGACTCGTCAGCTGAGTGTACCTGCACTGAGTTGATGTTCACTCTGGGACTCTAACCCAGTACCGTTCGCTTCGGTAGAGAGTTAATAATAAGTAGCATATTTCTAGATATCCCAATGAGTTGAAAAATTAGATTTTCTGATGTTTCGTGACTCAGTTCAGACCACTTCTTCAGAGCAATTAAATAACCGAAATTGAATTAAATTCGTGATATTTCAATTTCGAATGTGTCGCTCAATTTCGTAGATTAGTTGGAGTTAGACATTAACGCTGTTGGATAGCGGCCGGCTCAGTGGTGTAGTGGTTAAGCGCTTCCGTGAGAGACTGACAGGTCCTGGGTTTGAATATCGCGATGCGGGATCGTGAATGCTCACTGCTGAGGAGTCCCACAATAGGACGAAACGGCTGTTCAGTGCTTCCAGGTTTTTCATGGTGATCTAGCTTCAATTGACTCATGATCACAACTATTAAAATTACCATAATATGCACAAAACCTTTTCTGATATATTTAGCACTTTGTTTACTCAATAGGAATCACAGTTAACATCAGAATAGACATTACTAGGAGACGATTTAAGATAATGTTGCCTAGTTCAATTGTTACTTCACTTAAATTGTTTGTACCAATTGATATTTTGAATTATTTTTCAAGCCATACCTCAATCTTGTAAGTCATCAAATCATATCACGATAATATAAATATACATGCCACTTAACTCGTGATTTATGTATAGTTTAAATAACCATATCAAACATTGACGGTTGGCGTTTTTTTAGCGAGTTAGTTTTCTACGGGATGAGGTCACTAACCCCATGTCCAACCCTCCTTCTTTATCCGTGCTCGGGACCGGTAGTAGCCCCAGAGGGCTGCAGGCAGAGTTATACCAAACATTGATAGTTAATGTATATTATTATATATGCCATGATCTTTATGAAAAGACTTTTCTTTTACAAAATACTATGCTATTTATTAATAAAGCTTCAACTTCACCTATGGGGACGATACATCAGTTATATCAAAATCAATCTCTATAGATCGATATTTCAAAATTCAAACCAATTTACGTAATTGGTTATCGATATTTAATTGATTAGTTAGTATTTCTCATATTGAAATACCTAACCATTTTCCACTCCCAAGTGAACGATCAATAATATTAAAACAGATCAATCATTACAAAGATTGTAAGGTTCATCAAATAAACATTTTGAATTGTTATTTATAACTTTTCTATGATCAGTATGTTATAACGCTCGGTATTACTTCGTCTAATGTTGTTATAACGCTTAAACGATTATCTACACTAGATCCCTTCCAGTGTCTATTCTACAGGACATCAACACAACTCGGATGATCAAGAACACGTAATTAGCCTGACCCGAACGTAATATATTTTCACACCCAAAACCGACACAATCCACAACAATGAACAATCAATATTAAGTGTATGTCACAATGATAAGGATAAGGGAATATATAACTACTTATCTGACACCTGTCAGACTGTCTACATGTCTGATTAAGCAGACAACCAATCATGATCATTCTCGCCCACACATCACAGCATTATCAAAGTAAATAATGAATAAGACATTCATACTCTAATACTTCATTAAGAGCATGTATAATTCTATTTCTTTTCATTAAACTTAGTTACTTGGAGCGATGTGGAAAAACTAAGTATGTTTTAATTTGTAACACTTGAGAATGTAATGTTTATATATATCGATTTGTGAAATGCGTCTATATATATGAATAAAGTTCATTTATAACTCTGTATCATCCTAGTTGAGTTACCATCGAATATAAGTGAGATATCGGAAGCTATTGATATAATAGTTATTAAATAATAATATTTTACAAACTATGATTATTCAATTCATTTCTATGATTTATAATATAAGTCTATGAGCTTGCATACTTAACATATAAATAATGAATAGAAGTATCGTTGTGTTCTACAAAAAAATTCTGTAGCTCTTCCAGAGTTACTGCCTGTCCAAAGCACAGGTTAAGGAGGAGGGTTGGGCATGGGGTTAGCGACCCCATCCCGTAGAAACCTAACTGTCTAAAAAAACTCTAACCAGAAAAAATAACTCAAACCATTTAAACTCTGCCCTGGCAGTGAGAAGGTCTTCATTCAGAGGAAATATGACGCCTCAGGGTGAAAGCCGACTTCCTCCGGAAGCCATGAGGCCGATGCAAATTCTAACAACCAGAGCAACAATTTTTATAGGTACATGGAACATCCGCACAATGTGGGAGACCGGGAAGACCAGTCAAATAGCAACGGAAATGAGGAGATACAACTTGGCAGTACTGGGAATCAGCGAAACCCATTGGACCCAAGCTGGACAACAGATGCTAAATACAAGAGAGATGCTGCTATACTCCGGTCACGAAGAGGAAAATGCTCCACACACGCAGGGAGTTGCTGTAATGCTGTCCGAAGAAGCACGAAATGCACTTGTAGGATGGGAATTCCACGGATCCAGAATCATCAAAGCATCATTCAAAACAAAGAAGGAGGGGATCACAATGAATATTATCCAATTTTATGCACCCACCAATGATAGAAACGAAGACATTAAAGATCAATTCTATGAGAGGCTGCAATCAATCATAGAGAAGTTCACAAGAAAGGACCTCACCATTCTGATGGGAGATCTAAACGCCAAAGTCGGAATAGACAAGACTGGATATGAAGATATCATGGCACTACATGGACTGGGAGAGAGAAACGAAAACGGGGAAATATTTGCAAATCTGTGTGCATTCAAAAAATTGGTCATATGCGGCTCAATGGTCTAGAGGTAAAGCGTTGCCGCGCGAGACTAATATGTTCTCGGTTTGAATGTCACGACGTGGGATCGTGGATACGCACTGTCAAGGAGGAGTCCCATATTATGACGAAACGGCCTTCCAGAGCTTCCAGGTTTTCCATGGTGGTCTAGCTTCAATTGACTCACGAATTCAACTGTTAAATTATTAAAATTATCAAATTGTAATCTGGGTTTTAAAAAAATCAATATTTTCAATAGAATATTCTTTGTCCAATTTACAGATGATGTAGAAAGCAGAATAGTTATGTTCAGAGAAAATGAAAAGTTATTAGATACTCAAATAAGTAATTGAAATATGAACTGATTTCTTATTTTCAGTGTACATAAATACATGACTTAGAAAACCTACAAGTCTTAACACACTTTCATGTGTAACACAACTTATTGAAATTTGTAGATATCTGCACAAAACCCCTTTTAATAATAATCATCTGCTCACTAGTGACTGATTACAAGAGGTATATCCTGGACTTTTAGTGAGAAGTCGAGACCAATAGAATTTAACCAGATCTGATGTGAGATAGTGACTCACTGAAGACAATGTTGGACAGTGGCGTAACTTCGTGAATTAGTTGAAGTTAGACATTAACACCGTTAGATGACGGCCGGCTCAGTGGTCTAATGGTTAAGCGCTCGCTCACGAGACTGCTAGGTCCTGGATTGGAATCTCGCGGGGAGCGGGATCGTGGATGCGCACTGCCAGAGTGGAGTCCCACAGTAGGACGAAACGGCCTTCCAGTGCTTCTAGGTTTTTCATGGTTGTCTAGCTTCAATTGACTCATGATTTCAACTATTGAGATTTGTAAAAAAACAGTTAAAAGACAAAGCAACTATCTATAGTATGGAATTATTGAGTACATTTTTTTTACTTAGTCATTTTGAATGATGTCCAACTTGTTATATCTCAAAGGCCGCTGATTAGAGGGCAGTAAATTATCGATCAGATCAAGGGATTCAGAATTTCGATAGGCTATTCTGGTCCGTTGTCCCCGACTCAACTAACTGGATCAAGAAGTCTTGGTAAGACGTAGAAAGTGTATTCTACAGACAACCAGCAGATACCAGGTCAATCGCGCACACAAATCAAGCGTATTTATACAAATATATATAAAATCGATACTGTCATATAAATTTTTAAACATTCAGCAATAAGTTCGTCAATTGACTACCATTCAAATATTTAAACATTTAATCGATAAGTTAATCGATAAGATGAAATTACAAAATGTGATTTTTGGGTGATCTATCGTCCCCAACACAACTGAAATTCGTTTTCCAACAATTAATCCAAAAAACTTCACAGTTCTCTATTTGCCTCATAGTAGTTCCAACGTTAAATTGAGGAGTTGAACCTTTTGAAATACATACATGTTTCTCTTAATCAAAATTCAAACTATGTAATTACATCAATAACAATAGAGTTAGTGCGACCGAGTGATACTATCAGTTGTATACACGTGATTCATGGATTTACGCTGCTATTTGTGCTGCTATTTAGTAGTATACATCACACAAACTTTATCCTTATATCTACTAAAACTTTTCTAAATAGCGGATAATAATCCAGTAGGATGATTGATAAATGTTGTGTTTCATAGTTTACACTAGACTAATCGTAGTGAGACAACCAGCGAAAACCTACTTGCACTGAACAATTATTTCGTTTCAGCATGGAACTCCTCAGTATTGTACAAATCATCACTAATCAAGAAGATCAAAACAGGGTTTGGATACGCCTTGCTCAGAAGTCTCATACTAGGTGTTTGTCAGTTTACAATGATGTGTACAACGAACTGTACTTGAATAATTATTTGTTTGAAAAATTTCAAAAACTAAAGAACTGATTACATTTTATCGTTTAAATGTATGTCTGTTCCTTCCAGATAATATGATTAAGAATCAGTTTATAGAAGGTGAAGAGATCAAAAAATGTATGTTTATAATAAAGATAATTGTTTACACAATTCTAATGGTTGATTTTAGACGTGAAGTGTAAAAGTGAACAACACCAAATAGAATCTTACCATTTATTTGCTGAAGGTTTGCACTTCTTATCGACTCATTATTTACATTTATGCATTATTACACTGATTTGTTTCGGTTATTTTGATTTTTCATAAATCATTCTACTTCTTTATTGAACTTACTTTTTAAAAGTTACACAAAACGATGAAATGATAGTTAAAGTGATAACATTCCTGATCTGTGTCAAAAAACCACGAACATTTCAGATCATTTTAACTAAATGTATTCCAATGATTTAGAATGGTATTAAAATATGTTCATCATGTTTCAAACCATTCAAATTCAGCAGACATTCTCTTTCTATTATCTTTACCAAGATGTAACTGTATAATTGGAAGTGAATCGAGTTGTAGGCTTAAATAACGTGACCATTTTCTGGTCACCATTATTTGTGTACATTCAATCACATTATTGTTTAATGCTGGGTCTAATTGAAAAAATCTACTGAATCGTTGAACTTACCACACTTACTCCTGTTACTCCCGATGGAGCATAGACCGTCGATCAGCATACGGGATGGGGTCGCTAACCCCATCAGTATATGACGAATAAGCAATGTATGCATGTATTTAATTTAGAAATAGATCGCCAATAGTGAAATTCGACTGTCTATACAAGAGCTTCATTATTGTTTTAAACGAAAACACAATTATTGTATAATATTCCTATTGCTATATGCTATTTAACGTTGTTTAAACAAGTGTCATACAAATGGAAATCTGTTAACCTTCATTTAAATCTTTCAGAGATGAGTAAACAGTTTGAAAATAACGATCTAACATCATGTACGATTTGTTCTTTTTTCTTTTTCTTCTTCAAATCATTGTCTTTATAATATTGAATGTAGATTTAATATCAATAGTTTCTCTGATGCTTATGAATATTGAGTCACCTAGACTGGTGGCCATATTGTAACTTGATCGATAGGATTCAATCTGCACTAATAAGGATTTGACATACACGACACTGATCACCACCCAGTGGTCAATCAATTGTGAATACATCTCAATCTTACAGGAGGTCAGCTCGGCCCGGATAGCTCAGTGGTGAGGTCTCACTGTGAAGCTGGGTGACACGGGTTCGTATCCTGACTGCTTCACCTTGCTGACGAGTGTCAAGTGGCACGAAATTTAGGTCTAGGGTTTGCTGTCGACTACCCCTAACTACCATCTTATGTCAACATAGTGCACGCAATGTCGAGTCATCCGACTAGCGCCTACATTTCAACGTGGTCGATAGTATATGATCTGCATTAAGAATTACCTGACATACCATGACATCGATAACACCCCAGTGACCAATCAATTGTGAAA